>CANSGD010000199.1:0-692500 GCA_947645195.1 Patellifolia procumbens
GATTTACTATGATAATGCATGGAAATATATATACGAAAATGATTGAAAGGTATGAAAATTAATATATAAGTTCTACAAGATATACACCAATCATGATAGTGCATAAAGTTGAGAACACCAACATTTGTATCACAAGGTGGCCACTTGTAGCAGTGTAAGCTGTAGAACTTCACACTCCTTGATAAATCATATCAAGTCAGACAACATGTATTGTGGTACAGCAAGAAAGAATTGTATTTTAGGTATATTTTGTAATGGAAATGATAACAAGCATCCCAAGTTTTCAGACAAATCCAATGTTAAATACTTCAGTTTATTTAGCAAGAATAGAGAACATCATAACACAACGAGTGAATATTGAAATAATGATTATTAATATCATATTTCCCATTTTTCTTTTTATTTACCTATTTATGTTGCTTTTTAATCTTACTTACTATCCATATGAATATTTGTCGCAGAAATGAAACCTTTTCAAAAAAAGAAGTTATCAAATTATCATGTAAAATGGAGAGAAGAGGAATTCTAACAAAAGGACACAATCAAGCTTAGGGGATCATTGAATGGAAATTACTGTGAGAAAAGAAATGAAATTGAATTTGAGGTCTAGGGAAAAAAGGAAATCTTTATTTCTTATTATGCACCCTCGAGATATGTAGGGGGATAAAAATTAAAAGGTACAATAGGAACCAAGAGGTATAAGGAAAAAGAGAATTCAAAGGTATAATTGATGCCCTTGGAGAGTTCCCTAGATCTAAACATTGGAATTGGTGAGATTCTTTGTGAAGTTATTACCTCTGCCACTCTAACTTCCATCACCTATCATAACAATATATATAACACATACCTGACACCTTAAAAGACTACTTATGAATACTTGGGTACCTAGGAATGTCTATTTCCAATGAAGTCACCAGATTAAATATCCTTTGACATTAGACTATAGCGGATCAAATCACCATAGAATTGCAAAGCTGTAGACAGTTGGCGCATTTTGGATCAAGTATCAAACGAGAACAACCTTTTGTGATCTCATTGCCAAGACTACATTCTATATTCCCCTCAGCAGACACAAATCAGAATATACCCACTCCTTTGAAATTAAACATGCTGACTATGTTGTAAAACAATTGACTAGCAATTAACTTAAATTACTATCTCCTCATATCACAGCAGTACACCAATTTGCGAAAAATAATACAGTAGTACCACATCCACTTTTTGAATGTCAAGTTGAACATAAAACAACATATTACCACCTGAATTAAAAAGTGTATTAACCTACATGACAATTCATAGACGACAAATCTTCATTTTCTCTATAGTGGGCTATTTTGAGTGCAAACATAGGATCTAGGACATGGTTGGAAACATCCTCCAAAAAAGAGAAAAATATTCATACTTATCAGAAATGTTAAGATTTCTATAGCAACCCTATATTCACAGCCCTATTTTGCCCCTATATTTCTGTAGGCAATCATAGAACGAGGCTTCAGCCTATTTTCGGTTCAGTTCAAATCACTTATTTTTCAGTTCAGAAATATTACTATTTATTTTAGTTAAGTTCACTTCGGTTCAATTAAGCTAGATTTAGACGAATAGAACACGAATTGAACACACCGAGTCCAAACAAAAGCTCACAAGTCATAAATAGAACATCTTCATGAAACATGTTAATTCCCAGCCATTACACAATCAAGCACAATTACACTAAAGAAAGCATAACAAACATCCACGACAAGTGATCGAATACATTAGAATGCCCGTATCCAGCATACTGTTAACTGTTTTACATAATGTTTTATTCTGAATCTGCTATAGAATGTACTGTCTACAAAGATATCAATGCTCTTTTTAACTGAGTATGACCAATTACCTGAGCTTCTCCCCATTGACGTCAATCACAATGTGCCCAGAAGTTCGCTCAAATAGGGTATATGCATAAGCAGAAGCAGCAGCAACAAGGGCTTGTTCATCAGGTGATTCACCCTGGTAATCAATAGCTTTTGAATCGCCTTCAACATCACTTTCTGCATGCTCCAGAGAGGCATTTTGATTGAATATAGGAATGACCGTGTTACATGCAGCCAACGTCAAGAAAAATCATGAGCTGCATTTCTGTCATCTCCTTCCGATCCTTTATGCAACAATTCCATAAGTTCAAGATCAACATCAATATCAGATTTCAGTATCCATCTCTTTCTTGGAGCATATGGTGATACACCAGTGGCTCCTGCAAAAAATACAAATAGGGGTTATTATGAGTCTCAGCCTCTCAGGGAGATCTTCATCATTAACACTTCAATCATTCAAGGCCTTCCCGTCTCCACTCACCTAAAATCTACAGGATTATTCATCCATCCAGAAATCCATAAAAACCTAATGTACAGAAAAATGAAGGTATTCAAGATATTCAGGCCAAACTAAGAGAATGCCATATGGAAACATGATAACCTGGGGCACTCTTGAGAAATTTTTACAAGTTACGAAAGTTCACAAACTTCTACAAAAGAACTATATACAATTAGTTAAATAGTAAGAAACAACCTATTAACGACTTAATGGCCATCAATGACATGTGTTAATACGACAAAACCTGACCACTTTCTCAACAAGGAGAGGGAAATTATGGAAATTGGCAAATGTCAAGGAGATCACAATCTTCAACAGGTCTAGCAGATTCATATTGAAGTAAAATTTAGATCATTTCTTATCCCCATCCCTTATACCAAATTACCAACCCCCTTAGGTATAATTTTGGTGGGATAACTTGGGTCTTTCTACCTATCCCTATCCCTATCTCACCTAAATTTACAAATCCTCCTAAACAAACATGGGACAAGTGTGAGGAGGAACAAGAAATCCTTATCCCCCTAAACAAACAAGCTGACTGTGTACAGGATACCACAGACAGCGTTTTCAAAGCTCCTGGGAGCAATCATGATTCATATATATTTCTCCACTGAAACATAAATCGAAACCATAACTGCTTGAACAATCAACATTGGGCTGGCAATTCACTAGCATTCAGTCTCAAAAAGCAGTCGCGGGGGGAAGGGGGAGTATATAGCAATAATAATAAAAGCATTCCTCTGTAAGTTGTAGTTTAGCCATTGCCACCATGGGTTGAGATTATTGTTCACACCACCAACAACTATCTCTCTTAACACATTTCACCATTCTTTTCAGGTCAATTCAGTTGGGGGGGAACAAATGTTTTGATTCAAAGAGATCAGTCTTTTATTGTATAAAACAAATATGGTATTTGGAGTTTAACGAATCTATGAAAAAATTATAAATGGGACCTATGAACATCTAGACCCAAATCCCATTGAGATTAAATCCAAGCCCCAAAAGGTAGGGTTGCCTCTTAACTGGCCTCATGTTCTAGGAACCATTGCCATCCCTTCATCTATTTTTCTACTTAACATAAAAAACGGGGATTAATTCCACAAAGCCGATAGAACATGAACTCCAACTAACTAATCTTCTCGGAGATCTCAGCAATAGTCACATACAAATTTCAACAAGTAAGACAGGCTTCAAATATATCACAAACCCTGGAGATTGCTACTAAGACTCTATTCTTTTGGACTGAATGGAGCTGATCTAAACCGAACAGAAATGTTAGACGAAAGGAGCTAAGCTGAACTGGAATTAATGGAGATGCCCTGATTTGAGCTGGAGTGAGATGAAATGTTACACATGAGTGATTAACCACAAATCGCCATAATTAACCAAATTTATCATCAACATTTTTGTAAGAATCAAGTTGAAACAGCCAAGAATGAGGAATATGCTAGACAGGCGAGACACACACCACACCATATTGATAAGCATATCCAGAGAAGAGACTTAAGAATTGACGTGTTGGGAAGATGGGAAGAGAATTAGGGAATACAATCACCAAGCGACAGTTTATCGATTGCACAACCACGTAGAATTTAAACATGCATCACAGATTAATAATGTCAAGCGTTCTGAAAGGGGTCTGGCCTTGTGATGGTGCAGCAGCAAAAGACAAAGTACCATACATCTTTCCATGGATACTAGCTGTCCTGAATTCCATTTTGTTCTGAGTAAGAATGAAAATTTTAGTCTGAAAAGATATAACGAATCTGACCCAAGTCCTCATTTATGTTCAAAGATCTACATTGAAACCTTGAGTCACTACTGCTGTCATACATATGCTTGTCCCCTATCATGAAATATGATTGACCTAACCGAACCAACTCCATCGTGATATAAAGTGATATTAAAATAATAATCTGAAAGACTATAATGGAACTCAAGAAAGCAAAGAAAGTCTCCATTGGAATCCCATAATATTTGTAAGCTTTTCCCTTCCTTCCTTCCGTTTGTAAAATATCTTTCCTGTAGTAAGGTAATAAAATAAGCTGATCTTTGTATGCGATAAAGCTACAGGCCCATGAAAAGGGCAACAACTGAACACATAATAAGAAGGAAAACCGACAATGCGAGGGGGCTATTCTATTCATATGGCTTTCCAATTTGCTTCTCTTGTTTTGAGACGTAGCACTATTCAAGATTGCTTTTGTTTCCTGGCCAGTATACCACAACACCACCTACCCATTCTGTGTTTTTAAGCTGACAGCCACGCAAAATGATGTTTGATTTGACCTAGGGGAAACTTAAGGTCCTCTGAAATCCATATTGGCAGTGAACTCATAGATATTCCTGTTTGGTTGTTCACATCTGACCAACTCTACAACGATCCCCCCATCCACAACAACTGAAGCTGTTTCTTGCCTTGCGTACCTTGTCTTCTTGTTAGACTCACCATCCAAATTCATTGTTTGGATGTGGGCAATACCACTAGGATCACTTGTTCCTAGCACACAATGTCACAAGGAATTGTCTCATCGGCATATATCTTTACAACCTCACCAGCCTGAAATCTTTCCACCCCTTCATCTCTAAACGTCCTGATTGAAGTACAAGAGCCTCCCTGTTATTCTCTTTCTTGTCCGACCTATGTCTCCGAAAGTCTTCATAACCATCTTTTATGGCAGTTACACTTAGCACGAACACGAGAGGAAAGAGAGACACTGTCCTTCCAAAAACAGCGAGAAGAGGAAGAAGGGGAGAGCTGCTTGGTTATTATGCGAAGATAGGCAACCCGGGAGAACCTGGATAAAAAGATTCTTGGGCAAGAACATTAAAAATGTGTATTTGCTAGTACGGATCTGGTCACTTGAAAATTCATACTTATCTTTAGTTCTCTTTTGATCATTTTTATAGATTAATCTCTGGACTTTGATCTCGGAAAATATTATCATCCAACTGCCCACTTATAGTAAAGACCCTGAGATTTCTTCAACTTCTCCTGCACCCTAGATGTAGTACCAGATATCTCAAACCAGCAGGACGGCCACGAAATCTATCTCCACCTACCTACTCTAGGCGCTTACGGTCTCGTCTGTGGTGTTGCAGAGGGGACAGCTCAGGGAAATAAGAGCCAACAGAATAAAATTGTTTACTTCTAGAGCCAGGAATAGGGGGCCTCTAAATCGCCCTCCCACCAAAACTATCCTCAATGATGATGGTAGTCTCCCTCGTCTTGCTCACGCCAAATACGTCAGATTCTGCCACACTTGTAGAAGATGACAACGAAGCATTTGAGCACACAGACCCCAAGTTACTAGCTGTAGATAGATGTCTAGGCACTGTATGTAAGGATAGTTCAGATGAATTAAGTAATGGCCAGGCCCATGAAGTCATGGAGAATTCCCCAATTTGTACATTGTCGTAACACTCTTATAAACACACCCCCTACTAGCTCCAAAAGGGGGAGCATAAATATCAGTACCTACCATTGCAATACTACTACAATTTCTCCTTTTGCCCTCTCCTTCCCTCTCAATCCTAACTCAAAAATCAAAAATAGCTGAGATTCCACACAACTTCTTCCCCAAAGAAAATCAATACCATACATCAACATACCCAACCATAGTCAAGCTACCTCAGCAACAAACATAAAACCCAAATTAGTTCCACTACACATAAATTTGTAACAATGCTAATAAAAACTAAAACAATTCTCTTATACAACAACCAGATGAATAGTTCACACATATCTAAAATAAAGCAAGAAACTCGAAATTCTCTCGAATTATAAAATTAAATTTTCACCAAAAATCAAAGCATTGCAATCAGCTCCTCTTTTTCACCTGATTCAACTAGAAATAAAGCAGCAATCTTCCTATTAAAAAGAGCAAAATTCACCAAATTCTCCAGCAGAAAACACTAAATAACAACAAATTTTTGCTACATATCAGCATAAATGAAGATAATAACCCTAAGTAATTTCACTAAATGTACAACACAGATCAAGCTAGCAACTTCAATTACAGTAATACAAACTAAACAGAAGCTGATAACAGCTAATGAAAGCTAAGTAAGAGGAGAAACAGAAAACGACTAACCAATGCGGTAAAGTAAAGATCAAAGGATGAATCCAAATGAAAAAACACAGCGAAAAACCCTAAAACAATTCGCCTCGATATAATTGAATGTAATCCATCAATTTTGTGGCACTGAATTCGAAAAACAAGAAATTGAATCACGGGGCCAGATTATATTTACAGACTTTAATCGAATAAAACTCCGATTGAATGACGCCAGATCTGATCGCGAAGTTTCAGATCAAATATATAAAGTTTTTTATTGCACGGTCCTAATTTAAAATCTGGTAAGACAAAAGGAATCAATTGAATCGTGTTCAATTCTCAGAAAAAGTGGAAAATTCCTACGAATTAGGGATTGGAGAAAACAAAATTAGGGTTTTCAGAAGCGAAAATTGAATGAGAGAATGTGGGGGTTAAATGAATGATGATGAAGGTGGAGTGGATTGCACGTAGAGAGAGAGAAAGGATGGATGGGCATAGATCTCTGCCATTTTGTTGATGTTGATAACAAAATATTATAGGTAAAAAGATCTTGTTAACAGAATAATGGCGCGTCTATTAACATTCAATATATTTTTCAAAACGATATTACCGATAAAATTACTTCCTGCCTTTTATAATACTTGTAATGCTTTCTTTCACACATTAATGGTTCTAATACTTCTCAACTTTAATATCTCTAACTATTGATGAAGTTAAAAAAATTACTAAAAATTAATAAGATGATATTAATGCATTGGGGGAAATCAAATAAAATATCACTTGACTATATGTTTCTACACACTTGAAAAAATATAATGTAGTATTTACCTAAACATAAGAAATATTATTTATAATAATTTAATATCTCTATTTTTAATTATCTTATCCAACATAAAGACGTTTATTAGAATACTATGAGGAAAAAATAAGGTGAAATTTTTGGGGTGTATGAATTTATCGTGAGGTGGGGTGAAATGACTATTTTGGGTCTGGATTTTGATGTCCACTTTACTGTGTGAGGGAGTTTAGTGTATTCGTAAATTTCTTGGTTTTGATTTCAAGTTTTGGTAACGATATATGTGGAGTCACACTTATTGTTACCGTTTGTGTGCAGATGAATTTATCTTATTTATTTTTGTTGATCATTCAATAGGTTTGAACTATCAAGTACTAGTTGTGACCTTTGTGAGTAAATAGAGTTATATGTAGCTTAGACTATATAGAGTTATATAAGCTGGCGCGCCATATATATATAGATATATATACAACTATATAGAGTTATGTAATTTCAAGACACGATTTTGTTATATATAGATGAAAAAAATAGTGTGATTACATTGAAAAAGTATGTAGCTTTGGACATGGAACGTATACCTAATTAATTATCTGATCCACTCAGTTATTTCGAGCATCACTACTGGCTCTAAAAGTTAGAAAGAATTTGTTAAAGTTTTTTACTCTTAAATAGTGTCAAGATCCCAAGTAAGAATAACCTAATATTTCGAAGGGGGTACTTAGAATTTATTAACTACGTTATCATTCATCGTTTCCTCTAGGGAATCCGAGCACTTTATCAATAACGAAAAGAACAACAAAATGTTTGAAGACAAAAGCTGATAACGAACATCGTGCGGCGGTGGATAAGGTAAAGGCTAAAATAGAAAGATTAAGTTTAAATAAACAATAACTCATGATTTTGGCTTATATTCCAAAATTAATACCATTTTAAAAATATATCAAACGTCAATGAATGTTTTGAGTCTTTGGGACGTCCTTTGCGAACAAAACTTAATGATAATAATAATAAATTAATTAATTGATCATCTAATGGGGTTGCGTAAATGATATCAATAGAAAAGGATTGCAATAGGAAATTTTTGCCCCTTTATGAATGATGTATTAACCAATCTTTATCTGAAAAAATCTTAGTGACAAGATGAGCACCATTTCTAGGTCCAGAATCAGGGATAAGCAGCGGGAAAAAAAGGAGATTAGGGACTACTAATTGTGAGGGAATAAATAAACTCATATGGCAAAAATGGATTGCTTAAAAAACATAACTATTCTATTTTATCACTTGACGTCGAACGGTGAACCCCGATTTGTCATTAACTTATTTAAATTGAATCTTGGCTAAATAGAATACTTATATTTAACTACCCTTATACGCACATAATGTATGTAAAAATTATATCATAGTAGTTTTTGTATTTCGGATCAGTTTTTTTATGTTATTTATTTATTGATGTGTTATGGGTAGTTATTTTTTAAGTATGTAGTGGGATTGTAATGATTATATGGGTTTTGGTTTAAATTGTTTCTATTAATTTTTTATGATAAATTATTTTTTCTGTAAATTATTATTTAAACAACAAAGGGTAAATTAGGTAATCCATTAAGTTTTGTGCCTTGCCCCTCTTCCTTACAGTATAGAGATATACTATAAAATCTGTTTGGATGTCAACTGATTTTTTAAGTGATAATATTATCCAATTTTAATATCGTAATAAATATATTCTGATGTCCTTTTGTCACTCTTCATAAAATTATCGTGAATGTGAAAAATAAATACTGCCATTAGAGTCTTTCTCACTATCAATAAATCATATCCGCTAGTTAACTTTGTTGTAACCATTTTTAATCTTTTAGGCCTGTTTTCCCCAACTTATTTTCTTTTGCCCGCCAGTTCAGCTCCAATCAGTTCGGTTCAGTCATTGTCTCCAATCTGCCTCAGTTTAGTTCAGCTCCAATCAGTTCAGTTCGGCTCAATTCGGCCCCGCTCAGCTCCATTTTTAAACCATTTCGTTAAATATTATTATTGTGTTGGTCTAATTTATTTTACTTACTACTCTTATTATTATTATTATTATTATCCTTTATTTTATATCATTATTATTAGTATTATCATTATTATATCTATATATTATTTTGTTTATTATAGATTTATTCATTATTATTACTATTATCATTAGGGAGAAACATGGTTTAGGTCAAAAGCATAAATCAACCAAATCACGTCTAAACGATTTATGATGCAATTTTGCACGGTCCGACCCAATCATTATTTTATTACTAAATATTATTATATTGTTAAATCTAATTATTAAAATAGTAATATTAATTTACTTCTTAGATAATATTGTTATTATATAATCATCATCAAGTATTAATATATTAATACAAAGACTATAAAATAATTAATTATCATTGTAATCATTAATAACCATTATTATTATTATTATTATTATTAATTTGTTTTTACACACACTATTTATTTATAACTATCATTTAAAAATATCCAAAATACTATTATTATTATTACCCATTATTACTAATCATTATAATTTTATTTAATATTCATATTATTATTGTTTAAATATCATTTATATATTTATTTAATTCAATTCAATTCAATTTAATTCAATTCAATTCAATTCAGTTGAAGTTCAGTTCAGTTCAGCCTCAGGGCCAATCAGTTCAGTTTCGCCCAGTCCAATCGCCCCCGCTCGGCTCAGCTAAATTATGCCAAAGAGAACTGGCCCTTAGTCATTTGTTTGTGGTTTATGAGTTTAAGGTCCAAAAGTTCTTTTTCATCGGAACTTTGCCATGTTGGGCATCATTAGGTTTTGAGTGGGTCTATTAAACGAATGTAAAAGCAACAATAAATTGAATAGTTGATTAGTAATTACTTCATTTATTTTGTTAAATTCAACCACACATTGTAGTTAAGAAGATCAACAATGGTTAATTTTATATAGAGAAACAACCTAAGAAAGCCTTAATTAAATATTTAGGTAGCATACTCAATGATAAGTTGATATACTAATATGACTTAATGGTTGTACTAATGATATTATCAACCGTAATTGTACATTAAATTACTAATTATCAAATTATGATTATTATTAATATCTATTGGAACTCATTGAAACATAATAGACCTGATTAGTACTTATTCGTGATAATTAAAAATTATCTAAAACTTATTAAATTTGATTAGAAAACCGGTCTAAACTTATTTATGAAACTTACATTTTAAGGATGAAATGACATCTTTTAATCTCGTGATGTCAAGAACTCAAGATTATGTGTTTTGAACGGAGCAACTACTCTAGCAAAAGTTATTAAAGAGGCAGTCTAACTTTATATTAAAATTAGACTAACTTAAACTTATTATATTATCTAAAAGCCCATCATCTTATCCAAAATGATACTTCATTCTCTTCTTTCTATTAGGTTTCAACGAAGACTCAATTTTAAATTAAAATTTGACAGTCTCTTTATATGATCAACTCTTGCTATGATAGTAGGCTAGCAACCCTTGTGTATGACACATAATTGAAAGTTAAAAAGGGGGTAACCACTAGCAAGTAATTAAGTCCGGCTAAAAGGTGATACTTCTATTTGAAGACAACCACTCTTGATCACCTTATGTGGCCTCCTTTTGAAGTTATGAATGAAGCCAATCTCAATTCCCAATAACAAAAAGGAAAAGGCAACATGGTATTCACTACTAACATACTCACCTCCTAAGCAAAGTGGCTAAATGCCAAACGTACAAAACAAGGTTTGTTATTGTTAGTGCCGAAAGCTTTTTCCTTCTTTCAATGGATTTCCAATTTCATGCACAACATAACATTATCTTACTTTTAGCCTCCATTTTGTTGTCCTCGTCCCATAATGTGCTTTGTGGTTGTATTCACTTTGAATCCTTATGTAATGCTTTATTGCAACTTGTTAGATTGGTTTATGAGGAGTTAGGAGGAATTCAAAATTTTGAAGCTAGATGAGTATACATACAATTTGATCCATGCAAAAAAACATAAACATGTCTTACATTTATTTTTTACCTAACACTTAATTGTCATTAACAAAGATAACATTAATAAAGTAGAAGAAAAAAAATGAATCATCATATGTGACATTTGCACTTCTCTTAATTTTGAATCAACATACTTTATTTCCAAGACCTTAGTAAACTAACCGAATAATAAAATGATTTTTCATGCTTATTAATGTTCAATTTTAACTATAAATTTATGTATATGTAATGACTAATTAGTAAGAATTATGTTAAGACTCATTAGCATAACATGCCTTAAATTTCCTCCATTAAAAATTACAATCACTATAAATAGAGTTTCACGTCTTCCGACATGCGACTATAAAAGTTGATATCTCTAGATGTGCTTAGACAAAAATTATATAAAAAAAACTTATACTTTCTTCGTTTTATAAAGTTGCACCATTTAAATTGGGCATAACTTTTAAGAAGAGGAGATAGATAGAGAGAAGGAAAAAGGGGACCAATATGATGAGAGAGATAGAGAAAATTTCTTGCCCAAAAAGGGAAATGGTGCAAGACTGCAAGTATATAAGTTCTAGAAGAGGAACATGATGCAAGTATAAAAAAACAGACGAAGTAATTAAACGTAGATATATCATTAATAACATATCACGTGACTATATTTATCTTTATATGCATAGACACGGTAGGTTGGTTAAATTTAATTTGGTGGGGTTGGCATCGCACTCACTCCGTAGGGGCAAGGATGAGTATAGGTTTGATGGGAGTGTGTGGGTAAAAGGCATATCCGTCATGGGTAGTGAATAAGCAATGGGTATAATATGAGGGCATTTCCGACCATATCAACTTGTCGTGTCTTTATCCACCCGCCAGAGCATCGCCCCCTTATATGCACTAGACAAACCCTTAAATAATCTTGTATGTATCATTAGCTTAAACATATCATAAAACCGAGCTTCTAACTTAGATTAGTCTATTGGCTAAAGGGCTCATTCAACTAAAGTAAGCCAAGGTTTTTTTTGCAAGTGGTACCAGCCAAGAGAAGAGTTGCAAACCCTATTACTCTAGTCTTGAGTCTCAGTCTCACGAATCTCAATGGGTTTGTCATTGTTTGAAAGAAACTAATACTAAATCCCTGGAATGCCCGTAATTTCGTATGCTACAATTTAATAGTGGTTAAAATACTCCCTCCATTTCCTTCTTTTTTCTGGTTATTGTATGCTACATTTTGTTTTTCGATTTATCCTAATATTCTACCAATTAAAACGTAACTTTACCTGATTACAACCCAACTGGAAAAATGAAAACCCAACCACAACTCGACATTATATGTGTTGACCTACCTCGTACGACACGTCCAACTTGAAACCAATCACTTGTTCAACCAACCTATTATTCATCAGTCCAAGACAATGAGAAATTTGCATTCGCCACCCATTATTATCAATTTGTAAATAAGTTTAGACTATATGTAACTAGAACCCAATAATAACTCGCCTCTGAACCTAATCCAGGAAAAATGTTACATATAACTCGATTTAAACATGAACCAAAACCCCATATCAACCGACTCAAACCTGCCCAAAATATCCAAATTTACATGGATCTTGTCATATTAATGAGACTTTCTTCCAAAACTACATATAAACTAATTAGCATTATCAAAATTTATGAAGTCATTTGTCTAAACATGTGTGATTAGCACTTGCATATAGTATTTGTAAATGCACTTAATATTTTACTCCATTTGAAGATAAAGTGAAGTAAGACATTTTGTCAAACAATTAGTATCATAAAATTCTCACTTCTCACCATACCATTACAAACTTCCATTTCAATTGACAAGTATCCCAAAATTGCAACTCTATATAAACTTCCATTTCACCATTTTAAGCATCATATATAACTAGATGAAGTATTACAAATACTTAAATGGAGCTTAAATATAAAAGAAATAATATCTTTGATCAATAATCAACCATGGTTGATAAATTGTTCTCCATCATTTTATACACCTTCACATATCATCCAAACCACTCTCCAAGCTTCCCCTTAGCTAAATGGCGCCATTTTCGAAGTCGCCGTCGATTTCGAATTTGTTGATGCTGAGGTTGATGCTGATGAACTTGCATAACTCAGCTTAGGACTTTCTGTAGTGCTGCATTCAAATAATTCCTCCTTACTTTCTCCTGATTTCTCACTCTGAAAAATTCAATTTTCATTTCTTATCATATAAAATCAATCAATCTCAAACCAAATGTTGTAAGATGAAATGTCAATCACTTACAATAATCAGCTCAAATTGAGATTCCTTGCTCTTCTTTTCCAATTCTTTATCTCTCAATGAACGTATTGGAGACATCCTCTGCTTCAAAATTTCTCACATAAACAAACAGTTCAGCTCAATATTCCACATTCGAAAAGTCGGAAACAACAACAGCTAGCGTCGTTCCAAAATTATTTGGGTTCGGCTGAAAAAGAGTCAGCAACAATTTCTTATATTTATACCCCCGCGTTTTTTTTTTTTACTACATGTAACTATAAGTCTATAACCAGTATTCACATGGTAACTACGTCTATCTTGAGTTTATATATGTAATGAAACATCCGCACGTGATATCTTTGTTTGATTCGTCCAACATGTATTTAAAAAACTTTAACATGAAGCACATTTTTACAAAAAAGTCTTTATTTATATTAACATAGCATTAAATAGACAACATTTTGACTGAGAGAACAAAACCGCTCATTCTAAATATATAATTTTTTTCTATACCTAATTTTGAGATATTAACAATTTCTTAAATTTACCTTCTCTCCATCTCTTTTATTTGCTACATATCGTAACCACTATTGACATAGTAACTTTAAAACATACTTAGGTGATATCTTGTTTAATCGTGCATTTTTCTAAATATATAATCTTTATAACTTACGACTATCGTGATTTGGATATTACATTTTTAAAGTTATGTCGAGACGGAGGAGTAGTAACTAGTACATACCAAGCAAGCGAGCTTAAGTTGCTTCAATCTATAAAGCCGATCAACCTCGATTTCGAGCTCTTTTTGGAACTCACCTCTATGATGAAGCTCAATCAATTTCACCTGGAGAAAACAATCTCGTTCTTGAAGCATTTTCCTAGTTTTCTCTCTATCCGATTTAAGCCGCTCGAGCTTCAGCTTCACAGCACTTAGCTCCTCAGCTAGTGAAGCATCCATGGCTTCCAATAGCTTAAGGTTAGGAGTAATATCCCAATTTTCCTTATTATTAGAATCATTATTTAAAATGATGGGTGGTGGTTGGTGATTTATTATTTTTGTGGGATTTGGTTTTTGAGGGGTGTAATTGTTGTTAGTGATGAAGAGATTGTTTTTGGGTTGTAGGGGCTTTTGGCCCTTCGATTGAGGGGCGGCCGAGGGGGAAGAGAGGTAGGGGGTTCGGCCGTGGCGAGCATTTGGGATGGAGAGAGGAGAAATTGGAGATTGTTTGGAGGAAGAGATGGTTAAAGAAGTGAAGAGTGAAGAGTAAAGAGTAAGAGTGAAGAGTGAAGAGTGAAGAGTGAAGATGATGTTTTTTTTTTATAAATGTTTTGGGTGGTTGGAATTTTGAATTTGAATGAAGAGGGGGCGGGTAACGGCTATGAAGTTGGAGGGGTAAAGTTGTCTTTTCCTTTTCTTTTTTGGGGAAATGATGGATGTTTTTGATAACGACAAAAGAACTTACACTCCAATCTTTTCAGATGTTAGAAACCAAAAACCGAATAATTAATAAAAACTGAATGTAATAAATATCAAGGCCTATTAGCTCAGCTGGTTAGAGCGTCGTGCTAATAACGCGAAGGTCGCAGGTTCGAGACCTGCATGGGCCAATTTTTTTATTTATATTCCCTGGGTTTAATTATAACTTATGCTGTGCAAACTTTTTATTTGAATTTTCCACTTGGTTAAATCTCCACAGATATAATTATACTAAATTATCAATCTCAAATAAAATTAGTTGTTCCATGTTAATTTTCGAATTCAAAGTTCATCTATTTTGATTTTTCTCTAATATTAACTTCAATTAAAAAATCATTTGGAATATTGGTAGATTTTACTTTAATATGCATTTTAATAATACTAAAATTCTCCAAGATTCTACATTAATATACAATTAAAACTATAGTCCCAAGGTTTATGTGGCAGCCGAAAAAAGAACTTGGAATAACATTGTGCCTTTACGTAACAGTTTTATGTTATGTAGGTTGTTCATGTAAATTACTCTTTTTAAGTTTTTTCTTTAGTAATGCTACCACGATATTCTAAGACAACATTAGGACATTACAATATCAAGATAGCTTATACACCTTCTTTTTATTTGTTCTTTCTATTTGGAATCTTGAAAGTATTTAAAGTTGAGAAAATATTCTAAATTATTTCTGCAAAACATAGTAATGTGAGGTCGCGGGTTTAAGTGTTTGAAAAAATATAGTAATCTGAGATTGCAAGTTATAGCGTTTGAAAATTTTAGAGTAATGTGAGGTCGTAAGTTAGATCCAAGCGTTTGTTTATCTTGTTTTACAAGTGTAGAAAGGAAATAAAAAAACAGCTTAGTTTGGATTCAAAATAGTAGCATTCAAATTCTTGGCTTGCATACAATGTAAATAAGTCATGATAAAGCCAAAATACAATCAAATGTTCAAATGCTGTGGGCTCCATGATTTCATGATTCAACCCAATGAAATCCAAAGTTTTCAGTTTTCATGCATTGGTTGCCAGGTTGTGTTCAAGACAAATTCCATTTTAACAGCTGAACAAATAGCAGTATACTAAATAATTCTCATCATCCAAATATAGATCTTAATGGAATAATAAATGACAAGTTGCTAAGTATAAAATTATTGCAAACACTGTTTTCCTTCAGAATAGATCAGCAGACATTATACATAAATTACATGGGCACAAGTTACAATTTACAAACAATTACTCTTGTAATTTGATATAGTTAGAGTTTATGACAGCTACATCCAGACGGCACTAGCAATATGAAATAAGTATGTACTAGACAAAGGGAGGCGCGACATCACTATTCACTACTACTACATGTAATCCATAGGTAGCTCAAATTCATCGCCCAAATCCCTACTTCCTCGGTAAAATTTTCGCTTACTTGATTTCCTTCTTGATTTACGATCTTTAACGGGTTGTGTAGATTCTTCTTCTACGTCACTGTATCTGAGGTTAATTTTTGATGCTTCTGTGTTCTTTGTGCCCAGGAAGCCCTGACAAGAGAGCAAGATTCAGAAATTCTACCAACAACGGCGACCAAGTATTTATAAGAAGTGTGCATATGTAACGACAAATAAATGGTTAAGGAACAAGAAGTATTATCTTCATTCCTTCCATCTTCTTTAAACAGATAGTTCAGGAAACTCCTGATCCGAACCTTCGAGTCCGATATGATCATATGATTCATCTATGATGAATGGATGATGCCTAGTTTTAAAGCTTTCCGAAAATGATTGACCACGACATAGTATGGCTATTTGGCTAAATTCAAGATGGCTTAAATTTTGTCTCATGACTCGTGAGTCTGGTGGACACCTTCGTAACTATATTTTTTAGAGGGTCCGCAAATCTTTAATCTTTTGATTAGCTAGTTTAGCAATGGCAACTTAGTTGAGAAGTACTACCAGTACATCAGTATATTAAGTGATAGTTAGTGTCGGCACTTATTATGGATTTATGGAATGGATTATTTCCTTTCAATGAGATGGGACGAGGTATTTAGTAGCCAGAAAGCACTCTTTAGATATAAGTAAGGTTCACCTTTGCAGTGAATTTGAATAAGCTGGGTAAGTTGCTAAAGTTGCCGTTTCGCAATCTGAAGATGACCAACTTTGCATGTGATTACAGCTCTTCATATTTTCATTAGTCATTGTAAGAAACACGTCATTACCTTGGTTAATCTTTGGATACGTGAGGCTGCTGCTTCATGCACTATGACAACGTCAGAGACTACTTTTAGTACATCCTCAGTGAACAAGCCATAAACACTTACCTGAAAAATATCAAGATGGGTCCTGAATCTCCTGATCAAATTCATCAATAAACCACAGCTTAATCAACACCCCTACCCCCACGTATATTCTATAGCATGGATATAGGTTGGGTTTTGGAAACGGTTGAGGGTTTGGAAACAGAAATGTTTCCAAAACAAGGATTTCTTAGGTAGTCATTTCCGTGCTTCATTAGCACGAAAACGACTAGGGTTTTGGAAACAGAGAACCACAGGTCGCAGAAGTTTCCGTGCTTCATAGCTCATAAAGCATGAATAACAGGTGAACACTATTCAATATATTTGTTCCCTCAATCTATTATGCTAATAACTGTAGAGGGGGGGAGGGGGCAATAATCGGCCAAAAATTACGTCATAGGAGTTTTATCACCCAACAAATTGTATTTCAGTGTTAAAGACAATGCATTTGAGTTTTCAGCCAGCATAGGAACCTATTGAAGAAATCTTGTCAGCATTTCAGTAAATTTCATGACTGAAGAACATGCTAAGAGGCTTGGTGGGCCTCATCACAGAATCATAACTAGAATCAAATGATGTGTAAGTTCCAATCTATAATGACCTACCAGACTTGATGGAATAATTGAAAACCCAAATGCATCAAGCTCAAGGGACTCCACAATGCCAGAGTTGATGTTGAAAGTGAAACCACGAACCTAAAAGAATAAACAGAAACATATAATTGCAATTGACCCATGACTCACTTTTGTCCCTTAAATTGAACTTGGAGCAGACAAACTCACCTTTCCCAAAATTCTTTGTCCAGGTGTTACAACATTGTACCCTACCTAACAAAAATAGGCAACAACGAGATCTTACAGTAAAAACGTCATGGTAACAAGAATTCAAATCTATGAAGAACTATATAGTTACACGGTTTTTCTAAAAAATAAAATAAAATAAGACTAATTTCATAATTCAGCTCAATTTATTGATCAAGAATACCACCCGTTAATGATTAATCCCGCAGTCCTGTTGTTCGCATTGTAAAAAGAACTTTTTTTTTCCTATAACACTGCTTCCTTGTATATGCATGCTTTTTTTACCATGCTAGAATTATAGGTTACGCTAGCCACATCCTCATTTTTCTACCAAAATCACTAATTGGATCAAATGCAGCGAGAAGATACTGTAGAACTTACCAAGGTTTCCAGTCCAGCTGTTCTAAAATCATTTAGTGTATAGTTCTCCTCCTGCACAAGCACTACATCACCTACCTGTAGACCATTGAAGAATCATACATGATGTATACGATTCTGTTGGCTTCAATAATAACTCCAACTGCTAGAAGTAGATGAATCTCACAACCAATGGAAGCACAATAACCCTAACAATACTCCTAGTCTCCTAGACATTTGCATTACGACATATAAAAATAAGACCTATCTGCCAACAGTTTCTCATCATCAAAGAAGACTTCACGCCACCCCCACCCCCACCCCCACATATATTTCTTAAGATGGTACAATTAAGATACAGGCCGCCAAGATTAACCTCGACAAAGTCTCCAGACAAAAAAAATGAATAGCAGCTGTAATTCAAATTAGTGTACTAGAACCATAGGACAGTCAAACCAACATTTCACGCAAGTCAAGCTATAACATGACTAAATTACATAATTTAAGGAAGCAAGAGAACCAATATGGAGGTTTAATTGCGGCTTAATGGATCAAAGTTGTATGCCACGTTACTACTTTACCAAGATATACAAAACCTAACCATCAAAAAGAGGGAACTTCTGTACCTTATTAATATCTTCAAGAGGAAATCTTCCTGACTCAGAAGAAAGCAAGTTTGGCCTGACTTCTACCTCCAGTACTGCCCACTGAAGTACATAAACAACAAGAACAAAGTGGATGTTGAATAGCCCGAGTACAAAGTCATGGAAAGAGGAATCTGTTTCAAGCAAGACCCTGAATATAAAAACAGCAGTATTGAGAGATTTCGACCAATTAGACCAAAGGAAGTTTGGACAGAAGGACAGCACGCAGCTAAGCCTCCCTTCGGAATCGTTCAATCCTTAGGCGGCTAAACAACTTTAGTTTTAAAACGAAGTCAGTGCAGCTACCGCTTTTCCAACAAGTGAGGGAGCCCTCGAAAGGCGCCCGAAGATATTTGGTCACAAGGATACTAAACTATGACTATTCCCTTTTAGGGTTCAGGTCAAAAGAAAATTGGCCTACTCATGAACAATATCAGAGACTTTCCATTGACGAATCCATGATCATTCAGCAGGTTAATCAAATGATATTTTATATCAAAACTTGAAGGCAGCAGATTTTCAGTTTCTGGTTATAAGCTGAATAACTAATAGCATGGTCGTTCAGCTGAGAAAATCCTACACTGTAAATATATATTGAAAAATGAGAATATCCAAATACAGAGGCAAAAGCTTATGATACACTTAGAGTCGTTGGATAATCTCATTGACCAATACCACACCACCTGAGCAATAATCACAAGAAATAAAAACATGTACAAATTAAGCAAGTCATATATGTGAGTGAGTGGCTTGTATAGTTATAAAGGTTTAATAAAGAAGATCCTCTAAAATTTAGACATACGTCATGAGGAATCATTTCAAGACATGGAATGTGAAAGACCGGCATGTTCAACATGACATGACTACCATATCTCATGAAATTTTACTAATAATATCTTCAACAAGTCAAACAAGAACAATGGACCAAACAGAGATCAAAATTAAGCAGGGTAACCATTTACGGTGTCATATATGTGTCATATAAAGGTAACGCAAAAATTGCAGTCAGAATCTACATAGTACAGATGAATTATTACGATTTTTAAGGCCATGATCATGACTCGATCTTTAAGAAAGGAATGGGTGCACATAAACTATTTTGAGAACAAGATCTATGAAACATAAGTACAAAATGACAGGCAACGAAATTAGGTAAGTTCCGCTAGATCACATATGGGGAGTCTAACCAGAAATTGTATACACGAGGTAAAGGATAGCATGAACATACAGTTGCAGTGTCAACCCACAGCTGCGAGACAAATCCCAAACTGCAAGCCGACTCAACTCCAATCACTTGTTTTGCAATAATGCTTGCTCTCTTCATGAACTGCTTTCTACTCCTAGATTCCAGCTTCGCCATTGGCTTACGCTTTGGCTTTGACTTGGGCTGTAGAAAGTCCTCAACTTGGTCATCCTTCAACTCCAAATTTTCATTCTTGCCATTACCTTCAATAGCCATAAAGTCCTCAGCTTTTAGTACTCTGCCTTTACTTTCCTCTAGTAAGGGTTCATCAAAATTCAATACCCCAAACTCACCATTCAAACCATCACGAATCCTCGTATCATCAGAAGCTACATTTTCACTCACAAACCCTAGCTCTAACTCTTCAAGGTTCTCCTCACCCTTTTGAAAATCCAACTCTAAATGTTCATCCGCTCCCTCTTTCAGCCCCAACTCGGAACTAAATTCGAATGCATGAGAGCCAAACACGCCCAAATTAGTCAAAACTCTCTCATGCCTGAATATCCTTATCCCTTTGTTGTTAAATGGTTTTTTCATAACAGAACAATCTTTGTACCTAGTTAGTCTTTCTGACGGCAACGAAATTGGCTTGTTGTTCCAACTACATTGAGCTAGACCTTTTTTTCTAACACAATTGCTGCTATATCGATTCGCTGCAATAGAAGCTGGCTGGACACAGTCACACATATCTAACTTTTGGGAATAATATGTGGATATCATATGATCACCATTTGCAAAGACGAAAACGGATCACCAATTCAATTCAACTTCATTCTAAACCCTAAACCCTCAATCCTGGGCCAACAAAAGGAAACAAAAAGAAGGTAGCTAGTTATTAATTATACAAAAAAGACAATTACTGTCAATTTTACTGCTTCAAAGAACATTAAATGTAAATAAAATCCAATACTTTGTACTAACTACACCATTACAACAAGACCTTAAAATTAAAGTACCTCAAGATACATGGAATTAAGATTATATAACCCACTAATAAGCTCAACCCAGTTCAAAAGTACCCTAATTTATACAATTAAACCATCAATTTGGAAGCCCAATTGAGTAAAATAAGAAATTCAGAAAAGGGTACATGATTTTATGGTTATAAGCTCAAAAGAATGAAACTTTTTGTGTTTGCAGATGAACATGAATATGGAGGAACAGATGAATCAAATTCTACTCACAGTAACTGCTGCTTTCTTTGGTGGGTTTTCTTGGCCAGCATTCCAAGAGAAGGGAAGATGCCCGTGCCAGTGCCACCATTCGAAAATTAGATCGTGCGCACGGGAGCAGGAATGCAGGATTGTCAGGATGCTCTACCACATTTCTTGACTATGAGTATGATTCTCTTTCCCTCAAAAAGGAGTTTATTTAGGATAAGCTAAGATGATATTGATATTAGTTCGAATAAGTTTGAGTGATGAGTTGATGACTATCTATTCTTAGCGTTTTAGTTTAATTAGTTATGACTAGTCGGGTATGCATGCGATGCTTCGAGAACATATAAGGTTTTAGTTATCGTATGTTTATCAAAAATTAAACAAGTAAAGATAATTATAGAGTGAAAGTTATGCCGATTAATTAGAAATTAAAAAATTTAGAAAATTATTAATTTTTGGTATCCGTTCTACTTCTCTTATCGAATAAAGATTTGTAGTAAATATAGATAACATATTGAAAAGGAGTAGATAAATTTAAAATACGTAGGATAAGTGATTTCGGATAAAGAATACTTAATTACTCTAACCAAGTAGTAGAATCTTGTCACTAAGTCACTTGTTTGGATCTTGTCGTTGAGTCCATCCCCTTAAAACATAATATCAACAATGGCGAGATTTCAAGTGTATGGAAGCAATTACAATCGACTAAGGTGGTAATTGCGATTGGCCAAAATGCTCCCCAAGGTTAATACAAGGAGCGCAGTTTTAGGGACGCTAATCTAGGGAGACAACTCACGAGTGATTCGAGCCGGAAGTGCACTGCATAATCAGGACTATTTTGAGAAGCAATACCCCTCATAATTAGGGATGTCAATGGGGCGGGTTTTGTGGAGACCCGCCCCACACCCGCCCCAGTTAGGGGGGGAGGGGGGAAGGTTTCGCGGAGGATGGGGATGAAAACCATCCCCGCCATGGGTAATGGGGCGGGGGTGGATGTTAGTCCATACCCGCCCCATCCCTGCCCGCCCCGCCCCATCCCCGCCCGCCCCGTCTGAGCCCCGCCATACGTATTCTCCAAAGGCCTAAAATCCTAAATGTTATTAGTTGTTTATTGCTTTCATTCGATATTTTTATTTTCCAAAGGCTAAAATCCAAAATTACTTTTAAACTTTTGTTTTCCCTCTCCCTTAACCCTAATAGGTTGAGGTGGGGATGGGGTGGGTGCGGGGATTCGCGCGGGGATGGGGCGGGTGCAGGGATTCGCGCGGGGATGGGGCGGGGATGGATTTTATCTTGTTCCCGTTGGGGCGGGGATGGGGACAAGATTTTCCCCCGCCATGGGTGATGGGGCGGGGATGGGGATGAGCTTTTTTAGGCGGGGATGGGGATAGGAATGCCAACATCCGCCCCGCCCCGCCCCATTGACATCCCTACTCATAATTGAGACTTACAATGGATAATTGACAGTTTAAACCTTTACAAAAATGTTCGGCTATAGCTCGAATCACTAACGTCAATTTGGAATGAATAATGCACCACTAGCTTTGATAGGTTGAAATTTGTTGCAATAAACAAAAGATGGTACTTTTAATTAGGGGCCTTAATCTAACAAAGGCCATGTGCTTGCACGAGCCCTTCTACGGACCTGAATATGGAAAATAATCGTAGAGCTGTTCATGAGTTAATTGAGTTGAATTATATTTTTGTTTAACTCGCCTAATTAACATATATCGAGTCAAGCCCATTTTTACTCGAGCCAAATACCAAGTTAAACCAGAGATACTACTAATTCAGTTCAGATCCGAGCAGATTCGATCTCAAAAAATCTAAACACATTAAAATATGAAAGAAATCCGATAAGAGTTGGACCCGTTAGTAAGAACCGAAAAAAATCTAATTATTAAAAACGACTCCAATTGTGACTCAAAATAAAAAGTCCAAGTTCAATGGAGATGGAGGAGACTTAAAATCCGATCCGAGTCCGACCCTAAGTGAAACTCGAGTTGGTTGATCGACAGATTGGATTAGCTTAGCACCCTAGCTTTGGGAGCAAGTAAAATCAAACTTAACCATATGATAAACCCCCCTTTGTTAGAATTGAACCAAATTAATACTTCAAATAAAACCCCTTAAAAGTGAAACTACATACGCATTCCTGTCGCACAAATTTATTAGAAGAGAAAAAATGGCGAGAGATAGCTGTTTGGCTAGAGTAGGCGCTGGCGTTGCTGTCGGCGGTGCTGTCGGAGGTGCCGTGGGTAATTAGAACTCTCTCCTTCTATATCTCTTTTATGACTTCCATTAACCCTATTCTTTTCTATATATTTATATATATATCATTTCCTGTTATATATAATATAGTTATGCCTGATTTTGAAGCTTCAATTGACATAATTGAGGGGTTTATTCTTAAAATTGCATTTGAGTATTGTTTGTTGTATACTATTGGGGGTAGTGGTGAACTTATCTTCATAGTGTTATGTTAATCACTAATCACTTCTTTAAGCTTGTTTTTTCCAATTTTTGGTTTTTAGGATTCTAGAGTCATATGAATTAAGTATTATTATAAACTTAAAGTTGTTCATACCGATATTAATCATGTTTATTTTGAAAACGACAAGGCGACAACTAAAAACTGAAAACTATGGTCCTGTTCGTTATCGATTTTTTTTTCCAGTCAAAATGTGGAAACGAGATAAAGTGGTTTCCAATTTTCCAATTGTCAGTTTTCAAAATAAACATGAATTCTATCTATATACTCCCTCTGTTCCATATTAGTTGTAACAGTTCGACTTTTACACTATTCATATACCTAACTTTGACTGTGATTTTAAAAATAACATATAAAATCAAATGTTAGTAAATAAGGTGTTCTTGGATTTATCTCAATGTATAAATTTGACAGATTAATTTTTCATAATTTTTACTAATTGATAGTTTGATATATTAATGGTCAAAGTTGTGTATTGGCAAGTGTGTCAGTCAAACTGTTGCAACTAATATGAGACGGAGGTAGTAACTAATTTCAAGCTATTTACAACTTACATCATATGATTCTAAGATTAAAAAAACAAAAAACAGGAAACCGATGGTGATTCAAATGCTGCCTACTAAATCTGGGTTGCATATTTTGGTATTCAAAAAGACTGAAAACTGAAAATGATAGCAAACGGGTGGATTTGGATTTGCGAGGCTGAGGAATCAAAGACAACGAGTAATACGTGATTTATAGTTCTGTTGCTGAAGGTTTCTTTGATAGGAATTTTTGTTTGGTTGTTGAATTAGGCAAGAATAATTGATTAACAATTTCTCCCTCACTTTTTTTGATTGCAAATTTGCAATAGTTTGATTTTAGCAGTATTCAAAAAGCCAAGTGTTTGTGATTAATAAAGAACGAGGGGGTTGAAAGAGGCTTAAAGTTTATGTTGTCTTGAATTGTCTATATATTGACCTTTTTTTGTTTTAGTTAAGAGAAAAGATTGGGGGAGCATTGCTGGCAAGCTTAGGAAGTTTTTCAATTTGGTGCTGGAATTTATCCTGTAGAAGCCTGTGATACACAAAGTGTATATTGGATGTAATGGATCTGCAGCCTTTTGCCTAAATGTTTGTTTTATCTCCTGGTTCCTTGAAGAAAAGTGTGACTGAAATGCAGAATATGATATTGGTCTATAAATTTGATCCTCTTTATGATTGAAGTCAGTCCAATTCTGATTTCCAGACCTTGTTAGCCAGGATGGACTTTGAGAGAGACCCCAGGGATTGTTTGGCTGTCATTAGAGGAGGAGTGGAGCTATGGTTTCATTGAACAATTTCTCTCCTAAAAATATTCCTTTCTGTTGTAGATTTGAGATTTATCCTAAAGCATGCAGCATTCTGTGATAAATAACTGTGCTATCATGAAAATTATTTGTGGTCTTTGATATAGTCTTGAATTTTACCTTTATAATGCAATTAGCTTCAAAAAGGCTCCTTTTTGTATCTTGTCTTTTTTCATTGCCTTGAATTCAAGACTAGTCTGGCTTGGTTCAGGAAAGTTGTTTTGAGAAATCCTGATGAAAACAATTTTTAAGTGCCTAGTATACGGGAAATTCTAATTGGCACCTTATTATACCTTGCGTGCACAACAAGATTAAAAATGGAAGTCATAGCAACTTATCTAAAAGGCCTCTTGCAAGAAGAATTAGAGATATAGGATAACATTATAAAATATGAAAATTATCAATTTTGTGAAGAAAACCTTGACTAGGTGTTAGATGATGCTGACTTAAGCCTTCCCATCTATGTGACTTGAACGACTTGGGTGCCGTAGGATACTAAGATGTAAGTATCTCTTTAAAATGTGAACGTTTTAACAAAAACCTTTTATAAATAGTCACAGTTGATGAGAGACTTTCATGGGCCAGGGTTGAAAGCGAGGTGCAGTCATAATGTACTTAGCTAATTTAGTTCAATAAATGATAAATCATGTTTGAACATAGTTTTAAATGCTTTGAAAAGATCATCACTAGCACTTAAACTGATTTTTTGAAGCTCCTGTAGAGCTGAAGTACATTATATATTTTTGTAATCTTTCCATGGTGGAGTTATTGGTGCTGAGTAAGTCTCACTTGTAGGTGCTGTTTATGGGACTTATGAAGCTGTACGGTGCAAGGTACATTACCTAATCTCGGTTTCTGCTTATACGTGTTGATGTTTTTGCTTTGAAAGGTAGCAGAGTGTCAGATTTTTGAGAACTCAGTGTCTTAATGCCTGATTAGGTCAATAAACCTCTATGGAATCATAGTTTGCAGTGGGAAGATAAGGGCCTGGCTCTGGACTTTTACCTCCATGGAAGTGCAAAGTTTTAGTTTTGGCTCAAGTTCATTTACCCTTTACAGGAGGTGGCTGTCAAAGACAACAGCTTGGGGTTTACTGTAATTGCTTAATTGAATTAGTACATTATAACCGAGTGACTAATGATTGGAAAGTAGCCCTGCAGTATGATTTATTGGATTTTATCTAGCCTCCCCCCTTGTATCCTTTAGTCAAACCCTCTTCTACTCCTGGTTGTAGTTGCACTATTTATCCTCCCATTGATCTACTTCCTGTCTTTTTCTTCTTATCAGTTCATGTCCGTCTGTTTCCCTTAATTTCTTGGCCAAAGGTGCTCGATTCTAATAGTGAGAGTTATTTTGTACATCCCGGGCCAATGTTGCTTTTGGTTTAATCTTTTTTCTTCTCAATTGTATCATATCCAGGACATATACGTCTCTAGGTCAATTTCTAAATCAATTTTCATTAAAATGCCACCATAGGTTTTTGAACTATGTGGTTGAGGTATCTTACTGTGAACATCTAATCGCCCCTACGGTGGAATTTCCTCTCAATCAGAGTATGTATGCCAACTTACTTTTACACTGAATCATTTTGATGCACAAGGATCATGTGATGATCATAAAGGTGTAAATGGTATTTTTGGTTTATAGTAAGTTATCTGCGGGATCCACTTTTGTGAAATATGTGTCTAGTTAGGATTCTCAATGTTGATGACCATAATTTTTGCTGCACCTTGAAGATTGGAGTGAAGGGTCAGAAAGAAAGATGTGTGTCAAAAGATGTCTGGAAAGAGATATGGGTTAATTCTTGCGAGTAATCTTGTGGAAGTTGAACTTTGATCGTCGTATGAGACTGGGTCTGCCATGATTGGCCCCTGTCTGCTGTCTCTTCCAAATTATCTTATTTTGCTCTTCTGAGGGCTGGTTGGATTACGAAAGAAGACAATCGTTGTAGTTAGATGACCGGTAGCATAAATCTTGTTGAGTGAGGATTCTAGTTAGAATAATCTGTAGCCTACACGTTTTATTGAGTTGAGGTGGGGTCTCCTTTTTTACTACGGCTTACCATCATGAATCAGGATAAGAACCGTTAATTGTTGCATGGATATTGAGAATTTTGTGAGTGCATTACTCAGTTTATTGTTGAGGTGTGATCTCCTACTTGAAGTATATCAACCAAATCTTATCTTGGTGATATTCTTCAATATTGCATGCCTCCACTTTTGTAGGCTTATCCACATTTTGCACGCCAATATTGAGTTTATCCTTTTTTGTTGCACGCCATCTTCAATCTCCCAAACACAGCAGGACTAGGATTTTTTGACTTTATTTAGTTACTATGATTCCTTTCACCTGCCTAACTTCATTCTTTAGACATAATTTAGAGTATATCAAAATGACAATAATTAAGCCTAAAACAAGAAAAACCCTTCTCACGTGAAAAGGTAAAAACCTGTAGGGAAAATGACATACTACTATAGTTTAGGAAAGAATTGATGCATGAATAAATCCACTTGAGGATTATAGCTGTTGTTTGTAATTAAAGTACCCATAGCGTATATATGTTGTAGGTCTTTTCGAAAATGATACTTGTATGTGTGGGGAGATATGGAGAATGCTTGCTGGGATGTTCAGGGGTTAGGAGTAGTAATGTTGGAGCGCTGACAGTGGCAATTGGCAGGACGACAACTCGACAGAAGGGACATAGTTGTTTTCAGAGGTGCAATTTAAGCAGACTTCTTTAAGTACCCTCAAATGAAAAACTACTAATTCTTAAACATAGTGAAGTTTGCCATTGAACTTTGACTAGAAGTTTTGAGACATGAGTTTGCTGTTATGAGGTAGATATTCTTGTTTCTAGACCACCCTACATGTATAGTATCTATGCGCCATGTTCGGCCATCTCAGAATTCGGTCCTTCTTGCTCGCATTGTATTATATTTTGGTTAAGGCATAATGGAGACTCTTACTATGTTTACTTACTTTGCTGTGAAGTCTTTGTCACTATGAAGTTGCTCGGGGTTCAATACTGATTACTGAGCCTCTCAATGCTATTTACAAGCTCAGAATTTGATTGACCTGTGCAGATTCCAGGACTACTAAAGATCAGGTATATTGGCCAAACCACTGTCGGCAGTGCTGCAATATTCGGCCTCTTTCTTGGTTGCGGAAGCTTAATACATTGTGGAAAATCTTATTGATTTATAGTGGCTAGTTTTCTTGAAGTTTTGTTACTGATATGGAACTTTCCTCAAATTTACAAGGAAACACTTTGGTTACTGATATCCTGCTCCAAATTGTATTTTCTTTTCTCCCTTGTTTTGGGCGCCATATTAACTATCGATGTTCGTTAAGTTGCTGATCAGCTTAATGGGGAGTACAAAATTGCATAAGTAAATAATGCCAATGTCATTGTGAGAAATTTTGCTTGTCAGGCTGTTTCTTACATATCTTCCTGATAAAATTAGTATGGGAAGCAAGGGAAATGGCTAATTCCTATTTGTTGGAGTGGCCGAGTTTACCAACAAAGTCGTGCATGGATTTGAACTAGGCACCTTCAAATACAAAAGTAAAGCTTTCCACCAACTTGGCCCAGTTTTAGCATTGTTGAGTAGCCCAATTTAGTTCTATCATAATCTCGTCGGGTTTTAGCCCACATCCGCCCTAACCATGTTCCACCATTGATGGGAAGGTGGATAAAGTGAATACTCATAAACTCTTACCTCTTTGTTATCATTCAAAACCCTAACAGTTCCCTGCAGTTGTTTGTCACCATTCATAACCCAAGAGACTCAACACAGAGGAAGTATATGGAAAGGGACTTGGTGTTCACATGAAATGAGCTTAATACGTCTACTTAATTTTCATATTTTTAATGATTGAGGGCGTTTAAATTAATTAAGTATTTAATGAAATGCTATTATATAGTGAATTAGTGATTATCAAAAAATAATGTCGACTTTTCATAATTTCTTAATTTGCCTATATCACCTAGTGATAAAATATTAATTTACTGATTTTGTTCCCTCGACCATGCTTTCGTAGAAAGTAATTCCCATCACTCACAGACTCAAAAACTATTTCTCATAACTGTCCAAATCAGTGACAATTTTATGAATAAGGTGCTCAATTATTTTTATATGAATTACAATTTTATGATTAGTGGCCAGACTAGTTCAGGGCAAGCCATTGGCAGGCCCTACTACAACGATGGGCAAATACATGAGGTTGTATCGTCGCATCACAAGGGTGCGCATCACGACTCATACACGACGACCACCGTCCACGCATTACCATCCATCATAAGATCGTCGCACTGGTATGATTTATGATTGATTACGTATTTATTTTTCGTCGGCTATATGATTTAAACTTATATTGCAATTTTTTGGTTCCATGCAGACCCATATGCTTAACGTTGTGGCTTCTCGGTGCAGTACATCTCTCAAGGCCGCTTAGTTATTGCCGATAGACATGGGATACCAGCTATATACACAGGCTTTGTAGGACATGAGGGCGATAAGCATCAATGCTACTACCCGTGCTGGATATGGTCACATCGTGCAAGAGGTGTCCTCATCTTCCACGCTCGAATCTTCGTCCATGCCCAAAATTGGCCCGTGACGGCCTTTTCAACCCCCAGGTCCAACTACCTCGTCTGATATGTCCATCTCATTCTCTCTTCGACAACCAACATATCAACGTCATCTACCTTCTACTTTTCAGTTATTTCCATTCCAGATTTCGATGAGCCAACAACTGGATCTACGCAGCCTATACATACAACTAGAGACGACAATATCTAATAGATGATCCATCACTCGCTCCATCCCAAAAAAAAGGGTGAAAAACCGAATTAAATGGATGATAAACAGGTGATGGGTGATTGATGGAATTACGGTGAGAAAGTTTCATCTATCACCCGACCATGACTTGCTCCGTCACTTATTTCTTACATTTTCTTAAATATCTATCATTTTTTGACATGAGTATCTTTTTTGACATTTTGATTAACTTATCTTAATTCGACAATAAACTAATGTAAAAATTGTCATTTTGCAAGTTTGATTTATCTTTTCTTGTTTAATTCTATGAAATGGATTATCATCCTCTTTACCCTGTGGATGAAATGTATGTGATAGTCTTACTGGGTCATGGATGAATGGATGACAGTTGGTAACCGGGTGATGGATGCGGGTGAGTCTGAGTGATAGCTCACCTAACTCAAATCCCACTCGTTGTCATTCCTACCGACAACGAAAAGTCGAGCGAGATAGGAGCGGTTTTCGTTGATTCTCTTGTTCATCACTACTCTTTTGATATTTTGTTTTGAATCGTACTTTAAACCTCTTCATTTACGTTAAGATGTAAATCGTTTATTCATTATTTTTCCTACATGATTTGATTTTTGATTCGAGGTTTGTGAATTTGTTTTGGTTTTAGGTTTGTGAATTGGTTGGTTGGATGTTTTTGTATTGGGTTTTGGATTTGGAATAGAGGATTACATGAATGGATGATTGTGTGAATTGTTGTGTTTGGATGATGGTGAATTGGTGTTGGTTAAATGTATAGGAATTGTAGCTTCTTCTCCTTCGCATGACAAAAATATTATTTTAAAACAAGACCTCAATCATTCATGGCATTAACGACTACCCACTAAACATAAATAAATAAAAATTAAAACACAAACAGGGTGTTAATTGCCATTAGAGACTGATGCTTTTCAATAGTTATTGGCAAGAACGGTCTGGACTAATAACAGTTGCCCATAAATCTCAGCCATTGTTGGCAATAGGGGTGTGCAAAATTCGGTCCGGACCTGATTTTAGACCGGTCTGGACCTGAATTTGGACCGGAGCGGACCGAAAATTCAGGTCCGGTCTTCGGTCCGCAAAATATTGAGATTCTGAGTTTCAGGTCCGGTCCGGTCCAAGACCTGAAAAAACCGGGTCGGACCTGAGGACCTGAAATAATTTATTTTATTATATTTTTAAAATTTTTATGACGAATTTAATGGTTGTAATGTTACATTGCATTAATAAATTTGAGATAGGTTTTCGTTTAGAGGTTATTATACATATATATCTAAAAAATCATACAAAAATTCGTTAAGTATAAAAACTTTAGTACAAATTTGCAAGATGTGAATATGATTTGTCTTTTTGTGTCTACATCGTAGTTTATGATATTAGATACATATCGGTAATACGCTCATATTCATGAAACATGTCGGAAACTTCGGAAAAGAAAATAAAAGATATTAAAGAAAAAATATAGAATATCATAAAATAGGTCCACACCTGGACGGGGCCTGAATTTTCCGGTCTGGACCTGGACCGAACCTGAATTTTCCGGTCCGGTCCTCGGTCCACCAAAATCAAAAATTCCGGTCCATAGGTCCAACCGGTTCCGGTCCGGTTCTGGACCTGTGCACAGCCCTAGTTGGCAATAAAAAATCAGTCTATTTTTAATCTAAAGTGGTGAAGGAGTTGAAATCTCATCAATAGGAAAAACAATTTGACTCAAGAAACATATACATTTCGATATCATCATAGTAAAAGACCAAATCAAAATTTATAGTATAAACTATTGTCAATTTCATAACGGTTCTTAGTAGTTACTGATTAATAAGTATTTTAGGCATTTTTTTTTGTATATATATGTAATTGGGTCTATGAGGCGGGTCCAAGTCTGGTATTTGTGCACCCGACCCATACCCGAATGTTGGGTCTAAAAAAGATGGAGCCAAACCTTTATAAATGGGCTGGATCCTAACGGGTCTGGATCAGGTCCAAAATCCATTGCTATCTCTATTTGTCGTGACGGTATGACTTGAATAAGTTTCCAAATTTATGTAAAGCAGGAATTAGTTTCATGAGGAGCTATATGCCAGACAAATTTTCCAATACACCTTATGATTGATTACTTTCTAAAAAGAATAATATAACATTTTATAATTCATGCTTTCAAAACACTAATTTAAATATATCTTAAATTTTATGCATGCATCGCGGGCAAAAAAAACTACTTCATCTGAAACGGTTTAATAACAAAAATTGATTTTACACACATTTTAAGGAAAACGATTTAAAGGTGTAAATGAATAAATTAATCAAAATAGTTTTAACACAATAAAGAATGATATTAAAGGTTACTAATTTTAAAAATATTTTAATTAATATATTCATTTATATTTTAAAATCTCTTCTTTAAAATGCATGCAAAATCAATTATTGCTATTAGATACGGCGGACCGGGAAGTAAAAGGTTTGAAGACGAAACCTAACAGTTTATATAGCGTACTCGACACTCTTTTCCCTCCATTTTTTTTCCTTCACCATTTTTCTCCACTTCTTTCATCTTCCTCCAAACTGAAACAAACAATTGATCAAATTCATTTTTAACTTCTTAATCTCATTCATTTTTACAAATTCATTCCTTTATTTATACCAATCATCCTCATTACACAACATCTTTTTCACTAATTTCATTATAATCATTCAAAAACCCTTGATTAACCCACATTAATATCATTCCTTTACTTACTAAATTCAATTTTTTATTGGGTTATTCTTTCGAAAACTAGGGTTTATCGTAATTACAAAATCAGATGAATTCTAACAACAAAAGGGTCATCAAAGAAGATGTTAATTGTTCTAGCAAGAAGAAGAAATCGATCCCTATAATAAAGCAAAAAACTTTTTCTGTTTTGATTGACCTAATTCAATTAGGTGATAAAATTGTTGTTGATAACAACAATGGCAATAATGTTGGTGGTAGTTTTTCGGGTTTCGGGCCGGGTTTTTCGATGCCTGAACCCGATAAGCCTTACACAATGGGTCGGAGCAGTCGGGTCGCCCATTTCATATTCAATGATCCCCGTGTTAGTAAGCAACATTGTCAGATTTTATTTGATACTTATTATAAGAAATTATATCTTCTTAATGGTGCACTTTTTAATGCTTCTAGTAGTAATTGCAATTGTGATAGTAATTATTGTATTGTTAATGAATTTAGAGATAGATTGCAAGTAAAGGGTAGTGATAAAATTGAGAAAAAGTGTGTTTCTTGTTGTGATTGTACATATAGTTTTAAGGGTTCTTTGAATGGTTTGTTTGTAAATGGGGTTAGAATTTGTGAGGGTGTTGTTGTGGAGTTGTGTGTTGGAGATGTGGTTATGCTTGTTTGTGATAATAAAGATGGTTGTGGTGGTGTTTGTGATTTGAAGTCTTATATTGGGTTTATGGTTCGGAGGGTTGTTTTCGGGGAGGAGATTGTTCTCCCCGGTTTTGATGGGTTTCAGGTTGAGAGGTCGAAAATAAGTAGACCCTTGTTGCCGGGTAAGGTGAACAAGAGGGTTTTTGCTCCGAGAGTGAGTCATTCAGAGCCTTTGAGTTTTGGGTGTGATGAAGTTGTTGGAAGAGCTAAGTCTTTGTTGGATCGTTGCAATAAGATATTGCAAAGTAATGATCCTATTTCTTGTATTAGACGGTGTATAGCTTCCTACTCAGTTGATGGATCATATGCTTGCATCTCTAAGCAAAAACAAAAGTTAGGCTTAGAACCATGTCGTAATACCAAATGTCCAACTAGTAGTGTTCCAAATGTGTCACTTTTGGAGCAACGGAGCTTTGAGACCTTTGATGTCAAAGACGTTAAAGGTACGAGGGCTAATGTAGTACAGTCAACTGCTAATACTGTAGAGTTTGGCGGAAAGATGGTATCCGAAGCTCGCACTTCATATCCAAACGGGTGTACTGATCCTGGCTTTAGTAGTGCCGGCAAGTGTGAGACAGCTAATACTTCAGAACCGATCTGTGTTGATGGGAGGGACTCTTCTCGTTGTGAAGCTATTGGTCATAATGAAAGCCAGGAAAAGTTTATTCCACCACCTGGGAAGAACTTTTACTTGAATAGCCTCAAAAACATGCGTCAGTGTTCGTCCGAGCAAGATAAAACTGTTTCCTTGCCAGAACTCCTGCATCCTGTCAATAGCATCTTGAGGATGTTTATTGCAACTTTTACAAGTGATATTGAGTGGTAAAGTTCTAGTGTTATTCTGTATACTTATGGTGTCTTGTTCTTTTGCGGTGAACCTATTCTTACTCATTTATGGTGTCTCCATATTCTGGTTTATGAGCCTAATACGGGCACTTTATTGGCAGGTTTCTGTCTTATTGTGATATTCCTTCCCATCTGCAAGTCACAGTGGCATGCCATAACACTGAGAGATGCTGGAGTGGGGACAGCAGCAAGAGATCATGTGCGCCTAACCCTGACTTCCCTAACCTAGTTGTTCTGTGAGTTTCAACACCCCCCCCCCCAAATTTAAAAAAGAAAAGAAAAAACTGTTGGATCCTTACTCTTTATGTATTTTAAAAGGGGTTCTATGCTCTATCGCCTCTATGTATCATATTTTGAAGTGATTGATTGATGTTAGGGTTGGTCTCACACAGTGTACACTTTTTTGTTGTGGTAGGTACCCTCCTTTTCCTGAGGCAATAGCTTTTGGTAACGATCGGAAGAACCGTGGTGTTGGTTGTCATCATCCGAAGTTGCTTGTTCTGCAAAGAGAAGATAGTCTGCGCGTCATAATAACATCTGCTAATCTCGTGGCTAAGCAGGTTATCACAAAGCTATAGTTTCATTATCCTCTTGGAAGCCGTTGCTTTTGGACCTCTCCCCCCCTCCCCTCTCCCCCTCCCCTCCTTGAACGTATATTTCACAGATGTATCATCTGAATCTATAACACACTGGTGTTGACAAGCTAGCTGCATGGCTGTTCTCTTTCGAGCCGTGAACAACACTGAGAAACCTCGTCAGGACAACAATAGGATTTTTCTTTGATTGTCTAACTGTGTAAAACGATTTTCACTTGATTTGCAAAGCAGTTACTGACTATCACTACGCTGCTTTTCCTCCTGCTCACTTGAGTAGATTTGTTGAAATTCATACTGAGATGATCCAGCATCCCTAGAAATCCCTTGTTGCTGGAGAATCTGCTTCTTCCAAATGCCTACATTACACTGCAATCAGAGAAGGTGTGCTTGAGGTGCTAGCACATTGAACATTCACCTAGCAAGCTTTTCAACTGTTGGCACCCTCTCAAGCATTGCTAACCAGGTTATAAAGATACTTCTAAGGGAAGCATATTGTTACTAACAATTTTCCTCCAATTAACTTTAGGGATTTCAGGGTGCAGCAACTTGTACATTTTACTGATGCTAGCTAAACTTGCCCTGCTTAGTCAATTTCCTCCACCTTTCTATGTTTTGAAGAACTTCGTTGGGCTGAAGTATTTTCTTCATATTCCAAGAACTTGTGGAAGGGATTAGCATTGTCTTCAAATTGCTTCTTTTAACATAATAGCTATCACCCATCTAACCTACAACTTATCCTTTTGAAAAGTTAAAGCTCATTTTAGCAATGGTTTAGCAATGGCTCCTTTTTTCCAAGTGCATATATCCCTCATATTAAGGCCACCACATCAGTTTTAGGAAGGCATAGCTTTTCCCTGCAATATGAGCCTTCTGTGAAGCTTTATAGTCTCTAGTCCTCAAAAGATTCTACAGGCTTGATCTCTTTAAAATCTTCTTTGGAAGCAAGAAGATTTGACACCAAAAAGTTTGCATGCTAGCCAACACTGACTTGATAAGTTGTAACCCTCCAGCATAGCTAAGGAACTTTGCATTCCAAGCTTTTACTCTAGCTAGGATTTGCTCAATTAGTGGGCTACATTGACTGTTAGTTCAGCTTCTTGGTTGATAAAGGAAAAGCAAGATACTTGAAGAGAAAAGCACTTTCAGGGATTCTAGCTAGATTTCTATTATTAGCATCAATTCCTCCAAAATAAATGTTACTTTTCTCTAAATTAGCCTCCAAAGAGTGTCAAATAATTCGTAGATCGCTCTGGAACGGGGAACGAATTCGCTGCATAGAGCTTTGATTTTAGGCAAATTGGCGAATTGGGAACGAATTCGATCGAACCAATTCGAAATTTGCACACCACCCCAGAGAATTATGTGAGAGTGCTCCAAACCACAAGCTTTAGAGAAAACTTTAAAAGCTTGCAAACAAAGCCTGATTGAGCTCTCATGCCCTTGTGAACATTAACATATCCTGTGCAAACATGAGATGTGTAATGCCCACTCTCTTACACTTAGGTTAGAATTTGAAATGAGGATTCAAAGACATCAAGGTCATAATCCTGGTTAAATGCTCCATCCCTATAGCAAATAAGAAAGGAGATAAAAGATCTAGTTGTCTAAGACTTTTTTAGGTCTTAAAAGGGTCACAAGTTTACTATTTATGAGCAAAGAGTATGAAATTGTAGTAACACAAGTCATCATAAGCCAAGTAATGAACTTACAAGGAACCCCTTATTCAGACAACATAATGAAGATAAGAGGCCATTGAATGGAGTCATAAGCCCTTTTAAAGTCCACCTTAGTAACACATCTAGGAGAAAGGTGAGCAAAATTATAGTCTTTCATAAGCTCTAGAGAGTAAGAGTTGTCAGCCATGTGTCTATCAGAGATGAAGCTAGATTGGAACTCAATAACAACCTCTCCCACACATCCTTGAAGCCTGTTGGTTAAGATCTTACCAAAATAATCTTGTAAAGCATATCACAACATGCTATTGGTCTAAAATGTGAAGCTTTAGAAGGATCCACTACTTTAGGAACCAAGTTCACATAACTAATGTTAACTTGAGAAGGCAAAATCCGAGAATCAAAGAATTGAATCACAACATCACAAACATAATGTTTATTTACAGGCCATGCTTTTTGAAAAAAGATAGCATTATAGCCATCAATACCTGGAGCTTTACTGTCATCTATGGCAAATGAAGCATGTTCGTGACAGGATAGGAGCAATGAGATCATCACTAGAAGCCCTAGAAAGCCTAGGGCCAGTTCTAATGATAGACAGATTAGCGATAGGAGGATTAGATCAGCTGCACCCAAAAATTGCTTGTTAAAATCTATAATTTGACCCTGAATTTCCTCTGGATTTGTGATTCTGTTGTCGTTGTCATCCAGCAGAGAAGAGATTCCGTTTCTATCTATCTTCACTTTAAAAGAAGAGAAAAAGAATTTCGTGCTGGGATCTTCTATGCAGCCATTTGATTCTAGCCTTTTGTGCTGAAGCCATTTCCTTTACAAATATCCACTTCTTAAGAGGTTCAGTGGCATTAGCTTCTTTGCCATGAAGAGAGCTACAAGTAGGGGAATCTTGTAGCTTAGATTGAATATTGTCAAGTTCAGCTCTAGCTAATCCTCTCAACAATTTGAGTTTTCTTTTCTTTTTTATTTTACATACTTATGTGGTTATAATTACTTTGTTTATATTCCTAAATATATCTTTGGACTTCAATCTAATACTATATGTATTGGTTGAATTTGCAGTGGCACAGTGTAACCAACACCATTTGGTGGCAAGACTTCCCACGCCGAAAATCCCCTGATGGCACATTCCTTTTTAACCACTTTAACAGAAGTATAAATAACAATTTGAGATCAGATTTTGCTGCTCAGCTGGCAGGATTCATGGCAACTCTTATGACTGATGTTCCTAGTGAGGCTTACTGGCTTGTTGAGTTGACCAAGTATGACTTTTCAGGAGCTAATGGCTATCTAGTTGCTTCAGTTCCTGGAATACATTCATATAGATCTTTATCTGCAACATCATCTGTGAGTTCATTACTTCATTTCAAATTGCATCTTGTGTCCGCACATTTTTTTAAATATGCACTCGGATTCTTGTGTTGACTCTTGACTGCATGACCATTTGACTAATTCTAAGGAATCAACGGATAGATTTATTACTTCGGAACTCTTATGCTTCGGGTTGGAGGCAACTTCTTGCATCCTGATCAAATAATTACAGAAAATGGTGATTTTATATACTAATAGTCAGAATCTAGAGATACACCATTAATCTTATTCCTAGTCTCCACTTGTGATTGAGTTGTAATGGGATTGCTATGGGCTGGCTTCGTGCTTAAATGAGTATACAAGCAGACTAAATGTTAGATTTCTGCAAGGAACCACCCTCTTATCACATATTGTAAGAAAGGGAATGCACCTTAAAATTAATCAGAGACAAAAAGAATATAATTAGTTAGGAATATTTCTGAGCCCACTGGGTTTGCTACTGCAAGTTAGTTTTACTCTAAAATGATCAACAGTGACCATCTTTGCCTTATTTGTTATTTTTTCCCACTATCCTTGTTCTTCCGTTTGCTTGCTTTCATTTGCTCTTAATTAAATGGGTTACAGCAAATTCTTTCTAGCTTTTTTCAATTCTCTGACGTATGCTTCATAAGATGGATCTAAGTAGTTTTCTTTGATTCCTTGTGGCAGGCTTGCAAATTTAGATGTAATGAAGTGTTACTTGGCTCAGTTGAAGCATGTGTCGTCGGTTTAAGTCATCTTTTCCGGACAGCTGCTGATTCAAATGGCATACGACTTAAGAAATTGGCTGCTTATCTTGGTAAATCTTCCGAAAAAAGTCGTGGGATGTCAGAGATTAGGCTGAGAAGAGAAAAAAATGTACCATCAGATCCCAATGCTGTGAGTGTTGTTGTTCCTAACCCTGCAGTGTTAAAGGGAGGTGAGATACATACTCTTGATGTTATGCACTCTTACACTTCTGTTCGTAAAATGTTTGTGTTGCAAATGATGGTATCATTGGGTCCCATGTTGCTTAGTTCTCTTTGATCAAGGTTTTCGAAAAAAATATTTTATCTGGAACTAAGTCATTGCTGTAAATTAAAATGCTCTGGAAAACCTTGTGATCGTTTATTATGTTTAGTTGTTGGTATAATTTAATGTCGCCTAATGATATTCTACTATGTTTCTTTCCCTAGTTTATGTACAACTTGGCTTCCTTCCTCGAGCTGTTGCAAAGTGGGTTTCTCCATTATGGGATATGGGATTTTTTAGATTCTGTGGACACCTGTGTCCCAGGGAAGCTCTTGCAGCTGCTTTTGGAGAAAACAGCCTAAAAGTACAATTGATTCTTCATGTATCTCAGGCATGGTACTTTAGTGCTATAATTAACATTCCTTCTGCTAGATTATCATCTAAAAATAGCATGTTTAGATTTTTTCTGGTCATTGATAGCATATTGACTCCTACAGGGCCCCAATTTTTTAGACATACCAAAGATGATGGAACCTGAACATGCTGTTGCTATGTGCTCTCTTGTTGCTTCACTTCAGAGGTGTACAGGTCTCTGGCGAATGGAAGAGGTATCGTTCTAAGAACTTGCACAGAGAAATGCTTTTTCCCTGTCAACATCTCTTTTTGGCTATTCATAGAAGTTCTGTTTGCGAATGTCTTCTTTTAGCTTTCTCCCACCTTTTGTGAACCACATGCTGCTTTTTCAGGTGCTACATCAATATAATTGGCCTGAATCTTTGGAGTCAGATTTTATTTATGGTAAGCCTTGAGTTTTTGCTTATGAACTTTACAATCAAGAGGTTGGAAGAATCTTCTGATATAGATTTTTTTTTTGTACCTCCTGTATTGTTTTTTCAGGTTCTTCGTCTATTGGGACTTCAGTCAGTGCACAATTTATAGCGGCTTTTTCTTCAGCTGCTGGGAAGAGATCCCAGCATGTGTTTGATTCAGAAGAGTCTGATCCAGAGGTGACATAACTGTGCTCTATCTTTATCTAAGTATCCTAAATGTTGAAGGAAATTGCTGTTTTATACACTTAGCTGTTGGAAGTGAAAGGCCTCTTAATTTTCCGTTCATCTACCCACCTTAAGCCTTTTAATCCTATGGCTCTAGCCACATTCTTATTCTCAAGGAGAATGTGTGTATCTGCTGTTGAATGCAACCTTGCTCATAATACCTTAGCTATGATATGACCGTGATACTTTTGGCAGTGGGGATGCTGGACTGCAGCCCATGAACTGAAGCATCCATCTGTAAGAATCATCTTCCCAACCATCGATAGAGTGAAGAGTGCACACTGTGGAATAATACCTTCACAACGGCTCCTTTGCTTTTCGGAGGTAGGAAACTTGATGTTTTCCTTCTCTCACTTTGTTTTCTTATTTGTGTATTTAATTAAAGTAGATCAGGTGCTGAATTGAGCAGAATCCGCTTCATCATCGAGCACTCATTCGCAAATTAGTATTAGTGATGCAAGTGAATAGACTGTGTCATAGTTTCAGGTAATAGTGATGTACTGGAGCGCTTTTGTCTCACCTCAGTCCTTAGTATCGGTGAAAATATGTACTTCATAGTTGGAATTTATTGGACTTTTATTGAGAATATCTGGATTCATCTTCTAGTTTTATTTTATTTTTCTGACAATCACGTTATGTGGTATAGAGAATTAGAGATAAGTGGTAGTTTTGCTGCTTTAGTTATTCGTGAAGTGTAAAAGAGATTGAAATGTCAATATTATTTTCTTCTAATTCGTCCTATAATTGTGCTCTCCATTTTTTTTGTATCTAGAAAACATGGCAAAGATTGAAGCTGGTAAACCTACTTCATGATGCTGTTCCTCATCCCAGTGAAAGAGAAGGGTACCCCATGCATGTTAAAGTAAGTAGCCTTTTTGATCCATGCAATTAAATTCAGATTTTCCTCATGAACAAGGGCTTGTGGCAGTGCTATAATGGAGATAGCAACTTTGTCGCAGCAGTTAAGCTATGTCATGCGACTAAACCTGAGAACTTGCATACTTGTCGTTCACCTCCTTTTTCTTATTAAAGTGAAATTTATCATCGATCGAAATTTGTCGGACATCTAAATTAGACATTAAAATCTAAAAAATACAAATCAGATTGTAGTTGTAGTTGTGATTTGGCTCTCGGTTATCATAGTTTTGATGTCATCAAATGGTGTCAGAAAGTGTTGAAAATGTAAATTAAGTGTGTAAATGTTGCAACAGGTAGCAAGGAGAAGTTTCAAATCCAAAACAGGTGGATCTTCATTTGGCTGGATTTATTGTGGATCACATAACATGAGTGCCGCTGCCTGGGGCCGACCAATTTCAAGCAAAACTGGTGTCCCAGGAATTGGAACAAGCGACGACCAGTCTTCATGTTTGAGGCTTCATGTATGCAACTATGAACTAGGTATCATTTTTGTTTTTCCTCCACCAAAGACTAATGTCAGCAGCACAGACATCTCTCCGAATTTGGACGATATTAGATTGCCTTTTGTCGTGCCTGCCCCAAGATACAGGCCAATTGATAGGCCAGCAACGAAGCGTGCAATGAGTGAGGCCTTATCTGAATTTGCTAAAGATGGACGACTTTCAAACCTTGCTGCTGTAGAAGAGATGATAGAAGAGGTTCCTGAAGAAGACGATGAAGTCGAAGTAGTGAACTGTGTGGTACACGAGGAAGAAGAGGAGAAAGCTTATGCTGATGTATTGTGGCACCAGGTTGATTCATCTCAAAGCTGTTGAAGTTCACTCCGGCTTTAAGAAAGCATCATTTGTTACAAACTACAGGTTAGTCTATGAAAAATTTATAGCATTGTACGCCACTAAAGTAACTCAAAGTGCCTTATTGGTATAGAAAGTAAATAATATAGTCATTTGATAGATCTTTTTTCCTTCTAAAAATACCATTTCTCCTATTCTTTTCGAACCCTTCAATTCCCCCTTGTTTTCCGAAATATCATGATTATCGGGTTATGTACATATTGGAATTTCTTGTACACCTATGTTACTTAGACATGGATTGAGTGTCTACTCGGATACTGGTGTCCAAGTGTCCGACTCGGCTATTTTGTAGAAAAAAGTCAAGTTTATAGTTTAAAATGAAGTATCCAAGTGAAGTGCCGACACGACACGAAACGGCACACGATTTTTGAGGTAAATGAAGGTGTCGGAGTAACATAGTTGTACACTATTACGGCACTACCAGAATACATTTATAGTTACAAAAATACTCCCTTCGTCTTCAAAACTTGTCTTGTATACGATGTATTATGGTTAGTTCATAAATATTTCTCGTGGTATCTACTCATGGAAAGTTTGTCTCATCTAACTCACTCAATTCATGTGATGTGGGTCCATCCACTATCTTTCTTGTACAGTTTAGGGCCCTTCGCCAACTTTCTCTTTTACTTAGATCGACTTTTTTTTCTTATTACTCTAAATACTAAAAAAATTAACACTTCTATACTATCTACTTTTAGTATATCTACCCAAACTTAACAATATAATTAATTTGATCTCTACGATTCGACCTACGAAGATAAGTTGGGTGCAAAAAAGTTATAAGCTTGAAGTTGAAACTCTTGCAACTCAGCCAACTCACTCGAACAAAATTGTTTCTTCTCAAAGCACATTACAAATCAATGGCAAGTGTTTGACCCCTAGCTCTTAAGCATGATGGTTTTAGGTGTATTTCAGTTCAGCTAGTACTTGCTCTTGGCATGTGTGTTAGGCAGCTTAGGTTAAGTTTTAATAAAAAGAGGTGTATAATATAATCGGGCCATATCAAGCAAGGCATTTCAGGCCAATCTTGGTTGGGCCAAAAGTATTTAATTCTTGCTGTCCTTCTACCTTAAATCAAATGCAACACTTGGTATGTTGAGTAACTACCAATCGTTTGAATGAGTTTCTTCAACTTAAGAAACGATTTAAGTAATTTTGTTCATGAGACGAGTTATTACTTTGTATGTTTCTATTAAAGAAATACTTTTACAAACCTTCACTTCTATAGTTTTATACAAGTTAACTTCGTGCGTGTTTCCTTTTCGCCAAAAAATCATGAAGATGTACATATATTAAGTTATTACTTAGATTCTAAAATGTCGAATATAATGGACTTTAAACAATTTAACAGTTGCTTGACATAATAAAATAGCGTACTTAATAAGCAAATCCTACAAGCTGAAAATGTAGTTTGCTTTGAAAAGGGTATCATTTCTAAATTGAATACATTTTGAGTATGATCCTATGAGAAAATGAATACTCTTTTAGGAGAAATTGTCTCCCTTAATTAACTATTCTACCTCCTTAATTTGAGGATTGGACTTAAGCAACATTAATAAAAAAAAAGTCAAAATATAAAAAGTCAAAACATATTTTAGTGGATGTAAATGTCATAAATATACTAAAATTATTTAAGAAAAGTCAACCCCAATATACCATTTCTTTGAGGCAAGAAAGAATAGATGTGATGTGAATTAAGCTTTTAGCTTTTGGCATAGTTGATTGGCCTTATTGGAGAAGATGACCAAACCATCAATCAGTTTCTACTGCTTTAATTACTAAATTTATGCTGGATGCCATTTAAGCACAAACAAAAAGAGGGTTATCAGAAAGATACCCATTAAACTTAACCCAATGTGTGAGGCCCTGTGTTTTTGTCTTCTTTGCAAAACGTAATAACATAACTAATCTTTGCTTTTCAAATATTAAATTATAATAATAAGCCAAGTTAAGTACGTAATAACTTAGCTAATCTTCTAGATAACTAGCAACTTGTCTTCTCCCATAGTAAAGAGTTTTGGACCTTATTCTAACCCGCTTGGGCTCTAGATTTGAATTGGTTCCAAGATTCATGTATCAATTGTATTGTTTGCTAGTACATATAGAAAAAACATATAAGAATTGGGGTTGGATCAAGCGGTGAGCCTTTCTATCTTCCTTAACTAAGTCTAGAGATCAGTTCTTACTCCAAGCATTTGCTTGGGATTTGGGGGAGGTGGTTGTGGGTATATGGCTTGTAATGGGCCTCTGGTGGAGGCTCTTTGCGAAGGCAGGACAGAGGATTATTATTCTTACAATAATATAATCTCATACTTATAAAATGAGTTTTTTTTTACAAAAATATATAGAAAAATAGGCAATAAAAAAATGAAAGATCCACTTGGTCTATTTAATATCGTAGATATCCTAAAACAACTTTCACTTTCATATCAAAGTCAAATAAAGGACGACACTTTCCACTAACTTATCATTTACTTAATTCCTAGCACAATATATACAAGGAAAGTTTTTATAGACACAAGTAGCGATTTCTCCATATCTATTTTTAATCTTACATAAAAGGCTCCGAATGTAAAACGTAATCATGATGTATACGAGTATACAATAAATAGTCTCATTTATAGAGAGATTATAACTTCCATTTCACTCTTCTTTTCTACATGGCTTCAAATACAAGGACCAAAATGGGTAAGAAGTACAATAAGTACATTTGAGAGAATTGCCACGTGGCGTCATTGTCTTGAACATGTCATTACCTTCAAAGACAAAGCTGGCCACTGCTAATGCATTAACCCCAACATCTACTCCATGTTTTTACATAAATTTTTGACTTGACTTGTTTTCTTTTGTTAAAGATTACAGCTTACAAGTCTTTGTCCCAGGTGTTATTTCCTTCACCAATATCAAATCATCTTACCCAAGACAATTACATCAACCGGTTCATAAATGATAAACCCTCCTACACTTATATCTACTCGTTATTTAATAACCACTACATGTATAGTTTCACGTCTCCTAATATATAACTTTGAATGTTAACAGCTTTAATTATTATGTTCAGGTAAAAATTATAGAAAATTAATGTTTAATCAAGTATATACCGAGATGAATCGAACAAAATCTCTCATAACTATGTTTATCCTTGTACATAAATCATTTTAGTTGGTTAGAAGGAGATATATGAATAATGCTAAATAAAAAACGTATTGATTAATAAAGAATTGAGGATCTTTTTATGCAAGCCCTTCTTTTATTGGATCCAACTCATTTTAATAACTCAAACCCCTACTTTCTATAAGTATTTTAAGCAAGTTTTTTTTATGTGAATGCTTAGTATATTGAATTGATCTATCTTTGGGGAGTGGAGAGATTCTTTTTCCATCCTAGGCATTAATTTACCGGACATATCGCGTGTTTCTATTCAAGATTCGAGCCTCATAATTCCATTTTCGTCTAAATTTCGGAGTAAATGAGTTTCAAATGTGCAATTTCGCTAATGACTTTCGCAAGACCTCAATTTAAAAGTTTGAATAATAATATTTCTGATTTTAAAGAAAAGAAATTATTTAACCCCTTTTGTAATAACTCTGCGATATTTTCTCTATTTCTATATAAGTGCAACAATTTGAATGTCACGCTTGCTAATAAATAACTTTTATCATACATATATCTAAACTTAATTAGTATACATTAATAAAGTTGTAAGACTTTGTGAAGATACATATTTAGACTAATTAATAATAATTAAGTTTAATAAGTTTGTTTATATATACTAGTTGCGCACGTGCTTCGTGCGAAGGAAAGATGGTGAAGTAATAAGGTGACAGTTACAATCTGGAAAGTGAAGAAAAAAACGTGAATCTGTATTCTTAAAATCTGACACTATTTTCAAAAGTTTGCTCAATTACCCCAACTCTTTTCTTGTAGAATAGAAAAAAATAATAATCGTAAGTTCAAAGTTAGTGTATGCAAAAGTCAAATTGTTGCACTTATTTAGAAACATATGAAGTATATACAAAGTACACAAGCCCTACAACTACTCTCACTAAAGTCTCAAGTTAATCCCCCATAAAAACAAAACTTTGAAATTTTATGCTCCTTCCATTTCACAGCGTAATTTATATTTTTTCGTACAGTCTCCAACACGCAACTTTAACCATTAATATGTAATCATGTTATAACTAATTATAAAAAATTGTAATTTAAATATACACATCGAAACAACTATGATTTATATATGAAGTATATAAATAAGAATTTACAATCAAGATAGATATGAGAAGTTTATTATAGAACGGAAGAAAAGTATAACTGTATAAGTAAAAAAAGAATGTGTATTAAGTTTGGCTGATGAAGATCACGAATGGTAGTAGACCACGCATTGGGACAGCCACCTCCCCCACATCTCATCTTTCACTACTTTTATTATCTTTTAATATTCCTTATAACCAACCTTTAAATGTCAACGCCCACCCACACTATTAACCAATAAAATATTACCCTTTCTCTTTTTCAAAAAAAAAAAAACTCATTACCAATACCCACTAATATCACCTAAAAGTCAACTCTTCTCTCTCTCCCCCCTTAACTTGATTCCCCCTCTCCAAACACACCCTACCATCCATCACATAACTCCCTCCCCTTTCTCTCTCTACAATTTTCTCTCACTACAATTTTTTTCTCTACATTTGAATCAATGAACAATAACAACAACAAAATCCAGGTATAAAAACCTCCTCATCAACCTCCTCGTATCGTCTCTAAAATGATTTGGAATCAGCTAACATGAATCGTTATTTTGAAAAAATATTTTTATGTTCTCGTCTCCCTAGTGTTTTTTAAAATATGGGCAATACGGTAGGCAAATTAACGCCATGTCTATGTCCGGCAAGTGCGACCGGGGATACATCCCAACGACACGATATAAGTATCGTACTCGGTAACCCACTACACGACGACGAGGGCTTAGGCCACTCGTTTTGTTACATCCCACCTTTACCCGATCATCCATCACAGTTCTTTAGTGGAAGTAGTCTTACAACAACCACCGTATCGCCACCACCGATTTTTTACAACACTAAAACGACGTCGTTTTACAGGACTATCTCTGGTGCATCAATAAGTGCTAATACTTCAACTCCTTTATCAACTACTTTATTTTTGGATGCATACCAAGAATCATCATTGTCAACTACAATGGATAGTATTAGAGCTTCTTCCTTTGAGAGTTCGCCTTCGTTTGCTTCGGTTCCATTGCAGCCTATTCCTAGGAACCTTATCAACTCGGGGCCGCTTCCCGTGAGTCGATACTCGGGTTCGGGGACCGGGTTGATCGAGCGAGGTTTCATGTCGGGACCTATCGAAAGAGGGGTGCTTTCGGGTCCAATTGATCAGAAAAGGAATGATCCCAAGTTAGAAAGGATTAAGTCTAAGTATGAGTTTAACAAATGGGGTTCCATTAAAGGGATTAAAGATTCTATATTGGGTGTTATTTGGGGGAATGGGAATCGGAATGGGAGTGGGAATGGGAATGGAAAAACAGGGTATGATTGTATTAGGGAATCTGAAAGTTATCATAATAGTGAAAGTGTTGTGAATTTCAGCTGTCAAATGAGCTTAGAAGATGAGAATGAAGTTGATCATGGGAATGGGAATGGGAATGGGGGAATGGGAATGGGAATGGAGTGTGAAAATGTGCAATGGGCACAAGGGAAAGCAGGGGAAGATAGAGTACATATTGTGATATCAGAAGATAATGGGTGGGTTTTTGTGGGGATTTATGATGGATTTAATGGACCTGATGCACCTGATTTCTTGTTATCTAATCTTTACTCTAATGTTTATAAAGAGCTTAAGGGTTTGTTAAATGGTAGTAGATCGGAATCGGAATCTGTTTCCGCTTCTGTCTCTGCCTCTGCCTCGAATCAGTCGACTATTTCGAAAGATTCGAGTATTGTTATGGGGATGAACCAACTTGATGAGGAGGTCAATGATAGCTTGAGAAGGTTGAGTGGATCGGATTGTAGTCGTTCGGGGTATGTTGATCAAGATGAAGAGGGGGAGGTCAATGAATTGTGTGATATTGATAGTTTGAGTGTGAAGAAAAAGCAAAGGAATATGAAAAGGAATAGTAATAACAATAATAATGATAGTCAAGTATTGGAGTTGGATGAAAGGGTGAGGGAGAAACTCAATGAAATGGGGATGAGTTGGTCGCGTAAAATCAAGCATTCGGATGTTTTAAGGGCGCTTTCGGATGCTTTAAGGAAGACGGAGGAAGCGTATTTGGAGATTGCTGATAAAATGATGAAGGAAAACCCTGAACTCTTTTTGATGGGTTCATGTGTTATGGCTATGTTGATGATTGGTGAAGATATCTACTTGATGAATGTTGGTGATAGTAGAGCGGTTTTAGGCCAAAAACCGGGTGCTGAGGGCGAGTGTTTCGAAGATTTTCCTCACGTCTCTTCTCTTCAGCTAACGATGGATCATAATACCTATGACAAAGAGGTATTCCAACTACTTTAGTTTCATGTAAAATTCATTCAACTATCATTTTTAAGTACTGCTAGACTTCTTTTGTTTGGTTATGTCTTGGTAAGCTGAAGTTGGCATTTATCTTATACTTGTACTACTATATGATTCCAGGAAATTCAAAGAATCAGAAAAGAACACCCGGATGATCCTTTCGCGGTTGTAAACAATCGTGTGAAAGGATCCTTGAAAGTCACTCGTGCTTTCGGTGCAGGATTTCTTAAGCAGGTACTCAACAATTTGCTTAGAATTCTGTTCTAATCAGTAAAATGGGAGTATAAATTCAAGGAGTAAATTTGTTGATTGGGTGTTGAATAATTTGACAGAAAAAATGGAATGAAGCCTTATTGGAGATGTTCAGAATTGACTATATTGGTAATTCACCTTATTTAACATGTTCTCCATCACTCTACCACCACAAAGTAAGTCCAAGAAGGGACAAGTTCTTGATCCTGTCTTCTGATGGACTTTACCAATACTTCACCAACGACGAAGCTGTATCTGAAGTCGAGCTCTTCATGGCATCCACACCCGAGGGAGATCCCGCTCAACATCTCATTGAAGAAGTTTTGTTTCGAGCAGCTAAAAAGGCCGGTATGTAACATACTAATGTATGCAAGCCAAGGCAATGTGTTATGTGTATTGATATGTTGAAAGGATTGAAGATTGACTCATTATTGGTAATATGAACTAAAATTTGTTGTGTGATTTTCTCTTTGCAGGATTGGATTTCTATGATTTGCTAGAAATTCCACAAGGGGAACGCCGGAGGTACCATGATGATGTGTCCGTTATTATCTTATCGTTAGAGGGAAGAACATGGCGTTCATCTGTGTAAATACATACAAACTATTATTAAGCACATATGGAGATCGTTTAAGAGATTGCATATATAAATTCTCATACCAATTTTGTTACAGAACTCCCCCCTCCCCAAAAAAAAGAGAGTTTTGATTATGTAATATACTACTACACCCTCCATCTCGAAAAATATTATAGGAATACATTAATACTTCCTCCGTTTTCTAATGCATGCAACAAAGGGGAATATTTGTGAGAGATAAAAAATTCATTTGTTGCAAGTATTGGAAAACGGAGGAAGTAGTACAATTTGAACTAGTATGTGATAACTACATTCGAGCGGAGGTAATACCAAAAATAGTTCATAACTTCATATTATAACAAGAGAGCTCGGTGTGAGCTTTTCATTTGATTGAGATAGCAAGCATGTTAAGAGTGTAGGAGTGTGATTTTTAAAATCCTTACACTACTACTTTGATATTCTTTTATTCTTTTTCCTACTTCATATGTACAAAATAATTAACATATCTTGGATTAATGTGGGTTGTGGCACATTTCTCTTCTACCACTTTAGAGTCTTACACATACGAGTTATGTTGGTTTTATGTTACGAAATTAATTAAGATTATACATTTTACGTTTCTGAATTATAGCAACATTTAGATTTTTACACTATTGATATGCTAACGTCTACCATATTTAATCACTGATATTAGAAACAAAACAAATATATTGTATTAGCCTCAATGTATATTTTTAGAATTACATACTTTTTTCAATTTTTTTCGTTCATTAATAAATACTAAATATATTGATCTAGATCTAACAAGCACGAAAAGATTGTAAGTATTGATCAACAGATGAAGCACTTCCTAATAAATCAATTAAATGAATAAGTGGATTGTGGTGCATCATTGTCCATTGACTAAAATATGTGATTGCCGAAAATAAAAATGTAATTAAAGTAGCAATGCATTATAGGAGTACATGATAATAGATGAGATGTGATAAGTAAATCTTTGTTCATGGGACTATCAAATACTGATATGCATATACAAGTGCAGATTGTGGGAAATAGTAACCCCTATTGGCTTGAATTAAGTATTGAAACTGAGCAAATAGGCAATTGATTTAAAGAGTTAGTAAAGTCAAATCTTTCAATTATGACTCAATGTTAAAGTATGATTTTTATCTGTTGTTTTGTGAATAGTATTTTATTATCTAATGTTCTGTCAATCTACTGGATGGTGGAAGGCTGGAAGCTGCCAAACATAGCATGACAACATCGTAAATAAATTAACAAGAGTCTTCTTTTGACGGGCAATTTTTTTTTCTTAAAATGAATTATTTTTGAAGTTTCTAGTTCTCTTGTAATGCCTTTCGTTTTTTAGTTGTACCATATTGATCTTTAACAATATTTATAGAAATATTTTTTAATTTGAGTTTTTTCCTTTTTATGTGTTAGTCAAAATATAGTTATGTGGTGCCTTATTAGATTCGTTAAATCGTTATATAGTTTCTATATATCAACTTTTTATAATTTTTGCGTACACAATTATAGATATAAGTGTTTGAAGTTGTGTATTAGCAAACGTGCCAAGACCTTCGAGTACTAGTAAAAAACCGGAGGTAATATCTTTTATTAGACGGTGAGAGTGAGAGATCAATCTTAAGATATATTGAGATCAATTCTTATTTTGACTTTGTGGCTTCTATATACACCAAAAAGAGTTGTGTACAATCTCCCTTTGTGTTTCTATATTTATGCTGAAATGAAAGTTCTGCTATGATGTTGAAGTGTTAAATCTTGAGGTTCATTTTCAATCCATGTTAGCGAGGATACTTAAGTCTACAAGATCCTCTAAAGTTTAATGATGAAGCTAACTCATAATCCAGGAGTAGCTGGGATTTAATCCTTTTTAAGTCCATAAGATCGACCCGTTTGTACTACTGGACATAGTGGGCTTTCGATTATACTAATAAGTATCAATAAAGTTTTTGGCGCCAGTTCCGAGGAGGTAATGTATTACTCCCTTCGTCCCACAATAAACTTCCCATTTCTCCAATGCACACAATTTAAGAAAGTAGTTGGTGGTGGGTCCTTTGTGATTTCTTAAATAATAAATTATTATTGTTGATGACTTTTAAGAGTATTGTTTTGTTTTCTAGTGACATAAAGTGGTAGTCCCATGTGTAAAAAGTAAGTTATTTTATTATGGGGACCCTACCAATTGGAGAAATAGGAAGTTTATTTGGGACAAACATTAAAGAGAGAGATGGGAAGTTTATTAAGGGACGGAGGGAGTAATAATTTAATTTAAGGTATGCTAGAATACATTATACTAAAACTTTCTTGTTTAGCTTTGCCAAATTAGCCAATTCCTTGAAGAGTTGTGTTTATGTTCATCCCTATTCTCCTATTCAGTATACTATTGATATCCACGATGAAATTGGATTGCTAGGGGCACAAGCAGCACAACTAATTGGGTTACAATGAAACAAAATCCTACTCTATCTTTTGCAAAAAGCTCTCTTTTGGAGGATCCGAGAGATTTATGGACTAGAAGGGAAATCATATACTCCGTATTTGGGAACGTTTCTAGTGTAATGGATTCAGTGTTTATATATGGTATAGTAGAAGATGAGGAGGCTTATTGTTCATAATTTCACAGGCCACAAACAGGATATCATCTCGCGTCGTGAGCTCAACCGCGAACCGCGAACCGCGACAAGAGCACATCATGGTCCGCGATTGGCTTGCTAGCCAATTGCAATGTTGTGACGATCATCAAAGTAAATTGTTTCTCTCCCTTGTATTTCATTGGTTGTTTCTTGTTAACCCGATGATATTAGAGGAGCAAAATTAAACTAATAGAAGAGAGTATTTCCGTGCCTTGGAATGGTATGTCCAGTTCCCTTATTCATCCTACATCTAACAATATCTACTTATCACCCTTCACGTGTCCTCACTTGGCATATACTATACATGTTTTGGCTCAATTTATGCAACCATATTGTTGGGAACATTAGGCAGCAACCATATGTAGTGTGCGTTATTATTTCAAGCAGGGAAAAGGATTCTTCTCAAAGTTGATTGTGATATACACTCAAAAGGTTGTGATTCTGATTTGGCAAGTTGACCTTTGACTCATCGTTCTCTCGCTAGGTGGATTTTTTTTCTTGGTTCTTCTCCAATCTTTTGAAAGACTAAGAAACAGCACACGCTTCCCAATTCTGCTACGGAATGCTTTGTTTGCAGAAGTGAAATGAAAATTGTAGACCATTTATTTCTTACAGGCCCCACCATATATAAGCTTTGAAAATCTCAAAGTATTAATCAGTTTATTTGCCACATCAACCGATCTCATAATACAAAGAAATTTGTTACCGACAACAGGAGAACTAATGCACAAAATACTCCAAAATTTTGTCAAATACTATGGAGTATATGGAAAGAAAGGAACTCGATAATTTTCCGAAATGATTCTTATAATCCCCAAAGAGTATGGTTCTGCGCTAAACAGGCGGTCAATGAATGGAACATTTGTTATACATATGAAACCCAAAACACTTTTACTCCCCCTCCCCCATACGGGATAAAAAATTCTAAGCAAGTTGGATGGACGTCGCCTCCTCCAAACTACATACATAGAGTTGAATATCGATGACTCTTCCACACAATCATCCTTATCCACCAGAATAATGCCAAAAAAATCAATAGCAATAGTCTTATAACCTATAATAGATATACATGCTGCCATAGGCATCTATCGCATGTCGTGGAGCATTCATACTCTAGTCACTGATTTCAATCATATCCTTCACAATTTTGATCAAGTATGTATCACCCAGATCTTTAGAGGGGCAAACGAGTTGTTAATTTCCTTTTCAAATTGGGTCATTATATCAACCAAAACAACGTATTATTGACGTCCACAATGAGCTAAATCATTAATATCTTATCACTTTAGATAGTTTTACTAAATAGTCATGTAGGATTTGTTAGATTCGTCTCACTATGGACTTCTTTAATATCATCTTTTTATAATTTTTCCTATCGACAAACGTAAAAATAAAAAACGTGTTACTTATTAAAAAAAAAGGAAGTACTATTAAAAGCAGTGGCGGATCCAGGATTGGGAAGGTGGGGGTGCGGTTGCAAAATAAATTAACCATCCGGTAAAAATGAAAATTAAAAACAATGCAATATTGCAAAAACCAATGTAAATATAAATTTAAACCTTGTAAAAAGAGGTAAGGTCCGAGCCTCTGAGGTGAGCGACGTATTGTGAAAGAGAGAGAGCCTACAATTCTTTATTGGGTCAGATTTGTTTTATTCCTAAAGATGAGTTTTTAAGGTCTTTTTGGCCCGTATTCACCTTAAAAAGTGTTACCTATGCATATACAATAGGTTGGGCCTTCCATTTTTTGCTTGTTTTTCATATTTCGGAATTGGGGTATGTCTATACTCCAATGTATCCCCTGGATCCGCCCCTGATTAAAAGAAAGATACTTTTATTTGTATCGTTAAAAATATGATTCCAAAACGAAAAAAAAGGAATAACGCACGCCAGAATAATCTTGGCATCCAATAAGAAAGCATATACTGAAATTGCGTAGCAAAGGAGAGTCCATAAAAAGCATATTCTATGATTTTCAAGATTCGTGGCTGAGGCAACTACTTCAATGTCATTCACGTGTTAATATAAAGAGGGTCAAAAGTATGAAAGCGTAGTTGTTTAAGTTTAAGAGCCCTAATTAATTATGGGTTTTCAACGATATTACTCCTGTTCTAATGGGTAACATTCGTAACAATACTCCATAGTTTTAGGTGTCACAACAACCGTTTCTATTTTTAATATTTTTACTTTCATATATATATACTATTTTGTTGTAATTTTACTGGTTAATTTTATTCATTTTAGTTAAGTTTATTGGCTAAAATAACTAGAACAAATTAAGAAACACTTCATGTAATGCTATATTGTCAAAAAGGAAAAGAAGAACCATATATTTTCAAATACAAAGTACTCTATCCGTTTCTTTCTGTTTGTCTCATGTACTGTAACTCCAATGCTAAGGAAGATGATCTTAAAGCATATGGATGAGGATAACAATGAAGGAGTTATTCCAATTATTACGAATACCCAATAAATTGCTCCTTTTTTAAGAATCAATAATAAATAGCTAAATCCCATCCACTTATTTTATACTGTAAGGCACATGTGGGACCAAAAATTGATAAATGGCCTGTTCTGTTCAGCTTATTTTCAGTTCAGTTCAGTTCACTTCAGTTCAGCTCTAATAAGTTCAGTTCAGTTCAGTTCAGTTCAGTTCAGCTCTAATAAGTTCAGTTCAGTTCAGTTCAGCTCCAATAAGTTTAGTTCAGTTCAGTTCAGTTCAGCTCCAATAAATTTAGTTCAGTTCAGCTCCAATAAGTTCAATTCAGTTCAGTTCAGCTCCATTCATTACATTTTGGGCCTGTTCTGTTCAGCTTATTTTCAGTTCAGTTCAGTTCAGCTCTAATAAGTTCAGTTCAGTTCAGCTCCAATAAGTTCAGTTCAGTTCAGTTCAGTTCAGCTCTAATAAGTTCAGTTCAGTTCAGTTCAGCTCTAATAAGTTTAGTTCAGTTCAGCTCCATTCATTATTTAACCATTTTGTTTAATATATTATTATTGGTCTAATTTATTTTACTTTTTATTATGGTTATTATTATTATTATTATTTTTATATATTATTATTATTTTTATATATTATTTTGTTATTATATATTTACTCATTATTATTATGACTGAGCAAGGTTTGGGTTGGTGTGCGATTTCACCAAATTTCATATCAATATGAGTATTCTAATTTGCAATTGCTGTTTTATTTTACCGACTAAATATTCACTATTACATTATACAAGTAAACTACAAAAAATTAGATTATATAAAAAAATTACAAAGTTGCTAATAATACTGCAGTACTATTTATAGTACAACATTATCGTTACGTTGCATATTAAATATACTTCGGCGGTTTGTGGTGGGGTTTGGCGTATCTCTATCATAGACCAACCTACCACAAATCGCGGTTTGGTTAGAATGAAGTACACATCAACCCATGTTTTAAGCTAATTATTATAATGGTAATATTAATTTACTTCTTACACTTTATTGTTATTATATCATCATCATCATCATCATCATCAAGTATTAATATATTAATACTAATAATAGTAATTACTCATTATTAATTATTATTATTATTTTCAGTAATTATTTATAAATTAATTTATCATTATTATTATTATTTATTTATTTATGATATCATTTAATAACATTAAAAATAATACTATTATTATTCATTTGATATTATTCTAAATTATTAGTTTAACTATTAGTACTTAGAATTATTATTACTTATTATTGAATATTCATAATAATTATTATTTACTTATTATTTATATATTTGTTACAATTTAATTCAACAATTCAGTTCAGTTCAGTTCAGCTCCAATAAGTTCAGTTCAGTTCAGCTCTAATAAGTTCAGTTCAGTTCAGTTCAGCTCTAATAAATTCAGTTCAGTTCAGTTCAGTTCAGTTCAGCTCTAATAAGTTCAGTTCAGTTCAGCTCTAATAAGTTCAGTTCAGTTCAGTTCAGCTCCAATAAGTTCAGTTCAGTTCAGCTAGAATTAGCCGAAGAGAACAGGCCCTTTGTTTAATATATTATTATTGATCTAATTTCTTTTACTTATTATTATTGTTATTGTTATTATTATTATTATTATTTATATATTACTATTATTATTATTATTATTTATATATTATTATTATTTTTATATATATATTATTATTATTATTTATATATATTATTTTGTTATTATATCTTTACTCATTATTATTACTATTATTATTATGGTTGAGCAAGCTTTGGGTTGGTGCGCGGTTTAATCAAATTTCATATCAATATGAGTATTCTAATTTGCAATTGTTGTTCTATTTTACAGACTAAATATTCACTATTACATTATACAAGTAAACTACAAAAAATTAGAAGATATGAAAAAATTACAAAGTTGCTAATAATACTGCAATACTATTTATGGTACAACATTGTCGTTACGTTGCATATTAAAGATACTTGCGGTTTGTGGTGGGGTTTGGCGTATCTCTATCATAGACCAACCCTCCGCAAATCGTGGTTTGGATAGAAGCACACATCAACCCATCTTTTAAGCTAATTATTATTATGATGGTAATATTAATTTACTTCTTACACATTATTGTTATTATATCATCATCATCATCAAGTATTAATATATTAATACTAATGATAGTAATTACTCATTATTAATGATTACTATTATCAGTAATTATTATTTATAAAATTAATTTATCATTATTATTATTATTTATTTATTTATGATATCATTTAATAACATCAAAAATTATACTATCATTATTCATTTGATATTATTCTAAATTATTAGTTTAACTATTAGTACTTAGAATTATTATTACTTATTATTGAATATTCATAATAATAATTATTTACTTATTATTTATATATTTGTTAAAATTTAATTCAACAATTCAGTTCAGTTCAGTTAAGCTCTAATAAGTTCAGTTCAGTTCAGTTCAGCTCTAATAAGTTCAGTTCAGTTCAGTTCAGCTCTAATAAATTCAGTTCAGTTCAGTTGAGTTCAGCTCTAATAAGTTCCGTTCAGTTCAGCTCTAATAAGTTCAGTCCAGTTCAGTTCAGCTCTAATAAGTTCAGTTCAGTTCAGTTCAGTTCAACTAGAATTAGCCGAAGAGAACAGGCCCAAAGTCGAAGTAAATGGGTAATATAATTTTTCCATATATGGAAAGATGAAAAAATAGGATAAACAAAAAACAAACAAAAACATAAAGTATGATAAACAAAAAGAAACGAAGGGATTACAACATAAAACACAAAATATGATACGTTTCACTTCCCTTAATTCCCGTGAAAAATGAGAAATGAAAACTATATTTTGGGACAGAGGTAGTAGATTGAAATAAGGAACTTTTTGTCAAAATCATATTTCAATCGTTTTATTAATAGATGAGCCACTTAATTTCCTTTTTAGGTTCTTAAATACAATCCTAAAAATTATATTGTCATTCTTTTTATTTTTATGTTGTTTACTAAACTTTTAAAATTTCATGCAATACCCTAATACTTAACTTTTGGAAGACACATTGCCCTCACCATCCCTTAATTAAACATCTTTAATTTCATTAAAAAATTTCATTTGAGAGAATTAATCTAATTTATACCGATATTTAAAGTATTGTTACCGTATGTAATCAACGACGAGAACACAATGCATTAAAAAAATTAAGGGGGTGTTTGATATGTTATGGGGATAGGAAATTGATATTATGATAATGAAGGAATTAGCAAAAAGGATAAAATAAGAGTTATTCCATATTTGGTATGGATTGCGATAAGATTGAACGAAAAATGAAGTTATTTAAGTACTTTTAGTAATTTTCTCGTTCTCCCCTCCTTCCTTCTTTATCATTAAGGGTATGTTTGCCTTTTACCCCTCATCCATATACTTAGGCCATCCCTTATACTACCCTTCACATGTGTTGATTTTGAGGGATAAGAGCTAGTTTTCTGTCCCCATCCCTTTTATAAACCCTAACCCTTCAAACAAACACAAGATTACTCAAACCCTTCCCTCCTTATTCCTATACCTCTCCTCATGTCTCCTTAAATAAACACGTTGTAAGGCTACTGTATGGAAAAACATTAGGGTATGCTTTTGGGTGGTTTTTTGGAATATGACTTTTGCAGTAGCTGAAAAAGCCGTCTTTTCCAGCCAAAAGTCAAAAGCTGCTTTTACTAGTTTTTGGTGTTGGTCTTTTACTTTTGTTTCCATTTTGCACTAAACAACCAACACCAACAACCGCTTTTACCAAAAAATTCCATAACAACCAATACTTACAAAAATCAAACCAAGCCGATAAAACAGCCATTCAATCCACCTAATTTTAAATTAAAATCAAACAAAAGTTCTAGTTTCTATTAAGAATGGACCACCTTACTGTATATACTGTTTAGTTTAACTCATTTTGTAACCAGTTTAATCTCTTAATTGACCAGTTTCATTCCTTTAGTAAACACAATTTTTAATCCAATCAGTGACTAGCTTAATCAATTTAACGACTAGTTTAATCATTTTGGTAATTGTGTGTTATAGTATAAAATTAAAAGGGAAACTAATAAAGGAAAAGAGAAGAAACGAATATATCGATGCAAGATGTCTACGGATAGTGTTGAGTTACAAGTATATATAACGGGTTAGTTAGAAGCATGTGGGCTTAGGTTAGTCTAACTTCGTGTTAAAGACCGTCTATTCTAATAACTTTTAATTGCGAAAAACCCCCATGTAAAAACCAGCAAATGAGGATGCAAATGAGCCCTTTGCGTTCACAAACAATTCTTGAAGAGGCTCGATAAAGTTCAATCAAGCTCGAACAAAATTCTAAAGCTTGTTCAGTCAATGAGCTGAGTTCGAACACCTTTAAATTCGCCTCGTTTAATCTCGCAAACAGCTCGTTTAACAATCCATTTATAAGCTTATTTATAGCGTGAAAAAAACTCATTTATATATAGAGAATACAATTTTTTTAAAAGGTAATATAAGTATATAAAATACTAAATTAGAAAATTTAAAACGCACAAAAAATTACAAGTTGATTTTCTATAATGAAAAGGGGTAATTTTATATCCTAAATGGAAAAAACTTAATAAGGAAAGATATCGATATTTAGTCAGATTCTATGAAATGGTTGCTAGATATTCCTATCAATGTTTCACAAGAACATGTATTTTTAAAATTTTGCAAAGCTCATTTATGCAATCAAGCTCAACAACAGCTCAATTGATCGGTGGGACCCACCGAAGAACTCTGCTATTCAAATTGCTGCAACTTTACCTGGCAAACAGAGACTGAATTTGACGACATCTAAACGAGCAAGCTCGAGCAAGTTTGTAGCTTAACAATCCAAGCTTGCTAGAACATCCATTATCTTTATCGGGCCTAACTCGAACAATTAAATACCTGACCCGACTCGTTTGCAGTCCCATCAAAACACACACACACACCATATAAGGCAGATTAACACTAATTTAATTTAATTAAGCCAACTAACTAATTACTATCAAATTCCAAAGGAATATAAATATAAAGAGTGGTTAAAGAATTTGACACATTGGAGGATTCGCCACAACTCTGCTCCATTGCTTTTCCGCTTGTCTCTCTCTGCGCACCCTTTCTTTCTCTCTCAAGTAATTCTCTCATCTCTCCTTCCTTTTATTTTTATTTTTATTTCTCCATTATTCTCACAATCTGCATTCAAGGTTTGTTAAATTTCTTTCTTTTTCCCTTTTTTTTGGGTTTCTTTATATGTTTGTGTTTCATGTTGTAATGAAATTAATAATAATAATTGAGTATAGATCTGGTTGAATTTCCTTCCATTAATCATGATTAATGTTAATTTTGTCAAAATTATGACTTGGGTGTTTATTCAATTTCATGAACTGTTTCTTGGGGGACCCAGATCTGTTTTTTTGTTCATAAATGTATCTCCACAAATCACAAGGTTTCGTTTTTCTTCTTGTTAATCGTTCTAATATTTGTTGAATTTGCGTTTAAAGGCTTTTTTTGGCCTTAATTACGGCGGGTTGCGCTCTTATATATATTAAAACGCGTAAGCAAGACGCGCCCTTATATATATTAAAACGCGTAAGCAAGACGCTAAGAGTTGAACTCTTATTTGTTTGTTTTATATATTGGTTAGTTTAAAATTACATAAATTATTATATATATATATTAAATCGCGTGAGCAATAGTTGAGCTCTCATCTGTTGGTTACATATATTGGTTAGTGAAAAATATATTAAAACGCGTTTAGTTTCTTTTGTTGATTAATTGATTGATCATCGCAAAAGAAACTTTTCTGAGAAAGTTATGATTTTTGCAACAGTTTTCTGTACAATTTGTGTTTTTGTGAAGGCATTTTACCCGGTAATTGCAAATGAAAACTCATTCGAGCTTTCCATCAGTGGGTTTTAATCAGGGCTGCAGTGATTTTTTAAAATCTAACAAGGACAGCTACGTTTTTGTGTGGTTGGGAAATGCTGGATGAAATTATTACCTATTTTCCTCTGAAATTGCTGTAATTCATGTTTTTTAACTTTTTATGAAGTTTTTACTCTATGGTATGAAATGCTTTAACATGTTCTGGATTGCTGAATGCTGTTTTTCATGTTTTATTATGCTGTTGCTTTAACTGTTGGCTATCATGCCGTTAAGAATTGTTCATATTTTTCATTTTTTTTGGCATGCTCTTACATGTTGTCTATGCTGTAATCTATTGCAGAATTGGTACCTGCTCTTCATGAATTCGACAACATCTGTGACATCCGTGGTTTCCTGCATTCCGGGAAACAAGAACAATTACTTACTCTGGATCTTGGTTTGCCTACTGCCTAAGTTTTTGGGAAATCCTATTGTTTACGTCAACTTTCTTCTAGTACAGGCCATTGATAGGAGCCCATCAGCATTACGTCTCTTGTCTTTGGTTCCTTAGCTTTGCACGAACTTGGGCCATCTGCATCACCATACTGTATCTTGTAATTTGACAGCATGGTTTCTTCTCAGTTCTCTGTTTTGACTGAGAGTTGCAAATCCCTTCAGAGACCGTTGCTTCTTCCTGATAACCCTCCTAATGCTGTTCCTGCTGATGATGATGAGTTTGATTTTTCTGATGTTTTCGGTCCTCTACCAGGGCAGCTTTCTGTTGAAGTGAATGAAGGGAGCCTGGAAATTATGGGTGCTGATGTGAGTGAGGTTGCTTATGATAACCCAGTTGTCGTATACAGGCGATCACATTCTCTTGTTGGCCCTTCTTCTTGCGTCCCTTCTGCTTGCACTAGTCAGTCATTGAAACTCAGTAAGCTCAGTCTTCGAGAGACAGAGGAAGCAGATGTGATTTTGGAGTGTGAGAATGAAAAAACTATTGAAGAACTCTCAGAGAATTCTACCGATGATGATCTGCAAGATGATCCGTCGACAAAGGAACAGAAAGTAGGTCTTGAAGATTTTACGATAATGAGACTGGTAGGTCAAGGTGCCTTTGGTAAAGTATACCAGGTTTGCAGGAAGGGGACATCTGAAATATATGCAATGAAGGTCATGCGAAAGGATAAGATAATGGAGAGCAACCATGCTGAGTACATGAAAGCGGAGAGGGATATTTTGACAAAGATTGATCATCCTTTCATTGTTCAGCTCAGATATTCATTTCAAGTAATTTTCAATACTATTATTTTGTGCCATAGTCTCTGTCATTCAACCAACTGAAGTTTTAGTTTTTGATCTGATATGACATTGTGGATCCGGTTTATGTGTTACTTTTACTTAGCCTTTCTCGTTTTTGCGTGTAGACCAAATATAGACTATACCTGGTGCTCGATTTCGTAAATGGGGGTCACCTTTTCTTTCAGCTTTACAAGCACGGTCTCTTCAGGTAAATTCTTCTTTTAATTCTTGGCAGCTGCAGATGTTATGTGGAAAATCTGTTAACAATCATTATAATTTCAGGGAAGATCTGGCTCGTGTATATGCTGCAGAAATTGTCTCTGCAGTGTCTCACCTCCATGTTAATGGTATAATGCACAGGGATCTGAAGCCTGAAAATATCCTACTCGATGCAGATGGCCATGTATATTTCCTTCCCTAGCCTCCCTTCTGTAACATCATTGCTGTTTTTAAACCTCTGTTGATCTTTAATGTTGTCATCATTGTTGCAGGTTGTGTTAACTGATTTTGGTCTTGCAAAAGAACTGGAAGAGAACAAGAGGTCGAATTCTCTGTGTGGGACAGTGGAATATATGGCACCTGAAATTGTTCAGGGGAAGGGCCATGACAAGGCTGCAGACTGGTGGAGCGTAGGCGTTCTGCTCTTTGAGATGCTTACTGGACAGGTAAATGGTTGTCAAGAGTATAATATTTCATAGTTTTGTATCTTTTTTTTTTTGTGTTTAGTTTGTTAGGTACACATGGAATTTAAAATGTTAAACCACTCATACTATTTTTTGGCATCTTGTCATTTAAGATGCCTTTTGCTTGTCAAACCGTGTAATGATACCCAACTCATGATGCCATTGCACTAATCATCATCAGAGTCTCAAAACATTCATGAGGTTTTTTATTTTTTCGTGTTTGTGTGTGTGTGTGTGTGTTGCTGCTGATGCTTCAATTGTGCGAGCTTGAACCACTTCAAGTATTTATACTCACATTAATATCCCAATAAACTCGGATGTATGGATACTGGAATCTTATCAGAGTACGTGAAGTGCTGTTATGGCTATTGCATGTCGGGTTTTTTGTTGCTAGCCTACTGTATCCAAAGTTGTGTGAGCTTTGGGGTTGTAATTAACAATTGACGTTAGCCATTACATTGCAGAAAGCTAAATAACTCCTTTTAGCAATACCATTCTAGAAAGCTGAATAAGTCTTACAGATTGCTTGTTGCTTGTGCAGCCTCCTTTCTTTGGTGGTAATAGGAACAAGATCCAGCAGAAGATTGTAAAAGATAAGATCAAGCTGCCAGGTTACCTAACAAGTGAAGCGCATTCTCTGCTTAAAGAGGTACTTATATCTTTCATATGTCTTCGATGTATGAATACGAGAACAAGCTCTTTGAATTTTTGCTGGTTATGACTTAAAAGAGTAATCAGAAAGGGCTAATATTTGTCTTTTCTTAGGGGGGAATTTGGGTGCCTAGTTGTTTATTACCCAATCCTTGAATGTCCAGGAAAGGCAAAGAAGTTTCAAGTTTAGATATGCCATGCCATACATGATTTTATCTGTTTAAATTGGAGCTAATATAAGCATCCTTCCGTGTTTGCAGCTGCTGCAAAAAGATCCAAGTCGCCGCCTGGGTAGCGGAGTAATGGCAAGTGAGGAGGTGAAGCGCCACAAGTGGTTTAAGCCAATTAATTGGAGAAAACTGGAAGCACGTGAAGTTCAGCCAAGCTTCCGCCCAGAAGTTGCTGGAAAACTGTGTATTGCCAACTTTGACAAGTGCTGGACCGACATGTCTGTTGTGATATCTCCTGCTGGCAGTCCCAATGGCAGTGGGTGTCTCTTGTTCAAGGACTTTAGTTATGTTAGGCCGAGTTTTCTTCACACGAAGAGTCCCCTCAATGAGCGTGCTTAACTCCCTAGAGTTATCAAAGTTTAAATTTCCTAAGGATATGTTCTATGTAGCAAACCTATTTAAGCCCTTTGGGCTATGCTTAACTTTCTACTGTATTTACTCGAGTCCTAAGCAACTCTTGACTCCTACTGTTCTGAAAAGTTATGTGGAAACCTAATCTAAGGTTGTGCAATTATTATTTCTATGTTCCTCTTTAATATGAGCCATATATGATGTTATCAATTATGATTTATGACCATGAAAATTTAGAGGCTCACAATGGTTGGAACCGCTAGATTTTCGATGGTCACTAAAAATATTTTGTATGACCACCTCAGAATTTTCGTCGTAAAAATTTTTAACGTGGTCATTTCAATCTTTGTTTACTCTGGAGTATGGACCAACTAAAGGAATTGTCATCTCTATTTTAGGACCCTTTTGTACCTCAAGGGGCCAAAGCTATACTGGTCCATAAGTCCATATCAGAAGATGTCATCTGCACTTTTTCTATCTTAAACTTTTTTGAGGACTTTAGTGAAATTGCTGTTATATCTTTTTCCACATGTAATCTTTCCAGTGGATGATACTGGGACTGACACGTGGCAAAAAATCATCCACTGCTGACAGTTCTATTGTGTACCTCAGCTTGGTTACTACCCAAAAACATCATCAACCTGTTCTTTGAGAATCCATGGCTTCTGCTCTGCTTTCTCCACCTGCAACTGCAAGTGCACATCTCAACTCACTTTGTCTCTTCAATAAATCCATCACCCAGAACCATTTCCTATCTTTCATTAACCGCCCCAGAAGAAGCAATATACAGTGCAATGCATTTTCAGAGAGTATAATAGAAGGCTTGTCAGATAATGTTGTTTCTCTGCCTGTAATTGGTTCTGGTTTTGTAGAAATACAGAAGATTGCTGATACATTACCGGAATCCGAGAAGTGGGGAATCGCCGTCTTTACTGCTTTGGCTTGGATATACCTGACTGCTAGGCCTGGAGTGCTTATTGGAGCCATTGATGCATACATTCTAGCACCTTTGCAACTTGGTCTTGATAGCTTGACAGGCAGAAGGAGACTAAAGAGGTCTGATTTTCTTATTACTGATAAGTTAGGTGAGGGTTCTTTTGGTGTGGTCTATTCTGGAGTGCTTGTGCCCAAGAATGTAAATGTGGATCAAAGTGTTTCCAAGAGGAGCTTGGCTAAAGTTCTTGAAACTGATAAGAGGTTTAAGGAAAAGGTTATACTCAAGCAGGTAAAATTTCCCATCTTGTTAATTGTTATAAGCATTTCTTTATTGAGTCCGGATTTGAATTAAAGAAAAAATACCAACACGATTCCAATTCGGAAATCAAAATTCTTATTATAAGCGTGAATTCTCTATTCTAAGAAATAAAAGAACAATAATTCAATTTGGAATTTTTTTCTTTGTTTAGTTAGAAAAAGCGAGGTGAAAGTGAGAAATCGGTCTGCCTATTTGGAGAACGGACGCTTTACCAGAGACAAGCAACTATATTGATGCATATGTGCTTGTCAAATGAAAAGTCAGGCTTGTTTTGTACCAATTGACCTTGGTGATCAAATGAGTGAGGGTGTAACTGTATAATAGATCACACACTTGCTTGTTCTCCAGCAACCGTTTCTCCAAATAGCCTTTTTTTTCTTTCATTATCAAGCTAGCTATATGTTTAAGACATGAAAGTTGATCTGTCGATTTAACTCGAGGAAGTAGGCTAGAATCTTTGTTTTGTCAAAACCGGCTTGGTGTTTATCCTATCTAAACTAGCCCTTTAACGACGAGGATGTTTGATGGGTTTTTGATTGATAGTGCATGCCAGGAACAGGAAGTATTGTTTCTTTTCAGCATCAATTTTATTTTTTTTCATTGTTAGGTAAAGCTTGGAGTTCAAGGGGCCAAAGAATGTGGTGACTTTGAGGAGTGGTTTAATTACAGGCTATCAAGAGCTGCTCCAGAAACTTGTGCTGAATTTCTTGGAAGCTTTATAGCTGACAAAACAAATTCACAGTATATAAAAGGTGGAAAGTGGCTTATTTGGAGATTTGAGGTGCCCCCTTAATAAATAGGTTTACTTCTATATACAAGAGTTGCTAGTGCAAAAGTTTTGCTAAAATGATATTTTCTGAGCAGGGAGATCAAGACCTTGCAGATTACATGAAAGACCGTAGTTTTCCCATTAATTTAGAGTCGGTCATGTTTGGTCGTGCATTGGAAGGCTTAGACTCGCTTGAGCGTAATGCATTGATCATTAAGCAGATAATGAGACAGATCATTACATCTTTGAAGAAAATACATGACACTGGCATTGTTCATCGGGATGTAAAGCCAGCAAACTTAGTAGTAACCAAGAAAGGCCAAATCAAGCTCATAGATTTCGGAGCAGCAACTGATCTTCGGATAGGGAAGAATTATGTTCCAGATCGTGGCTTGCTGGATCCTGATTATTGTCCGCCGGAATTGTATGTACTCCCAGAGGAAACTCCTCGGCCTCCTCCAGAACCAATTGCTGCATTGCTCTCTCCTATTATATGGCAGGTATCTCAAAATCGCCTTACTTTTCTATAAAATGTATGATGTTGAAATGGATGAAAAGTTGCAAGATAAATACTTGTTTAGAGATATATCATATGTTCGGCTAGTTGTCGAGGTAGTGGTCTCAGTAGATGTGAGTTGTTCAGAGCTAGGGCCAGCTAGCTGTCAAACTAGCTTTGCATAAAACGAGTTCTTGGATGAGTAAAAAAACACAAAGATCAAAATTATATACTTCCTAAAGGCTAAAGATACCTCTAACCAAAATGCTAAATTTTGTAGCTTTTCCCTTCAGTAGAGTTTTGACTTGATCAAACCTCTAAAAGCTACTCGAAAGGCCATTGCTGAAGAAGCCCAAAATCTAGGACTTGTAATCATGGCAAAAGAATTGTTGATGCTTTTGTTTTATTGGTGTGTAGAAGGAGTGCCACTATGTTGATAAGACCTGTATTTTGGAGAATATTTGCTAATTTTGATCAAGATTATCAGACTCAGATTTAGATGCCAAAATTAGGCTGCACACTAAAAAGCTCTTTTTATTATTCTTGAGTTATCTACGCTCAGCCTATTACAGCTAGAGATAATGAGACACTCACACTTGCAAAGTCCATAGGAAAGACAAAACAACCCCCTAAACCATAAATCTTTTGTAATAATCGATTGAATATCGGCAATAGGTAGCAATAAGAACTATAAATTGTTCAGAAGTTGGTAGTAAGATATAACCGCCAAAATTACTCATAATATAAAGCTAAACGCTGCTCCATGGTATTTGCAGCTCAATAGCCCTGATCTATTTGACATGTATTCAGCTGGAATAGTTTTTCTGCAAATGTCTATACCATCTCTGAGGTCTACAGCAGGCCTAAAAAATTTCAACATGGAACTAAAGGCTCTAGGATATGATCTAAACCTGTGGAGAGAGCGCACGCGAACTAGGCCTGATACGAGAATTCTAGATCTGGACAAGGGAAGAGGGTGGGACCTTGCAACACGACTCATCTCAGAGGGCGGTTCTCTTAGACGAGGTCGTTTATCAGCTGCTGCTGCCCTTAGACATTCTTATTTTTTGCTTGGTGGTGATCAAGCAGCTGCAGTTCTCTCTAAACTGAGTTTAAGCAGATAGTAATCTTGTAAAGATCTTTTGCATTTGTTTCTTAGCTTTAAGCTCATCTGGTTCTGATGTCCTCCTTCCAATGGTACAAGTAAACAAAAGAGCTTTACACTCCCATTTCACAGAAAAATCTTCCAGAGCTTTGCATACACATAAATGTATATATATATACGACTTTATTCAGCCAAAGCTTTGAAATTGGTTTGCGCATTGAGTAGTTCTTCAAAACCCCATTATTCAAATTATTAAGTCCACAATTCTGTATTCTGGAGTACATAACCATCATGTTGTTGCTTGTCCTTTAAAATCAAGCGAGCTATATCTTCAACTTTCCGAAGCTTTGTATGTATAGTTTTGCATGGGCGCAATGGAGGTACGGTTTGAAAGTGATGCCAAAATTAATAAAATTATTGTCCATATTAAAAGAGAATTTTCTGTGTATGTTTATAATCTATTAATGGGTGGGTGTTTTAGAATGAAATGTTCTTTCAGCGAGGAGCACAGAATATGACTGTAAAAGTGGCTTCTGGAGGATGCTAACTCTTAAATACTGTGGAAGTATGTACAAGTGTAATGTCTTATATATACTTCATATAGTAGCATGAGCGTCATTTATGGATTCCATGTTCATGTATAATAATGCTTAGAAGAAACCATAATCGATCTTGATACTTTCAGCCTCCTGACAACTAAGAAAGCAGTGTTAGATTAGCGCCTGATCCAGAGCAAGCAGCCTTTTCTTGCAACCCCAACGACAATTCCATGCACATACTGAGCTAATGAGCTCAAGCCTTGCGGAGTTAAGGGAAATCATGTCTGCAAGAGATTGAGATTTTGGCAGAACAACTGCATATCCGTCATTCATATATTCTGTGCCATCAGGGAAGAGTTGCCACATAAGGCTTCCGGCTCCACTACCACCTTTTTTGGCTGAATTTACCAATGTTTTGTACACTGTGTTATAGGTTATATCCCTAAAAGAAGAGTTATATCCAGGATCTTTTACGGACACACCAAACTCGGCAAACACAACCGGCATCCCAAGTGTTTTTTCTGCATCTTCTATGTGGGCTTGCAACCATGACTGGTAGAACTGAAGATGTGCATCGGATATTGATGGTGATATCCTAGTATCAGGAAAACCATTTCCATCAGTTCGTTTATATATGAAGCTATATAATACTCTTAGTTGTAACAACGTCACTTACCAAGAATCTGCATAAATATGAACAGATGCAAAATCAACACCTAAAACCTGGTGGTTTCTTACAAAGTCAGTTCCTACTTGTGTGGCATATGTATTGGGATTAAACTGAGCCCTGTCAGGGGTAGAAACACCATAAAATCCTTCCAATCCTATCTCAAGCAAGTGTTTTGAATCAATGCTCTTCACATAGGCAGCCATTTCTTGTATCCAAGCCTTCAAAATATGGTAAATTATAGAAAACAAATCAGTAATTAAGAGCTTAGATTAAGTGCAGGACAGAAGAAATCGGTGAAACAAATGAACCTGTAGTTTATCACCAGATGGATCAGAGGTGCAGCGAGGTTCGTTCATCAGCTCCCATGCAATAATGGTTGGATCATCTTTGTATGTGACATTAGTAATGGTATTGACTCTGTTTAGCACCGTCTACATGTCATATACAATAAGGCAAATTTAGGAAAATATGGCGTCAGAGACTGTAGGAGGCTAAAAGCATCAGCTTGTGGCTGTTAGGCCGAGTCTTACCTAATTACTTGTATGTGCCAACTTATCTTGCTTGAATCACAATTCGCGGGAGGTTTAGTGACTTAGGTGAAACTGATTAGGCTCTTCTTTGCAACCGCTTTTGCCCATCAGTACTACTAATCATCTACTGTCAATTACTAAATACATAACTGACGGGGTCTAACTCTAAGGGTTGCAAAGAAGGGGGGCGTAGCGGGTCTGGTTGGTGGCATTAGTGATCATGGGACTGTGGGAGGGAGGTTAACACGTGGTTAGGGTGGTGCGAGGGAGTATTATTGTTTAAGGCGTTAATCACCAATGAAAAGTGTCAATACCTAAGGAGTACCATACAGAATGCCCTAATCATCAATTTTTGGTTATTATTATATATGTTCCTGTAAGAGTTCTAAAGAACTTGCCTTGATATGATTCTTGTAGTAGGTCTTGAGAGTAGAATCAGAGAAGAAGTCATCCTCAGAGCTTAAATTCAAGCCAGCATCTTTTCCCCACTTAACATACTGTGCTTTCCCACCATAGTCATTCCAGTTGTTTACCAAAGACAATATTAGCCTGATATTATACTTCTTTGCTTCACTCACAACAAAATCCAAGCCCTGTGAAATATTCAGACTTAGTTACATTTTCAATGCACAATCAACATAACTGAAAACAGAAAGAAAAACGAAAGAAGGACCTTGAAAACATCTTCATCATAGACAGACGGGGACTTCTGAAGAGCTCGGTATTGTCCATCATTAAAAGCCCATGTCCTGCAGACTGATAACCCAACAGAAGACGCTTGTTGGAAGACGTCACTGACCTTTCCTCGAGTAGATTGATCGGCAGCAAAGACCATAAGCCAATAGGTGTTGAACCCATTGAAGTAGAAAGGTTTACCATTCTTAATGAATTGGTTACCCTTCTTCTCCACCATTGTCCATGAACTTTCATCTAATGCAGACAGCCTAATCACATCATTATGATAGCAATTGTTAGAATTAAGTTGTTTCAAACATGAAATTCTAAGGAAAAATGGTTAGTTATGCACTAGAAATGTATGTATCAAAATCGGCTTTAGTTGTTGTTTACCCTGTATCATCAATTCCATTAGCAAGAGAACTGCCACACTGATCGTTTGCACTGACGACAGCAAATTTCAAGGAAATTTGCATCAATATAAAGATTGTGAACAAGCTGATAAATTTTCCTTGGTTTGCCATGTGGTAAACAACAATGCAATGTTAGAGGACTCTTGTTAAGTTGGTAACTATAAATACTGCATAGAAATGGCCTTCTTTTGGGGGATTGTATAATGTATAGTATTAGTCTTAGAAGCAAAGTCTGTAAGGCTTTATGGTGTGGATTTCCTTTAAATTTTGTTTCTTTTGTTCTGCTTGCATCACACTTACCAAATTGTGCATCACACTAACTAACTGATTCCTAAAAGGAATTCCAAACTTACTTATTTCGTTCAGATTTCTAATATTTGGATTCGAGTAATTTACGAATTTCCCGCTTTATATCAATCCGAAAATAATTACAATAATTTTACTTGGTTTACATGTAAAGTACTGTTAGTATAATGTTTGATGTGCTCCCATTAGGTCTTGGCCTGGGGGAGGATGGTATCGAATTGAATAGAAGTATAAAAAATTCATGTAGCAATATTTAGCTATATTGTAACAAGTTTCCTGCAAATGGTACCAAAGTTACTGAGTTAGATACTTTGAAGTATGAAAGGGATAGATACATATTGTAGCTCATTTTCAAGTGATTCATACTGCACACAAGTTAAGGTACGAGGTCTAAGTCATTTAGGATGTAAGGCCAAATAGCCCTCAGGTAGTGAGGGCCCCCTCAGTCAAGTTAAGTCTTACTTGTGGCAAAGATAAGATTCAATTAGAGACTTAACAAAGGGAGAACAAACAAGTACTGTAACTTTGTAAGTCTATGGTAGTACTATTACCATCTCGCGGACTGAGGATCCGTTTGGTTGGGAGGAAAATACTTTTTTAATTCGAGTAGGACTATCTGGGTAACTGTTATATAGCCTTATTGATAAGGGCATCTCATTCTTTATATCTCCTTTTAGTTGGGTAACAGTTAAACCATTTATACTTCATCGAGATTTAACTTAGTTATACTAGGTTCGGGTAAGGGGGGTGCCATGCAACACCAGTAGAGGTTGGAAATTTATCTACGAGTAGCGAGTAGGGCTATTTGGCTAACGGTGGAAGTAGACACCAATTGGCAAGCCAAAAATACAGTTGAGCTAAGCTTCATTGGATAAATTTGATGGAAATCTATCTAGTATCAAGCTGTCATATTTTGTGATAACTCCAATTACTGATATAGTCAATCTGTTCAGCAGTTTTATTCAGACTCCTAAGAAGTTCATTCGTTCAATATTGAGAAAACCATGCCTGAGGACCGACTTGCTTGAGCTTCAACTAGTAACGAGTGCTCCCAGTCTTGATCTCCAACATAAGGGCGGCCTTATTTTTTCTAGTAAGGAAAAGATTAAGATCACCAGTTGTCTAATGTACAGAGTTTTGAGATGGAGTTTGCATATTACAATCATCTTTTGTTTGCTTTTCTAGCTAAAATACAAACAACTAATTAATGAGACTTACAGTCCATTGTTTAACAAGAAAACATGTCCATTCTCCAACTAGAGCCTCTCCTTCAATTTCACTGCTGTTCCCAAGCTGTAACACATCGACTTGTTAAGGTAAAGAAAACGAAATGTGCAAGAAATTGATAAAATCTCATTTCCAAAAATTTGATGCAAAATGATTGAACGAAAGTAGTGAATTAACCCCATAAGTTATGGTGGTTGTCGCGCTAGAAGTGGCTTGTTGTGTGAGTGTGTTTCGCTTGTCTTATTGAAACACCAAAGATTATTATGTAAATTGTAATCTGATATGCACGTACATGTAGAATTTAAGCTTATCCTTCATCTCTCATATACACCTAAGATCACTATGTAACCTGATATGCTGATGCATAAGTAGAATTTAATCTCATCCTTTATTATATCTCATAGTATAATATACTTCATGAAGCCTATTAAAAAACTTGGTCTCTCACATTGTTATGGTGTGTTCATCTGGGTTTGGGTTTACCAATTACCATCAACTAATCATATCTAATTTAAGATGATGTGTCGTGGTCCACTAGTCTAATTAGGAATATGTAATGAACTTTTTAAGAAGTAAATAATGAAGTATTACTCAAAAGGGGGTGTGCAATGTGTATTCTTGTATTCCAAGTTGAACCAAATTTGGATTGGACCAGGCCAATGAAATCAGGTCTGCTCTTTAGTTAGTGGGATTTTTTGATTCTAAATTCCTAATTAGAATAAAGTGGACCACTCTAGAAGCATGTAAATTGAATATAATAAAACCAAATTTTTTTAGAGGATTATAGTAAAAAAATAGCAGATGGTCTTGTAAGAGACCACCTATTTTTAAAATAAAATTAGGCAATGGTCCAATAGGCCCAATAATAAGAAGAGAAAATCAACAAATTGTCTTCTGAAATTAAGAACCAGTTTAATCCATTTTGTAACATATTCATTTGGTGAGCTGATTGTTCATTCAATACTCAGTGTTAAATTTATTTAGTGACTAGTTTCATTCATTCGGAAATCATATGCTTTTTTAGGAATCGTTTGTTATATTTCGAGACTAAAATTGAAATAAGGTAAGGTGAAGAGAATGAACAAATAGAGTGGTGCTAAATGTCTAGAAATAGTATTGGGTTATTCTAAGATAGAATGGGCTTGTTAATAGAATATGGGTTTTGATTGGTCTAATTTATGTTAAAATTAGACCGCCTCTTTTAATAATTTGTCAAAAAATAAAATCTACTAATATTTCTTTGGGTGGTTTAACTATATTCAAATATATGATTCTAAATTCAAAATCAAAGAAATATTATATAAATTTTTTATTACATAATGTCGGATTAATATGTAGTAACTTTTAATGCATACTTCACCATGTCTCATTCTCAAACTTTTGATCCATTTGATTTTTGACAGTCTTCACGAAACATGTCTATGATTAATATGTTTACACATTAGAAAAAGAGTTGATACATAGGTCATGATAAAAAGCTGACATGATATCTCGTAATAATGTTTTCCCTTATATAACGATAATTGGAGTTTGCGGTAAAATTTGGAGAATTTTGATGCGAAAGATTTTAACCGAACAAACATTTAGGAATGAAAGAGACATGTTTTAGATTACTGCGCTTGTTATTATTTATTATATGTTAATTAGCGAAATAATTTAGTTAGAGCTCAAAATTGGTTACCTTTCTTTTTTCTAGAAACACACAAACTTCAAAGATTTAAAATATATATTAAAAAATATGATCAAAAAAATATATATTCCAAGTTTTTTTTCCAAGTAGGTAAAATAGAACAACAATTGCAAATTTTAATACTCATATTGGGATAAAATGTACGTAAATCGCAAACCAAACTACCCCAAACCATTTTATGTGACCGTTTCATGTGGTGCAGTTTAAGTTGGTTTGGCCTAAATTGCACTTTGGGTTGGTTGGAAAATTTTCAAACTGTTTTTGGGTGGGTTGATTCTGGTTATGTCAGAGACCGACAAACTCATGAGTCATGACCCAAACAACACAATTCATGCTCAGCTTGAGGGATAGTTAATTCATGAAACGAAGAAGTCAATGTTACGTAAATGATGGTGAGTAAGTCAATTTATGTTTCTAACTCTTGTATGGACCCGGTCCACACTAAAAATAGTGTAGACCCACTCTCTCTCCTCACTCCTTCTCCTTCCTCCTCTTTGAAACCACCATCACCACCACGCCAACCTGCACAGCTGCACTCCCCTTCCCCTAAACCACCACCACCCACAACCTTTCCTCACTCTCTTCACTCCCCTCAACCACGCGGCACTACGGCGGGACTACGACACACCCGTTTTCCGGCGGCTTCTCCGACGCAACATCTTTCACCTCTGCCTTCTCTCTTAATCTATGATTCGAGATCTACAGTTGGGGGAGAGAAATCGAAGAAGGGTGAGCAAAAATTAGGTATATTTAAGCATAAAATCCCCTTCTTTTAGGTTTTAATTTCATGAATTCAAATGCTTTTTACGAATTGGAATGTTAAATCCCCATTTAACACCCAATCAAATCGAATTGGGGAAAAATTTAAGGTTTTATTTTGATAATAAAACCTTAACTTTTCATTCATAACATTTAACTTTTGACTACAAAACCTTAATTTTTGATTGTTAAACCTTTAACTTTTAATTACAAAATATTAACTTTTGCTTAAAAAACCTTAACTTTTCATCCATAACACTTAACTTTTGATTATAAAACCTTAACTTTTAATTAAAATTTCTTAACTTTTGATAAAGAAACCTTAACTTTTGGTGAGCAAAAATTTAACTTTTGATTAAAAAAAACCTTAACTTTTGGGACCTAGCCCTGGTCTACAATAAGTTTAGTGTAGACCGGGTTCATACTAGACTTTCTACTAAACTTCTGAATTGCCAAACTAATTAAAATCCAAAATGATTGTGATTTGTGAAAGCTGGTTAGGACTTAGGGTTCGTTATTTTCAACTTATTTTTCTTATCTGAACTTATCTTAACTTATAAATATTGAAAATATCTCATTCAACTTTATTATACCTTATTCAACCTTATTCGACTTTATTGGACTTTATCTTAACTTAAAAAAAGGGACCCTTAAAAGATGAAGAAAATAAATGATAGGGTCATAGGGACAGCCTGACAAGCTAACCGCAATCAGGGTGAACCCACCCACCCATGAAATAATTAATCCACATTATTATTAGTACTAATACCAAGTAGTCTAGTATGAGCACAATAACAATAGAAAGGAATAAAAATAGAAAGGAAACGCGTTAGACTGTTGTGTGTTGTCACAAACAAAAGTGCAAAACTCGCTTCTGCCGTTCTGGCCAACGGGCCGTTATTCATCAATCAATTTGTTTATTGGACATATACTCCTATATGCCAAATCTTGTGGTGAATTTGATAAAGGAGAGCGGTACTCGTTCTATAACGTTCTTTTCTCTTTATTATTTTATACCTCACATATATTCAAGAAGTGGGAAGAGTATCGTAGGACGGAGGGAGTATAATGTAATCTTTCCGTTCTCTATTGATCATTCTATCTACTCTTATTTTATTTCTAAAATGACAAAAGTTTATTTCATTTTCACACTACTTTATTTACTTTTTGGTCTCACATAATTCTACACTCTCTCACAACCACATTATCTCTCTTATTTAAATAAACAAAAAGGACTCACATTTACACCATCTCTCCTCTTTGCCTTGGTTTTGTAGTTACGGTAAATGGGTAGATTAATAGGGAATAAAGTGAGTAATAGTTTGTACATTCTTTTTTCTCGGTACATAAAAAGGTATGAATACAACATGAAAATTAATCTCAAGACTATTGGGAGGAATATCTTTCACCAAGTTGGTTATCCTTCATTCTCATGCTTTACACATATTCCTTTAAGATCCAGACATTATTAGATTAAAGATAGTGTTAGACATTTGTTCATTCGTTTAAAGGCGGTTATTTTTTATTGGTAAGGAAAAACCTTGTTCAACCTCAACCAGATCGGTGTCTTAGTCTAACATTTGTTGGCCAAATAATTGGTAGTAGGGGGATGATAAGAAGAATCCCTACCTCCAAGCACCACAGTTGCAAGGGTTCTGCCCTGTGATTTTGAGGCTATAAAGTGAATATCCAACCAAATACAAAAAGCAAGCTTGGTATTTGTAGGCGGATATATGTTTTAGTTTTGATAAGATTGAGCATTTGAGCTCATTATCCTGTAGGAGGGAGAGTTGGTTATATTGTTTATGTTTTCTATAAATTGTAATTTTTGCAATACTTACATACATCACTTTGACCATTGTTTTTGACTAATATACTATTATAAAATAAAATGTTATCATTTAATATGTGATTTTAATTGTCTCAATATTTTTTTCATAATATTAGCTTTTTATAATTTCTATCAATATACAATTAACAATATTAATGGTCAAGTTGTTCATTGCCAAGCGTGATAGTCAACGTGTTGCGGTTTTTAGAAAATAAAGAAAGTAATTTTTCTCTATCAAATTAGTACAATCATACTAAAAGCACGATATCTAGTTGCATGCGTTTGGATAAAAGTGCAACATCACTATTTATAGGGCGTGTTCTGCCCAACTTATTTCCAGTTTTATTCAGTTCGGTTTAGCTCTATACAATTAAACTTTATTTTTTAAGGAGTTGGTATGAAGTTTTTGATAACCACACAAACTTATCCCTTTAAGTTAGATATTCAACCAAGTGTTTAGTTTATTTTTGAGACGGGAGGAGTAACAACGTAGTACGAGTAGCTATTTATAAATAAGAGTCTCTTCTCCTCAATATATTTTCAATTCAATTCAGTTTATCTCTGTATAATACTTTTACTTTTTTAGTTTACTACTCAGTTCAATTCAGTTTATCTACTTTCAAAGAAAAACGAACACACCCATATTAGCAATTTGCATTTTTGCAAGAGGTGGTTAGGAGAAACTTGGCAAAACTCGAAAGTGAGGGGGGTATAATCGACAATATAGAATAAAATCCTGCTGTAACATACAAGGTCACAACTCATTTTATTTTTAAATACAAGTAGGATTAAAGTCCAAAGCAGCTACAAATAGCAGTTAATCTTAAACTACCACTAGCCAGCACTGCAGTAATTACAAAAACCAAAACATATTCCTTTAATTTATTGATAATGTACAAAAGCCAACGAACGCTTCAGAGTATGAAATAAAGTAATTAAAAGTGAAAACATCAAATTATATAAACAATAATTACACGAGAATATACGTTATACATCCTGGTGGGGAATGAGCATGGTAAAACTCAAGTCTATTTGATAGCCTTGGGTGAATTATACATCCTGGTGGGGAATGAGCATGGTAAAACTCAAGTCTATTTGATAGCCTTGGGTGAACTATGAGTATGGTATATGTACACCCCAAAGCTATTTGAGCAAAAAATAGCTTTGAATGGACCATGTTCATGGTACGTATAATAAAAATTATACAATTACACTAATCAATCCGTAATATTAGCATATAATCCAAAAGTAATACTCCCTTCGTGCCATAATATAATGCTTGTTTCTCATTTTTCACAAAAATTAAGGTTAAACAAAACACCAATGATTGAAGTACTTGTGACAACAAAACAACAAATTTAAAGAGGTAAAGTAGGGAGAAAAGACAAATATAATAATGACAAGCACATAGAAAAAGGATATTTTAGAATAAAATACTTTGGGGGGACCATTTTTCAAGTACTTTATTAGGGTATGTTAGAAATTTAGTACCTTTTAAAAATGGAAACAAGAAGAACATTTAGGGACACCCAAAATGGAATACAAGCACTATATTATGGGACGGAGGGAGTACTAATCATTTTGAGAAATACTTCTGTATTGAATGTTAATTAACGCCCCGAAAATATCTGTAAATAATACTTACTAATCATTTTGAGAAATACTCCTATATATTTTGAATGTTAATTAACGCCACGAAAATATGAGTTAGCAATATCCAATATAGAAATATAAAATCACCAAAAGCATACATAGCAGACACCTTCTATTTCGGTTTTCGTGTCTGCAATAATTTTTCCCCTCTTTTCTTCCTTCCTCCCTCCATTACTCCATTACTCCATTACCAACTTTCTTCAAAACCCTAATTTCTCTCTCAGATTTCACCCTTCTTCTTCACTCCAAATCCACCATTAATGTCTTCTTCAACTTTCTTCCTCCTTTCTCTCTCCTCTTTCTAGTACTTTCTCTCTCCTCCATCTTTGCTGCTTCTTCAGCTGAGAGATCTTCAAAGGTTGGTGTCTCTCTGCTCAATTCTTTGCTGATTTTACTCATTTCTCAGCTTAATTAGTTTGTTTGATTATCATTGTGAATTGTTTGACTCAATTTTGTAAAAATTACTATTAATCATAAGAAATTTTGTAGATCTTTGATGAAATGGAGAGCTTAATTGCTCTGATTTTATGGTTTACTGTATTAGTTAATGTGATTTTAGCTCAAAATTATACACCTAGTGATAATATACTATTGAATTGTGGTGCTTCTGATCGTCAAACTACTGATTCCGATGGTCGGAAATGGAACTCTGATAATGGATCTAAGTTCTTATCATCGGCGAGAGGATCGTCGATATCGACGGCTGCAACTCAAGCTCCTGATGTTGGAGAAGTTCCTTATATGACAGCTAGAATTTTTGACTCTAATTTCACTTATTCTATTGCTGTTGCTCCTGGTAGGAAATTTGTTCGACTTTACTTCTATCCGAATACTTATTCCGGTCGAAATTCGAGTAACGGTATCTTTTCGGTTACTAGTGGCTCATACACTTTGCTTAGCAACTTTAGTGCTGCACAAACCACTCAAGCTCTTAACTATGATTACCTTATCAAAGAGTATTCTATCCATGTTGAGGGCGAAACGTTGAACATAACTTTTACGCCTTCGTCTAATTACACCGGCTCGTTTGCCTTTGTGAATGGTATTGAGGTTGTGTCTATGCCTGGTATTTATGATGATGCTGATGGTGTAACTATGGTTGGTGGTGGAAGTATCACATTTCCGATTGATAACTCCACCGCACTTGAGGGTTTGTATCGGTTGAATGTCGGTGGAAATTACGTTCCGCCAACTAATGATACCGGCCTGTTTAGGTCGTGGTCTGATGACACGCCTTACATATTTGGGGCAGCTACGGGAACCACCAGTGTTATGGATCCCGATGTGAATGTCACTTTTCCAGAGTCTTTGCCCTCCTACACTGCCCCCGTTGATGTTTACCGTACTGCGAGGTTCATGACGATGAACAATACAGTGAACCTCAATTTCAACTTGACATGGTTGTTTAGTGTTGATACTGGATTTAGTTACTTGGTCAGGCTGCATTTCTGTGAGATCTTTTCCAATTTCACAAAGGTCAATCAGGTTGTGTTTAATATCTACCTCAACAATCAAACCGCGTTTCCTTCGTTTGATCTTATTGAATTGGTGAATGACAATGGGATACCTAATGTTCAGAACTTTGTGGTGATCGTTCCCCCTAGTGATGACCCTCAGCAGGATCTCTGGCTTGCGTTGCATCCAGATAATAGTCATTCGCCTCCCCCGGAGTATTATAATTCATTTCTGAATGGAGTGGAGATATTCAAGATAAACAGCACCACTGGTAGTCTTGCCGGTCAGAATCCAATTCCGGCACCAACACAGGACTTCATTTTACCCCCAGGAACAAGCTCATCTGCTTCAAATAGTCATGCAGCAGTTATTGGTGGGGCTGTGGCTGGAGGTATTGCACTGGTTTTCCTAGTTGGTCTTCTGGCCTGTTGCGTCTCTCGTCGCCGGAAGTATGGAAAGGTTGCCAACCCAAGTGATGGTCCATCTGGTTGGCTTCCCCTTTCCCTGTATGGGAATTCGCATACTTCTGGTTCTGCAAAGACAACTACCACTGGAAGTTATACTTCTTCTCTTCCTTCAAATCTCTGCCGGCATTTCTCTTTTGCGGAGATAAAGTCTGCTACCAAAAATTTTGATGAGTCTCTTGTCCTTGGGGTCGGAGGTTTTGGTAAAGTATACAGGGGAGAGATTGATGGTGGGACAATGAAAGTAGCTATCAAGCGTGGGAACCCACTATCTGAGCAAGGTATCCATGAGTTCCAAACAGAAATCGAGATGCTCTCCAAGCTTCGTCATCGTCACCTTGTCTCTCTGCTTGGTTACTGTGAAGAAAATGGAGAAATGATCCTCGTGTATGATTACATGGCTTTTGGAACCCTTCGTGAGCATCTGTACAAAACCCAAAAGCCCCCTCTGCCATGGAAACAAAGACTTGAGATTTGCATTGGTGCTGCTCGTGGACTTCACTACCTCCACACTGGTGCCAAGCACACTATTATTCACCGAGATGTCAAGACAACGAACATTCTCGTGGATGAGAAGTGGGTGGCCAAGGTTTCTGACTTTGGCTTGTCCAAGACGGGACCTTCATTGGACCACACTCACGTCAGTACTGTAGTGAAAGGTAGTTTTGGGTATCTGGATCCTGAGTACTTCAGGAGGCAGCAACTCACTGACAAGTCAGATGTTTATTCATTTGGGGTTGTTCTGTTTGAGATCTTGTGTGCTCGGCCTGCCCTGAACCCTTCCTTACCAAAGGAGCAAGTTAGCTTGGCAGAGTGGGCGGTATATTGCTATAAGAAGGGCATGCTTGAACAGATCATGGACCCATATCTGAAAGGGAAGATTGCTCCTGAATGCTTCAAGAAGTTTGCTGAAACCGCAATGAAATGTGTATCTGATCAGAGTATTGATAGACCATCCATGGGTGATGTGCTGTGGAACCTCGAATTTGCTCTGCAGCTACAGGAGAGTGCAGAGGAGAGTGGTAAGGGTCTCGGTGGGGTGGACTTCGTCGAAGGCAAGTATGACATCGACTGCGGAAAGAAGGATCCTGATGATTCCCGGGCATTTGATGGAAACGTAACCGACTCAAGGAGCACGATGAGCATTGGTGGTCGTAGTCTAGCCAGTGAAGACTCGGATGGTTTGACACCAAGTGCCGTATTCTCTCAGATAATGAATCCAAAGGGCCGTTAAGATCACTTCACCGAAATCTGGGTTTCAGACCTATTTTTCTGCCTATTCACAGAGAATTTGCTAATCAGTTTGCTACAATCACTCCGGCATTTCATCATCGGACAGTCAAATAATATTTATTCAATTATCTTCCTCTATATACCATCTTTTTTAATCTGCTGAACATCTTTGATCTAGTTGTAAGTTATATATATAGTTCAATTGGAATTTGGAAGAGTGAAACTAAAATTTGTTCTATATTCCATATGTACTGGTTGATCTTTATTTTCCACATTTTGTGTGTATTTCAGCAATTTCTAATTCAGTATAGTGGGATTCATTTATTCTTCTAAATTTGTACATTCAGATTCCTGTTTTCATGCATAAGATATAGTTCCGCAATTTATAAGGTATGTACTCCAAGGTGTATAGTATAACAGTTAATGATGTGAATGCTTTGAGTTGTCCGTTAGGTAAGGTTTGCATGATATAATGTGAAAAAAGTCTATCAACTCTTACAAAAAATACTAATAAAATTGATGATGGTGACTCCATGGATAGGAAAATTAAAGGTATATGCTCCACCACTAAATATGGTTGTCATTTGTCAGCTCATCCACATGGTGTGTATGGGTCCCACGTTTGGTTGTCCGTCACAAACTAGTAATTGGCAAAACTAGCGAGAGGACGGCAATCAAGAAAGAGTCAGGAAATATTGATAAAGATGGTAGAATTTGTCAAATTTATACTTTGTATAGTTGTATGTGCCTACGTGCTATACTGCTATGTGGGGGTGATGGATGCAACATGCATGATCGGGCTGGAATTAGGCTGGACATAACATAAGAGAATATATTGACACCCCATGTTGATTGTCTTAGATTTCGACTTTTAATTATTCTCTCCGTTTCTCAAAGGTTCCAATAATTAAAAGAGTCATATTTACCATTTCTTTCGAGTACAATCATTAGAAAGAAAAATGTAGTGGACTTTTGCTAAGTAAAATATAAATAAAGTTTGTGTGAATGACTTTTAAATTTAAGGGTTGAAATTTGAAAGAGAAAGAAATGATAATTAATGACGGAGGATGAAATTTTGAATTTGAAGGATATAGTTAATATAATTGGTGGACCAATTTTCAACAAAAAAAAAGTGCAATGTGGAAAGAAACATAAATGGTATTAGGAGAAATATTTTGGGCACAAAGAGAGAACCTTCCTAGTTCTTTTAGCTTGCAACATAGTAACTCTGTCCCATAGTAATTGCAACCTTTGATTTTTATCGCTATTTATACAATCCCTTTTGATTTTCTTTTGTGATTTATACATAAGGATAAATATAGTTATATGCGATCTTGTTAGATTCGTCTCAATATATTAATGTCAACTTTTTATAAATTTTACTTAAATAAAATTACATATATTAAATAGTGGCGTAAAACTCCCCTATATTGCAATACATATGGAACTAAGGTAGTATGCTATATCTAACACTAGGATTAAAGGCATGTGTGATGTACGGACTAAAAGAATGAAAACTAATAACGACGTAAAATAATTATGATAATAATCATTATATATGTAAAAATAATCCTAACATTTTTTAGTATCATTGTATTTAACAACATCCATTTTTTGTATTTTTATATAAAATTATGATATTATTAGTTTTCACGAGTCTTATTATTGGTGTTATTGATCCAAAATTTTGTTTAATGTATGATAGTTGACTTTCTTTCTTAGTTAAAAAAAAATCTAGCATTCTTTTCATCTTAAAATCGAATTATGTGTATTGATTTAACATACACTCTACATATCTTTTTACTTAAAGTTTATATTTAGTTGTGAGGTCAGGGCCTATAACATTTTTATAGATTATGTAAGTATATAATATATTAATCTTATTTTGAAGTATTTTTCGAAGTTTTGAAAGGTATAAACATCATATTCTTAAGAATTATGAAACAAAAGTTATTGTTAAATTATGTATGATGATTATCTTTAGTATTTTATAAAAAATTAAACACTTTTTTTTTATGCGTGATCATTATCTTTAGTACTTTATTTAAAACCAAAATCTATTTTTATCTCTATCTTTTACTCACTCTCTATTTAATACTCCATCCGTCCCAAAAAAACTCTACACTTTCCTTTTTCATCCGTCCTAGAAAGCTTTATACACTTCGATTTTGGACATGGTCTTAAACTATTTTTTTTTTACTTTTCAACCATGAACCACCACTCTCTCACATCCAAATAAAATAATACCCTACTAACTTCCATCATATCTACCTTTTTAATAAAATATAATTAATAATCAAACAACTTATCATCTAAAACTATGTGATCAATGAAGTGTATAAGATTTTCTGGGACGGAGGGAGTAGGAAATATTAAAATTATAAACTCTATTTTTTTTTATGTATAATGATTATCTTTAATAGTACTTTAATTATAACTAAACTCTGTCTTTGAATCGATCGATGTTTACTCACTCTTAATTTAATAAAACATAAAAATTCTAGATATTACGTGGTGCGACGTATGCTCATGGAATTGTTCTCTTTTAGAATATACTTTCCCATTTCTTTTTGTTTGTCCTACTTTCCGTTTCAGTCCGTTTCTTTCTTGTTTGTCCTACTTTTTCATCTTTCTCTATATGGAAAAATTATATTACCGATCTATCCTTACTTTATCATTTTTTGGTCTCACATGTACCTTACAATTTTCTTTCACCTACTTTAATCACCACATTTATTATAAAATAAGTGGACTCCTTAATTGTTGTCCCCACCCACATGCTTATGACATCATCTTCGTTGGTATTTGGAGTTATAGTAAATGGAATAAATAAAAAGAAACGAGGGGAGTATATTGATTGATGTTGATTATTAAAGGAAAGTAGAGGCTAGAATCACCCCCAAAGGATTTTTGCTCTCTTCTCATTCAATCCCCCATTCCCCTCTAATACAAACTTTAATTTTAAAAAATAGCTTTCACACTATAATAATTAATCTTAGTAAATGGAGGAAGGTGAGAAAGAGTTAGCTTTTGGCTTTTGGGTTCGGTCATCTGGAAACAGTATTTTCATGTATTCAACACAAGGGTGAGGTTGCGTACATCCGACTCTTAACGTCGCCTTATAGCGAGAACCACTGGGGGAATGTTGTTGTTGTTGTATCTCACGAATTGTATGTTTAGGAGGAAGTTTTTACTAATGATTTATTGTCTTCCTATAACTGTTTTAGTTTAGAATGTTTTTTTTATATTAAAATTTTCTCCTCTTACTATCAACCTATGATCGTGAAGGGAAATAAGCAAATAAAAGAAATTACTCTGTAAATCAAAGGAAAGGAAAATAAATCTGGTGCCACATCTAATGAGGTTAAAACCCTTCTTCCTCTTCCATCTTTCTTTATGCCCCCAGATTTTCCCTCTTATTCTTCCTAGTATTGTTCCTTATAGTGGATAGTTTAGAAAATAAGAAAAAGTAGAGATGGTGCAGAATAATTATATATATTACATTTTTAGTAAAATACGCTAAATATTTTTCTTATGAATTTACCAATATTTTTTTTTAATTTTGTAAACCTATTCATGATTCTAATATATATAAATATCTACTGTTTCTGTTTACATACATCAAAGTTGTACTTCTATATTGTAAATACGGTTTTTTTTTTGCATTATAGAGTTACAAATCTGTGCATTAAACCAAGCATAGACTAGTGTAGATTAGAAACATGGAATGTCTTGTAAAAGTTGGTCAATTCCTAAAATCATGTATTGAATGATGGAAAGATGATTCAGAAACATAAATATATAATGAAGCTTTTTGTAAAAAATCTTTTACTATCATGTATAATAAAGGGTTAGAATCATCTCTCTGTCTTTAAAATTTTACAACAGTTTGGCTTTTATAATATTAGCATATCTTATCTTAACCACGGTTTTTGACTAATATATATATTGTCAACATGCATCTCCCGTAATTTCGTGAATGGGGTTGCAAGTGAAAGTCGCCAACAACTTGCGAGATGCTCTTGAAACACCTATTTCGGAAGATGGATGCCACGGCAAAGATCCTTTTCGACATTTGACAAAAACTATGAATTTGTTCTTTAGCACTGAATGGAGCTAAACTAAACTGAACGTTGCTATGGCCTCTGTACCCAACTACCAAATATTTAGGACTTTCTGTAACACATGATAGTCTTTGCCAGTCAAATTACACACCAAAGTATAATGGGCACCAGCTTCATTGTTTATACACCATGCTAGTCAATCATAGAACTTCATTCACACACTAATATAATACATGTTGCTTTGTGATAATAGGGGTAATTAACATAAAGTATTCATACGACAACATGTTCTCATGATTGCCGGCTCATTCTTGTATGAAAGCAACTGAAGAGGGTGTCACAAGTCAAAATATATAAAATTATGTATAATCAAACATGGGATTAAGGACTTCAAAATCAAACTTATCATGTAATCAATGATCGTAAGGCCTTTCCAACAATAGACATCTAAATGTGAAACAAAAAGAGATTGGACCCAGTACAAGTAAAGTTATAGAAATGCCCACATGCTTAGATATCTAAACTGGGAACACTCATGTAGCATTTCCCATACATTGTTTGCGAAGAGGAAGACGGGGTCATGAATAGATTATGTGAGTTCACGTTTTCAGGGAACATAAAGATAGCAGTTTAGATGTGTCAGCGTCTATTTGCATAGCAGTTCAGTACACCGAAAAATATTCATCCTGACCCAACTGACCATGTCAATGAGCAAAGAAGCATTACTGCCAAACAAGAGCTAAGTACCCTCTGGCTGAAGGAAAGGGTTCGCAATCTCGTCAGTGCCATCAGTTGGGGAAACAAGCATCACCGCTGTTCCTCTACAAACCTGCAATAAAACAGTGCACAACTTCATATCAATTTGTAGTTCCTAAATTCAACTGCACTTTGTACTAGTATACAACTATTAGGGCTTAGAGGCGAGGGTAGGCATAAAAGCGAGCTAGGGCAAAGACCTACATGCCACATACGTAGATAAATTACCCAAAGATATTATAGAACAATTAATACGGCAGGTAACCAATGCCTTCTCTGTACCGATTTTCTTCAATTTGACATCCTCCGAAACCAAGTGAAGTCTGTTATAGCCTTGAGATAATGAAAGGTCTAATTCCAAATGTACCATGACACTCCAAACACTACCAGTTATGTTTCTACACGTAGAGAAGGAAATCCGAACATGACGATAATATATATACGAGATTTTGTACAGGTATAGGTACACCAAGGAACTTACAATCAAACCAAGGCTTCTGGTCTGGTCCGTGGTCTTCAGCGGGTCATCAGCATCTGCAGTTACATCTTACCTGTGTTACACATTGTCATAAAGTTTATGGAACCAAATGACTACAAGATAAAAGCTATCGACTATGTCACTAAAATTTAATCCAGCAAAACATTACTATTTACTAGCCATGCAGTGCCAAGCTGCCAACACAACAAAAACATAATTTGGACTCACCCAAGTCCAAAGTTAAGCAGCCTTAAGCTTAGTTGTGACTTTACCAACTATAAAAGAAAAAGTAAAGGTGATCTCTGGGGAAGAATCAACACCTTCCTAGCACTTTTATCTGATATTCAGTGCAGCAAGCCATGTCTGCAAAACTTATCAATGCACTTAGTAGTTATGTTTCCCAGCTTGACATGCTACCACTTCCCAACCCCTAATCAGGGGCCCGTGGGGTAAGGGTGCGGAGGCATCCTCAGAGTTGCTGCTGCATTAATAGTATTGACTTACCGGTGAACAATCTTATCTTAAGGCTCAGTGGAACACTATAATTGTTTGAGTTTGGTTATATTTGTTTTGAGTTTGGATAATTGGAGTTGGAGTTGGAGTTGATGTTGTAACAATTTACGAGGATAATCGCGCGCACATGATTGCAAATTTGTAACTAATAACCTATAGTTTTTTTGAAGAAAGTAAGTCATGCCTCGCACTGCACTTGCAGTTTGTAAAGATGGGCCCAGATTTTATGGAAGCCTGCATCTTACAGAATAAAATGAAAACAGTACACAGAAAAGGAGATGAAACTTTATAATCAGCACAGCTGCAGAACACTTTTCTTGGTTGTGCGATCACCAAACTGACTCAAAATACTTGAGCAATGTGATGAAGAAGAAATGAGGACCCTTGATAGGCTTATCTACAGAACCGAGGCAGCTTTTTGAAGCAATAATTGGGTTCCCATGCAAGAGTGAAGGACATTTAGGAATGCAACTCCCTCTGCCTTTGGCCAAAACTCAATACCAGCTCCAGAAAGTCATTTGAGTTGCTCATTCTAAATTGAGATTCGAGAAATTTTGGGTACAACATCTCCTCTATGATCCAAAGAGCCCATATGAACTCTAAGAAACTCTAAGAGACTGTAAAAAATAGCCTTAAAACGGGCTTTATCCCCCCTTAGCATGTGGGACTCTAAGATACTTTATAAGAGCTTCCCTATTTCCTTCGCTCTGCTCACTTGTCTACCCTCTTACCCAGTCCAAAGCTAAACTCCCAAGTTCGAGTTGGAAAGAGTCAAACTAAAAGTACCTCGTATATAGATCAGTGAGCTAGCCAAGGGTTATGAGCCCTGGTCCATATAGCCAATAAGAGCCTAAAGTGTCCTAGAAGGGACGTTCAAAATTCTCCACTATCTTAAACTAGACTTCAGGCCAATGCCAAAGCCAGAATCTTTAGGTTGGAGGGGAGATAGGTGCTTTAAGGAAGGGCATAAGTGCACCCACAAATACAACATTATTAGTTGAACAGTAAATAATACTTTTGCCTGTTCTTTATTACTCACTACAATTTCTATAAATGGAAGTTTACTAGTATTCACTAGATATCCACTTTTGATAAAGTTCCCTCTCATATGTCTACTTTTTTACATGGTAGTTGGCATCACTTCCCTCTCACATGTACGTTTTCCATTTCCTTAATAAGTGTGCCCAAGAGGTAGAGTAAAAAGGAATGGAGGAAGTATATGATACTTAGTAGCTTCAACTCTTACACGACAAGATTGGATATTTCAACATCCGTTATTGGATTTCCTTTGCATACTTCAGGTTAAGGTAACTTTAGGGACATTTAAGATCGACCATTTGAAGTACTACAACTACCACCAACTACTCTCAAAATCTCTCTTATACCGAGTTCAAAACATTCTAATTCTTACTTGTGTAACAAGACTACAAACTTCTAAAAAAATAGTTACACTTTTTTTTTCCCATGCGTGCTACAGAATTGACTCTAATTACTAGTAAAGGGAAAAGGTTAAACTTTAGTCATCCAATGCCTTTTAGATGGTGATAGTGATAGTGGTGGTGTTTGGCAGTGGGGAGCGTTCCAGATCTGCTGACAAGTGCGTGGTGGCGGTGTTCGGCGGTAGCAAGGTGATTCTGTGTTGACGTGGTGGTGTTGGGTGGTGGATTGGTGGTCAATGTTGAGTCAAGTTGACCATAGCGTAGAGGAGAGAAAGGGTAAGTGAAACCTTAAGGGTAGGTGGGGAATGGGAGTAGAGAAGTTTGGGGGTAAGGAAGGGGTAAAGGGAATGATTAATTGGGGCTTACAAACAACATATAAGGGAATGGGAGTAACTTTATTCCCTTACCCTTTCCCGAAGACCCCAAAACAAATGCCCCCTTAGTTTATTCAAGATAGAAGAACAGAATTGAAGTTCACTTCTAGTCTTCTAGAATAAAGTCCTGCATCATCAGAGGGGAGAGAGAGAGTGTACACACAAAGTACCACAATCTCATAATTGTTCCATATTCAATTTGCTGCCGAAGTTCACTAATCTGACAACTTTTGGACTTTGTTGACTGCAAACTAGGATTTCCATAGTTTATAAGGCTATTTATGAATCCAAGTGATTACGGCAGGCTGCCAGGCCTTTGATTACCTAAGCAGATACCTACAAAGAAGGTTTTCAACGACACTAAAAAAACACAAAAGATAAGCAACAAATTTCCAGGAGGATGTCCATCTTAGCATCATCTAAGGCTTCTAAGCATGCATGCTATCTAGTTGAAGCTTTCCATCAGCTTTTGAAAGCCTCAAAGACATTACTATAGACCTTCATATAGGAGTCATACACAATCAAGATTCAAGAGATAATGACATCCATGTTTTCAATGTCAATATGCAACTGATTTTTCCAACCAGTTTTATCTTCCTAAAACAAGTGCACCTACCAGACTACCATACTTATAGCCTAATTGAAGAGTATCAATCTTTCATTTGCCATACATGGTCTAATCAGAAATTAAATGACCCGAAAAACACTTCACTCCAATTATAGTCAATATTTACTTTCGGGAAACTCTAAAGGATTAGCTTTCCACATGGTTTTACCAAATTTATTAGGGTTGTGTGTCGTTGGTTTGCCATACACGGTCCAATCAGCCATTAACTGACCTCACTCCACTTATAATCAATATTCACTTTTGGATTGGAAATCTAAATGAGTTTGAAGGAATAGCCTACTACGTGGTCCAGTCCGGAATTAGATGACCCGAAAAACACTTTTACACCAATTATAAAAAAAAATCTTTTGGGAAAGTCTAATGAGTATTAAGGAATAGCCTTCCACATGGTTTTGCCAAATTTATTGAGGGTTGTGTGTAGTTGATCTTCCATACACAGTCCAATCAGCCATTAAATGACTTGAGTCCAATTATAATCAATTACTTTTGGATTGAAAAATCTAAATGAGTTTTAAGGAATAGCTTTCCATATGGTTTTGTGGAGTTGATTCTCGTGCCAATATAGATGCTCAACATTCTTCTGTAAATCCAAGAGCAATAAGGACTCGTACTGGTTGCGAGTCATATAAAATGAATGAATAGCAAAGTCGTTACCTCTTAGATATTCGATGGCTTCATCTAGCACAAGGTTCAGCAATTGGTCATATCCTTTAAGTGTTCCAGTCACTACAAAAGGGGGAAAAACAAAAATTGCAAGAGACAAGTTTAATAATCAAGAAAGATGCCCATATATCAAAAGACTGACCCCAATAAACTTATCACAATTACTCACTCCATCCCAATTGTATTGTCAAATACTCAAATCCAGGAACGGTAAACATCAAGCATTTGATGCAGTTGACAGATTGCCATCACATATAGCCTTCGCATACTCTCATAATTAGTATATATAGTTATTAAATATTGAAATGACAACAAATCTGTAAAAGGAGCCATCAGAGAAGTGCCAACCCCAGATTTCATAGCACAAACATGATATTTGTACATGAACGCTTGAAGGAGCAACTCTTTGAATTCTATGTCTAATTGAGTTCCATAAATATAGAAGCATTTGAGTTCCAAAATTCCAAGCTTATTTCAATTTGGTTTTATCTCCTTCAAGTCAAGTCCTTAACACATGACACTTAGGCTCCGTTTGGTAGGGTGTAAATCATTTTTCTTGAAAACTATTTCCCTCTATTCTTAGTTTTACTTTGTTTGGTTGACAAAGGAGCGTAAAACCATTTTCCCTTGGAGTAAAATAGCTCCCCAATTATGGAAAATCAAGGGAAAACTGTTTTCCTCCCACCACCTCCTGATTTTCCCTTTCAGTTTCCTTTTTTTCCCATCATCTTTCTTACACGGTACCAAACAATGGAAAACTAATTTTGCAATTGTGTGTTTCCATCGAAATCGTTTTCCTTGAAATCATTTTACATTGAAAATGTTATAAACCCAACCAAACACAGTTAATCATCAAGTAGCAAGCACCACAATCTCAATAAAATTTGCATAAAGAAGCTGAATTTCGGCGGCGACATAAGTGAGAATGCACCACAAAGACAAAAGGAAAAAACTTGCACAAGTGGGAAAAAGAAGGAAGAAAGAGAGAACCTTGTCTTCCACCAGTAAGCTTGACTTGAACACCCTTGTCAACAAACTTGGCAAGATCTAAAACTGTTTCTTTTCTACTAGACTGGAAAGAGTACAACAAACAAATAGGTTGTGTTACAAATTTAGTCATCAATCATGTAACTACTCAAACTATTATAATGTAAATCAAATGAAAACTTACCATGATCTTTATCTTTGGTTATGCAACTTCCTTATTGCCAGAAGTTGGCAACTTTATTAATGGGTTAATGAAGAACACACCTAAAAAAATGAAAACTTTAAAATTAGTGATATACAAAAGATTATCTCTTTCCCTCTATCAAAACAAAGCTTCCATCTTTTTTTATGACAGAAATTAAGATGAATCTCACTTTAAATATACACAATTACCCATCTGACAGAAATTAAGGAAAATGGGAAATTTCTAACAAAAACGATGTATGGTGAATTGAATTGGAGTTTTGAATTACCTGAGAAATGAAATTTGACAGTGTAACCTGAGCACACACACACGCCCTAAACTGTAGTGAGTAGTGACCCCTGTGACTGTGAGAGACTTTGAAGTTTGGAGTATGGGGCGGGCAAATTGAGAATGTGTCAATGTGTGAACGGGCAAAAGAGGGTCTAATGTCTTTGGCCAGAAACAGTTTAACTGAACTGAACTGAATAAGGTGAAGATAGGTAAACTGAAAATAAGTTAAAAGGAATAGTAATGAGTAAAAGTATTACGCACAGTTGAGTTGAAAAGAATTAAAAACAATTAAATTGAAAATAAGGTGGGGGAAGAACATGCCCTAAACCACCTCTAGATGATGTGAATCAAAATTGATTTGATTTGAACTCATTCAATTCGGCAATTAATATGATTAGATAAACTAGCTTATAATCACACTCAAACTGAATGTCTCGTCACTCAAATATGTGTCAATTTAAAGTATCTTACTTTATCATTAGTCCAATCAAACTAAAAAATAGTCATTACATGCTCTCATTACTACCACGTATTGTCCAATATTTCAGTCTTCTCAAGCATTTACCAATTATCATAGTAATATCTTACAAGTTTAAGTTTTACAGTTAGTTATATAGCACTCGTCAGCGTTGAATTATTGTTCAACTTTACTTCCTTCAACGATGTCTAAAGGGTCACAAGTCCCAACAAATAATGTCCAATAATAGATATATTTTTCCCTAATATATTCAATGTCTTTTAACACAATTAGTCTATGTATTTTGAGCTCATAAATGATTAGTACTTTACCAACTGAGGTTAGCATGAGTGGTTAAGGGCCTCTTGCTCCTTCACCAAGGTCTCGAGATCGAGTCTTGGGAATGAAAAAAAATCTCAGCTGGAAGGAATGCTGCCCATCGAGATACCCATCCAAACTCCAGCGGTAGATTAGTCCCTTGCCTTAGGCGGTGGGAAACTCCTCGTAGTAGTACAAAAAAAAATGATTAGTACTTTTTGGATCAAAGAAGTTCTCCTCCAATTCCTCAATTAGGGAAATAAGCTAGGGGATTCATAATTTGTATCTTTGCTAACTATAATTATTGATGTTAAGAAGTGAAAAGAAGGTGAAAAGGCCAATGAGAGAGTTGTACATAACTATTAGTGACAATATGCATTTTAAGTTTTAAGGTGTAGAATAACGAGCGCAAGGATAATATATTGTTGTATCAAGTGCTTGTACTCTAAAGTTTGCCCTCGTAAACAAAATCAATGAAAGGTTGCTATTGAATAGACAACATATATTTTTCAGGTTTTCCGAGCTCATTGTTGAGTCTTAAGGCTTGCTAAAGTTCATGCAAAGATTGAGGTGGTGAACCAACAGTCTAATGACTCCAATCTTACCAACTCATACAAGCGAATAGTTGAGATTTATTATGAGTGTGATTGGGAGAAAATAACAAACTTAATACAAGCAATGAAATATTCGATCTTGAAACTCTTGTGCACTTCACTCCACCATATGCAATAGTAGATCCTAATCATAAAGTATTAGACCTTCTATTTAGTGATTTGAACATAAGACAATAACCAATGTCTAACATCAAGAATGGGACACATCAAACAACGATGAAATTTTTATCCAACGACAGCGAATTATTACACAATTGATAACATCCCAAACACCTTCAAGCTCGCAGAATCAAGTAGAGTTCTAGACATCAAATTAAAGAATTAAACAGTCTATTATTGATATTTTGGATATACAAAATTGACAAGCTCGATACAAATTACAGCGTTCTATATATGCTTGTGGCTCTTGGCATTGACTCTCAGATACAACATGAAGTAACACACTTATCCAATGCTATTTCACAACTTTACAGGAAAATATGAGTTTGGGCCGAAATCGGCGTAGTTGATTGCACCCAGTTCACAAATCTAAGCACCGCATTTCACGAAGAGGTCATAATACAGTCATTAAAAAGGCCGACCTTGTGAGTCTACAATAGCAGTTATCTTCTTTTGTAACTCTGCCTTGTTGGAGCCCACAAGCTTGTCGATCTCTTGTCCATTCTTTAGGAAGAAGAAACTTGGAGTGGCTTTGATATCAAATGAGGTGCTAAGATCCTGCAACATAATACTTTTCACTTAATAATTTATCGAGATAACCATTTTAGAATGGTTTCAACAAGTTTAAGACGCTAGATTTCTGCATCCTAATTGTAAAGATGAGAACAATGAAACTTCCATGGTCCAATATGGTACTAATAAACTAAGGTGCTATAAGTACAATGATGGGTCTAGAAAAAGAAAAGGTTACTGATATGACTGACATTCACGGCTTGTTAGGTAGGTGGTAATGGTAAATTGGTAATGACCTTATGTCTAATTTTGTTAAAGATTCATTTCAGCATACATGATAATGAACTCAACAATCATGTGGTGTTCTATTATTTCCACTACCATACAGAGTAGGAATGAAAATATGTGAAGAGATAAAAAATTGATGATGGATTTGTATTGCCACGAACATTGATGAGTTTCTCACCTTTAAAACTACACACAAAATCATCACCATTACCGTCATTTAATATTGCCTACCAAAAGAGACGTAAGTTCTTTGACCAACTAAAAGAAAATGTTTGCAGCTAGTACCAAGGGGAGTAAAACTTGTACCATTTCAAATAAAAATGTGTTAGGATATTTTTACCATCCATCCCTGGTTACTGCTTACAGTGTGTTACATCAACACAATTGCAAAAACCCACCTATCCGACCAACATAAAACAGGAAACTAAGCCCAAAGACTTCTAGATAGCTGTAGAAAATGTAAACTATGTTATTTTCAAGTTAAATCACCACGATTGTACTACTTACAGGTAGTTCATCAACATCGATGGTGAGGAACATCAAAGAAATGTATTTCCGAGACAGCTCACAGTAATATGATGCAATCATCTTGCAGGGTCCACACCATGCTGCACTAAAATTTGCTATGACCTGTCACAAATATATTTAGCAAGCTTCAGCAAGAATTTACGATTGTGAGACAGCCAACTAGCAGGTGAAGGTACTAATGTCATGCTATGGCAGCACAAGCAAGCACAACAAGAAGAGGAAGAGTGCCATACTGTCATCATATATCATTACTTTGATTTGACGATACTAACTAGCTTCTGCTTCAGTATTTATGCTCACAGGAACTTAAAGAGATAATGCTCATGTACAAAAGATTATTTTTCGAGAGACACACCACAAATCACGTAAAAGTTCATGAGAGCAGTCATTCAGTGCAATAAGTGACAAGCCCCTTCACATTAACTCACTGATTGTCCATAACATGTCACTAGTTTACACAAACAACAAGATAAAGCCTAAATGTATTAAGCAGATAATGCCATCTACATGGTCCCAAGTCCCTACTCCCCCAAAACACTTTATAAACGGAAAAGATAAAGATAAAACGGAAAAGATAAAAAAATAAAACGGAAAAGGGGATCCCTTATGATACCAACTACCTCACGGTTTGGTAAAAAACATTCACCGTGCATACATAGCCTACGTAAACCTTGCATGGCCATAGTAATGAGACAAAAATTTCCCCATTCCACGTCAAAATTCTAAAACAGGTTACATATTACATATATAACGCATATAGGAGGCCGTAAGAAAGGTGAACGCGTACTGGAGGCGAAGGAGAGAGAAGCAGTGGAGAGTAATGGCAAGGGAGATAAGCAGATATTGTATTCACATTCCCTAATACCTTCTAATTTCGGGTTTCTAGGTCCATATGCATTTTCTTTGCTAGAGGTTTGAGATAGAGAGTAAGTTGCTCAAGTTTTAATAGCAGGAGTTTCTTCTTGGCAGTAAAACATTATTTCTTATGATAAATAAACATCACACAAACAGTGCCATAAAAAATGCTGCTAAAATAAAAAGTTGCTTTTGAAAGTTGTTTCAACCCTTTTCTTGTAATAAGGTAGTATCTTAAGAAGCAAAGCAATAGAAACACTAAGCAAAACTGACACATCGTTTCCCAGATAACTAAAATGAGAAACAACTTACAATCTTGTCTTGTTGTTTTGCAAGCAACAACTTCTCCTCCCAAGCTGCAACTGTTGTAATAAGGTGCACATTTCCATCGGCCATAATATAGTGAGCAGAATCATCGTCATCATCCTGCACCCAAATAACAACCACATTTTTTAGTAACACCATCAGTTTACTACAAATGCCCATGCTCCACACTACTACATGAAGCACCAAATCTAAAATTAATAGTGTACAGCCATCACTTGACATACTCTGCAGTGATATACGATAACAAATGATTTTAGTATCCACATCATTCAGTAGCTAAAGGCTACCTAAGGTCAAAGAATAGGCTCTTGATTTGATGCTAGAATATGAATGAATTCCCTATATTGGGGATTAATAGTATTGCTAATATATATATTGCATGTACAGGGTACATCAATAAAGTATAGGAATCCCATTCCAACACAGAATATTTACATATTACGACCTTAACATAAGATTTCCACAGAATCGACGAGGGTCCAAACTCAAAAGGAGGTGAATTAATAATCTATATACACAAGCAAGCTATTTTAGGAATTGTACGAGCGCCACTTCAACTACACATTCACACTTGTATGGTAACTTATATGCACTATCCCCCATGGATATTCTAATTCCAAGTAACGCGTCTCTATCGGAAAACAAACAATTCCTTACTTAAATTCTCTAGCAACTAATCAAATATTGTAAGTGGAAAACAGGCAGGTAATCTAGAGCATTGATATAATTTGCCTGCATGGTGGGTAGGGGATGCTTCATTTAGATGCAGTTGGGCAGACAAATATGCAATGAACTTGATAAGGATAGGTTTCATCCACATGTACTTACTCTTGAAACACACAATCCCATCTGGCAGCCTCCGGAGCACAAATTACTAAAGATGCAAGCCAGTGTTGCTATGAAAACTGCCTGAAAAAGCAGGTAAGTATGAAATTATGTTCCATTGCGAACAAGAAAATCTCAGCTACTATGCGACCAAAAAGAAACCAACAATCAATAAGTAGAAAATCTCAGTTATTTCAATCAAAAGCGTTAAATCAAGAACAAGAGGTTTATTTTTTCACTCACAAGCAAGATCTAGTTTTAAATGAATAGAACAAGAAAAACTCAGCTGCTCAATCATATCAAAGAGAGGGAAGATATCCCAGCTGAAGTGATCCAAAAAATTCATCTGTTTAGAAGGTTCGGTAGCACTTTAATATTCTATTGAAAGATAGCTTGAATTCATTCAGATAGTGAGCCAAGTTATAGCTACTATGCAATCAAAACAAAACGAACAATTAAGGGACCGTCCGTTATCATTTTTTGTTTTCAGGTTTTTTGAAAACTAAAAACACGAAACCACAAAAAGTGGTTTTCACATTTCAGTTGCCAGTTTTCAAAGTCATCATGTTTCCAATAAGTTTGACTAATCTTTAATTTATTATAGGATATATATCATATGACTTTCAAATACAAAAAACCAAAAAAGTGAAAACCACAATGATACCGAACGGGCCCTAGTAAGGTGTGTTCTCTTCACCTTAAAAAAAAAGTTTACGTCTGATCAGGTCCAATCAGTCAGTGCTGCTATCAGCGATGATCAGGTCTAATAAGTTCAATTCAAATAAGTTCGCGCGAATAGAACACTTCCAAAACCAAGCAGAAAAAGAAAAACTTTATCAACCAGATCACAACTCCAAAATTAATCCAAATGAATCATAACAAATGTCATACTAGTTCATCAACACTTTCACTATCTGAATGCAAAGTCTAGCTTGCCAAATTCAAAAACACAAAAAATCTAAAACCTAAAAGGTGATATAAGAACATTCTGATCATGAATGGGTACTCAAAAAAACTGATTTTTAACCGGAAAAAAGAGGAAATTTTATGGGGTTTCTTTAGACTAATATAGAAGGCAATTTTATGTATTAATCAAATTGAAATGACATAATAGCTTAGATAAAGATTAAAACTTTACCACCCAGAAAAGTAAGATCCGCTATAGATACAACAGAATCATATGAAACAGTAAAAAATAGAGATTAAATGGGTGCAAACCTTTTAGAAGATGAAAAGCCAAAACCCTAATCTTTCTGGAAATGGGTAAGAATTCCACAGGTATGAGAGAAAAATAAGCAAATTGAATAAGCTGGTTTGATGAGCAAAAGTAGTGAAAGATGGGAAATGTGAGAAGTTGATTGATGAATTGGAAAATGCCAGGAAAGATAAATGTAGTAAAGATGGGGATAAAGGAAAGTGAGTTTAATTTTGATTTTGATTTAGGTTGGACTTTTCTAGTACAAACAAGTAGTGCTAGTACACATAAGACCTGATTTTGAACACCTAAAAAAATCAACTTCTTGTCAATTAGGCTACCATATGTGCATATCCAAAACAATAAAGCTTTCTTTAAATATGTGTGTAATAATATTAAGGAGATTGGTGGTAGGTTTTATAGGTGGTGGGGTAATAGGTAATTCTCAAAGCTTGACCACCTTTTTGTGTGTTAGAGAGTATGTGAGTAATTTGCAAGGAAAGTGGATTTAAACATATGCAACATGTGCCCAATTGTTAGAATATGGTCAATGTTGACCTATTGTTCAAACAAGATGTAATTTGTTTGAAAAGGTAGGTTATAGATTCCTCTAAATTTTATTTAAAAAAAGACTAAATTATTGAATCTATATGGTTTAGTGTTTCATGTCTGTAGAATCATGTTTAATTTTAAAAAAATGAGATAGCTACTTTAATGCGTCTAGATAAAAAGTAGGGAAGGAAAAAAATGTCTTTTTCTAAGGTTTATAAAAAGTAGGGAAGGAAACACTAAACCATATATTGGGAGTTTATAAATCTTAATCTTTCTAAGGTTTATGAATCGGGGTTCATAAATTGAAGAACAATGAAATTAAGGTTTATAAATTGGGAGTTTTGGGAATATCAATGAATTAGGGTTCATGCATCCGATGTTTTTCGAAAATTGTCGAAATTAGGGTTCATACAATTAGAGATTTCTGGATTTTCGATAGAAAATTCAAAAGTTAACAATTTTAGTAGTGTTATGTTGATTGAATAACTATATAAGGTAGTTGTATTAAAAAAAAATTATGTTAGTTGGTTGTTTTAAAAAGGGATATTCATTAGGTAGTTGTTGATAATTTTGACCTAACATTATTTTCATAAGATAATTTAAAATAAATATTTACCGACAATATATAAAAATAGGGGTGTTACAATAGCTATAATACAATGCAATATTTCTAGAGAGACTTTTTACTATAAATGTAGAAAGATTAAGATTAACAATAGTGGGATCAAAGAGGGAGTCTCGTGAGACTCATCAAAGAGGGAGTCTCGTGAGACTCATCAAAGAGAGATTTGAGTGAATTCATGTCTATTGTAATTTGTAATATCTCAATTTATAGTAAAAGAGTATACCTTGTGCGGGGAATATAACTATCACATTGATAGTGAACCTCGTTAAATTTCTTGTGTTTTTTCATTGTTGTTTGCCTGATTAATTGTTGCGCGATTTGTTAGAATTACACGCTTTCGTTATCACCAGGGATGCCAGTAGGGTGAGGTTCATGGAGACCCACCCCCGCATCTGCCTCGGTTAGGGGAGGATGGGGGAAGGTTTCACGGGTGATGGGACGGGATGAGGATGAAAATTATCCCCTTCATGGGTGATGGACAAGTACGGAGTTTAAAATATACCCACTTCATCTTTGCCTCCTAAGTACTTTTAATTAGTATTTAATAAAAACTATAATGTATAAACTTATTTTATTTTAACATAATTTTTATAAAAAAATAGCACAAACTTTAATAAACATGAAACATACGTTAATTCAGGTACGGTGGATGTTGGGGCTGGTATGGTCGATGGAGACCTATGCGAGTGATTGGCGTGCGGATAATAATTGCGTACCCGTTGGGGCGGGATGTGGGAAAATATTTCTCCACCATGGGTGATGGGTCTGGGATAGGACACCATGGGTACGGGAATGGGGATGAAATTTTCAGATGGCGGGGGGCGTCCTTCACACCCGCCATGACCCCGCCCCATTAATATCCGTAGTTATCCCAGCTCTTATACTATATGGGAATTGTAATCTATTATAATATACATGACTTAGAGGTTTGTAAACTTTGGTCTGAACGAATTTTTTCGATCAAATCCTAAAAATCGATTCTCATACTGCTCTAGTGGCTCGTTACGTAATCCAAAACCAATAAACAAGAGATTATTAGTTCATCAACCGGCCAAACAGACAACAAATCTCATTTTAAACTCAGGATACTAGTTAAACGCCATCTTTTTGAAAGTTGAAACTCGAGAGAACCTCTTTTTCTTTGATGCGATTCTTCATTCATTCATAGAAGAATCCCACACACATCTTTAACTCAGGATTCTGAGGAGGTATTCATTTCAATCTTTCTCATTTACAATTTCATTACATTGAAATTCTTATTCAATTCTTGTTTAATTCACTGTTCTTTGCTATCATCTTTCCAATGCTGATTAAGAACCTTTCTTTTTTATCTGTTTCATTTTGCTCTGATTTGTTTCTTTGTTGGGTGTCATTATAATTGATTTGCAAGAATAAAGATTGAATCTTTCTTGCTAAATATAGTTGTATCTAATTTTATATGTGATCTCCCTGATTTTGACCCATCTTTTGATTGGTGAAGTTAAAGATTTAAGCTTTGAATATCGATTAGTGAGCAAGATGGAGGATGAGAAAAGGAAAAAGAAGAACAAGAAGAAGAAAAACAAGCAGCAGGTGAAATCAGCAGCTGTTGCAGCTGATGATACCGCGTCGTCGAATGCTGGAGAGACCAGCTCTGTTGGAACCCTTAGTGCTGAACAAGATAATGTGTTAAACATGGTAATTGATGAAAAACATGTCCATAATGCTAACGGAGGGGTAAGCTATTTTCCTTGATCATTTACACTATATGTTCTTAATTAACATTTTGTTGTTTGTGTTCTTTTGGTTGCTGTTTTAAGTGACGAATCATGATCCTGAGTACTGATTGGTTTTCGGACTATGTGAATAGTTAGTTGGGTATACGTCGATGGCATTATCCAGCAATGTTTTGATGATGCTTTACTTAGGCTTTGTTTGGTTGGGTGTAAAACGTTTTCAGTTGAAAATGATTTTCCATGGAAAATCTTTTACTTTGAAAAATACATTTTTATGAAGGTTTTCCGTTGTTTGGTTGCATGTAAAATGATTTTCCATTTCAAGCATTTTTCATTGTTTGGTTGAACTGAAAATCAATTACTTCAAAATTGTGAGGGAAAATGTTTCCTTCCACTTGGATGGAAAATGTTTTCCTCCCAATTTTCGGGGAAAATGTTTTTAATTAGGTGGAAAATGGTTTTCCATCCTAAGTTTTACATTTTAATATTTTACTCCTAACCAAACAATGTAAAATGGGGAAAACAGTTTTCAAGGAAAACGTTTTACACCCTACCAAGCGGACCCTAAGTGCATAATCATGATCCTGAGTACTGACTGGTTTTCAGCCTATGTGAATAGTTAGTTGGGTATACGTCGATGGCATTATCCAACAATGTTTTGATGATGCTTTACTTAATGGGGAATGGATCTTATGTTCTTCTAGAGTGGCAAGTTATTGGTTGATTCAAAATACTGTCTCGACTCTTTAGTTCCATCTTCAATTATGTTTCTGAATTTTGTATGTGTTGATGCTTCCATTAGTTGGATCTGAATTCTGCCGGTAAACATTTACTAGGCCTAGAAGCTGCTTAGCATAATCCAAACAGGCAAAGGTGTTACTTTAATTGCTGCTCCTGTTTATTGGAATTTGGATGGCAGATGACTATCCTATTTTTTATTTCATTGTGGATCTTTGAATGACCAAAAAGACCATGAGTTCTCTTCTAACATGTTGCTCCTTGAGAAATGAAACGAGTGTCATTGAAGAATCCAGAGATTCCCCTCTGTCCTGAGGCTTGGCATTGGATGGGTCCTGTGACTCCCGCCCTTATCAGACGTTATTTGTTGAACCATCTATAGGTGTGGGTTTTCATTTTAGTGGCTTGTGGACTAGGATTGCTTCCTCTCACGCGGATCTTGTCTTTTATTTTGGTCCTCGTGCTGGTTGAGTTTCAGTGTTCAAGGTTCTGTTGGCCTACCGAACTAATTGGTGATGTGTTGTAATAGTAAAGCTTATGTGTGATTTCATGCACGTTCTGTTGTTCTTTTGGCTTTATCTATGCTTAGTCGTCAATTGTTTGACACCAGGTTATGCCTAACGCCAGTAATTAGCTTAACTTGGTAGTCTTTACTTAGATTAGTTTCTGGTGCACTAGTATAATTGTGTGTCATGAACACAAATCATACTGTCTGCTAGGTATTGAGCCATACATCATGTTGGTTAAATGTATTGGCATGGAACTTGGAAGATAATGGGAAGATATGCTCCATCTTTATTCTTTACAAATGCTCAAAACTTTTTCCTACTACAACCATCTAATGTTTCTTCCACGCTTTTACTCGGCAGTGTGCTGCAGTTGATACTGATAGTGAGAAGCAACCTTGGCTACGAGAAGAGGTGAGATTTGTTAAAACAAATTAAAGTTTCTTGTAGATTTTACAAAGCTCTTTCTTATATATCTCTTTATGTAACATCCCTGTCATGATTGTGTTTTTTTCTTCTTCTGATCTTTCTAGGCTAGATTAAGAGATATGGTAAAACAACTACTCTATGAAAAGGACTCCTACATACACAAACAGGTATTGAATTGTGACATCTTATTAAAATGGGGTTGTCTCACAGACTCACAATGTAAACAAAAAGCTCCTGATGAGACAATTCAATTCCTATTTAAAAGTTCTTTCTTTTTTCTCTCGCTTTTTGCAGGCCGACTTAGAAATGAGAATGAACCAATTACAAAGTGAAAATTCCTCTTTGCATCAGAAAGAGGTAATGATGGGTTTATTCTGCTGCATTATTGAACTCTTTAATACTTTTACTGTTTGGCCTAAAACATTGTTACACTCATCGAGGGGGTGGGGGCGTCAGATAAAAGTACTCTTAATCAATAGGCTTGAGAAATCGAAATCATCATTTGCCCCTTTTTAAGAAATGACTTACCTGATTGATTCTCATTCTCAGATGATACTGGAACAGAGAATCAGCCAGTTGTTACAGGAGAATGCTGCTTTGAGTTTTGAAGAGGTGAGTGTTAATACATTTCGGACATAAAATGTATATATATTTGTTTCTTTTCATTGTCATTGACGTATATTTATCTTCCTTATGTTCCAATATGCTTGTCATTATTGCCATAGCTTATGATTACAGATTAAACTGCCATTATTCCTGTTGCCCGTTGCTTAGATTACAGTATGCTTGTCACTATTTTCGCAGCTCTATGACTACGTATCTTTCTCTTCCTTATGGTACTAACAATATTATTTATCATTTCAGATGAATATGCTGGAGAAATTTCAGCATGCAGAGAATGAGAAACTTTTGCTTGTTGACACGGAGGTAAATTTTGTTGTCATTATTACTATTAGTTCTATTTTTATAAAAACAAAGTTCATTATGCTATAAGAGGTCATCATTGTCATTGTATTTATCATTCAACTTGTTTGATGATGCTTTGTATGTTTCTCATTCCTACTTGTGTACCTTAATCTCAGTTCATCTTTTGTTCCCTTCTTCTGGCAAGAGATGTGAAGCAAACTACTTTTGTTATGGTTTATTTGTCACTTGAAATTGCAGAAGTCAAGCAAGGAAAGTATGGCGACTCTGAATAATGAGAATGCAAGGCTTAGGACACAGGTATATTCTGTGTTTTATCAGTTTAGCATAGATAATGATCAAAAAGTCAATTGAGCTTGATATCCATTCAATGCATCAAGCAAACTGCATGCTTTTAGGAAGGAACACGTTGTCAAGCTAATTAAGTTTGATTAAATGTTTATACATCATGAACTTGGCATCTTGTTTTGATTTTTGTAAATACAAACACTATCCTTGTGAACTTATGCCTAATCTGTTTGCCCACTGTATCTTTATAATTCCTTTTATTAAGGAGACTAATCTAGTTAAGCACATATGTTGGTCTATACACTTGTTTAGAATGATTAGGATTTACGCACCATTGATTATTTTTTCACCCCTAGCAAAAAATATATCTTTTCTGATGCTAAATTACATACAAAGCCTGGCAGGTTCTGGAGTTGGAAGGAGCTAGGAACAGTCTCTTACAAGATAACAAGCAGTTGTTGGACAACATATCTACCTTACAGTCACGAGTTCAGGATCTTGAAATGAGTTTGCGTACTGTGGTATCACCGCCCGAAGCTCAAAAGGTTTATTCCTTCTCCTTATTCTTTTGATCTGATTGTGCTCCTTCATGTGTTGGGACACGTTATTTTGTATTAGCCCATTAGGATATCACGAGGTGATGTATCAGTTTGAGTAGCAATGTGACTTTCTAGCCTTTTACATCCTCTGAATCCTGGGAGCACTTGGTGGTTTAATATGAAGATTTGTCTTCTGAAAAGGGTGATTTAATGCAAATGAAGAATTTCCATCTTGCTTGCCACATTATGGAAGTGATATATTTCTCATACATATTGTACAGAGTAATCATGAACAATCTCACAAAAGAGGTTAAGTGTATCTGATTCGTTTGAATTTCTGATTTAGGATGTGAAAGAGATAGATATTTTGAATGCTGAGCTGGAAGGAACTTATGCATTGATTGGGAAATTGATGACAGAAAATGCAGAGCTTGTTGAGAAGGTAATATTTGTAAAGCCCTGGATGATGGTTGCTTGTCTATGCAAGATATGAGCATAGAACTTGTATACTGCAAGTTATCTATCTTGTTGGTTATCTTTTCTGCTTACGGGTTTCTCTTGGACTTTAGAACCCCTTTGGTTTCTCTTGCACCCCTCATCTCCAAAATAATTCCACTTTCATGAATCGAGGAGCAAGATTAGAAGCAATTAAAATATCTTGTCTCTGAAATTGTGTCACATGATTTTTTTTTTCCCCTTAGGTGAATGTGCTTTCCATGGAGCTTGGCCAACTATCTGTAGTGCCTGATGTTATCTCAGTTGATGTACCTGATCATTCTACAGCTGATCCTGTACCTAGTTCCATTGGGGATATTCAAGAAGATGAGCGAATGAAAACAGATGAAATGGTCTCAAATTATGCTACTGTAGTCCGACATTCAGCAGACGCCATTCTGTCTGGAGAAATAGTGCAAATTCCATTAGATGAAAACGAATCTCAGGATCTAGAAGCACAGGCATCTGTAAATGCCGATGCTGAGATTGAGAGCGTACCACTCGCAGATGCTCCTCTGATTGGTGCTCCTTATCGGCTTATTTCTTTTGTTGCAAAGTATGTAAGTGGTGCTGATCTAGTCGACAAAGGTTCTCCAAACTCACTGCAGTAATCTGAAGTGTGTTCTAACTTGTAGAAGGTCCATTGTATAAGACAATCAATGTTCAACTGCTTATGTTACACAGCCAACATTTTTACCATAGGATTGGATTACTGACTATACTAAAAGATTTTCTCTACAATTTTGTTCCAATTTGGATATTCTAGTTTGGCCACATTTGATTTTTAGTTATGATGGCCAACCTGTATTAGCTGTTATCCGTTTGTAATGAAATTTTCGATTGAATTGTTCAGGTAAGGGGAGTTGTAGCTACTCATTTTCGATTGAATTGATCTGGTAAAGGGTGTTGTTGCAGAGTGCAGACCTTGCAGTAGCTTCTATTTGTAGCGTAATACTTGCCATGTTGTGCTAATAGTGATGGAATCTGTCTTCATGTCACCATCAACGGCCTTTGAACAATTGACACATGCATAGAGTCATTTAAATAGTACAAGACCAGAATTTGTTTTTCTGTGTTGGGTAAATCACATTCAAATGGTCAACACTACAAATTTTTGGAGTTTCAAAATACTATTAATTTGTATTGGCCAGTTGCAGGAAACTTGCTACAAGATGCCAATGACACAAATAGAATGACAATTTTCGAATCAAATTAGTTACAACACCACACCTGTACTGATCAAGGAAATTATGACATGAAAAAATCTGACAAGAAAAGAATGACAGGCATTTAGAGTTTCTAGCCTAGATAATCCTAAAAGAATCACTGAATAGCAGGGAGCTCATTAGCCGGAGGTTGCTAGATTTAGAGCTATGTACAGTCCTTTGTTAGTAGCCTCCTTATCCGTTGAAGATGAATTCAGAAGAACAAATGTACGCTCTTTGTTACTTTATGGTGTATGGGTTTCTGAGGCCTTAGACTTTGATCCTTCAGCCTCAGGTGATGGCCTGCTCGAAGAATCTGACTGCCTGGTCTCCTCAATCATCCTCACTACTTCTCCCATCTCAGGTCTTAAGTCAGGCACCTTAGAAACACAAGCCATAGCAATTTGAAGCATCTGAACCAGCTCTTCTTCAATATTTTGATTCCTCATTAACTCCGCATCAAATACTTCTGCGGTCCATTCCTCTCGAACCACTGATTGGACCCATCTTGGGAGATCAACCACATCATCACGTCCAGGTGATTGCACTGGAGTCTTCCCTGTAAGCAACTCAAGAAGGAGAACACCAAAACTGTAAACATCAGATTTTTGGCTGGTTTTCCTTGTCTCTACTGTTTCCGGTGCTCTGTAGCCTGCAGTTCGTGGGGGGACAGCAGGAAAACTCATCAGGGGAGCTAGCCCAAAATCTGAGATGCAACCATTAACGTCCTCGGAAAGAAAAACGTTGGAAGACTTGATATTTCCGTGTGTAAACCTGCCACCACCAGCCGAATGGATATGGGCTACTCCCTTGGCAGCTCCCAGCAGGATCTTTATCCTGGATTCCCAGTCCAATGGTGGTTTTTCGCCATCCTTACTACCTGAAATGTCATCCATTGTTTTGCTTATTAAAAGTTCTTGGGAAGTTGAGTTAAGCAGAAAACGTTATAATTTCTAAAAATCCTTCATTTCATTTTAATCGAGAAGCTGAGCAAAGAGGATCTAATTTAATAAAGAAAACACACAAAGATAGTGGAAAGCATACCATGCAAACGTGCCAACAGGCTGCCAGCTGATACATAGTCATAAACAAGAAGTTTTTCATCCTTCGAATAGTAATAAGCTCGTAAGGGAATAACGTTAGGGTGCTGGCCAACCCTTCCAACCGTCTCCATCTGCTGCTCAAACTCTCTTTTGCCGACTACAACTTCCTTCAATCTCTTGACGACTACTGTTGTTCCATCCTCCAAGATGGCCTTGTAAGTTGTCCCGTAGCTTCCTTTTCCAAGCACTTCAGCAGAGGCCCTTAATAAATCTTCAAGATCAAAATTAAAGGAGCAACCTTCAAAGAAAACTAGTTTGTTTTTCTCAGCCTCCTGGATCCCACTACCAAAGTCTTCCCTGGGCTTTTCTGTCCTCCCGGCACCAAAGGCCTTGCCTTTAAGAACACCAGATCCCTCTCTGCCCTTTTTCCTCAAACAGCACAAGATACACATCAGTAATAGTAGAAAAAGTGCCACACCTCCTCCTACTGCAATGGCAATGATAGCCCCTTTGCTTAGTCTCTTCTTCAAGTGTCCTTTTCCATGAGAAACAGGAGGTGGAGTACCCACGTCAACTGAAGGAGACACAGCAGGAGCAGGAGCAGGAGAAACTCCAGGGCACTGGTTGAGGGGTGGTCCACACAAGCCCGAGTTTCCCTGAAATGACGAATCAGGAAAGCCACTAAGCATCAATGGGATTGAGCCATTGAGCTGATTGTTGCTTAAGTTCAAGTATTTAAGATTTTGATTGTTCAATTTGGGGATGGATCCAGTAAGAGCGTTATTCTGGAGAAGCAATTTACTTAGATGTGTCAGATTTTGAACCGATGGTGGAATTTCGCCCTCCAAGGAGTTGAAAGCAAGATCTAATGTGATAAGTTGAGGGGATAATGAAGAAGGAATTTTCCCAGATAAGTTATTTTGTTGGAGATAAACATACTGAAGAGAAGGAAGGGAAAGCAAATCGGATGGAAGATTTCCAGAGAGGAGGTTCGACCGGAGGCTGAGGATTGTCAGGTGATCCAACTTGCCAAGGGTGTTAATAGGGATTAGACCTTTGAGTCCAACCCCAGGTAACCTGACAGCAATTACACTATTGTTATCTGAGCTGCAGGTGATTCCCACCCAAGCGGTGCATACTGGGGTAGTAGAAGTCCAGTTGACTTTCCGACCATGAGGGATAAGTGCAGAAAACTGAAGCAAAGCTTGTTTGTCATTTTCTAGGTCAGCTTGACCCGGAGGTGGAAAAATAAGCAAGAGCAGCAACAATGTCAAATTCAAGAAGAGCTTCATAGATAGTCTTCCGGTTTGAGCTCCACAGGATTATTATTGGTCTGTTGCAGCAATTCTCTTAGATGTCCTGAAACAAAATAGAAGGTGATTGATAAGTGGTCTGATACATTTCCGACTAATGCAGAAGGAAAGCTAACACCTCATACATGTGAAAACTGAAGTAGTTATTGTTGCAAAAATAAACAATTCACTACTTGGTCCTATTAATATGAGTGAACTGCGAATTTACAGAAGCACATCATTTTCACTCAAACAGCAATTGCACAAAAAGATGAACCATAAGTGAAAACCAATATATAAGCTTAGCCGTCTTTTTCAAGTGAGCTAGACATTGACAATGCAGTAAAGCTATAACCGAGATACGTACAATTACATGAGCTATATGCACGAAGTACAACTCATAAGTTGTAGTAAGGTATCAACTACTCGTTCATAAGAGACACGATTATATGGGATAACAAACCGAATATATGTTAGCCAAGCGAAATGTCAGCTGTTCATAGCAATAGAAGAGATAGTACTGATACTTCACCTAAGTATCAAGGAATATCTCATGGAGTAAATGTACAACCAACTAGGAGCCACATGATAGCAGAGTAGCTGCACCAGGTTGTTAACTAACCTGTGGACCAAGAGAATGAATGCTAGATTACGCATCTTTTACCTATGGAAGCACATTTCTCTTGGTTTGACATTTCATTTACAAAATACCAGACCCCAATATCTTTCTAAGGAATTCATAGCCGGGTCCAGCCATTAACAGCAATCCAGTGAATCCACCCACCCTCAGATTTAAAGATAGTAAAGCATCAAAGTGAGCGGAGAAGAAAGGAAAGGGTTAAGAAGTAAACGTTCAGGGCGAAGCGAAAATGTGACTACCTATAGAAAAAAACAAGAGTACACATCATTTTTCATCGACTCAATACAATCTTTAAGAATAGTAAAAAGAATAATACATTTAGCTAAAAGTGAAGCTAAACCTAAAGTGAGAAGGAAAGCAAAAGGCAATGGCAGTTTTTTTTTAGATAAAGAAAGGGTGCACTAATTAGTATGCAAGGTTAGTTGCTTAAAAAGAAGTGTCTTTTTTCTGTTTGCAACAATAATTATTACTCATGATGATTCTTCTCCTCCTGCCTTCCATGCGCTCAAGTTCTAAAATTCAAACTGGACCTCCTCTATGGAATCTGAACAAGATGAAACCCCACTCCCTCTCTTTCACAACCCAGACACCTTAATTTTAAGAATTTTTTTGCATGAAGCATATTTTACACCCACAATCTTTTTAGAAAAAAATCCGGAGCAAAGAGGCTAAGGTCGTGTTCTTTTGGACTGGACTGAATTGGCTGGATTACCAGAATCCCAGCCAATGAACTAAACTAAGCTGAACTGAAATTAATTTACATTAATTCAGTCCAAAAGAACATGGCCTAAGTAGTACTTCTCTCACTCCATAATTCTTGCAACACTTGCCATTTTGCGGTCTCTAATGCACTAATCTGACCATTAATATCTTTGATATTAGTAAAACTTGTCAAAAATTGATAAACTCTTGGTGATATTAAGCTGGATTTTGTAATTGAAGATTATTGATAAGTCAATATGGTCTGAGATTGACATAATTGAACTCTGAAGATCAAATTAGGGGAAAATGAATGTCTTGATCAGCCTTTAACTCAAAATGTGAAAGGTAAACTTGGATTAATTTGGAAATGAAGAGCATTCAGTGATCAAATTAGTACAACTGCTTAACAGGAGAGGGCAGATTTCAATTTCAAAGAGGGAAAAGAACACCAAAAGTCAAATAAACAGTTCACTTATGCAAGAAAATTGAACAGCAAAGAAACTGAAATTACCTTTGAGAGAAATTGAAAGGACTTAAACAATAGCAGATATCATTCATCCATATACCTACACATCAAAGCAGGAAATAAAAAAATCAAAACTTGAATCATAAATGAGCAACAGATCCATGAAATGAAAGAAACCCATTTTCCTAAATAGGAAACAAAAGCAACCCAAAGTTTCTAATTTAGAATTAAGGAGGTACATTATCAAGATAACGTGCACAAATTGCTCCAAAAACTACAAGAAACTAGAGATAGAAAGATAGAGAAGTACCTGCACAAATTAAGCTGCATTTGCAAATGGGATAAGAAGAGAGAAAGAAGGCAAAAGGGAAGTAATTGACTTTTGGAAAGAAGTCCTACAAACAATAAAACTTGGGTGTCCTAATTAGCTAAAAGAAAAGGCAATCTCAACGGCAAATCTTGAGGAATACGCAGGAAATGGGTAATCTTTCATTCATTCTTTTTCTTTGTGTTTAACTTCAACTCAAGAATCAAAATGAAAGGTTCAACACCCAAAAAGCAAAAAGGTCAAGTCTTTTTTTAACTATTTGAGCTTTGATCCAAAAAACACGATTAAAAGCTTCTCCGTTAAGCAAACGGTACACAGATCTCCATACAAAATAGATAAAAACAGACCCATTTAATCAAGTTCCAATCTTTTCATCTTTTTGTTGTTGTTGTTGTTGTTGTTGTTGTTGTTGTTGATGGAAAAGAAGAAGGAAAGGCAGGCGCAGGGATTGCAAGGTAGCTGTTAATATGTCAGAAGGACCTCTTCATTCATTCCTTCCTTCCTTCATTTCTTCCATCTTTTCTTCACATTTTTTTTTCTTCAGGGTTTTACTCCATTTGTGTTTTTTACTGCAACTGAAATGGATTTTTAAAAAATAGTGGGGACTACCCAAAAAAGAAATGAGAAGTAAAATAAGGGAGTGACAGAGTGACAGTCACTCTCCTTAAAATTAAATTGTGAAAGGTGGGAGTAGTTGGCAGTCTTGGCACTTGGGAGTTGGGTTGGGAGGGTGGGTGACACCTTTTTTTGGGGGGTGTGGTGTGGCCTCTGGGTGGTTGAAGGTGAGGGTGAAAGTTGCATGGTACTATTGAATTACTTGGATGCAATTATGCAATGTGATTAGTTTTTCACTTAGGGGTCAATATGAATAAGTTTAAGAGTCTGTTCTTTTTGGTTGAAAACGACTAAATTAAAGTAAATTGAAAAAGTTGAACTGAACTGAAAAAATAGTGGAATGTGAGTGTGAAGGGATTGTTGTAAAGATGAATTAGACTGAAAATAAATGAACAAACTAAAAATAAATTGGAGAGAACGGATTCTAACCGGCTAAGAAGGCAAGGTGTTACCAATTTTTATGAACAAATTTATGTATATTTTTTAAGGGAAAATTAATTCATTAATAAAAAAGTTATACCGATACGACATTTACAATAGAAATTAGAACTAACAAATACTCCTTTCGTCCCACAATGTTCTTCCCACTTCATTATTTTATACCTCACGTATATTTAAGAAGTGGGAAGAATATTGTGGGACGGATGGAGTACTACTATAAAATAATTTGGATCAAATAAAAGTCTGATTTGACAAAACTACAATTGACAACAGAAATTAGAAATTAGATCGACGATAGAAGTAGTATATAATATGAATTGTTTTTAGAAGTAGTAGTAAATATGTAGGGTCAAAATAGAGTATATGATGGGTTATTTAGAGATGGAGAGAGGGACTAGTACATGTTGAATTGTATTGAATGGAGACTGACATGGAACAGTCAGAGCAGAGGAGGTTTTGTGTGGAAAGGTGAGAATTTTGATGTCAAAGCCATCCATCCCCTTGTCTGTGCTTCTTTGGATTCTTTCACCTTGTTTTGCTACCCACTCCTACTATTATCTTCCCTCCTTCTCTCTTTCTCCAGTCTTCTTTCATTCTCCTCATTTTGGGAAGGTGAATTTCTAATATTCTTACATTTTGGGAGTGTTTGGTTAATGAGTTTTAGGTAGTTTTTTCATTGGCTTTTACCTTTTGGCTTTTAAATCTGGTCAAACAGTTAAAAAAAGTGTTTGATAAACGACTTTTGGAGTAGTTGAAAAACCGGCTTTTAAGCCAAAAGCCAAAAACTGCTTTTACCAGCTTTTGTTGCTGGCTTTTGGCTTTTGCTTTAATTTTGTACTTAACAGCCAACACTAACAACCGTTTTTCCAAACATATTTATATACCGCCAATAATTACACAGGCTGTGTTTGGCAATGAGAGGTTTGGGGTGTTTTTAGAGTTTTGGACCCCAAATAGAGTTTTTGACTGGTCAAAACTCTATTTGGGGTGTTTGGTAAAAAGGCTGATTTAATAGAGTTTTGGGGGTTGAAACTCTAATTTACAAAAAGCTGGAAAACCCAACTTTTTGGATAGAGGATTGCAAATTATATTGCAATATGACATGTTTACCCATAGTTTAGTTCTTATTTTTAAAAAGTTAAAGAAATATCACAAAAGACACATGCCCATAAATGTCATTTTACACAAATCAGCTTTTATCAATCAGCTAAGTGTTACCAAACACAATTACTCAAATAAGCAGTCAAATCTTCTAAACAAAAAGTTAAAACTCTAACAGCAAACTCTAAACTCTAAACTCTATACTCTATGCTCTATTTGCCAAACAGGGCCACAGCCAATCAAACAAACCACTAAAAACAGCCGGTTAATCCAACCACGACAATAGCCAATTGCCAAACACCCCCTTTAACTACTCCTACTTAAATTATTCTAGTGATCCTCCTATTTTCATACAACTTTACCCTAGACGTAGATCTTGAAAAATGTTCAAGTTGGTGCACTATCAAGTATAAAAAACATACCCTAAGTCATTAACTAATAAATAGGTCGCCTTTAATCAGTGTAATTTGTAGTAGCTTAATTCCCATTCATTTATAATTACTTAAATGGGTGCATTCGTGCATGTGTTCCTAATCTGGATCTATCTTTGCTTCAACTATTTTATCTTTTATTGGTCTTTTTGCAAGATTGTCTGTTTGTACTTTTTGTGGAGTATTTAAAGTTTGATATTTTGTTACTTTCTTGATTAGTAACGTTAGAATCTTTTACCAGACCTATTTCATCAATAATTTCCTAAATAAAGGTCTGAGTATGTGTTCTCAAATTTCTCGAACAAAGCTTATTATTGAACCTAATTACCTCTAGTTTCACTTTATGTTCATATATAATGTAAACTACTTATATGATGCACACTTATTTAAATAAGTGTACTCATCTCAACACAGTCAACTCATGACAAAATATGTATATAAATGTACACCCATAACTCACATCATATTGCATATAACCCTCCGTCAACCTAATACTTCATTACAAAAATCATCAAATATGAATTGACATAGTAGTAATAAACAAGAAGGATTTGAAAAAAACCTGTAATACTCATTTATCAAACCCTAAATTGACTCGATTGAAAAAACAAGATATGAGTTTCGAAGAATTGGTGATTATCAGGGCTTATCCAACAAAGAACAAACAAAGCCAACAACGAAGCTACTAGCTGAACGAATTTTTTGAGGAGGAAAAGATACAATGCTTTAAAGGGATTTTACCCACAAGCATATACTTGCTCGAGAGAGCAAGGCTAAATAGGGTTAAGGGGACATTGCTACATCTACCCAGTGTGCAAGTAACCTACTGCTGATAGAACATTAGAGTATAATAAATTAAGTTGAGTGAGGTTCCACTAACACTATTCTTTAACACTCTTTATTATGGGGGCTAGACAAGAAATTTTCAGTAAATTTCAAATGAAGAGTACACCAATTCAGAACGATTAGCTTACCCACATGCATACCAATCTATCATATAAGCATTTATCGCTTGTTTTTATTGTTGCTTCTTTTTATAAACTTCAATGATAAATATAGCCATCAAGGGTGTATAAGAACCTAAAAAAAGAAACATGATTTTGGCATTAATTTCCAACAAAGTCCATTTTCAGAAATATATTTAATGCTTATATACAGCCTTAGACCCATAAGAATTGTATATATTACCCTTTTTAAATATAGAAATCGTAATATAAATCATCGTTTATGACACATCTTTATAAAAAAAAAAGAATTTTTTTATTTTAGCCCCCTTTCTCCTTATTTGTTTTATTTGTGTGTTCTTTTTTTGTTATTTTTCAAAATCAAGAAGTATACATTTTGGTTAGGAGAAAAAGTAAAACTTTCTTATATAGAAAGGTCTATGTTTATAAATATTTCATTCTATAAGAGTATATTAGGCCCCATTGCTAGATTTTGCGATACCGAGGGAAAAAATGATTTTTTTTAATAGGATCTTGCTAATAAACTTACTTGAGGCGTCAATTGAACTTTCAATATATTTTATAAAATGCTATCAACTTTGGGATGCATGGAAAGATCACGCGCTGATCCGTGTAGTTAAAGTTTAGTTTAATTTGATATTTCCAATTCTAGCTACCTCATCTAACGTGCCAAGGACGTTCGTTAGCTTTTGCCTTTTTAAGATAATAACATAGACGATTGTATAAGCTAATAAATTAAATATTTGAAAATTTATATTATTTCATTGTTGTAGGAGCCAAAACTTTAATTTTGTATTGGGCCTCTTCCTTCTATAAAATGGAACCGGACCGATCCAAAATAGATCCAACAATTCATTTTTTACATTTGTTCTAACTTATTTCAAAATAAAATTTTAGAATCTTGCATAAATTATAAGGCGGGTTACGGTTATCCCTAACACTCATCTCAAATCTAGAAGTGTATCACATTAACTTTCCACTAACATATATCTAGAACAACAAAGAAAAATTATTATGCCCTTCACACATGAGCGTTGCACTTAGCCCAAATTTTTTGGTGAGCCTTTGATGATCAAGATCCCATTTAATACTTTTGCCAATGCTCCGTCTAATAGCTTATGTTTTCAAGTCTTTCATTCAGATTTTGTCAAACTTTTGCTCAGACTAGCTTTGAATCTGGAGTCAAATGTAATAGCAGCCTAGCTAAGACTTCATCACTGAAAATGGACTCGTTGACTGTCGTTATTAGCTCTCCCAAGGGGTCTTTATGTGTGAGTAGTTGGATCAATTTGTCCTATATATAATACCATGAGGCCCATGAACCCCTACTTAGGAGTTAGGACTACATAACATACCCCCTTTATGGCTTCATGCCTTCATCTATTGCTAAACTTGAAGGATACAACTCCCTTCAAGCTAGTGGCTACTAGCTCGGGACGGTAGGAGTCCGCGCTATTCGCCTTGTATGTTCTGGAGCTACAATGATGAGTTGTGACAAGAAGTGTAAGAGGTACTTTGGACATTTAACAAAACACGGCAGACAAGTCAATCTGTCAATATATTCACGGTCCACTCAACTTCAATCACAAAACCCTAATGTTTTTAAGAGGCCCGACATAATATAGAGGCCCCGTTTTGGAAAACTTGACATGACTCTAGCGCAAGACCATTATTTCTTAACCTATTTTAAGTGTGACCTATGCCCAACTCTATTTATAAAAATGGTTAAACATAGTCTTCAACTTGAGCATCGATTTCATTTCTTATATGGAAAAATTAGATAACGTATACGATAACAATGCGTAAAATTACACAAGTACAGCCACAGCATAGGCTGATATACATCGATACTCACATACCTTATGGCTTCACAAAAGGGAAAAGAAGGAGACTTAGAATAAATAAAACAAAAGCCATGAAGAACAATCTCTACCATTAGGGTGCAGTAGAAATATAGTAGTAGACTTGTTTAGTTCAAAATGGCATGGTCCGTCAATATCTTATTTTTCTTTTTTGGGTGCAATGTCAGTGAAGTTATTATTAATATGTTGGTCCAACCTTCTTGTAAGATGTACTATTTATTACCAATAAGGCCCATGAGGCCATAATACTTTTATACTATGGCAATGCAAGTAGCAATTAATTATCCATATTTATCCGTTGACAAAGTTTTGTAAGATCAATACTCAAAACTTGAAACCAGATCGAGTCTACATCATTAGTAGCTCTGCTCTGTACACAACCAAAAATAAGGTCTATGTTTAAGGTGGGGCTGTCTACCCACCGGGTAACTTACCCACTACTAATAGAGCTATTATAATATTATTAAACATGTTGAGTTGGATTCCACTATCATACCCTCTATTAGTGGTGGGTAGTTTACCCAGTGGGTAGATCAAGTTTTCCCCTTTAAAGTGTTGGTGGCCAAAGCAATTGATGTGGAAGCGTGAAGTCTATTGTACAAGCTTCTTGAGTCATCGGCCTAGTTTATACATATAAGTATAATTATAATATACTATTTTTTGCATCTATTATTAAATTAGCAGGCCTCTAAGGCCCTTCAATGTATAAGTTAACAATTTACCTTTTATTTGTATCTTAAAGATGGTAAAGGAGATGTAATTTACTAGACTAATATCTATTGCACCTTAACCAAATCCTAATTATTAGCATGTTTGAATTTTTTGAGTGTGAAGAGAAGAAATAAAGTAATTCTCACCTTTAAATAGTCCCTAGTGTGTTTGTTCTACGATCTCAAAAATCGACGAATATCCCTTACAACCAGGCGAAATACTACTCGATGATTTCTTTTATTTGAGTAAAACAACATGCACACTTGTGCCTGTTCACTTTGTAAAAAGTCAGATCCCTCATATCTCACCTCATAGCAATAATCCAAAAACTTAAAATTACGTAACATCGTCAACTGCTAGATTATTAAAACACTCGAGGTGGATTTTCTCTCCTCACCTAAAAGAAAACATAAGAATGCAACATGCAAGGCATGTTATGGCTTCATAATCCCATCAGAAAACGGATCCTCAAAATCAGGAAAGCAACCTCTCTTGGTGTTATATGTACATAGTAGTATTTTTAACTAGAACAAGTCACATGGGCATAATTGGGCATGTGCTGCTTCCTTTTTTGAGGTGTGGGCTCTCAAGTCTCTTCTCTCAACCAGATGCCCACATCATGTGCAGCATCTGACACCATAATTCCAAGACCAACCACATGCCCATCACAACTGTTACCAGATCTAAGATTTACAAGATGGAATTTGTCCCCTACAGTTTGGATTTTGCAGCATAGGAAATGATAATGGAACAATCCATAGTCCTACCATTCATCTTCATTTCCTTATATTATTTAGTAGTTGAATTCTTCTTATTCTTCATGATTCCCTCAGGCTAACAATCAATATTCTATCTTGCCAAGTTGCCAAAACACACCAAAATGCCACCCTTAAATCAGGAGCTCATACATCTCAACATCTTTATCAGGTATCGACTGTCTAGTCGGGGCCATCTAATCGTTACAAGGCCTTTCACTGATTATATATCCACCCCTAATGCCTACAACAGCCGTACAGGTCGAAGGTTCCATTGGACCAATGGCCTCTCCAGATACCCGTCCGAAAGGGGTAGGTGAATCCTATCAGTTTTTATCACCTCCAACACACTGCATATAGGACCTCTGGAAAAAGGCTGTCTTTGTTTATCCGTGTCTAAACTTGCAAAATGCTTAGTAGTAACTAGATAAAAGCGTGCTAGATAGGCTATCAATAATGGATTATCATCAATATATATCATATCCAAATGAATCAAATATACAGCACTATATGACTATTGCCTGGAAAGTATCCAGGACTTTAAATTAAAACATATTTTATCTATTACATCACGCGGAAACTCAGGCAGCATGTATAACCCAGAGGCAAATTTCTTTGCAAAACAATCAATCAATGAACGGACATTCAGCTCTTCTTCAACCAAAAATGAGACGTTCAATTACGCGGCGATAACCAGATAGTTTTCAGTATAGCTAATTCGTATCATCAGAACGATGTATAATACTGGAGCAAGGTACCAATCATGAGAGGCCAAATGGTTCAGGCAGAGACTCAAACCCATTTTCGAAAATCGAATACTGATCAGACATATCATCCACACTATGGAGCCAAGTAGTGTTCTTGAGGTCTTCTTTCAGTAATATTGCGTCATATCGAGTGCTCTCGTACATGTCTGCCCCAGTCAATCTCCCAAACAACCTGCCATTTTCTTCTTTCCTTCCATTCTCAAGCAACCCATTAGCATATGTTCCGTTCTCCAAAGTGGATCCACTACTACTAAGTGATGGGCTTCCATTACTGTTAACAGAGGTTGGGCTGCCAGACCCATGACCGGTTTGGATTTTGGATGGTGCAGATCGGATGCTCTGAGGAAACAGGGAGGTACTTGGGAGCGGGCGCATGCTTCCTGAACCATTTCTAATATCCTACATAAGCAATGCAAAGAAATACAAAGGAGATATTCAGAATCGAATTGTGCACTAGGATATTTCCATAACATATTCTGTGAGGATCAGCCAGCTAGTTCCACAAGGTAAGACAATGAATAGAAGAAAGCAGCAAAGTAGGAAGGGGGTAAACAAATGCGACACTGTTAGGCACAATATCCAATCTATAAGATGCGGAAAGAAGTACAGAGGGAGAAATACGAAACATACCATATGCCTGATTGCCATGTCAAGTGACTTTTTCGATATGGTCCTCCCCATACCATTCTCCATGGTTGAGGATTGCTTGACAGGTTTCCTCATCGAATCAGCAACATAACTCGATTTCCGAGGTTCAGATATATCGGAATTGTGCCCATTGGAGTGAAGATGGCCCCTTCCATGTGGTTCTGCAGACCTACCCCTACTCGCAACAGGAGATGATGGTCTCCTTGGCATATGAACAGAGCTTGTAGTCTCTGAGTTTACCTTTGATGCCAGAGCACCGGGTCTTGATCTCCCAGCAGAGATAGGTCTATCTGGCAATGTTGTCCTTAGATTGGGAGGTGTATCATGTGGAAAATCAAGGGGAATAACTGGCTGTTGTGGTCGAGTCCTAGGGCTAGGGGAGCTAGGACGGGATGTTGATGTCTGGCTGCGTCCATTAGATATTACACGCCCTGTTGTAACAGATAGGCTGGGTGCTGCTGAGGAATTGGATGAAGGACTACGCCGAGTTGGAGTTGATGGACGGGAATTAGATCGAGTGACAGGAAAACTTGAGTTAGAAGAGATGTGCGGTCTAGAACTAGGAGTAGAGGGTCTGGAGTTTTGTGATTGCCGGGTTTTATCGTTAGACGAGACAGAGGAAGCTGAACGGGCCTTGGAAGGAGTAGCAGAACGTGAGGGTGTAGTTCGAGTGGAAGGAGTGGAAGGCCTTGCAGTGGACGACGAACGGGTGATAGGGGAGGATGGTCTAATGTAAGATGAGACAGAGGCTGAACTTGTATTCAGAATCGAGGAGGATCTACTTGAAGAATAAGCGTTGTTAAGGGTCGAAGAGACAGACGAGCGTGTCACTGAGCTGCTTCTTGCTGGTCTTGAGGGATGGCTGCTATCCAATTGTGCAGTTGAGAGCTGTTACAACCATACGACTGAAGTTAGGCAAAATATTCCCATGTGAGCACAAAATTCTACTAAATAGCATGAAACTATGAAAGAATTCCACATAAAAGAGAGTATTCATCGCTTCCAGATCAATTAACCAAGTTCTGCAACTTGTAATAAAATGTTTATAAAAGTATTTGCTTGCTACACTCTAGTAAAAAACATACTCAGTGTCAAGCATATAGAGCCAACCCGACAGCCAAAAACAGATCAAGCTAGAGCTAGCAGTTTCATTACAGTCATTTCCACATTGAGACTGTCATTGCTGGCATCTAGATAGCCAGGATCTTCCAGGATCTTCCCATCTAGATAGCCAGTATCTTCCACTTCAAAATGCACATCATATGTTTCCAAGGAAGGATTCAAACATCTAGATATCACGTTTTACATGAGGAGCTATGCTAGATGTATCACCCAGTGATACTTACATAGCAGTGCAGTGATTAGGTTTGCAGTTTCATTTCACCTTGATATTGTGACTTTATGCATAATTATAAAAAGTGCAGAGCTGTGACTAAAGAAGTGTAATTAGAAATATAAACGATTTAAAGCTAACTTCTAAAATATGTAACTATGGAATACAAATTCAATTAAAAAAAAAGAATCTTTTCCATCCCCAATAACACACTAACCATAGAGACATCAGAAACTCAATTAAGCACTTCCATAAAAGGCCGAATGCAACTAAAAAATAGTGACATACATACCCTGGAAGGTTTGGTTGTTGAGGTCGATCTAGTAGCAGATCTGTTTCTTGGAGTGGCTAAGCTAGGTTGAAACTCACTCCTTTCCGCTGAAGCACACAAAGGTGTTTCCGGAGGCGTCAAAAGCCTATAATTGTAAAACATAATCAATGAAGCATTCTTATTAGCAAGCCAGCAATAATGCATATATCAGCTTTGAACAGCCAATCAATTGATAATGCAGTTAGATTTAGTATAGTAACAACAATCCTCCATAGGACACATTTCCATTTCCAGCAAATTATTAACAAGATCAATTACTACTATCAAACCTTTCGTCTTACGAATACTTAATAATGTCAAAAAATGCCTCAAGAGATACTATGAAACCAAAAGATGAAATGATCAGGGATCAATTCATATATTTCTATAATTCTAATCCACTATTTCTACTTGTTTCGATAACTTGTTCGATAATTGCAACACGTTAACACAATTAAGGTTGAGAGCGATCAATGATGGATACCATTACTAATAAATGAACACATCAAATAGGAAGATTAGAAAGATGAAATGATCCAGGATCAATTAATATATGTCTACAATTCTAATCCACTACTTCAGCTTGTTTCTTCGATAAGTTGTTCAATTACTGCAACAGTTAATACAATAACAAAATCAAGGTTGAGAGCGGTGAATGATAGATACTATTACTAATAAATGAACACATCAAATAGGAAGATTAGAAAGATGAAATGATCCAGGATCAATTAATATATGTCTACAATTCTAATCCACTACTTCAGCTTGTTTCTTCGATAAGTTGTTCAATTACTGCAACAGTTAATACAATAACAAAATCAAGGTAGAGAGCGTTGAATGATAGATACTATTACTAATAAATGAACACATCAAATAGGAAGATGAGAAAGATGAAATTATCAAATAGGAACAGTTAATATATGTCTACAATTCTAATCCACTACTTCAGCTTGTTTCTTCGATAATTGCAACTGTTAAAACCGTAACACATAAGGTTGAGAGCGATCAATGATGGATACTATTACTAATAAATGAACACATCAAATAGGAAGATTAGAAAGATGAAATGATCAAATAGGATCAATTAATAAAATGTCTATCTACAATCCTAATCCACAATATCTGCTTGTTTTTTCGATAAGTTGTTCGTTTACTGCAACAGTTAATACCGTAACAAAATCAAGGTTGAGAGCGGTGATGATAGATACTAGAAGATTAGAAAGACGAAATGATCAGAGATCAAGTAATATATGTCTACAATACTAATCCACTATTTCTACTTGATTCTTCGATGATAAGTTGTTCATAACTGCAACAGTTAATACCGTTAACACAATCAACGTTGAACGCGATGATGAATGATGGATACAAGTAGTGATAAATAAACACATGAAAAATCGAAAGATTAGAAAGATAATAAGAGAGAGTAGGTAGTTAAACAAACCAGTCATAATCATGCTTTCCGCCATCAGCGGATGTTAAAAGATCATCCAATCCATTCCTAGTAGGTAATTTAACAGATCCAACTGAAATCTTCCCCAATTTTAACGACACTGCATCACAAATCCACTGTCTCAATCACTTTCACATAAAAACAATGCTAGAGACTAAAACGTCACTGTTAACATGACAATAAATATACGTAATAGTAAACATATAATCGTAACGCATTACTTGCAACGATTTGACATAGAATTAGAATGTGAGTAGAAAATGTCTAATCGTTGCAAGTAATCCGTTACGGAGGGAGTACAATATGTAATGTAATGTATATATTTAGGTAATGAGAATGGAAAAAGGACCTTCAGATTCGTCGGAGGAAGGAGTGAGGGAGACGCTGCGACGAGAGCGAGAGAAAAGATCGAGATTCTCGTCGGAGTGTTTGGAGAAAGAATTGAAGCTGTGGCCACGGCGGTGATGTTGTTGTTGTTGTTGTTGTTGATGAATCCTGGTGGTTGCGACGGAGGAATTGTTGTTGTAGTCTCTGAAGGTGCTGCGATTCATGATTGATTGATTGATTTTTGTTGTTGTTGTTGTTGTGAATATGGATTTAATGTGTATAGATGAGGAGCATTTTGTTGTTGGAGATTGATTGAGTTGCAGTAGATGTGAAGGAAGATGAAATTGAATTTTGAGAGTTTACGTCATTTGAATATGATAGTATGATGAAGAGAGAGAGAGAGAGAGAGAGGAAGAGGGAGAGAGAGAATGGATCTGGGGAGGAATTCCTGGTTCAGAGTTTTTGGGAGTGTCTCTAAAAAAAATTGGATTGAAAGGTGAAGTTAAGATGTGATTTTCGAGAAATAGTGTTTTTTTTTATATTGATGCATGGATATTTTAACAAGGTGGAAATGAAATACTTCCTCAGTTTTTTAATTTAGTAAATACATCTTGTCAATATTTATAGTTTTCACTTTTTACTAAAATTTGTGATTTGTACATAATGAAAAATATAATTAAGTGGAATATTGTTAGATTCGTCAAATAAAATACTTTTCTAATACTTACCCCGTTCTTTTAATGGCTACACTTCTCATTTCACGGATTTCTAGGCAAAACTTTGATAAATGAGTAAATGTGTGTAATAAAAAGTGGTAGGAGAGAGATAGATAGAAAATGTTACTAATAAGGGAAAAAAGGAGAAGTGTAGCCATCTATATATACTAGTTTTATATGCACGCGATGCGTGCGAAAATATATAAATATTAACTATCTCTAACTACTTGAGATATTATCTAAGAAAAACGTTCGCAAGTTATAGTAAAAGTACAAAAAAAAGTAAATAGACATCTGATTCTAATAACTTGAAATATTAGATAAAAAGTTCTACAAATAAAAACATCATAATAGTGAAACAATATAATAACAAAATAAAAATAATATTAAAACAACTAAAATAGTTTCTTTCATTAATATATTCCTTTAATATTAATGATTTTTTACCTATGTAATTGCAAACATTAGAATTCCAACAAACAAATAACATTACAATGACATTTTATGTAACAAAAATTATGATATAATAAAACGAAATCAAGGTATCAAATAGGATAATCAATTATATCACAACTACAAAGGCTCAAAGCAGTTCCATTATTTCAGTACTCCGAACAACTCAAACATCCACCTCCTCCACCAATCACCACCATGGTTGCATTAACCTTCGACCTCAACAACCTAGTCAAAACATAAAAGAAAAGATAAAGTACCATGAGCATACATTTCTCTAATGTTCCTGCATCTCCTATCTATAATTTATGAGTTACACATCAAATAACCCCCAACCATAAATAATGTTAAAAATCTTAATACTTCAAAAAAAACCGGATAAAATAAGATCAAAATATCTTTGAAAATATTTCAATTATGTAAACCTACAATTAGATCAAATAGCATATATGAGGAGCAACTTAAGGATGATTAACAGAATTACCCAAATCAAAATTTCCACAAAACCACACTCAAATTAAGAGATAAACAAAGGCAAGAACCAAAAACCTGACGTGGGTAATTCAAGGTCATTACTCTGGTGCGGCCACTGAATCCAAGCCTAATTCCCGACATTATAACTGCGATTTCATATCATCTCATTGTGAAACATTACATTCTAGTCAAGCATCTGGTCAAATATAATATATTAGAGTTAACCATACCATTATTCCCCTCCATTGCAGTTTTAACAACAATCTGAGCCACCACATCGTCAACTTCCTTTGTTGTTGCATTCGGTACAAATACCTTATCTGTCATTACCGATTTGATCAGAAATCCGATCAATTGCAACGATCACAGTGTAATGTTTAACATCAAATTGAAATTACAAATGATCATCACCCTAATTAACATCAAATTAACGACATTTAATCACAAACCAAACAACTACGGTACAATCTAACACTTGCTAAATTTAGAAAAATTAATTACCAAATGCATAAGCAGTATTGGACAATTTCGCTTAAAATTTTAGCCCGAACAGTGATAGACGATAACCACCGTCCACCAACGTCTTCGTCCTTCTCAAGATCGTGGTTGTGATGTTTCAGCCCTTACCGCCGGATATAAAGAAAGGTTAACATTAAAATTGTTGAGATACAACCCAATGGAAAATGGTGGATAAAAAAAGAGGTTAATGAAAAACAATCACCTGAATGAGAAGCAAATTAAAGTGGGTTATGCACTACTAAATTTCACATGAATTACTTGAGAAAGGGGTGGGTTTTTTTTTTCCTTTGAAAATGACGGTGACTGTTAGATGTTTTGCAAGGAGAGAGAGCAGCAAGTAGATGGAGAAGATGATGAAATTTAGGGGGAGTTAACGCATATGATGAGGAAACAGTTTAAATTTTGAGAAAGTTAAACCACTTTTTCCATTTTGTAGGGAAACGTGGCTGGGATTTTTTATTTTTTATTTTCTATTTTTGGTGTCCCCCACCTCTTGGCTTATATAATAGAGATATTAAAAAGCGTAGCCAAGCACTGCAATCCGCCACGTGTCACTATCCCTCTTTGATGACATTCTATCCACTTCTTTCTCATATTACAAAAATTGTCTACATGAAGATTTGAACCCACGACCTTGAGTATGTAAGAAAATACCTCCAACCACTACACCAATGTACTATTGTTGCTTCTTCTTTCAAAATCAATGATGATATATACGTGAAAACTAAGAGTTATAAGTTGTAACTTTCAAAATCCATATTTTAAATGAAACAATTTTTTATCTTTTTTTAATAATGTTTTTTTATGGTAAATGACAATAATTATTTTCAACTATTAGTAAATGGTAATGCATAATAATTCCGGCGCATCGGGTCTAAAAGCCGTTGATAACAATTGAAGGCCGCCACATGACACTCTCCTCTCTTCAATTGCATATTGCCCATATCATGGGCATAAAATAAAAGCCGCAAATATTGTCAACATGAAGTTTCGAACTCATGACCTCAACACATAAAAGAAAGTGTTTTAACCACTACTCCACCACACTCTTGGTGATTCACTTATCACAAATAAAGATGTTATTATGGGGTTTAAATGACAATTGATATGAATAAAATGATTTTTTTTTATTTTTTAGTCTTTTTTTCTTAACCGCAAGTTAAAGTACATGACTTAAATGTATATTATGAATAAAATGATTTATTTTTTTAAAACTTGTATGTGTCCATACAAAGTGATATTAGTTGATTAAAATCACTAGATTGTAATAACAGTCAAAAACCCTACATTTTTTTGTCATGAGTCTGGTACACACAATGTTTTTTTTTTTTGCTCATTTCTTATTTGGATGTCTAATTTTTGCTCATTTGGAGACGTTATAAGCAAATGAGCAAAAAATAGCTTTAAATGTACCATGCTCAAGATACACCTAGATACGATAAATATTCTCTAAACACCCCGAGCATAGCCGGGGCCTAAAAACTAGTTAATTTTAAATTTCCAATAAAAATAGGAGGAAGTAGGTAATTTTCATAATTTTTACATATATGTAACTATAAATATTTGTGGTTAAAGTATTACCTCGAGATTAGGCCAATCTAACTAGCTCAAAAGAAAGCATTTAAAAAGAGTGCATTTAAAAAGAGTGCAATAAATAGTTCAATTGAATGCCTTAACCATAAAAATGGGTCTTTGATAGGAAATTAGGCCAATCTAACCAGCTCAAAAGAGTGTACCAAGAGATGAACCATTCCCCTTAGTGATCCTTGTTGTTGATCTGTCATTTTGATTACTTGATTTATGAATGAATCATTTTGTTGATACTCTTTCTCAAGACTCTTTTAATATCATTTCTTTTTTCTTATTTTCACCCATAATTACTCCCAAAAAGAAACTCTACCTAGCTTATCATAAGTCAGTATTTTTCGGTGCTCTCCTTAGTCCTTGTGGGATCGACCCTTGCTTGCCTTTCTGCCTAGTTAGAAAGACCGAGTTAAGTTTTTATTTTTGATACCCTCTCCCCTATCATACAATAACTGGATGTATATATCCCACGCCCTTTCTCAATATAATACTTCCTTTTTTTCATCGTGTTAAAGTTATTGCCCACGAAACATCACATGTGAGAGCCTCTAGTGATAAAAGAAGAGACATTTGTTCATTTTATAAGGCTAAGGGAGAGACATATGATATTAAGATGGAAGTTGAATCCTTTGATCTTGTAAACTGGTATATTTCTCTACCATTGATGGATGCGGTCCAAGTCTATATTTCACATGGTATTAGAGTCAAAACCCATAGTTGGATCTTTTTATATATTTTAGGCCAATTAAATAGGGACCTCGCATGTGAAAGAAGTTGTTATAGCTAAGTCTCCCTAAAAAAACACATGTAAGAGCCCAATATTGATAAAAGAGAGGGATGTGTTCACTGACAAGGCTAAGGGGATAACGTCGTTACTCCCCTTATTGTCATATGATTTTAAAAATGAAAACCCCTTTGATTCCTACCTTTCAAAACACATATTCTCTCTTTAATAAATGCGACCCAGACCCATATTTAACATATTGGGAAATCAAGGCCAAAGGATATTTGTTCTTTTCATACAATTTCAGTATTACTTGTAACCAATATATTTTGTTGTCATTAAAAAGAAGGGGATGAAAGTTAAACAAGGGTGGATATCTATCCAAAAATGCAATGATACTAGTTGGTAGAAACTCATTAATATCCTATCTTGATTAACAATGAAAATAAAAAATTCATAGGAGTAATTAATATGTAGTGTGAAACTGATGTTTCCTTCTCGATCACTGGATCCTATCATAGTCACTTTACCATGTGTTGAACATCAACTATACAAGATACCACCTAAATATTGATCGACACTGCCTTATATGGTATACATCTTCATTTAGTAAGGATAAGATCACTACTAAAGTACTGCTAACACTTATGAAAAGCAATTCTTATGGTCCTCGTGGATGTCTCATAAAAATTGCATTAACACAGTGTACTACGAAAGATAGAAACTATCTGTCGGTGTTCTCATAATTTAGTTGTTTGATCTCTACTCCATTTCTGTGGTATGCAATGTTATGATCATCGAAATCCTACTTTAACAGTGTGTTTGGTAATTTTTTAGTAAAGGAAAGGAAATGAAAAGAAAGGAAGAGAAGGGAAGGGAAAGGAAGGTAAAAGAAGGGAACTAACCTTTTCAATGTTTGGTTGATAAGAAGGAAGGGAAAAGAAAATAAAATAAAATCTATAGCAAGTTTAAGAAAAGAGGAGATTTTTCTCTTTCCTCCCAAATTCCCCCAATTTTGGGAGGAAAGGAAAGAAGAGATTTTTTAATTTTTCTTTCCAGCTATTTCCTTTCTTTTCCTATCAAATCCTTTATAATTCATTTAACCAAACAAGGGAAAACCTCTTTTTTCCTTTCCCTTCCTTTCTTTTCCATCCAATTCCTCCCTACCAAACACACAGTAAATAGAAGAATACAGATATGATCGAATTAATATTATGATTGGATTGTAGGATCTTACGATCCTACATAATTGAGTAAAAGAATGATAATTACGCTACTATATAGTAAATAGTTAGATTTAATGTTTTTACACGTCCGATCAGGAAATAGGGAGGATTTGACAGAAGTACGAAATTCCGATTGTTCAGAGAATAAATAATCATTTTTATCATTTGTAGATGGGGATGGTAATTCAAGCTTTCTATGATTAAATAGTGTCTTACTATTCTAGTAGGAGAAAAAAATTGTAAATGAGGATATTAATTAAATAATATTTAATAATAAAATTTAACCGTGCAATTATAGGATTGTAAAATCGTATTAAGATCTTAGCATGTCATTTTTTAATTGAGTAGGATTGACCGACCCTATAAAATTAAGATTTTACGGAGGATTTAGATCAATCAGATTCTCTTAGATCACAAGATCGTAATATGTAGATCGAAATTTTGATAACAATGGTCATATTTATTTATTCATGCACCCTATGAATATACTTCCTTTGTTTCATAATAGATGCATCATATTGACTTTTTACACTATTTAGTTATTAACTTTGACCATGTTTATTACCAACGTATAAAGATAAATTTTATTCTTTTTATTGATGTTGTGTTAATCTCAATGTGTATTTTCAAAATATTATTTTTTTAATATAATTTTTAATGATGTATAATTAGAGTACGTTATTAATGGTCAAACGGTCACGTGTTCGAATCTCATCCACCCCTTCTTTCAAGGGGAGTATAATAGTGAAATATACAAGGGAAGCTTGTGTTACGTCCACAATTCTAGCCCATTGCGCTCTTGTTTGGGGGGGGGGTGAATAGTGTATAGAACTCTTTCTAGACCTTTAACTATCCGCTTAAATTTTTGATTGAGTTGGTCTATTAAAAAATTCTTCAAAGGGACAATCTTTATTGATGAAATTGTTGGGTACTTATTGATGGTAGATTTAGGGAAAGAAGATATGGTAGGAGGTGGGACTAAGAGGCCGAAAAGGAAGAAGATTAAAAGTTAATTGAAGAAGTTGAATGTCAAAAACAAGAGAGTTTGTGAAAAATAGAGGAGAGAGAGAGAGAAAAAAGAACTAGAACTGAGCAATAAAAAATGCTAAAATATTTTATGGGAATCTCAAGTGAGTTATAGTGTGATTTAATTCTCGAAGATGAGTTGACATGTGGTTATATTGCCGCCTGTCGGAAAATACATTATAAGGGTTTGTTCTTTTCAACTTATTTTCAGTGCTTATAGGTTCATAAAAGTTCAGATAAATTTAGATAATTATAAATAAGTTCAGATAAAGTCTAATACGGACTAATAAGGTCCAATAAGGTCGAATAAAGTTTAATAAGATCGAATAAAGTCTAATAAGGTGTAATAAGATTTCATCTAATAAGGTCTAATAAGGCGAATAAGATCAAATAAGATCTTTTCAATCCTTAGAGATTAAGATAAGCTAAAATAAGTTAAGATAAATAAAAATAAGTTAAAAAACGTACCCTATAAAAGGAGTAAAAGAAAATTTAAGGGACTGAATAGGTGAAAGTTAATAAAGTTCAAGTCCTAAAAAAAAGGACTAAGGTCTAAGGGAGTAGTTATACTTAGGGTTGGACATGGATTGGGTTGTTGCTGTTTGGGATATAACCCAATAAACCAACCCACACAAAAACAATTTGACATTTTCTCAAACCAACCCAAACCGCACTTTGGGCTAAACCAACCCAAACCGCATCAGATAAAACGATTTTGGTACAGTGTTGTTCGCGGTTTACCCATATTTTATCTCAATAAATTTTTTCTAATTTGCAATTGTTGCTTTATTTTACCAACTACACATTTGCTATTAAAAAAGTAAAAATAAACTACAAAAATAGCTAGAAAATACTAAAAAAATTACAAAATTGCTACAAATATTACTACTAAAGGTACAAAATTATTGTTAACTCGAATATTAGAGACACTTTGACAGTTTGTGGTCCAGTTTGGTTTATAACATAGTATAATAAACCAACCGTAAAACCACAGTGTGGCAAAAAGCGCAAAATCAACCCATTTTTTTGAGCCTATAAACCAACTCAAATTGCGCCAAAACGGTTTGATTTACGGTTTGATACGATTTGGTCCAAATTCTGCTAAGTTATACTTTGAGTTGGACATAATAGGGGAAGGGGTAAACTTAGAAAATGGACCAACCTGCACATGCACGTGATTAAGACATAGGGATCCCCGGACCAGGGTTATTAATAGGTAATCTAAGAGTTGATGTTGATTAGAGAAGTAGTAAGCAAATGAGGTAGAAGGATAATCATGAGTTAAGGCTCGTTGGAAAATGGAGCACTACCATAGGGGACAGGGCCAAAACCAATGGGTTAGCGTGTAGAACTTAGGGACTTGGGAGGCCAAGATGTTGGGAATTCTATCACGTAAATAGTGCCTCACTGCCTCCGTCGTCTCTATACGTTGCATCTGCACGTGCCCTTTTTGCTTTTTTTTTTTGTTGCTATATATAACTAGACCTCGCAAAACTGATACGATATGTTTGACCCGACTCAAATAGCTTGATTTGTGACTCGAATGTAATGACCTAATCATAACCCTAAACACGAAGTGAACTAACTAGAGCCAAACCCGATCTGAAACTAGTTTGACCCGATACTCGTAACGACCCAATTTGATTAGGACCCGAAACCCGAATTAATCTGATCTGATATGATATTGATCTGAATAAATGAACCCGACATTGACCTGAATTTAATTGAACCGTCAAAGCCACACACTCATATTATAAAGAACATAAAAAGACTAAAGTACTTTAATCTATATCGATCTATTATTGTTATTACAATATGAATGCTATAATACTCTATAGATAAATAATATAATGAAATCATCGAGCTTCATATGACATGATAAAGATTCGACGTTGATTAACCTAATCCGAAATGAGTTGATACTAAACAGACACGACAAACTGGAAGATATCAAAGGTTGTCCGATTTGAGCTGAGACGGGCGATTTCAATATGAACCCGATAACCACCCAAACTGAATTAGACTTGACCCGTGAACAACCTGATCTGGTACTGATCCGAAAAGGCAGGCTCGAAACCAACCTGACCCGAGCAGCCTCGAAAGCGAATCAGATCCGAATCCCATTCGAACACCCAATCGACCCAAAATCAAGCCGATTTGAATGACCTGATTGCCATGTTTATATATGGCCATGTTTTTGGGTGCATAGACCAACATGTAGAGGTTGTTTGCAATTGGCTAGTGGTCGTTGGCTGTGACCTTTTGTGGTGGCTTGTTTGACTCACAATTTTTAGTGGCTTATTTGATAGGTTGTGTAATTATTGGTTGTTTATAAAAGTTTTTGGTAAAAGCAACTATTAATCCTGGTTGTTTAGTACAAAATGGAATTAAAAGTAAAAAAGCGGCAGAAAAATCTGATAAAACAACTTTTGGCTATTTAACCACTACGAAAGCCGTTTATCAAATAAGTACATTTTTGCCTGTCTGACTAATTGCAAAAGCCGAAAGCCAATAATCCACTAAAAAACCATTTGTCAAACACCCTATAATATGAAATAAAATTTGACTTTAAGAATTAGCTTAAATATTATTTTAACAAGATTTTATCATCTGGGAGCTTTCTCGAACTATATGTGGTATTAGACTACCGGGGCGTTTGGTATGTGGGAATGGAAGTTTGGGGATTAGGAGATGAGATTGAGAGTGGGAATTGCAGAATGGGAATTCATGAAAATAATCTCATGCCCATGTTTGTTAGAGGATGGGAATAGGTTGGGAATAAAAGAAAAAAATAAGAAAGTTACAAAAACACCCTTACTAAACCCTTCCTTCCTTCCTTATCATTAATGGCAAATTGGTCATTTTACCCCTATTCCCAATTTCCATCCGTAATACCTGCCCCCCTAGGTATTATTTTGATGGGAATAGATGCATTTTAATCCCACTCCCAACCCCCCCTCATAATCCCATTCCCACATAACAAACATGAGATTTCTTACAAATGGGATTATAAATCCCAATCCCACCTCCAATTCCCACTAAACAAACACCCCCTACTAGTATTTTTCATCATGCATGATTAATCTCAATAGTCACTATTAAATAACTACTCTCTGTTCTATAATATAGTTAAGACTTGTATTTTTTTGAGTGTCACAAAATTGTTATTATTAATTTGTCATTATTACTATCATTAATTTATTTATAATTACTCAATCTATTTTTTTAATATGTATATTTTTCTATTTTTGGGTGTTTTTTATTAGTACACTTCTACCTTTTCCCATAAATGGGAAAGTTGGCCCACCTAATTATTACATTTCTCTCCTACTTTTTCTTTCGTTCTCTCTACCTTTTTCACTTTTTGTTTACTTTTACTATCATTCTCTTTTGCTTTTGCACTTTTTCTTTGGACTGCGCACAAAAGCAAATGTACATATTAAAAAACGGAGGTAGTATCATCTAATAATATAATAAATACTATTATCATTATTTATTATTTATTAATTATTTAGTTATTATTATTTAATATTCATATTATTATTTAATATTCATATTATTATTGTTTAAATTTTATTTTTATATATATTATATTTAATCTAATAATATTAATGTAATCCCCGCATAGTAATACGTCTCGACTCTCCACAACAGTTAATTTTTTTTACTTGCGATAGGCATTTCAATGCGGGGATTACATTAATATTATATCTAAAATACAAGGTTACCTCGTATAATTTCTCTAGATAAAATTGGGGCAAGCATATGTAGTGGTATCTTTGTTTTGTTTTTTTGCAATGAGTATCCGCCTGTCAGGATGAGATTTGTATCTTAGGCTCAGAAACTACAATAATCAATGAGGATATTTTAAAAACAACGTTTTAAAAGGTGAAAGTTGCGAAAAATTAACAAATTTGTTCTAGAACAATCTTAAGGAAAATTCTTGGACAGGCTATTTGATAAGCAGTAACTATTTGTAGTAATGGTGATGAAGTTATGAGAAATTATAAAATGAGTCTCATCTTGTCTATGGTAATAAGTGATGGCAATTGGGTGGGCCGGGTTGGCAACGGACTGGGCTGGGCAAATTTTAACCGGTACATGTTTGGGAAAGTGGTGGGCTGGGTGGGCTTTAGGGTTGGGTTGAGGGACCGACCCACTGTGGATTTGGGTGGGCTTTTGGCGGTTAATAGGGGGCTGGGCTAGTTAATGATATGAAATGCCTTACGAGAAGTTATCGCTAGGGATCTATGTTAGATTCTTACTAATGATAATAGTTAGAATTCAAGGAGTATTTGGTCTAAAGAATCAGAATGGTAGGAAATGACAATTTTTTGGAATGGATAGGAAATCAATTATTTTTTTTAGTTGTTTGATTTATTTTAAGTATTGTATGAATTACCGAGGAAGGTACGTGAATCTCTGTTGATACATAGGTCATACGGAGTGATATCTATGAGATCTACGGGTTTATTGAAGATGAGAATCTATATGATGTTCAATATTCCGTTATTATAAATGAACAACCTTTTCTTTGTTAATGATATCATATCCAATCCATTTCAAAGTATTGCAAAACTTTCCACCAAACATCATTATTTGTTATAAGAATTTTTCAAGTAATTTAGTGATTTAGTCCATGCACACGACTCATATACATGATCAATCTTTTGGTAGTTGATCTACTCATGGAGTAATTTAGTCAACCTTATCATTGCTTTCTTAAAGAACTTGTCAATCAATAGATCTTTTGACCTACACAAATCAAAATAATATATATTATTTGACTCATTTAAGTTCAGTCATGCCTAATAGAAGTGTTAGGATTACAAGGCAATTATAGTGGTACATGATCGTCGAGATGTGATACACATACACTCAGTGTATGTGGTCCCAACATACACTTCCAATAGGAAGTTGCCACATCATAGTTAGCCAAAAAAAAAGAGGGAAAATTGGGAGGGAAAACTTTTCATTAATGGCGCCAATATGCATGCTTTGGGAGGGAAGAATTGCGCCACATTTTTTGGGCAGAGGAACATTTTGGTTTGGCGCCATTCCTTTGCTTCTTTTACCTTCTTCCATTTTTAATATTAATGGCTGAGCAGCCATTAACGTTGGAGCTCTAAGATTTTTTTTTTTGTTTTTCTTTTATTTTGTTAATGAAATGCACCAATTTGATTCAACATAATTTTCTTTGAATGACCCAGATAAGAAGTTTTTTTAAATGACCCATTATTATGTTGTCTTTGAGTTTTCATAAGGATTTTTTTTTTTGTGAAGGAAAATTTATGACACATACCTTCTTAATTTTGTATTGATGGGGGAAAATTTATGAAACATAATTTTCTTGCATTTGTATTTGTTAATTTTGAAGAATGTAAGATTCTGGTTTGTGTTCAGCAAGCTTTCCAGTTCTGGAATTCCATTATATGATAATGGTTGTTGAAAGTATAGCAGATTATATGAACAAGATAATGAAACAGTATCCAAAAACGACTATAAGTTTACAATTAATTTAGTAACGGGAAATATTTTAATAGTAATACAAACCTAAATAAAGTACTACTACAAATTAATAAAAAATAAATAAATAGAAAATACATTATACATTAGCAAGATCATTGTAGGTATTTAATATGTTAATAATCAATTATAGGTTAAATAAATTAATATGTTAGCAATCAATATATATAAGTTTATGTTAGTAATCAATTATAGGTTTATGGTAGTCAAAATTTATAAGTTTATGTTAGTAATCAAGTATAGGTTAAACAAAATTTATGTTAGTAATAAAAACAAATTAATATGTTAAATAAATACGAATTATATATAAATTATAAGTAATCAAATATCATTATAAGTTTTTAGCATATGAGTTTGGAAATATTGTAGGTTTGTTAGGTTTTCTGGTAACAGTTTCGAGTTAAATAGTAAACTAAACCTATACTATAGTTTTCAGATGGCGCTCTTCATTAGGATATATACCAAAGGAACGCCCATCATACCACAGTTGAATACCCCGTCCACTTGGTTACACCTTCATGCCCTGAAAGCGCCTCTCTTGCTTTGAGGTCTCGAGTTCGAATCTCACGCTGGCTTGCTTTGCTTATTACTCTACACATGCCTTCCCCCAACCCTTTTGTTTTTTTTCCTTCTTTTTTCCTGAATTTTATTTTTAATAGCACTTTACTTAAGAGATACCATTTTTTTTCCTAATTAATATTTTATTAACCATCAATGTATTAGATCGATGTATACGCTAATCAATATATAAGATAGTTAAGATCATCGGTAGATTATATCAATCTATAAGATAGTTAAGGGCAATATATTATATCGGCCACGAATATAATAGATCGATTAACAAAGAAATCAATATCAATCATTAATATGTTAAATAAATACAAATTACATAAATATATAAGTAATCAAATATCATTATAAGTTTTTAGCATATGAGTTTGGAAACATTGTAAGTTTGTTAGTTTTTTTGGTAACAGGTTCCACTTAAATAGAAGCCTGAACGTATACTATAGTTTTCAGATGGCGCAGACAATTAGCATATGTACCAAAGGAACGCCCTTCATACCACGGTTGAATACCCCGTCCACTTGGTTACACCTGCATGCCCCTGAAAGCGCCTCTATTGCTCTGAGGTCTCGAGTTCGAATCCCATGATTGTTCGATTTGCTTATTACTTTACACATGTCTTCCCCTCCTCCCCAACCCTTTTGTTTTTTTTCCCTTTCATTAATGGTTTATATGAATTTCCTTTTTAATATCACTTTATTTAAGAGATAACTTTTTTTTTTTTTTGATGATTAATATTTTACTAACCATCCACTATTTGTTGATTATTATGAATTAATTGAAGAAAAAGTTATTGAGGACATAATTACTTACTAAATTATTGAGGACATTCTTCGGAGGACTTTAAATTACTTAATAAACAAAACCCATATTTGTAAAACCTATTTCACATTCTATCGAGGAGCTTTATTTGTTGTCATTGTAATTAATCAAGTTTTCATATTCTGTTACTAATCAATTCTTTAGAAACTCGGGCACGTGTTTCTAATAAAGGAATTGAGGCTAAATATCCAACAGTATTCGGCTACATTATTAAGATAGAAAGGAATAATTACTTTCACATATTATATATACAACCACGATATTAACATTCGTGTGATACGAAGACGTACTTTAGTAATAAGTTTAGTTATGGCCGACGTATTTGATTAAGGAGTTACCGTCCTAAACTACAACAATGTATTCTATCCATCAGCAATGTACTAGATTCGTGAATAAGATATTTAAAAGTATCAGTAGTTAAAGCATACGCATTAGAACAATCATCAATGTATTAGATCGATGTATACGCTAATTAAGATTAGCGTATTAGATCAACCATCGGTATAAGATAGTTGAGACCAATCTATTGGACCAATCGTCAATACATACTAGATCGATCTATAAGATAGTTAAGAGCAATATAGTATATCGACCACATATATGCTATATCTATCAACAAAGTAATCAATATCAATCATTAATATGTTAATTAAGTACAAATTAAATACATATATTAGTAATCCAGTATAATTATAACCTATGAAATTGGAACGATTGTAGGTTTGTTAGTTTTGTAGTAACAAGGACAGATTATATAGTAAACGGGACCAATATTATAGTTTTCTCCTAAAGTATTTCATAATTTCTATTTTCAATAAACTTCAAATATTAAAAGTCGTTACAAGTTGTGAGTTATTTTACTAAAATCAATTAATAATAAGCAATGCAATAGCTAATTTATGCGTGGAATTACTAATATCTATGGCTTCTAAATGTCGTTTAAAATTTATAACGATGTACATTTTAAACATGATAAGTAAATAAGCTCCTATATATTGATATAAAACCACGATATTAACATTAGTGTGATACGAAAACGTACTTTAGTGATAAGTTTAGTTATGGCCGACGTATTTGATTAAGGAGTTATCGTCCTAAACTACAACAATGTATTCGATCCATCAGCAATGTACCAGATTCGTGAATAAGATATTTAAAAGTATCAGTAGTTAAAGCATACGCATTAGAACAATCATCAATGTATTAGATCGATGTATACGCTAATTAAGATTAGCTTATTAGATCAACCATCGGTATAAGATAGTTGAGACCAATTTATTGGACCAATCGTCAATACATACTAGATCGATCTATAAGATATAGTATATCGACCACATATATGCTATATCTATCAACAAAGTAATCAATATCAATCATTAATATGAAGAGGTGAGATTAGCGTATTAGATCAACCATCGCTAGATTAGATCAATATATAATATGGTTAAGATCATCGGTGTATTAGATCAGTCTACGAAGATAGTTAAGAGTAATACAGTATATCGACCACAAATATAATAGATCGATCAACAAAGTAATCAATATCAATCAATAATATGTTGAATAAGTACAAAATATACAAATATATAAGTAATCAAATATCATTATAAGTTTTTAGCATATGAGTTTGGAAACATTGTAGGTTTGTTAGTTTTTTGGTAACAGGTTCCACTTAAATAGAAGCCTGAACGTATACTGTAGTTTTCAGATGGCGCAGACAATTAGCATATGTACTAAAGGAACGCCCTTCATATCACGGTTGAATACCCCGTCCACTTGGTTACACCTGCATGCCCTGAAAGCGCCTCTCTTGCTGTGAGGTCTCGAGTTCGAATCCCATGCTTCCTTGCTTTGCTTATTACTCTACACGTGCCTACCCCCACCCCTTTTGTTCTTTTCCTTTTTTAGTAGCACTTTACATTAAATTACTAAACAAAACCCCAACCCAGAAAGTATGAACCCCAACCCAAAAAGTTAGTTTTAATTTCGATTTTTTTGTTTTGTTACCGTGATAAATCAAATAGTGAAATGTGTTGTCATTATAACTAGTCCAATGTCCATATTCAGTTACTAATCAATCATAGAGTTTAACTCATAGTTAGTGGTAAAGATGAAGAACTCAAAAATTTGTGTCAAAAATGTTGAAGATGAATAAGAGAAAAACAAACCCAATAAAATAAACAAAAAAACGGTTCGAAAAACAAACCCAGAAATTATTATTTAAAAAAAAACATGAAGAACATTAAGAGAGAGAATAGAGAAAAAAACCCAGAAAAAATTTTGTCTAAAATTTTTACCAAAATAGGTCGGTTTTTTTTTACTTTAAAGTAACAATAATACTGGAAAAAAATTTCGTAAAAAAATTACATTTTTTTTTTTGTGAAATGAAGAACATATGAAGAAAATATGAAGAACATGAAGAAATAAGAAGAGAGAATAGAGTAAAGGAAATCCAAAAAAATTCTGTCAAAAAAAAAATGAGAGGAGAGAGAAAAGAAAGTTCAGAATTTTGGTGCATTGACTGTGGTGCATTGAAAACACAAATCTGATTTGAAATTCAAATTGAATTTTCAAATGAAAATTCAAAAGACCCAAATTGGGACCCAATTTAATCTACCTATTAAAGGCATACACATCATCAGTGTATGTTGGGACCACATACACTGAGTGTATGTGTAGCCTTTATCCATCCATGATCGTCTTCGATGTTGGATGGTCTAAAACTCTTCCAAAGACTAGTCTACGATTTTATCTGCTGGTGGCTTCTCGAGGCTCCAACTTAACCAATTGCCAAATTAATGTAGATTTTCTTTTCCATTTCATACCATCCATGAACAACTAGAGTTTAAGATACCCCACCCATTTCCAACCCTCTTTCATATTGCGGAACCTTAAAAAAAAGGGTTGACATGGTTTTGGTAGAAATATTTCCTTAAATGCATTTTTGGACTAGGGACCTTGGCTCACCCTCCAACCTAGTTTCACCATTGTCGTCCTATTCACAATGCTATCACTTCTTATTCCTGGGACCCTTTTTAATTTGGGAAGAAAGATGGTCTCTTTGGCAACTTGGTGAAGCTTCCGCTTTCCCTCTTCAACCCCCCACAAGAAGTCATTGTTACATATTCGATCATGGTCATCTAAAGTGGTTGTATAGAGGTAGAGAGTTTGTGTGTAGGCGGATGAAATAGTTTGAGGGTCAAGGAGACTAGACAAAATCTCTTTGTCTTAGACAAGCAAGATGTGTTTGGTAGATGACTTTTAGGTGATCTTTTCATCGACTTTTGGCTTTTGTCTTTTACAAGTGGTCAAACAACCAAAAAAGTGTTTGGTAAACGACTTTTAAAGCGGCTTAAAAGCCATTCTTTCAACCAAAAGCCAAAAGCCGCTTTTACCACTTTTTCTAGTTGGCTTTTGGCTTTTATTTACTTGTAATTTGTACTTAACAGCCAACACTAACAATTGTTTTTATCAAACACTTTTATAAACAACCAATAACTATACAATATGTCAAACGAGCCACTAAAAACAGTCATCAATCCAGCCACTAAAAATAATCGATCAATCCAGCACAAACAAAGGCCACTAGCTCACCGCCACAATCAATTGCCAAACGCCCCCAAGAACTATGATTTTCAGTTGGCCAGACGTATCCTGTACTTTTCTACTACAAAGGGAACCTCACTTCTACTAGGTCTCTTGTACAATAGAGGTACCCGTAGGTGGCTGCCAAGGCAAACACTTTCTCTCACATTTAGGGTATCTTAAAAGAGCTCTATATAGTGTGGAAGGGTGTTTTTAGTGAAATTGAAGCGACTCTTTTCCTCGTCAATCTTTTGGCCTATCATGCTATATAACGTTCATATGCCATCCAAAAACCCTAAACACAACATTTAAATTTTATTAACCAAATGAAGTACTTCAAAAATGAAAATTTCGTAACCTATACCCAATTAGAACTTTTTCAAAACGATTATCTGAAATGTAAAAACTAAATCCAATACCCTTATTTTAGACCGAATCAACCAGATAGCGAACCGAACCCATTGCATCCGAATTTTCTAAACAACCCTCCAGTTATCCTCATAACGAAACCGAAGGGAAGAATTTTACAATCTTTGTTAGATAACTTAGATTGAGTACATAATTTGGTCTATCCATGTGGCGTCTTTGGATCAAAAGTAAGAGACCCAGATATTGAAATTTGTTGGAAAAGAAGGACAAAGGAGCACAAAATCTTAAACTGAGTACGCCACCCCCACTTCGCATGCCAAGCATTGGTACAATTCATGCCCCTTGGACGCTTTAACTCCCACTTTTTGGTGTGCCGTCACCCATTAGGCCATTACAATTTCTAATACTATTACTACACTCTACACAATACATCATGCAAATCTCTATCTTTTAAAAAGTCAACCATCACACAAAGAACAAAAGAAAAATATCTATAGTGGTTAGAGCTATGTACAAAACATTAAAATAAAAAAAGATTGGATATTACGTTTGACCTATAATATAGTTGTTATTTATGTTTTTTCGAGACCGAATAATATATTTATTTATTATTATCTTTAATGGTAAGGAGAAAGACCTTGACCATATCTCAACTCTCACATTTTCTTGGTTTCGTGTTTGCGGGCCAGGTACTTAAAAGTAGGGGATTAGGGGAATCACCACCTTTAAGTAGCCCTATTGGGAATTTGATCTCATGACCTTGAAATCATGATATCAAATACCATTGGGCCAAACCTTGCTTCGTGAAATAATATATTTACTTACCTAGTGAGTAGGGAAGGTTGTTAGGAGAAATGGAAATTCCACGAAAGATCTACCTTTTCATTTTCATCATTTTTGATCAACCAAACAACTTATCTACTATTTAATTTCTAGGAACTCTCTTTTAGGGATGGCAAATAGGCTGGCGGGTACATGGACCCCCTCCACTATACTCAAACCCACCTAAAATTCTCATATCCGCCACCTACACATCACCCATGACGGATACAAGTCTCATACTCACGTCTGTTCATGTGGATATCTCCCTAAAACATTCCCATCCCCATTCCCACTACCCAACTAAATATACCCACCCGCCCATAATTAACCACCTATAGTTGTATGTCCAATTTCTTTCAAACAATGAGTTCTATATTAAGCAAACCATGAAAAATCTGGCTCTACTACTTGGTTAAAGTGACAATTTCTCTGTTGATGTCCTTTAATAAGCCATGTGACCTAATGGACTAATAAGGTTATATGTTTGGGTTAATATATTTTTGAACTCATAGAAGAATAACATGATTTAAAGGTTGTTGAGGGTATTGTGGGGTGGATGCGGTGCGGGTGGGTTTGAAGATGCGCAAATGGATATGGAGTGGGTATGCTCTTATAACCACCATCCATCCACTATCCATGGTAGATATGATTTCGTACTTATACCCATCCACCAAATCTATACCATCCCCGCCCCAATCGTGACGGGGGCGGTGCAAAACCTACCAAATTTTACTCGTCAGCTGTCCCTACATTCACTTCTCATGTTTTATATGCCAACCGAACAACAAATTGTGTACCTGGATTCATTTTTACTGAACCTGAATTTTGTCGAAATTTATTAAAGATAAACTTAATGTTTGGACATGGCCTCTTGATTGGATAGGTTTTTTCATATAGTATTAGAGCTAGTATGACCAAAAGATCTCGTGTTTGAATCTTGGAAGCGCTCATTCTTACAGTTGATAATTCAACACCCAGGTATGGGGTAGGTTGTGCATAATCCTGTGTCTAATCCATGCATATGACGCCCAATCGACATATACAAGAGGGGCCTAATTATGGATATAAATCTAATATGTTTGATCCCCAACCATTAATTTAACCTTTTAGTTAGATTGATTCATTCTTACAATTGTGCATACCCTATATTCATTAAAGTATTCTTAGCACCAAAAAGTGGGAAATCTAGCAAATTAAGACGAGAATGTATGAGGTGAGGGTGGTGGAAGGTGATTAAATGGGTTGGCTGAGTAATTGTTTGCAATATTTAGTAATTAATAATCAAACACTAAATCATAAATTCATAATATCACTACCTTTTGCTTTCTGACTCCCCCTGCACTAATTGTAGTGCCCTATTCATGCCCTAACAAAACTCGTTAACTATTAATACTACTCTTCGTTTTACACCACCATTCTGACTCATCTAGTAGTGCTTGCATTGCCTCCCTTCCTTTTTCTTTATTGGTGGAGGTTTCCTCTATTCCTTCATGAAATACACAACTTTCTGGTTTTGTTCATCATCTTACCTCATCCATTAAATTTAGTCCTCCTGCCTTTTGTTGTTGTCGTCGTCATCGTTCTCGTTGTTGTTGTGTATATATATACATTCCCAGGCCAGATTGTACATTATTTCCATGCCTTGAATTTCATGTTGTCGTCCCATCATCTAGGTAAGTGCTTAACATTCATGTTACGCGCATCTTCACACTAGCTCGTCAAACACACACTTTGCTAATTATTTTTAGGTGGGATTTGAAACCTTTTTATCATTATTTTACATATCATATCATATCATTCTCTTTATATAAACAAAAATATGTAGTAGGATTAGGAATGTAATATATTCATATTAGAAAATTTTGTATCATGCCAATGTCAATTATGTTTTACCCTGTCCAAATTACAGTGTAATAGTATATTGTTTTTATTTTATTTGTATAATGATTTTGTCCTTTATTAGCAAGGAGAGTGTCCTTTATTATTTGGGCATTAATACAAGTCTGTAAGTTTAAGGTCCATTGCCTCTGGGCCTTGCCGGGTTAGGTAAATGTGAGGTATGGTTAGACCTACCTAAATTATGGCTAGACCTACCTAAATGAGAGGCGGCCCACTAGAGTATAACTCACATAGCATACCTAATTCAATATTATATACTTCCTCCTTTTTTTTTTTCTAAATTGATAGAGTTTGTCTTTTGCAGTTACGGACAACTTTTAAAGTTTGAACATTAATATTTTTATATTTTTATTTAGTAACATTATTATATAAAGTTGATGTTATAGAAGTTTACATCAAGTGTATCTAACAACATCTTACAAGATAATTCTTTGTTTTGACTCAAATTACTTGTTCGATTGTCACAATTAAAAAAATAGAGAAAGTACAATAAGTATTAGTATCTTTTTCTTGTGTGTGTGGATAGAGAACCACACATAACAGTAATATAATTGAAAGTCGATGTTTTAGAATGTAATAAATAATGTTGAAACTTTTTAGAATAAGTTAACATTTTCCTTATTTAATTTGTTTCCCCTTAAAATACAAAACAAAATCAACCACTATTAAAAATAATTTTCTAATTCTGCCCCTAATATATACTCCCTCCGTCTCAAGATATAAGTCCTATTTTTTTTTGTACAGTCTTCAAGAGGCACATTTGACCTTCTATATCTTCAATTTCGTACTAGTAAAAATATAAAATTTGATAATATGAAACTACATATTATGACGAATCTAACAAGATTCCACTTGGGTATGTTTTCTTGTATGAATTAATATGATTATTTGGTCAAAATTTTTAAAGTTTGACTTCCAAAATAGAAAGGGGACTTATATTATGGGATGGAGGGAGTACTATGGATTTTCATCGTTTTATTACTTCATTACCCTTCCATTTCCCCAAGTAAAACTAGCAGTAGTATATGTATGAAGTAGTACGTAACAAAGTTAGTCATGAAACATGTCAATAATAAATGTGCATGGTTGCAGCCATGACAAAGGGAAAGAAGGAGGTGTTGGTGATAATATTGCTATTATTGATCTCGACGATGGTGTCCAAGGGAGTGACAGAGGGAAAGGGAAGGAGGCATCGAGAGCGGCGTTCAACGGCAAGAGCCTTAGAAATAATAAACGGGTCAAGTAGTAGTGAAGCCTACTGCCTAAGCTGGCGGATGGCGGTGGAAGCTAACAACATGAGAGGGTGGCGAACTATCCCTATACAATGTTGGCGCCATGTCCAAAGTTACATGATTGGTGGCCAATATTCACGTGACCTTAGCTTGATTATTGACCAAGTTTATTCATATTTGGATTGGGTTACCCCTTTTGGTGATGCCTTAGATGCATGGATCTTTGATGTTGATGACACTTGCCTCTCCAACCTCTTTTACTATCGAGCCAAGCGCTTTGGGTAACTCCTTAGTCCTCATTCACGCCACTCTTTTTTAAGTCATACGATATTTATAATAGATATTAATTTATCAGGTCACGAGACCATTAAAACAAAAATAAGTTTGTAATGAAGTTGTGTATGACTCGTCTAATGGTTATTGTTAGGTGCGATCCATATAACCCAACGGAGTTCAAAACATGGGCTTCTAGAGGAGAGAGTCCAGCCATTCCGGCTGTGTCGGAATTGTTTAACAAATTGATTGAAGTCGGATTTAAAGTGATTTTAATAACGGGAAGGGATGAAGAGACTCTTGGTGAAGCTACTGTCGACAATTTGTCGAACCAAGGTTTTGATGGATATGAGCGCCTTATTATGAGGTTAGTACTTGAATCTCTTCAAGTTTTGGCTAGCATAATACTCTACATTTCTACTCTTGAATAGCTATGATGCTAACCTTACTTCTTTGTGAATTGGATGTGTTTAGGTCGGCTGAGTATAGAGGACAAAGTGCAATCTTCTACAAGTCAGAGATTCGAAGGCAACTAATAGAGCAAGGGTATAGGATTTGGGGGAATATAGGAGACCAATGGAGTGATCTCCAAGGCAATTATACCGGTGATCGAACATTTAAACTTCCTAATCCCATGTATTTTGTTCCTTAATTTATTTTGTCCTCTACTTTAACTATAACTCCATTTAGATAGCGGCGTTTAGTATCTGCAATTTTTAATGGAGTCGTGTTTGGTGTTTGTTTCTTTCATACATGTATGTAAAATCGTGAATTAAAGAGAAATTGTAAACTCGTAAAATGAAAATTGCTCGAGATCAGAGCTCCATATAATCAGAGAATTGCTTCCAAAGCAAACAATTACGTTACTAGTAATCTTTGAAATTTAATCTTACCATCATTTCAATAGTCGTGTGCATCTATATTTTAACAATGATATACTGTCAAAAGCATGAGAATGTGACAATGCCAACCAATATACGTAAAAATGTTATGTGAACTAAGTAAAAGTGGAGGTTGATCAGATAGATATTGAATTTACACAATAACAGTTTTCAAATTTATAAGAGATTATGAAGTCATCAACTTTATATAATTTACTTACCAATGAATAGATACATAAAGGTCCAAAGTGTTGTATTGGTCAATGTGAAACACTGCAATTAGAAAACAAATGAATGGAGCATTAATTAGGTAGATATATCAACAATATTATACATACAAAGAACTAAATTTTATTTGAGTATAAAATGTTGGATAATTTAGAGTATTTGGTTGATTAAATTCATGTAACGTACAACTTGAATTACTTGGTTATGGTGTCGTTGTTCAAGTTACGTTAAGTATGCACGTAGATTGTTTATAGTATAATAAACAATGAAGCTATCGTAAGATGGGAACTAAGGAAGAAAGCAAGCACATTGGGCTGGGCAGTGACGGGTCGCGACTCGCGACGCCTGTCGCGCCTCGCGACGGGCTACTGTCTACGCGTGCTTCTGTTTGCCGTTTGTGCTCTATGAGTGGTTTTTGACGGTTTTCTTTTCTTTTGCGTGCATAAGAGTGGCATTTGGACCACAGATGAATGTATGTTCTTATTGTATTTCTCTCTCAAAGCACTCTCTCTCAAGTTCTTGATTATTGATCATCAAATTAAAATTACACAAACACATTTGTTCTCATTTTGTGATTCTCATACGAGTGTGATAATCACTGTCTCTTCTTTGTATCTCGGAGGTAAATTCCGTGCAACCCGTGCTTCGTATAGGGTCGGAATATCGCTTTTGGGAAAGTGTTCCCATACACGCCTAGAAGATCATTATTCGTTGTTGTTGTCATTTGTGTAATCATCTTTGTTTCCCGGTTACTAGCACTAACATAAAAATCTATCTTGAGGACATGTTATATTCAGCAAGATTGAGCTCAAAGAACTGAATTGATATTGAAAACAATTGAAATAATCGTTTGAACAGAGGGCTTCAAGTTCTTTTTGGGCTTGTTAACCGAGAGGATGTCAAGTTTTCACATCGACATTAGAAGACATCATCTTACATGCATATCGTGAGTTGTACTTACTAAGTGAGGTTTGGTCCAGTTGAAAGGAAGTAGTTCATTCAACCTTAAGGTTGGGGGTTCAATCTGTACTAGAGGCAACTTGAGACTAGGGATTTCTCGTATCAATTTCCCACAATGAAAACTAATTACAGAAGTAAAACTTTTTTTTTCAATTTGTTTTCCTCTCTTTGAATATACTTTAACACATGTATTTTATTTATTAACAAAGTACAAATTTTATTTTATGTATAAAATGGGTCATTTATATGTTTTTTTGGCTTTGACTAATCTAACATATATATATTTTCGTTGGACAATAATGATATCCTTATTTTAATTATTTTTGTATGTAAGTTGCAGGCTGTCATTATTTTAATAATGATATCCTTATTTTAATTATTTTAATGAAGAAAGGAAAAAATTATATTGTTTTCAATATCGAGTTTCGAACTCATGACCTCCACACGTGAAATAAAGAGTTTAAACCACTACTCCACTACACCCTTAACACTTTTCTTATCACAAATAAAAAATATTACTATGGGGTATAAATGACAATGAAGAATTAAACTACAATCAAATGCATGACATAGATAAGATAGGTTATTTCATTTTCTTATTCATTCTTTCTTAACCCATGCCACAAGTTAGAGTCTATTCTTTACAACTTATCTTCAGTTCAGTTCACTTTAGCTCTAATTAGCTCTGCTCATTCTATTCAACTTCATTCAATTCAGTTCACTTCAGTTATTGGAATTAATATTATTAGTTATCATTGTCTGGTCATCTTCGTTGATATTATTATTGTTGTTGTTAATCTAATTTGTTTTTCTAATTATTATATCATTATTATAATTATTTTTTCTCATTATTTTTAGTTATCATTAGTATTATTTTCTTCTTATTATTAATATTATTAATTTTATGATCATTTCTTCTTTCTATCATTATAATTTTTGTTTGTTATTATTTTTTCTAACTATATAAAATAAAAATATTGTTGAACATTAAATACCACCACCAATTTTATAAGGGGTTATTATTATTGCTTATTATCATGGTTTCTTTTGTTGATTTTTTTTAAAATTATTTGTTTCGTTAGTATTAACAATTACTTATTAGCTTATTATATATTAATTTTTATTAATATAATATCCATATATTATTATTTATTTTTATTAATTATTAATTTCTTAATTTAAATCTCTTAGACAAAATTAATTTTGGCTGGGTTCAGTTGAGTTCAATCCAATTGAGCTTCATTCAGTTAATTTCAATTCAATGTTTTTGCCCGAGAGAAGAGGCTCTTAAACTACGATATTTTAATGCATATTATGAATAAAATGATTTATTTATTTTTCACTTACGCACGTCCACACCATATCATATTAATTATATCAAATTACGAAATTGTAACATGTACGCAAGAACTCAGAGTCTACACTGTATTGCCCGGGCTTAGGTTTTCAGCTGTCATGTGTCATCCCATACCAACATTACCATTGTGCATGATAATTTTTTTTTAAAATGTATTCAAAACACAATTAATATGTTTTGGACACACGACCTCTTAGTTTGAATGTCATAGGCACTACCATAAAGCCGTATTACTTTTTGTTGTCAAATGCAATTAACATTTCATTTTACCTTAATCAAGATTTGATAAAAAGTGAAGAGATATCCTTCACTACAATCTTTTATTACCTTTTAAATTGTTTAATTAGTTCTTCGTTTATTTTTTAACCATTAAAATGAAAAAAGCAATCCTGTGAAGAATATATTCTAACTCAATTAAATATAAAAATGGACCTGGGGCATCGCCGGGGCCACAAACTAGTTTCGTATTTCAAATGTCGAATATAAATTTTTTGATTTTTTTTTGGGTAGGTAAGAAGAATTTACTCTACCGGGCAGGAAACCGTACGGGTCCACCCGACTTAGATATACGAGCCATGCACTTAAGAGTTAGGGGAAGGGTACAGAAGGTAAAAGGTACACCTTCGTGTACCTAAGTCTATGTACACCCAAAATATATTAGCCAACTGAGTATCAATTAGTCAAATGAGTATGAGTTAGCCAAATGAGTATGAATTTTCCAGACAAGTATGAATTTTCCAAATGAGTATGAGATTTCCAAATGATTATGAATTTCTCCAAATGAGTAAGAGTTACCAAAATGATGAGTATGAAGCCAAATGAGTATGGAGCCAAATGAGACGAGTTTTCCAAATGAGTACGAGTTACCTAAATGAGTATAAAGCCCAATGAGTATGAGTTGGGGTGAGGTTTTATTTAGTTATTTATTTATTATATTTATATATTCATAAAATAAGCATACTTATTTGAGTTTTATGTACTCATTGATTGAACATACTCATTACGAGAACTTCATATACTCATTTCGATATACTCGATATACTCCCTCCACACCCATACCCGTCTAAAAATCTCGTCCTCATCCCCGCCCCATCACCCATGGCGCCTGGCGGGAAATTTTTTTATCCCCATCCTGCCCCAATGGGTACGCAATACTATCCCCGCCTCATCACCTACACGGGTCTCCACACCCGTCTCACACCCACCATACCCGCTCCAATATCCGCCATCCCGCCTTAACATACTTCACATGTTTATTAAAGTATGTGCAATTTTTTTTAAAAATACACGTTAAAATAAAATAACTCTATTCAATATAGTTTTTATCAAATACTAATAATAAGTACTTAGGAGAAGGGAATGAAGCGGGATGAACGGGGAAGAAGCGGGTGGAGATGGGGTGGGTACATTATAAATTTCACATCTACCCCATCACCCATGGCGAAGGTAATTTCATCCCCATCCCCGCCTTATCACCCGCGAAACGTTTCCCCGTTCCGGCCTAACTAGGGCGGATGCGGCGCCTCACTGACATCCCTACTACTTGGTATCTAAAATCCTCAATTTATTTTTAATCGCAACAATTGCCAAATACCGAAATATCAACTTAATTGTAAAAATTGTTTTTTATTTCTTTTTTTTATAAATCAATTTCACCTACTTGAGTTTGTTGCAAATAAAAAGAAATAGAAGAAGTATAATAAAAGCTTTAGCACGTCCAGATATAGGTTTACTAGTCATATATGCACGCGTAGGGGAGTAAACGAGCCGAGCTGAGCTCGAGCTCGACCAAGCTCGGCTCGGCTCGGTGGCAACTTGACCGAGCTCGGCTCGAAGCTCGACGAGCTTGCAAAGTCACGGCTCGAGCTCGGCTCGGTTGCAAAAATTCAAGCTCGAGCTCGATTCGGGCTCGGCTTGAGTATCTTTTCCTCCGTTATTGGTTAAAATTCTTGCAAAAAAAAAGTAAAGCCATAATTCAACAGAGATAATTTGAATGTAAATAAGGTCCTTCACGTCACTTAACATTCAACAACCGATAATGTTAATCATCTATTTAAAGTTCAAAACTTAGGAATAACAACATATATTTTAAGTAAACGAGCCGAGCCGAGCTTAAACGAGTCGAGCCTTGTTGGGCTCGAGCTCGAGCTCGGATAGCTAAGGCTCGGCTCGAGCTCGGCTCGGACTCAAAATTGACCGAGCTCGAGCCGAGCTTTGACCGATCCGATGTCGAGTGCTCGACGCATGCGAAATCATATAAAATTGTATAATAGTAAGTTTGTTTAGGGTGTTTTGCATTTCTTTTTCAAAATTTAAAAGTGTGAAAACAATTAGTTATGGAGAAAATTATTCCATTTAATTAGAATTTTAAAAAAAGATAAATGTTGATTTTTGATGTCCCCTTACTCTTTGCTTATAGAATACTAGTCATAAATGCACGCGATGCGTGCAGGATCATTCTGCATGAATATGTAACACTAAGTTTGTTAGAATATTTTGTATTTCTTTTTTTCTCAAAATTTAAAAATGTGAAAAAAGTTGGTTATGGAGATAATTGTTCCATTTAATTAGAAAATTAAAAATAAAAAAATGTTGATTTTTGTGTCCCCTACTCTTCACTTATAGAATAGAGATAGAGATACACTCGGATGTCTAGCAAAAGTTTTTTTAAAAAAGGGAAGGAGTGTAAAATTGGAGTCCGGATCATCTTTCTCACATAGTGTCCCATTTGCTGTCCCATATCTTAAATAAAATAATTTTTTGCTTATTTTGTACATGCTCCCTATTAATAAAGCCTCTTAAAACATAAAAAATAAAAAAACTAATTTCACTTAGTAAAATAAAAGGGGAAAACGATTTATTTACTTTTCACTCTTTATTTTAATGAGTGAAGTTTATTTTCTATATTTTTATTATTGAAAAGGCTTTACTAGTAGGGAGCATATACAAAATAAGCAAAAAAAATTATTTTATTTAAATTAAGAACAAAATAATAAAAAATAGGACAACAAATAGAACATAAATGATCCGGACTCATAAAATTGAGACAGCATCGCAAATCAGTACAATCGAGACCGTCCCGCTGCTTCTAAGCTCTAACACATTACACAGCAAAGAGATCATCAAATGATCTACGCCTGTAAACATTTCAATTTCTCAGATCGATTTCGTCGGACGAAGCTTCGATCGACATTAATGGCGGATTCTCACTGAATAAGCTGCAGAGAGAGAGAGATAGAGTTGGAGACAGAGGAGGACGATAGTGATGGATGTAGAGAGATCATCGCTTTGCAATTGTGTGGTGAATTTCTTGTTGGAAGAGAATTACCTTTTGACAGCTTTCGAACTTCTTCATGAGCTTGTTGATGATGGTAGAGATGAGTTAGCTATTCGTCTCAAGGACTTCTTCGCTGATTCTTCTCAGTTTCCTCCTGATCAGATTTCCCGCTTCAATTCTCTTCGAGGTTTTGATTCTCATTTTTTGTGTTACTTTCGCTTTGATTAGGATCTGAATTTGTGTTGAATTCTTTTGATTTCATTTTGCAATTGTCTATAAATTGTACTTTAGTCGCTGATTTGATTTGATCTATGTGAATATTTGAATGAAAAAGTTTGAAAATGCGTGGCGAATTTGTGTTAGTTTTCAGCTGTTGCATTGATTTGCTTTGAGATTAAGTGTTCATTCGGTTGGTAGAGATAGATGTATCCATTGTGGAGAGGATCTGGACTTACATGCAGATTTAGCGGTTCGGAGTAATGGATTTTGAATACTGACCTGTTAGTTCCATGAAGTTATAGGAGATGAAATGTGGATAACTTATATGATTTATAGTACCTCAGTAAGTAGAAAAGATGATTTGTAGAGCAATGATGAAATTCGTTCGAGTAATGTTGCAATAGAGAGGGGAGTCGTCGACACTATGGATCTAATGCATTAATGTTATCATCAAGGTCCGTAAAGTATTTGTTAAGAGTACAAAGCCAAATCTATTCGAACTTTTAGTTTAATTTTGATGTGCGTAATAGTGTTTAGAAGGCGTTATTTTCTGCAAATGGAGGGAGTATATTTTGGTTGAAACTGGAGATAATGATCGAATTCAAATGTCGATAATGGTTGGAAATGACCACTTTTTGCAAGATTTTGCAAATTTTGGTCTCATTTGTGTCAAGCTTGAGTTGCTCAGGTTGGGATGAAACGTCCTTCACATATCTTGTCCTCGGCGAAGAGACTTTTTATTAGTTGGATTCAGAGATCTAAAATGCGACCCAAAGAGGCTATTAAAAAGTATGCTCGAAAGTTGTGGCCGAGGGCTGAGATTCTATTGGCTGAGGCTAAAGTTTTACGAAGTAGCATGGAGCCCCATAGAATTTCCAAATTAAATGCATGATTCATGTCTTAATGTGGGCTGCGAAATGTGAGGTTCTGTGATGGTAAAGTTTGTTTTTGTGAATTACCAAATGCCAATGCATCTCAAGATCATGCCAAAAGATAAATTTAAGCAAGCTTAGTGCTAACTGCTAAGTTCACTAGATCCCCCAAGAAAGGCTAGACGTCAATGTCATATTGTAATGTGTGAATGGGAGAGGTTCCAAGGGGAAGGGGGCATCCATAAAGATATCTTTTGACTTTTGAGGAATATAGTGGATAGTCTATTTTTTTAAATGTTGAGAGAGCATATAATCGAGCCATCTTTTAAAATATTCCGTTCAGCTGTTCAGGGATGCTTGGTACGGTGTCTAAAGCTTAACTCCTGTGGGAATTAGTGCACTTGCTGATGAATATTAATTCTTCACGAATTGTTCGTTTGACTCCATTTGATGATTGATAAGTAAGAGGGGGGATGAAGGGTGGTTAGAGGAAGAAAAGACTTTAGCGTTCTTATGTTTTGGTTTCTTTACTTGGTAAGATAATTGATGTTTGGAGTTCATTTCACTTCCTTTTTTTTGGTAGGATAGTGATATGGAACCTCATTTCACCTAGTATGGATGTTGTGATATGATAGGGTAGAAAGCATATTATGCTTACTTCCACATCCGTTTATTTTGGCCAAATAAATCTTTTCGGACCAAACAAGCTACCATCATGGATGGGTTTCGGCAACTTTGGAGGAAAAGTTTAGTGAGTTACAATATTGCATCTCTATAGGATAGATCATAACTAAAACTTAAGGGTTAACTTTTAAGCACGGAATTGCGCCCCTATTTTAGACACGGAGAGACTTGGACTTGAGTCTCGTTACCCAGGGAGTGGCTGTCTCTTTACTACTTTGGAGAAGAGATCTCTCTTCCCCATTTCCTTATTAAGAGGACCATCTCTAGGAATTTGTTTTCTGAAGAATAGAGAGCCAGTATTGCACCCTATAAGAATTATGTTGCTTTCCAGAAAAGATGACATCCTGGTATCTTTCGTAGAGAAGCAGAGAAACCTTATAGAAAGATACCCTATTCTTCCAAAGAGACCAACTATAGGCCTCAACTAGGCTGAAAAAAAACCCCCCTTTACATCGGTAACTACCAATGCGTATATCTGTCTCTGATTTCCTTGTCTTATGATGTTTACAATCCTGCTTTTTACAATGTATTGTATAGTAGTAGGTATATTTTTCTACAGATAGGACTGTCTGGTTCCAAAGAAATCTTTCCTATCTAGCCTATTCATATCAGTAGGTTCACTTGCACTTGGTGTTTCACAAGCCTGTTAAAGAGAAGACCCAAAAAGTTAATCCAACAAGATGATCTACTATACCTAGATGCAAAACAACTAGACAGAAGTCACTGAACGGAATGATAGGTAAAAAGAAGAATAGGAAAGTTGTATAAGGGCTGCAGATGGGCCAGAAATGGAGCTTGTTGGATCTGTAGAGTGGTCGTCTGACACACTGTGATCATTGACAGATGTTAGCGCTAGGGGAGGGGTGGCTCTGAGACGTAGGAAGCTGAATATGGTTGTTTTATACCCCTAGTTTTTTAATAGCCAATGTTCTAGCCTATTTCAGAAAGAAAATATCTGACTCTCGCTGTCTGATTAAAATCTCATGGAAGTCATAATAATTTCAACCTCTTGCCCAGCGAGAAATAAGTTAAAAAAGAGATTGTAATAAATTAATGGTATATGATTAGGATCTCCGTTGGAATATTTTCTCCTGCCATTTCTCACACAACCTAGAAAGTCTTGAAATATCCTTGTATTCCGTATCTTGTTTCTTGTGCATGTAGCCATGTAGGATAAACATCAAGTAAGAAACAAAGAGTATGTGATAGTAAAGTTATGGTTAAGTGGACAAAAGAAGTTGATGAGTCCACGTTTATTGCCATATCTTAGAGGATAAAGTCTGCATATGTTGAAGCTATGGTAAAGAGCAAGATATTAATGGACGTGAAGTGTAAAATTGTACTTCCTCCATTTCGCAATACTCGCAACCAAGTGAAATGCACAAATACCAAGGAAGAAGAAAGAAGTGAGAAATTAGGCAAAAATGCCCATGTAAGTAACAAAGCTAAATCACCGAAAAAAAAAATTAATTAACACCACTACTCCAACCCTGATGCTCTGTTGCACCGTTGTTAAACCTGCCGCACCCATGGTGTTAAAATGTGGCCGTATCGGAACGTTTGCCCGTGTTGGAACGTTTTCAACTTTGGCGAACCGAATTCGACCGGTTCAACAAGGTGGATTTAAAAAGTCTGATGTTGGGACCGTTTCGGCCGTATCGCCTGTGACAGCAAAGGTGGGCCCGTTTTTCCCGTTGCAAAACGTCACTTTGCAAGTTTTTTGCGGACTTTTTCAAAGATTTCTTATCTTTACTTTTACAATAGCACCGGTTACCTCCAATAATGACTCATGGAAGAGAAAAGAAGAGGCACCACCGTACCACCAAAATCTAAGAGTAATTGAAGCAAAAAGACCAAAAAAAAAACTCTAAAATTAAATTCCTCCCGCAACAACTGCGACGCAGTCCGCGACAAACGTAATCGTTCCATTACCCTGAAACCATGACCGTTCCCCATTCCGAAACCGAAACCGTATTTTCAAACCATGGCCGCACCACACCACCATCACTATCACCACCGCCTCAGTCCTCTTCTCTTTCTTGTGCCTCCATCCTCCCTCCCTCAAAACTCCCTATGTTTTGCACTCTTGTAATTGGACTCAACTGCTTAGCATCACTTACCCTTCTAGATTTTGTGAGATTATACAGGATTCTATAGATTTAAGGGAAAGAGACTTTTCTTTGATACCTATATATGACAATTTACTAATGGATCTTGGAAAGGGGCTATTGATATGAATTATGATCATTAGTTTAGTGCTCGATGAATTCTGTATATCTGTATAGCTGATGACAGTGTCACAATAGCGATACTCTTTCTCCAACTTTATCTTCCAACACCTTTTCGTTTGGCCCGTGATGCGCCTTCACAAGATGTGAAGTGATTGGGACTCAAGGTAAAATGAGACGTATGATCTCAACCCAGCTGATTATGCTTGAAATCTGCAATATTGCATTGTTGCTTGATGTGTCTCCAATTCACCTATTGTAGTAGATCTAAGGGGGTCAAGGGCAGAAAGCCATTTGAAATTGTTGTATGCCTTGTCTATTTTGTCCAAGAAAGCTATAACTGTTGTTTTTTTGTTTGTCTGTAAGCAGTTGCAGATCCTCAAACCTTGCTGGAAGAGAAACAAGCACTACAAGAAAAATTGGCCCTGTGCGAGTATGAACTTCGATTAGCTCAAGAAGATATTTCAAAAGTTAAAGAAGAATTGCAGAAGAAAACAGAGATGCCATTGCTTGAAATCAGCAGTAAGTCTCACTGATGGTTGAATTTTTTTGTCCTCCCTTTAATCATTACCTGGGGTATCAGGTAGATCATCCAAAATCTATATCGAGGGCTCAAACAATCTGTGTCTTAATATGTCACTCCGGAGCCATTACACTCATCTGTCAACAAATTATGCAACTTCTCTTGATCCTCTCTTGCCAATGCCCTTATTTTACGCTGTTTAATGTCCCTATTATTTATCAATAGTCATGAATTATTGTGTGAATTAGTGCCAGTTATGTAATATTGCTGGATACACCAAGCTCTAATTTAATTCTGTTTGATGGGTGTCAGTGGAGTTTAAACACTGATATTAGTTACTGGCTGATGTTGATCTTTAAATGCAGACAGATCTAATTGTGAAGTTTGATGCTTCTTATATTCCCTCCGGTACTGTAGTTGTATCATATTGACTTTTGACACTATTCATGTTCTCCACTTTGACCTCCTTCTATTCTTTATACGTTAGGAAAAATATAAGTGGGTCTTGTTAGATACGTCTCGGTATGTAGCTTTAACATATCAACTTTTATAATTTTACGTATACACAATCGTAGATATTCTCGCTTGAAGTTGTGTGTTGGCAAACGTGCCAAGGCCTGTGGGTACAACCAAAAACAACGGAGGAAGTAAATGCTAAAAGAGTGTTAGGGTTTTGTAGTCTTGGACTTTAGACATTCTTCTGTACATTATGCATTGTCTCTCAATATTATCAATTTACCGGTATCCTGCTTCGATCATGTAAAATTTTGTATTTTCAGAAATAAAAAGCAATCCTGATGGCCCGTTAATCCTCTATTTTGAAGAAAACTCTCATATTATCCAGTTTGAACTGCACTTTGGACATGTCTGCAGGTAATAATGGAAATGTTTCTGTGGACCGCCCTTGTGATATAAGAAGACAGAAGAAAAACACCACATTGTCTAACTTGGGTCCTATAAAGGACGTTGAAAGACAAGATCTTAATTGTGCCGTGAAGGAATACTTACTATTGGCTGGGTATCGTCTGACTGCAATGACATTTTATGAAGAGGTAATGCAAACCTCAATTTTCTGGTTCTTGCTTTGTCAGTTCTTCCCTTTGTTACTCGGGCACAGATACGAGTGTCGGGTATTGATACCTATCCTGGCTTCAAACTTGCCCAGGTTCACAATTTCGGACACAAGGATTGGATTCAGCATTTGGCATTCGCAAAAGAGATTTTATTATTTCAAAACTTTTTTCATGTGCTTTTTATGTTATGAAGGGTGCATATTTTAGGTTGAGTTTTATTTGCTAGCTCTTTAGTTTCTGATCTCAAAATCCATTTGTGGGCATATATTGCAAAAAATGTCTTCTCTTTATAAGTTATCAGCTGATGATTGGCTGAAACTTTTCTTTCCGCTGATAATCACCCATTGTTTCAAACATAATTTAGGTTGTGATGTATCTGGTGCTAATAAGTAAATAAAATAACTATGGTATGCTTCTTTTGTAGTGATAGTTAATTTGATGCATGGTTTTAGCAGAAATATGATTGCACTTTTTGCCAGAACCCCATGTTAAGTACATTCATGAGTGTAAAAGCATTATCTTGCTGTTCAATTGACTTATGGGTTACTTTTATGAGTTGTAAGAATGCCAGGACTTGCCTTAAATACGTACATTGACTTGCAGGTGACAGACCAAAATCTGGACGCTTGGCCTAACTCACCTGCATGTGTGCCAGATGCTTTGCGTCATTATTATTATCAGTACCTTTCTTCTACCGAAGAGGCGGCTGAGGTACATCTGAGATATAATCTTTAAGTTGTTTAGAAATGTTTCTTTTCTGACTGACTCAGTATGCTTTTTTTTTTCTTTTTCTATAAGAGACCTCGAGAGTCTTTATGCAGTAAGCTCTATATGAATAGGAAATCAGCCTCCTAGAATCCAAAAGCAGTACGCAATTAGCATTGCTTGCTGTAATTTGCTCGTTTCTTATCAGATTTTCTCCTTCATATCAATCTCCTTTTGGTGGTTGGAAGGGGGACAGTATATGTAACTAATTTGCTCCCATCTTTTTCTATGGCCGGAATATTTAAGCATCGACAAATATCTGTGCTTTTGTGTACAGACGAAAAAACATATCAATTGTAATCAAGTATTGTGCCTATAAGTACAGAAAATAGAGTAACCATTTCAAATTGATCTTCTACCTGATGCTGATTTAACTGGGTAGCCATATATCTGATTCCTGGATCTGGATGTCAGAAGTTTATAAATTAAGCTGTAGGCAAAGTGTGATCTGATGAAAAGTTTTCTTTAAGTGTACGCCTTTCGATAAATCATATCTCGTGGTGGAACTCCGGAGTTTCTGAAAATTCTAATTTGAGAAGGCATAAGCAGAAGTCATTGTAGCTTATATCAGATAACCCTGCAATTAAAGATGGTGATTTGAATCGCCAAAAAAAGGTAGTGATTTGAAGCTTGAGACAACAATAAAATATGGTATTAGTATTTACCTAATAAGTTGTTATTGGGAAAGCTATATCTATCATCTAACATTATTATCTTCCTAGATTTCCGTCATGCACAGCACTGGGCTAGCTAAAGTAATGTAGTGATCTGATGTGAATGTTTGCAGGAAAAAATTGCCATGCTTAAGGAAAAAGCATCCTTGTTGAAGGAGAATGAGAAACTGAACCATGAGAAAGATTGCTTGCTGAGGAACAAAGAAGTAGCTGATGGTCAAATAACAGCTTTGTCAAGATCTATCGATAGCTTGCAGAAAGATGCGAAGGAGAAGGAGATTTTGGTATTGCCAAGATCTTTGTAATTTATGCTTTTTTTTGTTATCTTTCTTTGCTGGGTATGTTTATGCTGTTAACATTTATATAGGTTCAAAAGATGAGGCAGTTGGCTGAGAGCCAAAGAAAGGAACTTAATGACTGCAGAGCTGAGATAACTTCGCTTAAAATGCACATTGAAAATTTTTTATCTGGTAAAGTTCAGTCAACGGGTTATACTGATCATGTGCAGCCATCTTCCTTGGGGAGCCCTGTGATAGACATTGATTCCATGACAATGGACACAGGAGAAGCTAATACCTCCCTTTCTAGTAGCGTTGCTGATTTGGCTAATCCTGAGGAGGCTGTGCAGAAAGAGGTCATTGCTGAAATTTCTCATTGTGAACGAGCATTAACTGCTCCACTCTATAGAAAATCCGATGTTGAGGCTCTGAAAAATGAAAATGCGCAGTCTCGGACAGCTGAAATGCTCAATGGCCAAGCGAATGAAGCCTCAGCAAACTTACCCGAGTCGATAATCTGTAATTCCCCTGAAGATGGTACTATTGGAGATCACATAGATGTTGACATTCTTGAGGATAAACTTCCAGTTTTGGATACCAGCCCTTTCTTCAAAGCCGAGAATACAAGTGTTGCACCTGCTTCAGAAAAAATGGCAAGTTTCTTGCTCATTTTTACTGATTATGCAGTCATGGAAGAAATATGTCATACACAGTAATGTCTTCTATATGATTTGGCTATATAAGTATATATCATCATATCCTAAATCCTTCCTTTCACCTTACAGGGTTTGGAGACTATCCAAATTCTTTCTGATGCGCTGCCTAAAATTGTTCCTTGTGTTCTTATTAAGAATCGAGAGGTACACTTTTTATTATACACCTAGCCGTCAACCTTTTTTCTTGTATCTTAGTAATTCTTTACTTTCATCTGCCTGCAGGAGCTTCTGCCCTTGATAATGTGTGCAATCGAGCGCCATCCAGATAGTAGCACACGTGACTCTTTGACCCATTTACTGTTTAATCTAATTAAACGTCCAGATGAACACCAAAGAAGAATTATAATGAATGTATGTGGTATTGTGACTAATACAAGTCCAAAGAGGCTAGAAGAATTAGAAAAGGGGAAGTTTCCTCCCATCTCATTAAGTCTTCTTTTCTATCTGCAGGCGTGTGTTAATCTCGCCAAGAATGTTGGAGAGATGAGAACAGAGACAGAATTGCTTCCCCAATGCTGGGAACAGGTAAGCCACTTTTACCTGTGATAGGAGTTTTGGTTTTAGCGCGTGCATACATTGTGCTCACATAACTGTGTTTTGTTTCATTGCAGATCAATCATATGCATGAAGAGCGTAGGCTGCTTGTTGCTCAATCATGTGGAGAGCTTGCAGGATTCGTTCGCCCTGAAATCCGAGATTCTCTAATTCTGTCTATCGTGCAACAATTGGTTGAAGACTCTGCAACAGTTGTTCGTGAAGCTGCCGCTCACAATCTGGCATTGTTGCTTCCACTCTTTCCCAATACGGAGAAATATTTCAAGGTCAGCCTCAATACATATGTTCCGAGGCCATCATGGAGAAGAATTGTGACTTGGCAGATTTGGCTACAATGTAAGCTTTAGAGCCAGGTTGATCAAACAAGGTCTAGGGAGTGGAGCCTCGTTGTTTAGTTGCAACATGTTCAATCAGGAAAGTAAATTCGATACATTTGTCCAATGTTGCCTTTTTTTTTTGATAGGTTGAGGAATTGGTGTTCCAGTTAGTCTGTGATCCGGCTGGACCAGTTGTAGACGCTACATTGAAGGATTTGGTCCCTGCTTTGGTCAAATGGGGAAACAAGTTGGACCACATATTGAGTTTGTTGCTCTCATATATATTAAACTCTGCTCGGGTATGCTGGTCTCAAAGCCTAATGCTTTCTGCTTCTGTTTTAAGCTGTACTGGCTAATTAATTGATGACTCTTCTTTTAAATTCTCAGCGCTGTCCCCCCCTTTCAGGGGTCGAAGGTTCTCTCGAGTCACATTTACGGGTATTAGGTGAACGTGAGCGTTGGAACATAGATGTTCTGCTAAGAATGCTGTCACAATTGCTTCCATATGTGAACCAGAAAGCAATCGAGACTTGTCCATTTTCTGCTGCTTCGGAATCAGCAGGGATGTTATTTTCCGAATCTGTCCTGCAACTATATGCCAGGTCTCATTGCTTCCCAGCATTGACTCTACACCCAGTGTGACGATTTGAATCCTGATTTAGTTACGGTATCTTTGTACTGAGAGAATATTTGGGCAGGGGTCAAGTGGAATGGTCTGCATTTGAGTGGATGCACATGGAATGCCTTCCGATTTTGATTCAGCTTGCCTGCTTTTTACCCCAAAAGGAAGATAGTCTAAGAAATCGGATCACGAAGGTTTGGTTGTAGGAGATTAGTCTCTGAATGCCTAATCCTTTAGTCGTGGTGCATGAATATTTATCTTTGGCTTGTTAACAGTGTAGTTTTTGATTTTGCAGTTTCTGTCAGCTGTATCCGAACAGTATGGAGATTGTTATCTGACTCATATAATGCTGCCAATATTCTTGATATCGATTGGTGACAATGCTGACCTTACATTTTTCCCAACTACTGTCCAATCAAAGATTGAAGGTCTCATTTTTGCTTTATTTCCTTTTTGATATCATTTGCAACGCCATAATATCAGAATAAAACTGAAGTTTCTTTACATGCAGGTTTGAAACCGAATATTTCATTGATGGAGAGACTTGCTACCATGTGTGTTTTGCCACTTTTATTGGCTGGAGTTTTAGGTGCACCAAGCAAGCGTGAGCAATTGGCACAATATCTGAAAAAGCTCTTAGTTCAAGATACCTCAAATGAACCTCAGAGATGCCATGCCGAAATAGTTAATGCTGTCCGCTTTCTCTGGTTTGTAGCGAACAAATAGATCAAATCTTGCTTTTACTATGCTTGTACTTTTTTGACCTCTATGATTTGTCTGGTACAGCACGTTCTTAGAGCACCATAGCATGATATTCAATATTCTATGGGAGATGGTTGTTACTTCCAACATAGATATGAAAATCAGTGCTGCCAACCTCCTGAGAGTCTTGGTAGGCCTGCCTCTTTTTTTGTATACTGACATTCTTGGAAACTGCTACTGACTCCCATTTGCTACAGGTTCCATATATTGATTCCAAACTGGTCTCGACTCATCTGCTGCCGGCCCTAGTCACTCTGGGTTCTGACCAAAACCTCAGCGTTAAGTATGCCAGCATAGATGCATTTGGGTCTGTAGCTCAGCATTTTAAGAATGATATGGTAAAATCTTATTTTGCTTTTGTTGTGATGTTCGAGTGTATCAGACACCTCGTTGTGAACTTAGCTTGTTTGAAATTCAATTGTTTAGATTGTTGAAAAAATATGCATTCAAATGGATACTTTCTTGGAGGATGGATCTCAAGAAGCAACCATTGCCGTGGTCCGTGCATTAGTGGTTGCTGTACCACATACGACAGATAAACTTAGAGATTATATCCTTCAATAACATCAACACATTGTTTGGATAGGATAAAATGGAAGGAAAGGGAGAGAAGAGAAAGAGAGGGGGACAATTTCTCTTGTTTGGGAAATAGTTTGGGGGAGGGAAGTGGAGGGAGAGGGAGGGACCATATTCCCTCCTCCTTTAATAAGCTGAATCCCTCCAAGATTGGAAAGATTTGGAAGGAAAATGGAACATACATCTTCCTTCCCTTTGTCTTCCCTCCCCTTCCCCTTCTCTTCGTTCGCTTCCTTTCCCTCCTTCTATGCTATCCAAACAAAGTGTTAAAACTTCTGTTTCCTCTTTGAATTGAGGTTAATTTTCCTCCATGCCTTCAGTTTTGGGCTTCATACCATTCTAATTTGTGTCCTTGACATGGTATACATCTTCTGTCTAAGATAGTCCACTTTACAGCATCACCTACTCCAACAAGTGATGTCATGCGTCGTCGTGAAAGAGCTGATGCGTTTTGTGAGGCAATTCGTGCTCTAGATGCTACAGGTGTGTTCACTTTGGTAACAACTTCTAAATTCACTTTCTATTTGATGCTGGGATTCTTGCCTCTAGCTTCTTTACTCCTGTAATTCCATATTATGTTCAAGAATCAACTCTAAACTTCCAAATGATCATAGTTGCTAGAGGGCTATGGTAGAGTTTGTAGGACATATTTGCATGTTAGGCAGACTTTGGGAACAAATGTCTTTTCTTTTTCTATATATTGTTTCTAAAATTTAGAATTACCATGAGTCTTAACAAATATTTCATGCCACTAAAGGTGACAATTCTTCATTCTTTTACTTCAACAATACTTTCATCTTTTCTCAGACTTAGTTGACTTTGATGGAGGTAGTTAAAAATGGCTTGAACAAAATGGGATTACAGGCATATAGCACTATTTAAAATGAATGCTTTAATACCGTGGTGATGGTGGTTGTTTTCTTATAACTTAGGTCAAGATTGCACCATCTCTAGGATGACCAAGCTCATTTTCTTTTTTGCAGATCTTTCAACTGCTAGTGTCAGGGACTTCCTTTTACCTGCTATCCAGAACCTACTCAAGGACCAAGATTCACTTGATCCAGCGCACAAGGAGGCATTAGAAATCATAATGAAGGAAAGATCTGGTGGGACCTTCGAGGCTATCAGCAGTAAGGTAATGAATGCTCATCTTGGAATTGCTTCATCAGTTACCAGCCTATTTGGTGATGGTGGGTTACTCGGCAAGAAAGAAGCGCTAGATTCTGCGGTGGAACTAAGTGAGCCCCCTCAGCCAGCCCCACCCCCACCCCCAGTAGCAGAAGACACTAGATTCAAACGGATCATGAGGGGAAATTTTGCTGACATGCTTCGCGGTAAAACCAAGATTCAGGACGAGAATACGCCGCACCAATGATGTCTTTGATAATTTTTTCAGCAGCTTCGGTTCAAGGGGATGAGCCTTTTTGCCGTGAAAATTTTTACTCTATCCTTCCTGTTGATTTATTTGTATAAATTTTCTTGTGAGATTGCGTTTGCGTTGTAACAAAAAATATAAAATATTAAAAGGGGCGGTCTAACTTTATATTAAAATTCGAGAATTCTACAGTAAACATCGTGTACAGCTATGTACCACTATCTGGTAAATGACATGTATTGTTATATACTACTATACAAAATTACCATTAAACCTCACTTTATTTTTTTGAGGGGAAGAGCAGACAAAAACTATTATAAATCAGGTTCTGTCAAAGCGCAAATACTTTGGGGGAATAAGTTCAAACATACAAAATCCGAACTTCGCTAACATCCCACCGTGCCATTAGATGTGCAACGATATTGCTTGTTCTTTTCACAGGATAAAATAAACAAATATAGAAATAAGTACATAGATGTATAATCTCAACATAAAGCAAGTCTATTGGAGCCATTCCAAACTTTCTTCTCTTCATTTTCTCAATAACATTCCAAGCATCTCCTCGCATAGAGTCCAAAAACTCCACATTCTTAAAATGTCGAGCCTTAAGCAACCCATACAAAGGTGAGGTAGTATTTTAGCAAAGCCTCCAACCCTGTTTCGCCAATAGTGCCTGGTTATTACACTTAAGATCATGGAACCCCCATCCCTCCCATTGACTTCGGAAGGCATAGAGATCCCCAACTGTGCCAATGAAGCTTCCGCTCATCCCCCTTCGCACGCCACCAAAACCTCGCCAAAATGCTATGAATTTTATCAATGAAACCATTGGGAATCTTAAAAATGCTCATCATATACGTGGGAATAGCTTGCGCATCAACTTTAATCAAAATCTCTTTTTCGAGCCGTGATAACAACTCTTTGTCCCGATGCTCTTTCATACTTACTGATAATCTCAGCAATAGCAGAACATTCTTGCAGATTAGCTTTAGCAAATAGAATGTTATCATCAGCAAAAAAACAGGTGTGACACATGAGGTGCACCATTACTAATCCTGGCACCATGAATAATGTTTTTGTCTGTTGCGTGAGATAGCAACAAAGAGAAAACATCAGCACATAATAAGAAAAGATAAGGGGATATAGGGACACCTTGACGTAAGCCACGTTGCAGAACAATGGCACCCCCCACTTTACCGTTCAACTTATACGAGAAGACACATTCGAAATGCACATCATGATGCGCTGCACCTAACTACTCCCAAAGCCCATCTTATACATTGCTCGTTCCAGAAAACTCCATTCTACTCTATCATATGCTTTACTCATGTCAAGTTTCAACGCAATCGACCCATCCCTCCCTTCACCCCTTCTCTTCGTAGAGTGAAATATTTCAAAAGCTATCAATACATTACCTGTGATCAGTCTAGGGGGGACAAAAGCACTTTGATTCGGGAAAATGATCGAACCTAGTAGCGGCTTCAACTTAATTGCCAACACCTTAGAGACAATTTTATATAGCAATTACAGAGAACTAATGGGGCGAAACTCACTCAACATAATACACGTATTATTAAATTCCAATGTCTATTTCCCCCTCCACCAAAGTAAAACAAAGCTTATAATATCAGTGCCAACAATATTCCTGAATTGTTGATAAAAAAGAGCGTGCGTACCATCTAATAACGGTGCTTTGTTTGGATGCATATGAAACAACGCCACCCTTATCTCCTGGCCTATAGGCTCGCACTCTAATAGCTCATTCTTTTCAGCCGTGACAACGGAGACACGCCTGCCAAGGCCTCCTCAAAACCATGTGGGTTGCTAGTCGCACTATATCCTCGAAATATCGTTCAACAACCGCATCCATTTCCTCTTTCGAGCTTCTCCACACCTCATTGTTGTCAAATTATGAAATTTCTTTTTTTCCGTTGCGAGGCTTTATGGTGAAAATATTTGGTGCCCTCCTAAAGTTGCAAATGCCTAAAATTAATTTACCCCCAGTCCCCCACCCCTCCACGCTCTCCCCTCCGTCAAAAGTTGAAACACAACCCACAATTCTTCCCTGCCATTAGATTACCCCACCACCTGCCATTGAATCAGCCATTTTTTTGTTTCCTTTTTGTTTTTGTTTATAATTTTTTAATAAATACGTCATTTGCCATTTGTTTCCCGAGCCTAGTGGTTGGAGTTGGCGGCGGTCGGGGTGCACGTTTAGTGACGGTGGTTGTGGGAGGAGGCGGAGGTGGTGTGGTGTTGTTGCAGGTTAGAGACATCGACGAGAAAAAAGGGGGAGGGGTGCAGAGGGTGGATGGAGGCGTGGCTGCTGGGCACGCAGCGGGTTGCCGCAGCTAGGCTGTGGTGAGGTAGCAATGAGAGGGCAGGAGAGGGAGGTAAAGGAAATGTGAGACAGGTTAAGAAGGGGGAGTTCAGGCCATGGGCTGCTGGTGGTCGAGGCCACGGGGTTGTAGAGGCGGTGGTCGAAGAACGTGGGTGGCAGACGAAGAGGAAGGAGGAGGAAGTGGGGTAATTTAATTTAATAAAAAATATTAATTTTTAATATAGTTGTACATAGCGGTACATGGCATGTACCGTAGACTCTTTCTCACTATTGGACTTGAGTTGTTGCCTAATTTTATTTTAAATTATGCGGTCTTTAAATAACTTCCACTTTTCTCTTCTCTTTCGTAATATTATAGTAAGAGTACATCATTCGCAGAACTGCAAACCTACATTTTTCCAGCATTTAAAATAATTGGCTTATCAGTTATCTTATCCTTATTTTTTGATGTTCTACCGTTATTGGCCATGGAGACTAAAAGAATTATATATATGTGATTGTACCATCGACATTATTTAAAAAGACTTAGCAACAAATTGGCAACGGAAAATCTTGGTCGGCAAAATCCTCGTCGCCAAGTCAGATTAGCAACGAAATGTTAATTAAATTTTTGCCTTATTACTTCGCGTCTAGTTAGTCGCAAATTGTTGGTTGCCCCTTTCAGCATCCCCATAGTAGCAACATATGTTAATTTGGTTGCCATTTTTAGCAACAAATTCCTTTTCCCGTTGCCATGTTTAGCAACAAATTCCTTTTTCCGTTGCCTTTTTTTAGCAACGTGTAGAGTGAGTTTTGGTTGCCAACCTTTGCTATGTGACATTCGATTTTAGCAACGGGTTTGATCATTTTGTCGCCATTAAATTTCCCGCCTATTCTTTTTGTGCTCTATTATTATCAATGCTTAAATATCTTATGTACATTAAATGACAAGTATAGAATAATCAACATCATATGAAAGTAACATATATAATTTCATCTCAGACCTCCAAAAAAGGCTCTAACCAATCAATTACAAATGGTTCAAAGTACTCCATAATACAAAATGTTAATGCGAAGACTTTCTCGGTTCAAGTAAATTAGAATTTTCCTATGTCATATACCCAAAATATGTGCCCCATATTTAACCCAATGACTGTCATTACTCCTATACTTTACTATAAAAGACCCCAAAAAATAGACAAGTTATTCTCAATAATTAAAAAGCAAGTGGAGGTGTACGCGATTTTGAACCAAAATTAGCCGAAGAATTTTACCTCTAGTACTCCATAAAAACTAAACTTGTTCTTGAATAGCCTTCAAAGTATTTGTTGTATCATCTAATTTGGTCGTGGTGCAACAAGGCCTGCTTTTGTCTCTTCAAGTTTTTTCTTTTGTTGAGAATTTTCGGAAGTGAGTTGTACAATTTGATTTTGTAAATCAGCAACTAAATCATTGCGTGCCTTCTTCAAACTTGGTTCTTTATACGGTTTAACATAAAAAAGCTATCACATGCATTGCCGAGGCCATAGTTTTTTCCATTTTTCCATCCATCCAATGATTCAAAGAGCAACTCGTCTTCTGTTTTTGGATTCTAACATCTTGATTAGCAACTTTCTTATTCTGAAAATCATTCTAGAGGAGTGATAAATATGGACATTGTTAGTAACGCAATACTACTCCATAATAAATTTTAATTAGTGCATTATATAAAAACAGAGGAATTTACCCAAACTTTTTCGGATGTCTTGTCGACAAACTTGTCTTTCTTATATTGACATGGCCTCTGTAATACACTTCAGACGCAGTACGTACACGCTTTAACTTCTTTTCCTAAAAATTTAAACACACCATCACCATTCCAAAGTCAACAACAATACACCAATCAGCTAATTAAGTAAAACAATGGCACCTGTGAGCTAATTAAGTGAATTACACTGCAACATCATACCAAAATTTGATATATGCTATTATTGAGATAATAACACCATTCTAGAGTATATCAATTACATATACAAGGGGAAAATGAACGAACATGGTAGAAAGACGAACTACAAAAATAGAGACCAGATTGTTGTTACTTGGTACAAAGGCGAAACACAAACTACTTTTGAAAGCCTGCTGTAACTTGTGAGTTTTGTAAGTTTTAAAAGAAGACATAGACCAGATTCATGTCTACTAGTTAGTGATTTAAGTCCAGTTTGTGATTATCTAGGTTAGAGGAAAGAACAACTCAAATCATCACCATCTTCCTTACTTCTGCCCATTTTTGTCTCTTAAATTTGTCCAAGCTAAGCTAGTTCTTAGCAAGTACCTGACACAAAAGTGTTTGCAAGATGATACTAAGGATCAGGGACATGTGAACAATATTATAGACACCAACTATTGATAACATCTTAAATTTTGACGCCAGAACTAATCTGGCCTATGTGACACAATAAACTCACTAATTTTACTTTTAAAAGCTTTTTTACTGTTTATTGGAATTTCTCCTACTAATTAATGGATTCACTTGTGAGATACTAAGCTAATGAGTTTGAGATAACCTTGTAGATTCTTTTTGTGTCTAGACGGTCTGCAGCTAGTATCTCTTAAGTTCTCACTGATTGTATTCTGACTTGAGAGTTTTGCGACGTCCAGAGCATGGCTGGGATTTAGTTCATTTGTGCATCATAACAGAGCACCTTTTCTGCCATATTTGCTTGTCTCTTAAAGAGACGTGATATAATTTCATTCCTTGAACATCAACCTCTCCTGAGTTTGGACCTTGAATCAGCTGATGAGAAGTTTTAATTTCAGTTCTTCCATGAAAAAGGCGCAAATTAGTAGTGGTGGTTGCTGAATTATGGGACTATTCTTCCACTGGTTACTCTTGTAATTCGTTTCACTATATTTAGCATATCTTAATCCAAACTTGAGGCCTTTTCCATCCATGAAACAGCCCATCTTCAACATTCAGATTATTAGAGTGCATTCTCTAGCTTAGAAGAAAGAATGGAATTCACAAGGGTCACTTAGCATAGGTTGTGTCTGTCAATAAAGAGCGAAAAAGGCTTTGTACCAGCCTGCAGACTGATAAGCGGTGTGCCAGTAGCAGACTAATAAGTTCACGACAAATAAGTTCACAACAACAAATTTGTTAAGTGGTTATGTCGGGTTGTTCTCCTCAGTCCTCACCTTATGTTCACTTTTTGAGTTGTACTTACCAAACAGTTCATGTAAACAGCAGCTATTAAACAATTACTTACCACTGCACATAAGAGATGAGACACATTCAGAGAGCAAATTAAACATATAACCCAGTCCTCAGATGTGTTCTCATTGAATATAACAGAAACTGTTACCTAGCGTGCTTTTAAGAGAAAATCAATTATGACAAAACAAAGACTTCTATAGCGATGTGTCCCAGTTGATAATTCTTAACATTTACGCAGGATATATTGAGAAAGTACTAGAAGGCGGGTAGCATATTGGCTGTGGAGTTTACGTTATGGGTGCCGGTAAGAGATCCAATATACCACAACGAGTATAGGTGCAAACAAACCTTAAAAAGGGAATCACACCAGAAAAGTATATGACATTATATGGAAGGGTAAGAAGACAAACCATATCAATTTTTAATTGCACGGTAGATTTTGATCCTTGACAATGGATGGGCATTTCTTTCTCGGGGTTCTTTTAATTTGTTCAGAGAGCATTGTGCAGACTTCACTTTGAACTTGTCTGTTTCTCTAAGTGCCATAATCTGTTTCTTTATGCTTGGATGACTCCATTTTGCACGATATTTTTTTGTTGTACACATCTTACATACCACATCCAAAAGTCGCCTCCTACACTTTAGTTGCCATCCCTTCTTTACCAGAAAAGCCATAGAAGAATCCCAAGAGAATTTAATCTTGAATGGTAATAAATGCATTTAAAATTGTTAGAACTACTCACCAAAACAAATAGATTAATAATCAATTATCTAATTCAATTGTACATCTTGCCTTAAAAGCCTTCCACCACATTGCTCTAGCTTCTTGAGGAACCTTGGACCAATTGTACCACAGTCCCATAAAATATGTCTTATACGAGTTTCTACCACTTCATCAACAACCTCACGACAATGGAACCTATTTCAAAAACAATGACCAATTATAAAAGCACAGCACAAGAAAAACAAAAGGCTTGCAAACATTTTACGGAATCAAAATCCAAGAGATGCGAACCAAAAATTAAGAAAGCTAACCCCCTCACTTGTACAAGTTCCTTGATGCTGGTAAAATGAGCTTGACAGTAGGCAAAAGGCACACCCAGATGCAAACCAAAATGTAAGATAATTCTGGGAAGCTAACCCACTGACTTGTTTTACAGGTTTTTGAATGCCAAAAGAAAACAATAACTCAAACAGTAGTAGGCAGAAGGCATACATTGTACATAAACAAAGATGCCAAAATAAAATAAAAATAGCCTTAGGATTACCTGTATCATCTAGAAATTCGGATGCATCATCAAGATCTTCACCTTCAATATCATGGTCATTTTCATCAGAGTTGGAATCAAGATTGCTTAGAGGGGGTGACTTCGAACGAACTTCAGCATCCAAGTTAAAATCATCGATATCATCATCTGTTGATGGAGGTGACAGAGGAGGAAGACGAATTTTTACTACTTTTGATGGTCTAATGATATATAGGACCCATCCCGTTATGGCCACCTCTGCGCCTATATGCCATAATATATGAACTTGTAAAGATAAGAAAAAGAAGAATAATATATGGCATAAAAGCCTTAGTGTCCGGTATATGATACTAATGATTCACGAAAGATATATATCAATTTAAAAATAAATACCGAAGCATAACCATACTAATTCAAAACATTCATCTAATCAAAGAAACAACATGAGTATATTTAGAAAGGAAAAACCGAAAAATAAATGAAATTTGAATGGCTTAATTAGTCATTAGCTTCCATATCATCTTCCTCGTCCTCGTCATCTTCCTCTTCCTCATCCTCATCCTCGTCCTCGTCCTCGTCCTCTTCTAGTTCCTCCTTTTCAACTTCATCAGATGAAAGTATCTCAACATCTTCATCACACACTTCATTACGAAATAGTTCATCTTCAATATTCCCCTCGATATGTGACAATAGTGGAGGATGTATGGTGGCTTTTTCTTGGAATGCTACAGGGTCAACGGGAGCATCGATGATTCCTCTTGCCTTAATATTAAAAACAAACCACCACGGATTTCTTTCATTGCTAGTACTTGGACTAGGAGAAAAATACACTTGTTCAACTTGATATACCAATACAAAAGGGTCATACTTTGGATACCTCTTCAAGGGATTCAACTCAACAAATATGTACTTCTCATGTGTTCTACTACCTTGTCTCACGTCAAACCAATCACACTTGAACAACACAGTTTTATAGTTTCTTCTTGCAACAAAATAAACCATTTATATCACTTCTTGAAGAATACCATAAAATTCGCTTCCTTCGACACCCTTCACACAAACACCATAGTTCATGGTAGACCTTAACTTACCGTAAGACAAGGTGTGAAAGTTGTATCCATTAATGTGATACTGGTTGAATTTCCGAACCCTTGTCAATGGCCCAAGTGCTAGCGAGTGGATAATATCATCATTGGTCCCCTTTTCCAATACCTATCATAATAAACACTCATGACATGGTTGAACATTAATGTAAGAGGTGTAAGACTGTATTAATAAATCAACTTACATATCGTTTGAACCAACCAGAATAATCATCTTCAAATTTATTCCAAACTTCGCTTATACTTTGGCAACCATACTCTCTTATCGCCTCAGCTTTAAATAGCAAAAAAGTTAATATTTTAGTACCTAAGCAAATCTTTCTAGCTATAAGTGATATAATGTAAACTAGAATATAAATCATTAATCACCTCGCATATTGCCGAAGTACTTCGCAAGTATTAATAATATATCTCTGTACAACTCTGTAATCTTTTTCATCAAGATAATGATGTTTGCCTTTCGAAGAGCTGTGCCCACCACTAACAGAGAACAACTCGGGTAGATTTGCATCGGGCTTATTCTCATCATTTCCCACCACTCCTAAATCTTTTACCTTAGAGTCACATCTTTCTCAAAATAAAGGGAGCAAAAATTTGATATCTCCTCCAATAGATATGCATTGCAAATAGAGCCTTCCACTCTAGCTTTATTGCCCACTTTCTGTTTTAAATGATATAGAAACCTAACACAAAATAAGTGTTACAAATTGATGTAATCATTTTTCAATAATTCATATATTAAAAAAATAACTTTATGTTACCTTTCAAAAGTGTACATCCATCTAACTGAACTGGCCCGCCAACTTTTGCTTCATAAGGCAAATGAACAAGAAGATGCTCCATTGAGTTAAAAAAGCTCGGTGGAAATATTATCTCCAATTTGCAAATAATTTCAGCTATATTGTTCTCGAAACGCACCATGTCGCTAATTTTCACGGTAGTCGAGCAAAGATCTCTAAAAAATTGACTCAGTTCTGTAAGAGCATTCCAAACACTTAGAGGCAACAAGTCCTTAAAAGTAACAGAAAGCAATCTTTAAATAAAAACATGGCAATCATGGCTTTTCATACCGAATAGCTTATACTCCTTTTCATCAATGCATCTACCTAAATTTGAAGCAAACCCATTCGAAAACTTTAGTTTCTTCAACCATTCACACACAAGTTTCCTTTGCTCTTTATACAAAGTAAAAGGAGCTTTTGGTTTTCGGATTTTTCTTTTTCCATTACCATCAACGACATCTTCAACCTCTAGGTTCCGTCGTTTACAATACACCTTCAAGTCTTTTCTTGCATTTATGGTGTCTTTGGTTTTCCCCTTCACATCCATTACAGTGTGAACCACATTATCAAACACATTTTTTTCTATATGCATAACATCAATATTGTGGCTTATTAAGAGTTTGCTCCAATACGGAAGTTCGCAAAAGACACTTTGCTTAGACCAATGGTGCACATCCCCATATGCGGCCGTTTTCCATCATTTCTTAAGCATGCATCAGTTTTCGGCAATGATGACACACGATTCCAAACTTGTTCTCCACTTTCTCTTGGTGGGGTAGGAGAGTTCTCAATCACATCTTTATGAAAAGCACTTTTATTTTTCCGAAAAACATGATCATGGGGTAAAAATGCCCGATGACAGTCAAACCAAGTGTATTTTCAACTATGTTTCAGGAAGAATGATTTTGTATTTTTCATACAATATGGACAAGCCAATTTTTCGGCTGTGCTCCATCCCGATAGCATGCCGTATGCCGGGAAATCACTTATTGTCCAAAGCAATGCTGCCTTCATTTGGAAATTTTGCTTCTTCAAGATATCATATGTTGGCAACCCTACCTCCCATAGTAGTTTCAACTCCTCTATAAGAGGTTGCAAGAACACATCATGATTCCCCTTTGGGCTTTTTGGACCCGGGATTATAAAAAATTAAAAACATAAAAGGTTTCTTCATGCATAGCTCTAGTGGCAAGTTGTAAGGAGTCAAAATAACAGGCCAACATGAATATTGTCTTCCCGTCTTTCCAAATGGTGAAAACACGTCAGTGCAAAGACCAAGTCGAACATTTCGAGACTCCGCTGCAAAAGATGACCACTAACCCGGATAAGACATTAGGTCACTAACCCGGGGATTCTCTTCATGCCACCTCATTTGACTAGCTATAGCTATCGTTGCATATAGTCTTTGCAATCTCGGACCAATTGGGAAATAAACAAGAACACTTTCAGGAGAATGCTTGTCATTTTTCCTGATGGTCTTATACCGACTTTCTTTGCAAACTAGACATTATTTGAGATCTTGGTGTTCCTTCCAAAATAACATGCAACCATTTGGACATACATGTATTTTTTGGTGCGGTAGTTCTAACCCTTCAAGCAATTTCTTCGGCTTATAAAAGCTATCTGTCATTTTGTTGTCATCTAAGCACATATCTTTCATCAAGGATGCAATACTATCTACAGCTCTGTGAGGAATGTTGTATTCACACTTGATATTTGCCATCCTTGAGGCAGCAGATAACAACGACAACTTGCAACCATCATGCAAAGGCTCCTCTACTGCCTCTAGCATGTCGAAGAACTTCTTAAATTGAATGTGTGGCTCTTCTTCTACATCTTCCATATCACATTGTGGTCCAAAATACATCTAATACCATGTTTCTGTAAGGGTTTGATGCATCTTGTGTAGAAGTGGAACCACTACTTCGTGAATGCTTTCGGATAGGAAGTTCTCCATGAAAAGTCCATTGGTGTTAATTAGGTTGAAAACCATTCTTATAAAAATGTAACTTAATAGTATCAAAATCCTCATAGGGAATGTTTTGACACTTTACACAAGGACATTTCATCATACCATCGATCTTAATAACTTGTTTGTTAGCAAACTCAATAAATTCATCGACCTTTTGAGCAAATGTTTCACTAAGGAATTTTTCATTGAGCCTTTCATACATCCATTCTCGATCTAACCTCATGACACTGTAGTAACACGTAACAAGATATATGTATTGAGCTTCTTCAGTCAAGAAATCAAAAGCAGAGATTATTTAAGACACTACAGCATAACTCAAACTTGTCGATCAAGACAATGATTTCCAATAAACATGAAAAACGACACATGAGAATAAATTACAATTTTCAGCTCCAGATAAAAAAAATTCAAGCTCAAACACCATAGAAAGTAGAAACATTTCAATAACCACTTCAAAGTCCAACAAATCATCCACAAATTTCACCCCTAATCACTGTAAAAAGAAACAGAAACCAGTAGTAGTAGGGAAGAAAAAAGCTAATGACCAATTTCATTATAGTATTCAAACAATAGCCTAAAAACCCACTAAAGTTGTTATAACATATTAGTGAATCAATTAAAATAAACACCCACTAAATTTCCATAAGATTAAATCATGAGACATGGCACTTTATCAAATCAGATTACCTATAAAAAATGGCCACTATAATTTCATTTCATTGATTGAGTTACCATTATCAAAGTATGTACGTCTTTACTAATGAATCATCCAAATCAAACCCATTTAACTCCTAGAATTCCATTATGAAAGGAATGACACTCCCACCTTTTGTCTCCACTTCATTTTTCTTCCCCTTGTACAACTAATCCCTCCTCCTCTAAAAAACTAAGTCTTATTTTCCTGCTTCCCATTAGCACCCACTATGTTCACTTAATACAAGCTGCAAATCCATAACCTGACTAAAAAGGGGAAATATGACAACAATTCATTTGATATTTTTCTTCCCCTTCCTTTTTCTGTGCAAAGCTACTGGTTCTAAGTCGTTCAAAAAAAATCAAGTCTTGAATTATGACACAACAATCCATTCCAAATTTTCATCATACTATCAACAATTAACTAATCGACAATCCGCAAAAATAATATCAATTAACACTAATATCGTTCATAGAATCTGCTAATTATGTTAAAGCCAACATAACATTCTAACAAATCTAGCAATTAGCATAACATTGAACTAAGCTAATATTTATTTTCATCAAACTATTGACAAATAACTAATCGACCATTCACAAAAATAATAACAATTAACCAAACAAAACCACAAAAATTCACCAGAGAACGCAGCGGGCGGCGGTGACTAGAAAGCAACGACGGCGGCCAGAAAGCAGCGTCGGCGTTCAGAAAGCAGCGACGGCGGCGAGTGACACGGCGGTGGTCGAGCAGTGAGTGTGAGAGAAGGTCCAGCAGTGAGCGTGAGAGAATGTTTGTCTCTGACGGCTTATTGTGATAGTGATTGGGCTGCTTGTCCAAACACAAGGAGGTCTTTGTCTGGTTATTTGGTGTTTTTAGGTTGTTCTCTTGTCTCTTGGAAAACCAAGAAACAACCTACTGTTTCTTGTTCGTCTGCAGAGGCTGAGTACCGTTCCATGGCCTTGAGTACTTTTGAGTTGAAATGGTTGAAGTCCTTATCAGCTTCACTTGGTGTTATTCATATTCTGCTATGCGCCTGTTCTGTGATAGTCAGTCTGTTCTACATATTGCTAAAGATCCATTTTTCCATGATCGTACGAAGCACATAGAAACAGACTGTCATTTTGTTCGAGATGAGTTGTTAGCCGGTCGTCTTTCTACAGCCTACGTCATCAGTTAGCTGATATTCTCACCAAGGCGCTTGACAAACGACATCAGTTTTCGACTCCGCATGTTGGGCATCCGTGACTTACTTGCTCCAACTTGAGGGGGAGTATTAGGTGTAGTTATGCCAATATAGGCGTGTGACTTTCCTAGCTTTTAGGAAAGTTGTTTAGCTTTTAGGAATTAATTATATCTTTTAGGGTTGTATATAATCCTGTTTCTTGGTTGAATGAAAGTTAAGCCGTTTACTCCTAAACACTCTATAATTCTTAACACATCCCATGCCCTTCTCCTTTCTTGTTATAGTAGCCTCACCCGGGCAATCCCACATTTTAAACTCAACTTCCTCAACCAAGTATATACCAGCTTCATCTGCTAGCTCTTTCATATATTCCATCCATATGATATAGATGAGCGCCTGAGCAATCTTGTAAGTTATGTGTACTTCTTTTTTCGTCACCATCATGTACGCGCTCTTAAAAAAACCTCGAACTAAATCTTCATGAAGTCTCCTTTTTCAGAAATAAAGTGAGATGAAGATTGAAGTGTACTATTGGATTAAACAACTTAGGTAGTCAACGAAATCCAACTGCACGAAGGATAAGAGAGATCCTCATGCAGTCATGCTGAAAGTGGTTTTAGTAGAATAATATTGGATGAACTTATGGTTGAAAAGATACAACCCTTAGAAGTGAAATAACAGTTGTAGATATATAAAATCTAAAAATTGAGATTATAAAGTTTAAAAATGAATAATGCAGACTATAAAATGTAAAAATTAGATTTGGATTAACCCGGTGGTTATGTGATTTCGAGTACGACTATGTAGCTTACATTATTTAGTGATTTAGTTTCTAGATTATGGTATTGTGTCTAACCACAATTAATATAAAAGAGAGAATGATCTGAAAGAATAGTTCAAAATTGTCTTGATAAACTAACTAAATAAGACAAATCCACTTGTAAGAAGTACCAAAACTAAAATATCCTATTCTATTGTTAGCAAACATTTTTGTGCCCCACAAATTGAATGTGTGAAATATGTTTACTTTGATCCTCTTTAAGAGGTGAAGTCAGAAGTGAATATAATTTTAGTCCTTCATTATATAAGAAAGCATAAGGATGATAAAGCTAACATCAAACATTAAGAGTGCCATTATAATTGAATATCGTCCCACATAATATTCGATATATGATATAAAATATAATGGGAAATTTTACCTTTTCAATACAGGGTCTCTTATCAATTCTTCTTTTAGCTCTATTGCAAACACATGTGATTGCAGTTAAAAAGGCAAGTCTTTAGAGCCACTGGGCCATTGCCCGTTTCTTATTTGCTCATCAAGAAATAATAAGATACATCACACATTAGTTTACAAATCGACGTTTCAATTTCCTTAATTTTATTGAGAAAATGACACAATGCATTTCTATTTTACAGCATTATATTGTATATTTAGGATCCGGTGATAGTGGGCGTCGTCTTTTGGGTGATCCCGAAGATGTAATAAAATCACATCATGATATGATTTCCTCAGTATCAAAGAGGTATATACATAGAGAGATAAGATTCAACATACTCAATTACTCATCAAGTCTAATTAATTTGGCCAGGCCACTTTCTAAAAGTATATGTTTACCTGCTCTCATATTTACATAGGAATGGTAATGATCCAGATTCTTCAAAAAAAGAAGAAGTTAATTTACTCTTACACAAAAGTATTAAACGGTTTTGCTGCAACTCTTGATCAGGAGGAGGCTAAGGAGCTTAGAGGTAAGAGAAAAACTATTCACATTTCATTTTTGAAAAAGCTAAAATGTTGGTTAAAATTATTATTTCCATGGCAGAGCATCCAAATGTTATATCGATTTTTGAAAATCGCTATTTGGAACTACACACAACTCGGTCTTGGGATTTCTTAGATTCGTATCAACAACAAAATGTTCCTAGAAATGAATCAATCTGGGAAAAAGCGGCATTTGGTGAAGACGTAATCATAGGAAATATTGATACAGGCAAGTTTGTTAACAATTTATCTACCTTGATTATGATGAGTGGTCACGGGTAAATTTTGACATTCACATTCAAAATATAATTTCATCTTTTGATATGGTTCGAGAATCGAGACCCTATAATAAGGAGCCAATACAAAAGAATAAAAATATTATGTACAAAGATTCTTCATACACAATTTGTACGTCTAGCATTTCCCTGTTAATAGATGTGAGCTATACAATATTCTTGAATTGTAAAAGTTGTGCAGGTGTTTGGCCTGAATCTAAGAGCTTTACGGATGAAGGCTATGGTCCTATTCCTAAAAAGTTTAAAGGACATTGTGCGAACGAAAATGATCCAACATTTAAATGCAACAGGTAAGTTAGTATTTAAAATTTATATTTCATCAGCGAGCTTAGAAATAATTGCAACATACACTTGTGTTTGAACTAATGTAGTATTATTAGTAGTACCATTATATTATTGATGTTGTTCTTATGGTTATTGTTGTTGTGATAACGGATGAATGGTTGGATGGATGGATGGATAGGAAGCTTATCGGCGCAAGATATTTCTACAAAGGGTTAGCAGAAAGTGCATCATCAAATAATGTAACAGTGGACACAACAAAGCTAGGCCCTCGAGACATGCATGGGCATGGGACTCACACATTATCAATCGCGGCTGGGAATGTTGTCCCTGTATCATCATCGGATTCAATCAGTTTTGAATTTTTAGATATAAAAAATGCGATTGTGAAAGGTGGGGCACACCGTGCACGAGTAGTTGCATATAAGATAACATGGAAAGAATTGAAACATGCAACTCAACGTGGAGAACTTATAGAATCAAGTACCATGGATTTGCTAGCAGCTATAGATGCTGCAATAGCCGATGGAGTTGACATCATTAATCTCTCAATGGGATCAAATTTGCCTAAAGACATTAAGCCTATGGATTATTATTTACAAGATGCTGTGTCAATTGCTAGTTTTCATGCTATGGCCAAAGGCGTCCTTTTTGTTGCAGGTGTCGGAAATGAGGGACCAAATCCTAACACCCTTAATACTAATGTGGCTCCTTGGCTTCTCACAGTTGGCGCCAGTACTTCGGATAGGAAGTTTATGTGCTATATTACCTTAGGAAACCACCAAAATGTTAAGGTACCAAGCTAATATTTTCTACACTTACAAACACCCCTTCTCCATTCTAATCCTCTTTTTTTTTTTCTCCCTTGTAAACAACGATATACATCTAATTCATCTAATTCATAACTACTATTTTCTGTTAATGTGTTCGATTTGTTATGGACCAATAAATGAAGCGGTAAAAATTAATCTACTGAACTTATTTCTATTGAAATGAACTTTTTTATTGAACTGGACTTATTTTTACCGATTCATGTTGTTTTTTCTTCTTTGGATTACTGAACTTAACTTCTTTTTACTGAATTAGACTTATTCTTTACTAAATTAAACTTATTTCTACTGAAAATGAACTTTTTATTGAACTGGACTTATTTTTACTAATTCATGTTGTTTTTCTTCTTTACACTACTGATTTTTACTGAACTGAACTTATTTTTACTGAATTGAACTTTTACTGAAGTGAACTTATTTTCGCTGAACAAAACTCAGTTGTACCGAGATGAACTTATATTACTGAATATTATTATGTTAAATGGGACAGAGCAGAGCCTTAGTAATAGGTAGTTGGTAATCTTCCTTAAAATAAACTCTTTACTTTATTTTATTTTTATCTATGCAGGCGGCTCGATTTTTAGATCCAAAAATCAATCAAACACATTATCCTTTAATCAGGGGGGTTGATGCCCGCATTAATGGTGCTGATTTGACTAATGCGTGAGTATTTAATGAAATTAAGGCATCTCATTTTCTTTCTTTATTTCTATATTTAAACTGAATTCTTGTGAGGCCAATATCATTTTATAAAATAATTAATACATACTTCCTCCATCGTTCCTTAATGTTGGTTATGTTTTATGTTTCAATTCGTTACGTTAAGCAAGTGAAACTTTCTCTTACTCTCATTTATGGAAACGTTTAAAAATTTTACCTCAACCTATCCCACTTTAATCCACCTAGATTCCCTTTTCGTTTCCTTAAAAGTATTTCGTATCTACCTTTTCTTAGCTTATCCACACAACAATACCTCTCCCCTCTACTTTTCTTAGTTTATCCTACACAACGATATCGTTCTCCAATTGCCATAATAATAGATTATCAGGCAAATAGTTGGTCTAATTATTATACAATAATAAATTTGAGAATATTAATTAAAAACTGACATTTAAGTACTCGCTTTTTAAATAATAAAAAAGTATGAGTGTGAATTTAAAAGAAATATTTTTTCACTTTCTTTTAAATGAACACTCCTACTTTATGAGTACTTAAATGCCAATTTTTAATTAGTAATCGATTTTTTGACTTAATATATGCATGGTAAGTAGATCAACTATTATCAGAAAAAGAGAATACTTGATATAATCACCTCTTTTAACGGAAAAGTAATCCATTTTGGCTAAAATGTAATCATTTTGCTTCCTTAGCCGGAGCCAAATGTACATAACAATAGGTAATCTAGTTTGGTTTAAATGCAATATCTTAGTATAGGGTTACAGTTTCTAGGAAAAGAAATATTCTTTCACTAGAATGGATTACTATCTCACCATTCGCATATAACAAGTTTTTTCACCATTCGTAAAGAAATTAATTACCTTTCGGAACTTATAATAACACATATTAATAAAGTTGACATCATAATAGCTTGTATGTTCTCGTATAAATTATGTTCCTGCTACCGATTATATAAAAAAGTTTATGTGAAAATACTTTTTATATGAGAACATAAGAACCTTGAATAGCATTCCAATTTTGTGAAATATAATCTTTTTTTTCCTGAAAAATGAAATCATATAGAAACAAATTATACTTTTAGTTAATATGTGTTATTATAAGCTCCGACAGGCAATTAATTTCTTAAGCTTTATGTGCGACATCTATGGTGTATGTTTACTTTTGATTTTTGATCATATTATATAATTAACTAGATTATTTACTATTCAGATCATATTGTTTGCCTGGAACTCTTGATCCAGTGAAGGTTAAAGGGAGGATTTTAGTTTGCTTCATGTCACCTACAGCCCTAATGCCCCACGCCAGCCCTACAGTAAGTCAGGAGGCAGATAAGCTTGGAGCTGTTGGCATGATCGCAGCAAATGACCAAGTTGCTGGTTCATTACTTGCTGACGCTTTCCAAGTGGTCGCCACCGCGCACATCACCTATAAAGACGCTCAAACTATTTTTTCTTATATCAACTCTACAAGGCAAGTTAACTCCCTACATCTTTTGTTGTTAAGAGAAAAAAAAAGGACAATATTACATATCAATATTAAGGTCCGCCAAAGTTTAACTCCTAAATATAAACGACTTTATTTTCAATTTTCTATTATGACATTGCCAACTTATTTTATTAAACATATTACTAACTATATAATAAATAAAATCTCGGCTAAACTATTTGTCTCATTTGTCTCCTTCATGCTTGCATAGCGCTCCTTTCAAATCATGAGAGAACAACATTTACTTTGATGCTTTCCACCATTATTTTAAGATTGGGATTTGGACACTCACTCTATATTAAACCTTTTTTCAAGACAAGTTTTCCATGAACTAAATCTAGTATTTTTTTCATCCTTTTATATTTGACTTTTTGTTAATCTCTAAGTTGTATCTTTAAACTATTATGAGATTTATATCTCTAGCTATTTATTAGTAAAATACAAAATGAGTCGAACCTAACAAAATGTTACTGGCTATTTATTTCCAAATATATTGAAAAACATACATGATAAAAAAATCTTAAACTTTTACAAAAATGCAACGACCCATAGTTAAGCTTTATTTCTTAATATGTTAGAAATAATACACGATCAAAAAAATTTAAACTTTCTAAAACATGCAACGATACATACTTGATTAATCGAGTATAACTCATATCTTTAAAATTCACAGGACTCCAACTGCATTGATTACTGGTGTTAGGACAGAGTTGGGATTCATGCCTGCTCCGATGGTTTCCCCCTTCTCCTCTAGGGGTCCCAACACATTGACACCCGAGATTTTCAAGGTTTTTTTCCTAGTTCCCTTTAATTTTTCCTACCCAATTAAAAGTATATGGGTTTTTTTTGACCTGCCATATAGGTCGTGTCGTGTCGTGTCGACTTCGTGTTCATGTTAAAAATAAATGTGTCAAAAACCCTTGACACTAACCCGACCCATGTAACTAATCGTGTCATAGACCCTTGATACTAACGCCTGTTTAATTAAACAGTTACCCGTATCAACCATTTAACCCGTTTAAGTCATATGATTTAGAAAATTATAGTGATAAATCAACTTTTCGTGTCAAATTTTGTTCTTTCATTGTATGAATTCATATTTGGCTAACCACAAACCTTTATTTACTTTGAAATTTAATGAATGAAGTAAAAAGATTCTAGTGGTAACCTACATATCATACTATAATTCTACAAGTATCTATGTTTTTATATTAAACGGATAAAACCGTGTCAGTTTCGTGTTGAGAATGTGATAGGCTAAAGCTGTATCACCTAATCAAAAGTAATCCTAAAGTCCTCTAACAAACAATAGTCAGGGAAGTTGGGTCGAAGCCACAGGGAGACAAGTTTTCAGAGTTAATATTCAGTTAAAAAGCTACTTCATACAAGCTTAGGGAAGAATCAGCTGAACTACTAATTAAACTAAAGAAAGCAATATAAATAATGAGATTTAACCATGGATTAAAGGTCTATGGCATTAGTTCGGTCCACCATGCTTATACCAATCAAAGGGTTCAAACAACGATTAATACCTAGGTCAAGAGTCGAGAGATTAGAGCACGTGTTAAGCTATGGTTAAGTCTTAACGCTCATAATTCAACATATGTAGTATGGTCACTAACATAATCAAAAATTACTGGTGTGTACTAGGCCTCTAATCGTAAGACGGATCTGTACGAACAATTATTAACCACAAGCAATCAATGAAATTGGGCAATAACATTAATCACTCATCAAGAACAAATCACACCATAATCACTCTAATCAAAACCTAGAATAATAGTAATTCAAATATAAATCATGGTATAAACATGGTTTTCCTCCCTAAAACCCTGGAATATCGACTACTCACTCATAATCGAATCAACAATGAAGAATACAATATTAAAACCTAAACTTTGCATCATGAATGAATTAAATAATCAACTAAACAATAAAAGATTAAATAAAGAAATTAAGAGAGAAGAACAATACTGAATGACGGAAAGCAATAACTTTTAATTGAAATAATCTGAGGTTTGATCTCCTCCACAACTAATATAAAGTGATTACTCTAAGAAAGCAATAAAAACTAAACTAAGAACAATGGATATAAAATTCAAAGTCCCTCACAAAATAAAATAAGCTAAGTATTTATACTCAACCCCTAAAACTAATTAAAAAGCGAAAATAAAAGATAGATTTTGGGCTCCGCGTCCGCTGTCCGGAGCCATGCTGCCCGACCAAAACGGGCTAACACAAACTTGGGCCATCAGCTTTCCTTTCATTCACAAAAAACACACGCAACGACTCTCCACTTTTGGGCCTGCTCAACCCCGTTGGGCGAACATTTTGCGATTTTGCGTCAACTTGCGAAAGTCATATCTCTGAAACCAGAAGTCCGTTTGAGCCGTGTGACCTATCGTTGCAAAGCCCTTGTTATATAGATTCGAACCCAAGTGGAATTTCTTAATTTTCAATTTTCTATCAAAAGGTATGATGAAAATAGTGAACGTGTGTCAGTTTTGGCACTTCTTTCACTAACTCTTTGCTTCATCCGAACTCAAAATTGTCCCAAACAAATGCATTGTGATCCTTGTGCATGCCACCTTCATCCCCAATGATTAATAGGCTATATCCTTGATAATAATGATTAAATTGTATTAAAATAACCTAAAAATCATCAAAACACACAAATAGGGAGTAGTAGAGCGCAACTTATGTAATTCATGTCATTATACACCTAAATGCTCTAAAAAGAGCTCTAAATGAAATCTAAATGCATCTAAAACTATATATAAATGTGATACATCAAGCAGCCTTGACAAGCTTCAATTTAGTAATCAATTGAAACATTTTAGAGTCATTACAATCAACTGTGGGGCCTCATGGACAGTATTTGAAAGGGGGGTGACTTTCACATAGTGTAATATTTGATGGATCCCTTCCTGGAAATACTAGGATATACTGTAATAACAGCAGGTGAGTGATCATAATCTCCCTCACTTAGAAAACCAGCTTCAAAGCCAATAAGACTGTCCCTCTAAGCTACATTTTCCATTACTCTATCCAAGTTTGAAAAAACCTTAGCACCACCTTTTTATTGTTATTCCAAGTATAAAAATGACTAGAGCATTTAATGTTCTCCATATTGCAGTTTTGCATACACAATCTGATTGGCTCAATTTCATTAAGTCTTACAGTTGAACCAAACCATTCATCTACATCCATCAGACGGTTAAAATCTCCACATATCAACCAAGGAACAGCAGTATTGATGCCTCTCAGATCACTCCATAGCTTCTCTCTCTATTTTTATCATTAAAACCATATATAAAAGTGCAAGAAAAAAGACATTTCCTATTCACATGTTCAACTAGGTAATGTAGCTAGTCCTTTTAATAATACTAACATCAAAACTAGCAGTCTTGCAAGCAATTACAATTCTATCACCAGGATGAAATCTTGAATTGGAAGAGAAACACGAAACTTGAAACATCTTTTGATAAAGATCCCCTACGTGAGGAATCTTTACCTTTGTTTCCACGAGAACAACTAAGCCAATTGAGTGTCTGATAGGTTTTAGTCGTGTCACCTAATCAAAAATAAACCTACGGACCTCTAACTAGGTAGTCAGTGGAAGCAGGGTCGAATCCACAGGGAGACAGAGTTTCTAAATCAATATTCAACCAATTCAGCTACTCCAGATGAAATCAGAAAGGAATTAATTAAACTAAGGAATAGACTACGGAAGACTGAATAAATCGAGGATTAAACTATGGAATAAAAGTCTAGGGTATTAGGTCGGTCCACCATGCTTATACCAATCAAATAGGGTCAACTACTATTAAAACCTAAGTCAAGAGTCGGGGGATTAGAGCCTATGTTGAGCTATGGTTAAGACTCAACGCTCATAGTTCAACATACGCCGCATGTTCACTAACGTAATCAGAACTACTGATGTGTCCTAGGCCTCTAGTCGTAAGACGGATCTGTGCAAACAACTATTAACCACAAGCAATCAATGAAATTGTACACTGACATTAATTACTCAATAAGAACAAACCACATCACAATCACCCTAATCAAGCCCTAGAAATTGATAGAAATCTAAATCACAATCATGGTATAAACATGGCTTTCCTATCTAACACCCTAGAAAGAGAACTACTCACTCATAATCGAATTGGCAACAACAAAACTAATATGAAACCCTAAGAATTGCATCATGAACAATTGAATAATTAAACTAAGCAATCAAAGTAATTAAAGAGATAAAGAGTAGAGAAGGGTACCAATTGACGGAAAGCAGGAACTTTTAATGAAATCGAAATAGGTTTGATCACCTCTAAATTAATCTAAAGTGTTTGAATTAAACTAAGAACAATGTAGAATAAAACTAGTCTAAAACCTAATGAAAGATGAATAAAAGATGATTGAAAGATAATGAGGAAAAAGGTATTTATAATACCCCCTCAAGTCTAATTAAAACGGAAAGCAAAAGACGAAATTCGCGACAAATGACCCCAGACCCGATCGGGCCCGAGCACAGTACCCGATCGGGTCAAATACCAAAAGCTCCCCTTTTGCTTCTCGTGGTCCACGCAGCAGCAGCGCGCTATGCAGACGAAGATTAAGGTCCGCCCGATCGGGCCTTGGGCAGCCACCCGATCGGGCCTGGGAGCATTACAGCCCAGCACAAGCGCCTCGCAAGCAGCAACAATATAAGACCTAGCAGCACCTGGCCCGATCGGGTCGGGCACACTATGCCCGATCAGGTCTGGTGCATTGATGCTCGCCCGATGCGATCGGGCGTGACTCGCCCGATCGGGTCCGCAACTTCTATACCCGATCAGTGTATTTTCGCCCGATCGGGCCATTTCCGCCCGATCAGTGTACGGAGACCTCCTTTTTGACTCTTTGGCTCTTTAATCTTCATGTTTAGGGGTCTTGGGACCTCCTAAACTACCCATAAAGCTCGTGAGCCATCCTACGTGCCTCATAACATCTCGTAAAGCCGTGGTTGCTTCCAAATGGCTCGGGAATAAGGAGAAAACTCCATAAAACCTGCAATTCAATACTACAACACGAAACCACAACTGCATACGAAAGTTAGCACAAAATAGCTCCCAAGAGCTCCAATGACGCACAAATTAGCTTGTAAATAAGGGAGAAAACTCTATATAAATACGTGATATCAAACTCCCCCAAGCTAAACCTTTGCTTGTCCTCAAGCAAACAGCACATGAACATGGAATAGATTACCTCACCCCAAAGATAGAAACAAATCAAAGCTCAAAACATTTTCAAGACTAAGAATCGTTCAAGCAGGCATAATTCAAGTTTGGCTAATCAAATCCATCCAACCACCAATCATTCAAGCAATTTATCAAATTCAAGCATCCACAAAGCATACAAGTCCTGAAAAGGCACTCACAAGGGTGTCACTCCTCTCAATTTTGTGGCAGGCAAAGAATGTGCCCGAACACTCACCAACCCGACCATAAGTACCCTTCCCACTCACACTCTCATGTGTTTAAGAAGGTTCAATGACGCTCATCCTAGTCAAGTCGACTCAATTAGCAGAAATACTCTTTAACTTTGACAAACTGACTCGAAATCAATCAAATGAACAATGCAGACATAAGCTCAAGAGGACTTTATAGGGTTTTAATGGGGCTTAGGCGAGAGGTAGGGGATACTTTTGGGTAATGTGGTGGAAAAACCAAGAAAGGGGGGAGCATAAATCATTCAAACAAGGCCTAAGATGGCCTACACAACTCCCAACAATCACCATAAAACCATGTAAAGTAACCCAACTCTCATAAATCAATGAAAAGCTCATAACAAACCCAATTTTCTAGCAATGGAGCGAATATTCTTTTATGAACGTACGTGAATGAAAGAACTAGAATTCTTTTGAATTTTCATTTCATTTTTCTTTCATTTTTCTGAATTTCATTCACGCAACTCTAAACTTGCTTTCTTTCTTTTCTCTTTCTCACTCTCAAACCACAGCAAATACACTTTTAAATTCCTCAAAAACCAAACTAAACCAACAAACCAATCTCAAAATCAACCCATACAAAAGCTCCCCCAAGCTAGGCTTGGAATAATATCAAGTGAAGGCTTTTGGCTCATAATAGGGGTTTAAGTAACACGAAACAAGTCATTAGGCTCAGCGGGGCTAAGGAGGATAAAAGTATATCAAAAACTCACTCTGAAGCTCTAGAATAAGACAAAAGAACGCCTCTATCACAGCACATGCTACAAGTCATCTAAAATCAGACAAGTACGAAGTCAAAGTCAAGATCAATCCACTAAAGAGGAACTAACACACAAGAATAGACTGGATAATAATATGAATCCAATAGGCTACAAAGAGGCCTCACAGTCTAACCAATTCAGGTATGCAGCACAAAGTGGTCTAATATAATCCAGAAATGCTCGAAATCATAGCAATCAAACATCAAATCATAGCCTCAAGATCACAAATGCCCAGCTATCCAGAAAACAAAGTCAAATCAATTTCAAATAGAGCACAACAAGGGGCACAGGGAGGCAACTAAACCAGTCATGGGAACCATATTTTTTTCATTTTTTCAGTATTTTCCGAAAGCAGTAAAACTATTCTAGAAAGCAGTAAAAGAGATAGGGAATACAAACAGAACTCCTCCCCCAAGCTAAACTTGGCAGTGTCCTCAATGCCAAAAGGTGATAAGGACTATGCTAAGAGGAAAAACAATGTTAGTACCCTCACTCTCGCTCACAAAAGGAAGAAAAATAAAAAGAAAAGAAAAAGGGAAAGAAAAGAAAATACGAGTTGCCTCTCGCACAGCGCTGGTTTATAAAGGTCCCGCACGACCATAATCCTCCCTCTCTCAAATAGGAGGGGCTTGGCAGTGAGTGCCACCCTCATCAAACATCTTTCTCCTCCAAATGTTCTTGACAATGCCTCCAGACGGTGAGGCAACCTTAGGTGGAATTTGAACCTTCTCCACCCCTACTTCATCTAAAACCTTATCCCTGCAAAAAGATTGTTCAAGCATAGGAGCCCTAACAGCATTGGTTAGTTTAAAAATCACTTTATCATCACCAACACTCAGAGTTAAAGACCCAGACTTGACATCAATGACAGCACCAGCAGTACACAAAAACGGCCTACCCAAGATAATAGGAATCTGGGCATCCTCATCCATATCTAACACCACAAAATCAACAGGAATATAGAATTTCCCTACCCTAACAGGAACGTCCTCTAAAACACCTAGAGGGTATTTTATAGAACGATCCGCCATCTGTAAAGTGATTTGTGTGCATTTAAGGGCTCCCATGTTCAGTTTCTTATAAACAGACAATGGCATAACAGAAACAGAAGCACCTAAATCACACAAAGCCTTATCAATAAAAATAGGTCCAAGATGGCAGGGTATAGAAAAACTACCAGGATCTTTTAACTTTGGTGGGGTTTTATTTTGAATAAAAGCACTACACTCTTCAGTAAGAGCGACACGTTCTACCCCACCAAAGTCTCTTTTCTTAGTAAGCATGTCTTTCAGAAATTTGGCATAAACAGGCACTTGGGTAATTAAGTCTGTGAATGGAATCGTTACCTCAAGGTTCTTGACCATAGACAAGAACTTACCAAACTGCTGATCGACCTTGGACTGTTGCATCCTGTGAGGAAAAGGTAGCCTTGGTGTAAAAGGCGTTTCAGAAACCTTCTCCTTTTTCTTCCCTGTCTGTTCAGCTTCTGCAGACAAATCGACTTCAGACGTCGAATTCTTTCTTTTTCCTTCCTCTACCACCCTCTTCTTCCCTGCAGTCGGGGTAACCTCATCAATGGGCACTGGAGGGGCATCATATGCAATGCCACTGCGAAGAGTGATGGCATTCACATGCTCTCTCTGAACTGGTTGCCCTGGCAATTGTCCCTGCTGCCTCTGTGCATTAGATTCTGCCAACTGAGCAACTTGAGCCTCGAGAAGTTGGATGTGCTTCTCTTCAGCCCTCCTTGTTTCCTCATTTGCCTTTTGCATAGACAATATCAGTTTCATCAGTTCAGAATTGCTAGGCTCTTGTGGGTTGTTTTGTGGAGGTGGGGTGTGGAAATTTTGTGGAGTTTGGAAGTTATTGGGATGATGGAAGTTTTGTGGTGGTGGTCTTTGGAAATTTTGTGGGGTTTGATGGTATGAAGGTTTAGGGTAGTATTGTGGAGGTGGAGGTTGATGGTTTTGTGGGTTTTGGTAGTTATGTGAAGGGGGGAGGGTTTGTGGTCTTTGTTGGAAGGCATTGGCCTGCTCCATCTGAAATTGATTGAACTGACAGTCATGCCCAAAGTGACCCTGAACACCACATACCTCGCAGTAAGATGAGGTAATGGGTGCTACTGCAGACATAGCATTGATACTCATGGGTGGAGGTGTCGGACTAGAAGACTTCATTAGCTGCTGAGTTAGTTGCGCCATCTGAGATGTAAGCAATGAAATAGCGTCAACTTCAAGTACCTTCTTAGTCAAACTCCTAGATGATGTATGGTCATTGGCTGCAAGATTTGATATGAATTCATAACCCTCATCAACTGCCTTGTCTAAAAACACTCCTCCTGCAGACGAATCAACAATACACTTCGTCTGAGGCTGCAGACCATTGTAGAATGTCTGCGTCAAGAACCATTTGTCCATATTATGGTGTGGACACTCTCTCTGTAAATCTCTAAACCTAGCCCACGCTTCCCTTAATGTTTCATCAGGCTCTTGGAAAAACGTGGCTAGTTTATTTCTGATTTCTGCTGTTTTAGTAGGTGGGTAATACTCTCTCAGAAATGCAGCAGAAATCTCACTCCACTCGGTTTCTTTCACATCGTTCAACCATTTTTGGGCTCTATCTCTCAGTGAAAACTCGAACAACATGACTTTGAGTTGATCTGGAGTGACGCCGGCATGTTTAACGGTTCGACAAAGTTGTTGAAACCGTTGTAGATGATTTGCCGGATCTTCAGTAGGATGCCCACCAAACTGATTTTGCTGGACCATGCTGATGAGTCCAGGCTTGATTTCGAAATTTGCTGCGGCAATGGTGGGCATAGTAGGTCCAGTGGAGAGACCATCAGGGTTGGGCACCCCATATGATTTCAGTGATTTTGACATAACTGAATTCAAGGTGTCTATTCCAGAGGTGTTCAGCTGAACAGACTGCTTTTCTTTCTGCTTTATCTTTCGGATCCGCCTGATTGTCCTAGTAAGATCGAGGTCCGCTGGAATTGGGGAACCGTTTCTTTGGGACCTGGGCATACAAAAGAAACAAAAAGCAGCAGTAAAACGTACCTCGATTGAAACAATGAAGTTCCAATGAAGTACAGAGAAGTAGACTAAATGATTAAATAAAAACTTAGAGAACTTGCCGTCTCCCCGGCAACGGCACCAAAATTTGATAGGTTTTAGTCGTGTCACCTAATTAAAAATAAACCTACGGACCTCTAACTAGGTAGTCAGTGGAAGCAGGGTCGAATCCACAGGGAGACAGAGTTTCTAAATCAATATTCAACCAATTCAGCTACTCCAGATGAAATCAGAAAGGAATTAATTAAACTAAGGAATAGACTACGGAAGACTGAATAAATCGAGGATTAAACTATGGAATAAAAGTCTAGGGTATTAGGTCGGTCCACCATGCTTATACCAATCAAATAGGGTCAACTACTATTAAAACCTAAGTCAAGAGTCGGGGGATTAGAGCCTATGTTGAGCTATGGTTAAGACTCAACGCTCATAGTTCAACATACGCCGCATGTTCACTAACGTAATCAGAACTACTGATGTGTCCTAGGCCTCTAGTCGTAAGACGGATCTGTGCAAACAACTATTAACCACAAGCAATCAATGAAATTGTACACTGACATTAATTACTCAATAAGAACAAACCACATCACAATCACCCTAATCAAGCCCTAGAAATTGATAGAAATCTAAATCACAATCATGGTATAAACATGGCTTTCCTATCTAACACCCTAGAAAGAGAACTACTCACTCATAATCGAATTGGCAACAACAAAACTAATATGAAACCCTAAGAATTGCATCATGAACAATTGAATAATTAAACTAAGCAATCAAAGTAATTAAAGAGATAAAGAGTAGAGAAGGGTACCAATTGACGGAAAGCAGGAACTTTTATTGAAATCGAAATAGGTTTGATCACCTCTAAATTAATCTAAAGTGTTTGAATTAAACTAAGAACAATGTAGAATAAAGCTAGTCTAAAACCTAATGAAAGATGAATAAAAGATGATTGAAAGATAATGAGGAAAAAGGTATTTATAATACCCCCTCAAGTCTAATTAAAACGGAAAGCAAAAGACGAAATTCGCGACAAATGACCCCAGACCCGATCGGGCCCGAGCACAGTACCCGATCGGGTCAAATACCAAAAGCTCCCCTTTTGCTTCTCGTGGTCCACGCAGCAGCAGCGTGCTATGCAGACAAGATTAAGGTCCGCCCGATCGGGCCTTGGGCAGCCACCCGATCGGGCCTGGGAGCATTACAGCCCAGCACAAGCGCCTCGCAAGCAGCAACAATATAAGACCTAGCAGCACCTGGCCCGATCGGGTCGGGCACACTATGCCCGATCGGGTCTGGTGCATTGATGCTCGCCCGATGCGATCCGGCGTGACTCGCCCGATCGGGTCCGCAACTTCTATACCCGAGCAGTGTATTTTCGCCCGATCGGGCCATTTCCGCCCGATCAGTGTACGGAGACCTCCTTTTTGACTCTTTGGCTCTTTAATCTTCATGTTTAGGGGTCTTGGGACCTCCTAAACTACCCATAAAGCTCGTGAGCCATCCTACGTGCCTCATAACATCTCGTAAAGCCGTGGTTGCTTCCAAATGGCTCGGGAATAAGGAGAAAACTCCATAAAACCTGCAATTCAATACTACAACACGAAACCACAACTGCATACGAAAGTTAGCACAAAATAGCTCCCAAGAGCTCCAATGACGCACAAATTAGCTTGTAAATAAGGGAGAAAACTCTATATAAATACGTGATATCAGTGTCTGTGAATAAAAGTTATGACATCATCTTGTTTACTAGCTCCATTGATCACTCGGACATTCCAACTTCAATTCTATCCATTAGTATTGGAAGGAGCTCCCCCTCCCTTTCTATCATTTACCATTTTAACCTTTTCAGAACATTCATCACCATTTATTTCATCTCCTTGAGTTATTGCAGCTTCCTCAATCTCATTCCCCATCATCTTTCACCATATCACATTGCATCCCATCATTTAGTTCTAGAGCTTGAAAAGGGATAGAAACTTGCACTGGTGACTTTGGAAGAGCAAAGATTTTAACAGGCTCAAGAACTTGTTGAAATCCATCAGAAACTTTAACATATTCCTCTGCAGGTATTATAGTATTTGCAACCTAGACTTGTTTACTCTTTTTCACCTTACAATCCTTCACACATGTCCGATACCCTTGCAAACAGAGCACAAATATGGTTTTCCTTTAAAGTGAATTGGAACTTTAATAACCTCACCATGCTCATTTACAATACATATATCATCTAGAAATACTTGATTCCCATGAGCTTCTAGCATCAGCCTCGCTAACTAAAGTTTTTCACGCTTCTTAGTAGCCATATCCACCCTAGCTAATAGCCTTCGCAACCTACCTAGAAATCTTGAATAAACTTCTTTCACACTAGTATTTGAATGCCAACTTCATTTGCACCCAAGCTGCTATAGTTTTAATTCTGTTTCTCAAAATCGACGCCCTCAGACCATGGTTTAACAATCAATGGCTTACTATCAAAGAAGAATAGACCTCCTTGCGAAATATATTCACAGTTCATCATTGTGAGTCTAACAGTAAAGATACCCTTAGCCACCATAACAACCTTATCTACTCTAAAGTTTCTCCAGATACAACGAATAAAACCCTCCATAACCACCGCATGTGGATTTGCCCCTACCACGTAACATACTAATGATGAACATCAAAAATCAAACTCCTCTTGGATGTCCACTAAATCAATACGAATTATTAAGAGAAACATCAGCCTGACACCCCTTTTCCCTACTATTGTTAACATTACTTACACTCCTATCATCAGCAATACTGTCAAATTGTTGAAGAATAGTAATATAATTATTTACCTCTATATCCAATAACCTCCTCTGCTGCTTAGATGGTCCAGACAGAGCTTCCATCCATTCAGTGAAGGTGTGGTGGAGAATGGATTTGCGATTTCAATTGAATTTATGTTGTCTTTGGAGAATAAACTTCACCAATCTCCATTTCCTTGGACCTCACTCAACTATTTGAAAGAGTTTCTCTCATCTGTTACTGGAACCAGAAGAGAGTACCTTTTCAAAACTTCATATAGTTACTCTAAATTTACCTTTTCATTGCATAGTACCATCTTCTTCAACTAAGCATCATAAATTTAGTTAAGTTTATATAATATAGAGGAACTAATCTAATTTATTCTTATTTTATGTAATTGTTCAGCTTTTATGTAATTGTTCAATTTTTTTTCCAACAACATAAAATAGGTACAAATTAGATGAGTTCCCAAGATAACATAAAGTTATGAAATTAATTCTGCTCATGAGGGCTCCAGATAATAAAAATGATAGGTTGTAGGATATTATGTTAAATTGTAGCAAGAGTTGAGGTATATAATGAAATTTGAATGAGCACAAACGTATAAGTTGAATCAACCAAAAATAAAATATGTAGCAAAGAGTTGATTATAAGAAGTAAAAAGTAAAAATAATACAGTAAATAATAACAGTTTTTAGCGTATGTCTTTCTAAAGAGTATATTCTTCAACAGCCTGACGTAATGGCTCCAGGAGCCAGTATAATTGCTGCATATTCGCAAGGTCCACAAGCTCAATATACGCCCGATACTTATTTCCCAGTGAGCGGGACATCAATGGCAGCTCCTCATGTTACTGCTATTGCTGCTCTTCTTAAAAAGCTATATCCTCACTGGTCCCCATCCGCCATCAAATCTGCTATCATTACCACAGGTATTTTTATGTGATTAGTTTATGGACTAATAATACTTAAATTAATTACCCATCTACTAAACTTCATTATTGAATTTGATTTGCGCAGCAAACCCCCTGGATAATAGTAAGTTGCCAATACTTGAAGAGGATATGGTGCATGAGTCAACACCATTTGGTTTCGGCGCGGGCTTGGTACAACCTAATCAAGCTATGGACCCTGGGCTAGTTTATGACATGACTCAATATGATTATATTGACTTCTTATGTGCACACAATGCTAACACTACCTCGCTCAAAGAATTCACCGATCAATATGCTTACAAGTGTCCCAAATCATATAATCTGATGGACTTCAATTATCCTATTATCTCTATTCCCGATTTCTCGGGTAATGCAGTTGTTACTCGAAGGTTGAAAAATGTTGCACAACCGGCCACATATATGGCACGCATAGATGCACCACCTGGGATTTCAATTGTTGTTGAGCCTAAGACTTTGGTATTCTCTAAAATGGATCAAGAGATTAAATTTAAACTTGTGTTTTCTGCTGACGTCAATCATCTTCCTATGGATTTCAAATTCGGAAATTTGGTGTGGTCTGATGGTAAGCACGTTGTAAGAACACTCATTACAATCAACCCCAAAGCGCCGATGACAGCAAATACTCCAAGCAAGTTAAATCCCCTTAAGCATTGATTATACCTCCTTAATTGTTTCTCAGAATAATCTGTGTGTTGTAGCTTAGCTTTATTCTTCTTTACTCTCTAGCCTCATTCCCCAAATCAAGTGAATGTTAACATACACAACTATCATCAGCTTTATGATACAAGTGCATAGGTCATTGAGAATTCATTTCAAATCTCTTTCGGATTGAAGATGGCAAAATGTAGACTTGTTTAGTTGTTGGTTTCTTTTACCATATATGCATGTGTTCTTATTTATTATTACGTATAGCTTCATGTTTAACATACTTTGAATAGAGAAGAAACCTCAATTAATTCATAGTTGGGCTTATCCATTTTATCACAATATCTATTGTACACGAGAATAGAGTAAGGTACATTGAAACTTATTTATTGATTATTTGGAGCTCCCTTACTATGTTCTTTTTACTCATTTGGAGGGCTCCATAACAAAAATAATATATATATATATATATATATATATATATATATATTATATATATGAGTTTATCATTACATACTCTTATATAAAGTAGCTTTAAACTACTTATATGAGGATTAAATTAACCTTTGAATAAAAATAGAAACTTATTTAATGTGAAACTAAATTTATATTCCAATTAATTATAAATTACAAAGTATATTTTTACAATTTCAGTTCAATCAGCTTAGTCCAGCTTAACAAACAATGTCTTGTTCTTTTGTACTTATTTTTTAGTTTTATTTCAATAAAGTCTAGTTAATTTCAGTCACTTTATGTTCATAGTTTCAGTTCAGTTAGATAAGACAATTAAAAAGAATAGGGCCAAAATTGGAGTCAATCTAAAGGATGATCAAGTACGAAACCAATATATAAAAAAGGATACTTTTTTGGGATGGGTGCAAAGATAACCAGAGTTTTTTTCTTACTCGGAATTCAAACCACTAGAGAGAACTAAAATATTAAAGAAAAAACAGAAAAAAAATTAAAACTAATAACTAATAAATAAATTTAAAACAAAACTAAAAATCAAGCTTCTCTAAGAAGCTATACAAGACGATAGATTTGCCTCCAGAGGATCGGAACACTTGGTCGACAACAGCGGCAATCGTCATGGTGGCGGAAGGATGATAACCTAAAATTTTCTAGTTTTCTACCCCAACTGGGGTGGTAAGTACTTTAAAGTCAAGGACAAGAGTAGAAGTGGCAACCCTTCAAAGATGACTTGAGGTTTGTTAGGAATATTGTTAGTTAGCTAATTATGTAAATAATATTATTAGTTGGCAAGATGATATTATTAGTTGGCAAAGATAAATATTCCCCTTGATCTTAGGCGTGTGATAGGCAATGTATCAAGCGGATTTCCTTTGCTTTGGCTGTACATATATTGCTTTGGCATGAATGAGAATACAAGACTTTGATCCCTAATTCATATTTTACCTGGTATCAGAGCCGTAAGGCATTTTTTTTTCACCATCATGGCTGGCGACAGTGAGACGCCACCACCCCCACCACCGCCCAACTATCTACCCAATTCACCATTTTTCTTAAGCGCCGGTGATAAACCCGGCAACTATATTACTCCAACTCGTCTACGTCATGACAATTACGATGATTGGGCGGCCGATATTCAAATGGCTCTGGAGGCTAGACGTAAGTTCGGTTTTCTTGACGGCACCATCACCGAGGCCGAACCACCTTATACTTCGTTAGATTGGCGACAAATCAATGCTATGCTAGTTTCTTGGATCACTAACACTATTGATCCCGAGGTAAAATCCACCCTTTCTAAATTTCGTGAAGCATCTCGTCTTTGGGACCATCTTAAAACTCGTTTTGCACTTGTCAATGGCCCTCGTATTCAACAATTGCGGACGACTATTGCCAAGTGTGAACAACCTAAAACTATGTCTGTTTCTCAATATTATGGTCAATTAAATAGATATGGGAAGAATTTTTTCGTCATGAGCCTTTAATTGATTGTCATTGTTGCTCTAAATGTATTGCGGGTTCTCTTCATGCCCAAAGACGGGAGAAACGACAATTACATGATTTTTTAATGGGCTTGTATTCTCCGTATTACTCTCACGTGCGCACCAATATTCTTTCCACCGATCCTTTACCATCTTTAGATCGGGCTTATCATTTGGTTGTGCAAGATGAGACGTATGAGTCATTCTAGTATTGAAGACAAGCCCGCGGATGTTCTCGGGTTTGCGGTTCAAGTCCCTAAGGGACGTAGCAAGGGTGAACGACCCGTGTGCACTCACTGTCGGAAAGTGGGCCACGAGGCGTCACGTTGCTGGGCTTTGTTGGCATGTTCCCATTGCAAGAAAAATGGGCACGATGTTTCTATGTGTTATGAATTGGTTGGGTATCCGGAAGGCTGGAAAACAGGTACCAAAACTGATTCTTTGGGCAGCAACGCAGCGCGCAACGCTGCTGGGCAGCGAGGCAGGTTGACTGCCAAGACAAACGCTGCTGCTGCTGCAGCGTCTTCGGCAGCCGCAACCTGCAGTACGTCTGGCAGCACGTACAGTCAGCCCGCTACTCTCTTTTCTGCTGAACAATGGCAAGCGCTCGCCGGTCTCTTCGGTAATGCAAAACTCCCCGATGATCGATTAAATGGTACGTTTTGCAATGATTTTTGGATTATTGACACCGGTGCAACTCATCATGTAACGGGTAAATTATCATGGTTATTTGACTTGGTTACTATTAATGATTGTCCGATTGGGCTTCCTAACGGGGCTAATGTTGTGGCTACTCATACGGGCTCAGTAAATTGTCTCCCACTATCACTCTCACGGATGTGCTTTATGTCCCTACTTTTAGTTGCAATTTGCTTTCGGTTTCTAAATTGACTAGAGCTTTATCTTGTTTTGTACAATTTAACGATTCTATGTGTGTTATTCAGGACCCAGCGAAGGAGCTGATTGGGACGGGTCGTAAGCGGGATGGACTTTATTATTTTTGTGGCAGCAGCTTGGTTACTCATGTTGCGGTGAATGGTGTTTCTTCCGACTTGGAGCTATGGCACAAACGAATGGGACATCCATCCGAACGAGTGGTGAAGTTGCTTCCTCCTCTATGTGATCATAAGGGTAGTTTGAATAAAGCTTGTGAGATATGTTTTCGTGCTAAACATCATAGAGACAAATTTCCTCTTAGTGATAAACGAGCTAGTCGTATTTTTGAGAAAATTCATTGTGATTTGTGGGGATCTTACAGACATGTTTCTTCTTGTGGAGCTCGTTATTTTTTGACTATTGTTGATGATTTTTCCCGAGCTGTTTGGGTTTATTTATTGGTTGATAAGACTGAGGTTTTTAGCATGTTTATGTCTTTTGTGGCCATGGTTGAACGCCAATTTTCTCAAAGCATTAAAGTGGTGCAAAGTTACAATGGCACTGAATTTAATTGCTTACATGATTATTTCAATGCCTCTGGTATTATTTTTCAAACCTCTTGTGTGAAATGTCCTGAACAAAATGGGCGGGTTGAGCGCAAACATCAACATATTCTCAAATGTAGCTAGGGCTCTTCGTTTCCAAGCCCATTTATCGATCTATTTTTGGGGGGAGAGTATTTTAGCTTCCGCTCATCTCATAAATCGAACTCCCTCTCTTATCCTTGGAAACAAAACTCCTTTTGAAATTCTTTATGACTCTATACCCTCATACGATGCCATTCAGATTTTTGGATGTTTGTGCTTTGCTCATAATCTCAAAACTAATGGTGATAAGTTTGCAAGTCGGAGTCGGAAATGTATTTTTGTTGGCTATCCTTTTGGGAAGAAAGGGTGGCGTCTTTATGATCTTAATACCCAAGAATTTTTTGTGTCACGTGATGTTAAGTTCTTTGAGGATATTTTTCCATTTATGAGCCCGGAAGAAGTCAATATTGACCTTAGTCAAAATTTTCCCCTTGATGATGACGTCATTCACGATGATTTTGCTGACCTTCTCCTTGTCCCATCTAGCCCAGCAACACAAATATCCCCTAGCCCACATATACCCATTACTCCAACCTCTCAAATTTCCTCCTCCTCACAATCTCAAAGCCCACTCCCTTCTCCTACTCCTTCCTTGCCCACGTCAACTGGGCCGCCCCTTCCTACTCCTTCTCCCTCTCTTGAGTCCACATATAGTTCCTCTCCTTCCCTTGCACCAGAAATGCAGCCCACTTCCCCTTCACTAAATGCGGACCCTCTTCCCCCATCTGGGCCGCCTCTCCTTGGGTCACTCATATTGTCTTCATTTCCTCCTCTCTCCATTGAGTCTTCTCCCTTAGGCAAAGGGAAACGGGAAAAATTTCGGTCCGTGCTTTTGAATGATTATTATACAAACACCATTGCTGCCACGTGTCCACCCGCGCTTGACTCATCCTCATCACCTCCTTCAGGTACTCCGTATCCCATAGCTCATTTCGTTAAGTATGCAAAATTTTCTGTCAATTACCGAAAGTTTCTCTTCTTCTATTGTTTCTAATGCTGAGCCCAGGTCTTTTAAGGAGGCTATGAAGGATGCAGGTTGGCAAGCATCCATGCGTGATGAGATTCGGGCTTTAGAAGAAAATGGAACTTGGTCTTTGGAGCCTTTGCCCCCTGGCAAGCGTGCTTTGGGTAGTCAGTGGGTTTATCGCACCAAATACAAGTCCAATGGCGATGTGGAACGCCTCAAATCTCGCCTGGTTGTCTTGGGCAATCACCAGGAAGGATTGACTATAATGAAACTTTTGCTCCAGTTGCCAAGATGACTACAGTACGGGCCTTCCTAGCTATAGCTGCCTCTAAGCATTGGGAACTCCATCAGATGGACGTTCATAATGCTTTTCTTCATGGTGATCTCGATGAGGAAGTTTATATGAAGCTTCCTCCTGGTTTTGACTCCACTGATTCTTCGCTCGTGTGTCGTCTTCGAAAGTCATTATATGGGCTTAAACAAGCCCCTCGGTGTTGGTTTGCTAAACTTGTCTCTGCCTTAAAAGGGTATGGTTTTTCTCAGTCTTATTCCGACTATTCTCTGTTTACCTACTCTCGTGGTACTACTCATCTCAATGTATTAGTCTATGTCGATGATCTCATTATTTCTGAGAACGATTCAGCTGCCCTTGGTACTTTCAAGGCTTACTTGAGTGATTGTTTTAAAATGAAAGATCTGGGCCCTTTGAAGTATCTCCTTGGCATTGAGGTAGCCCGTAGTGCCTCTGGTCTTTTTCTGTGCCAAAGGAAGTATTTACTGGATATTATTTCTGAGACAAGTTTGTTGGGGGCTAAGCCTAGTGCTTTCCCTATCGAGCAGAATCATCGACTAGGCCATGTTACTGGCCCTATTATGGAGGATTCCGCCTCTTATAGGCGACTCGTGGGTCGTCTCATTTATTTGTCTGTTACTCGGCCTGATCTGGCCTATGCTGTTCATATCTTATCACAGTTTATGCAGGCACCTCGCTCTGAGCATTGGGAGGCTGCCTTGCGTGTGGTGCGCTATTTGAAAGGCACTCCTGGTCAGGGCATCTTATTGCGAGCAGACAGTGACCTATGTTTACAGGGATGGTGTGATTCTGACTGGGCTGCATGCCCGATTACTAGACGCTCTTTGACTGGCTGGATTGTGTTTCTTGGTAACTCTCCCATTTCATGGAAGACTAAGAAACAACACACTGTCTCTCGTTCTTCTGCTGAGGCGGAATACCGCTCCATGGCTGCTATTACATGTGAATTAAAATGGCTTAAGGGTCTATTATTATGTCTTGGCGTGCATCATCCAAAGTCTATTCCTTTATATTGTGATAGTCAGTCTGCTCTTCATCTTGCTAAGAATCCCGTGTTCCATGAGCGTTCTAAGCACATTGAGGTGGATTGTCATTTTTTGCGTGATGAAGTTATTGATGGACTCATTACTCCTTCTTATGTTCCTACTCAGACACAGTTAGCAGACATTTTCACCAAGGCTCTTGGCAAGTCACAGTTTGATCTTCTCCTGTCCAAGTTGGGCATTCTTGATCCTACCCATGCTCCAACTTGAGAGGGGGTGTTAGCAATATTGTTAGTTAGCTAATTATGTAAATAATATTATTAGTTGGCAAGATGATATTATTAGTTGGCAAAGATAAATATTCCCCTTGATCTTAGGCGTGTGATAGGCAATGTATCAGGCGGATTTCCTTTGCTTTGGCTGTACATATATTGCTTTGGCATGAATGAGAATACAAGACTTTGATCTCTAATTCATATTTTACAAGGTTCCCTTAGGCGGCCCTGCTGAAAAATTAGATATGGATAGAATTAAGTGCACCGGATCTCACCGACAAGCAAAGGAACTTAAACCTTGGAGTGGCGATCTTTAATTAGCAATGGGGAAAATAGAACGCAAATAAGTGGAAGTCATCATTGACAGCCTCTAAAAACAACTCTCTTGAAGCAGCGATAGGAGCTAGGAGTTTTCAAAGGTGAAAGTTGGCTGGCTTGGGGTGTGAGGGCGATTAGTTGGCGGTGGGAGGGCGGCTGGCTGAACAGATGAAGGTGGTTGGCTTGTGGTGGGAGGGCGGTTGACTGAAAAGATGAAGGGCAGTGGAGTCTGAATGCCCTTTTATTTCTCTATATATAAAAACGATAATGACAGTTAATAGAAATCACTGGATTTAGAGAATGGCCTAGTAAAATGTTGATAAAAAAGATAGTTGCATGTTACAAAGGATAATGACTCGAGCTAAAGAATAAAATGATTTAGCCAATTAGGTATTGAAAATGAATTCAATAAGTTTTGCACAACTCTTAGCCTTTAGACGTTGTTGATCTATTTGGCAAAACTAGCTGTAGTGGTTGGGGATTAGCGGTTGAGTAGCTATTAGTTGCAGGGGTAGTTGTGAGCTGTCTAATGCAACTGTTAAAGGTCAATTGTCAAGCTACATGTTCATAGTATGAGTGTTTGCCAAAACTACTTGTTGAAACATTTACTCCGATTCAATTAATGATATCTTTGAAAAATAACATGCATTGTAATTATTGTTGTTATTGTTGTTATAATCTATTATTATCATTATTATCTATTATTCTCCTTTGGCAACGGTTTCAGTTAACGATTCATGTTAGCCGACCCCAAATCACTTTGGGAATAAGGCTTAGTTGTTGTTGTTGTTATTAAACAAACTCATAAAATTTACAAAAAATTAGTGGGAAGCCGAGATACTATCTAAGGCCCTACTCCTTTAGTTATAGTACAACTAATTCTAGTAAAGGTGTAAACAGCAGCTCGTGCCTGAATATCTTGGGCAATGGAGAAATTTCGTATCTGTTTGAGAAAGGACACAACATCATTCTCTACTTCCCCTAATGAAGAGAAAGAGAAAGGGAGCAAACCATATCCAATAGTTGTACGCTTAGCCTCATACTTGACACGTTTTCATCAATCACTGCACGACCGGGCACGAAGTCAAACATCCCAGATTGTGTCAAGGGGGTGACCCAATCAGATCAACCACACATCAAGCCCCCCATCCTTGAGTAACATGTCCGCTGGATGTAGGGGTTTGTTATGCCCGCCACCCATCCCTTATCAACTTCCTTACCAGCTGAAAACCCAGACCGATAGTAGATGTCTACAAGGGTGTCACACACAACATTATATGTAGACGTTTAATACTACCTTCATCCCATATTAGTCGCAACAGTATGACTGACACACTTACAAATACGCAATTTTGACCATTAATATAGCTAACTATCAGTTACTAAAAATTATGAAAAATTGGAATGTCAAATTGATATATTGAGACAAATCTAAGAACATCTTATTTACTAACACTTGATTTTATATGTTAGTTAAAAATCATGGTCAAAGTAAGGCACATGAATAGTGTAAAACTCAAACTGTTGCCACTAATATGGGACAGAGGGAGTACCAATGATACCAACAGACAACACAGCATGGTCTCCATAAATATCCCCAGCAAAAACCCTGGAGCAAACTAAACATGGCTTCGAAACAAAAAACAAGGGAACAACCAATCGGTAACATAACACACAACAATAAGTCTTACCATTTATAGTCTGTCCCAAACTTGAAATCGGGACCGCCCTAAGTCAATCAGAAGTGCGGTCTCCCTATTGAGATTTTCACAAAGCCATATGCCGTGAAGATGAAGAAAATGTGGATTTTGCAATTTTAGTAACCCGTGTGAAATATATGTCTGCCAGTTTCTTCATGAGTTTGGGAGCGACGATATCACTTGGATTACTCAAAGATCAATCTCCATAGTCCTATTAAACACACTCATAACCTCATCAAAGGTAGGTCCAGATGCTATGACACCAGCATATCGAAGAAGCTTAGCCTACAAACCAGTAGACTGCAATCGTGACGCAAGAAAGGCATAATTAAAAACATCATCTACATAATAGATAGCAAGCCCCCAAATGCAAAGGGTAAGGTGGCAAGCCTCTATTTCCAGTAGCCAAACCTTGGACCAGAAGCAGTAACAATAAGATTTTTATTTGGCTCAAAAAGAGAACTTACCTCCTTTCAAGGATTTCCTAAATGGGTTTAGCTAGTCTAATGTGTAAGAATATGCAAAAATACTTACTGCATATCGTAGTAAAAATTGAGGTGTCATAATATTAGAAATTACGTAGCCAATGTGTAAAAAGATGGCAAATTGCAGTAAGCAATTTGTTCACTTAAAAAGAAAAGCCAGCATCAATTTAATGCTCCAAGCTTTTAGGATGAGAAACATTCTACCCAAACAATCAGTATATAAGTACTTGCTGCAACCTGCACATTTCTGATATACAACAAATAGAAAACACAACATAAAGAGAGGAACGAGATAGAGAAGAAGGCGTGAATTAAAGTTTTAGACATCAATACTACTAGGTACATTCTTGAATATCCCTGTTAAAATTTGTGATTTATTAGTTCTTATATAATCTTTTAGTGAAAAAAAATGAGTTTCCATACTAATTTGTTATAATGGTTTTGATGGTAAAGGTACATTGTTATTTGTTAATAATCGACTAATATTAAAGCTTATGGTATAACTATGTTATGATTTGTCTACTATACGTGATAATAATAATGTTACACGAAGTTGTTATTATAAGATCAAAGGTATATGGCAGAGAAAGGATACTTGTATATTATTCGGAGTGATGTATGTCAATGAGGAGGTGTGCACATGGATTTGTCAGGAGGGCCTAAAACCCCAGAAATTAAAAAAAAAAAGAGAAAAGATTATGATTATAACCAGGGTAAACCTGAAGTGGGCTTTAAGCCCAAGATATATATTTCTCTTGCCTAACCGGAAGTCATAAACAAACCAGTTAAATTAATTGAAATGTTACGACATTATTTTCAAAATGTTTGACAAATTGTTGTTACGTGATATTGAGAATGTACTGGACCCTTTTGGGTTGACTTTTTATTAAATGTTTTGTTTTCAGGTACAGGAGATGGGGAGGGCCAAGAGTGAGGTTTATAACATGACAGAAAATATATACTACCTCCGTTTCACTAAAGATGTTACACTTTTTTTTCACGGACTCCTAGGCAATTTTTGGGTAGGAGAGAAGTAGAGAGAAAAAGTAAGTGGGACCATGTGATTGAAAAGAGATAGAGAGAAACTTTTTGCATAAAAGGAAAGTGTAACATCTAATTAAAAACTTCCTAAAATGAAAAGTGTAACATCTTTAGTGAAACGGATGAAGTATATTCTATAAGTTACCAAAACTGTTATCCTAAGTTTTATTATGTCATTAATATGCTTTACTTTCTCCTAGTATTTCTATTTTTAGGAATACGACAGTAATGTCCTGTAAACATTATAAGATCCTTTTTAAATAAACATGATGTAATATTTTAGTTCGACCCTGGTACTGGCATGTATTATTCAAAACTATTAAAATTACAGGGCGTTACAAGTTGACAAAACAAAGGAAGTCTCAGAGAAAAGAGGCTCCGGCATCACCAACCCCAACAGATAAGATTAAACATGAGGAGACTGTCCAAACTCCTAAATCTTCTGTCTTTGGCAAGATTAATCAAAATGGAGCTCAGCAGACCTATAAGGAAGTACTCGAAACTCCGGCAGTTATTGCCAACCTTAAGAGTTTGAGAGAGTCTATGTGTGGTACTTGCTCAGATTTGCTACATTTTGAATTAATCAGGAACCAGCTAATTCCCAAGGATCCTAATTGGGTACCATCATACCAGAAACCTCATCCTTATTCTAAAAGGAGCAGAGGTCCTAATTAGGCTCCTTATCCTATGTATCCACCTAAGATGGGAAAGGGAGGACGACCTGAGGGCAAGTTCCCACCAACAAGGAACTATGGTACCCCATTCATTGCTAAGAACAGGACCTACGACTCAGTAGCACCTGAATTCTCAGATACTAGTTCTAATGGCCACTCTAATGGATCTAAGACTGAGTCAAAAAAGAAGGATGTTGCATATAGGGCGCAACTAGCCATGATGGCACAACAGGAGGCTCAAGTAGCTCACATTCGAGTTGATGATCAAGCCTTAAACGCAGGTGTCTTGCAAGCAGAGATGTTACCACTTGCTAAGATCACTGCTGACAACGAACCTCAGTTACCAACTAGGAATAATCATAAAAGGTTGGAAAGAAACAGAGAAGAGGAGAATGATAATATGCTGATAATCCTGGTGTTAAACAAATTACATTTGATAGGATTCCTCCAAAATTAATATTTAAAGTCACTAAAGTCTCTGATTTTGAATTTGTGATGTCTCACACAGACTCTGAAGATGATTTGAACCTCCTGATCACAAACGCAGATCTGGAGTTAGGAGATGATGACGACTCAGGTATCTTCAACCTAGAGGATCTGGATTAGTTACCTCTTGAAAGTGAATGTAATGTTATCATACTACCTTTAGAATTCAAAGCTGATATAACTCTACCTATTGACAAGGATGAAACAAAAATCCTCATAATAGTGTAAGTTCGCTGCAAACTCTAATTAGAATATTTCCACTCTTTTAAATTGTACTAGAGTAACCTATCCCCCTGATGCAAATTCTTTAGTCAGAGACAGGAAAAGATGATTATGGACATGATGTTTAGATGTCCTCAAGTAGACAATAAACACATGAAAGCCTTATATCTAACTACTGATTTCGAGGGTACTAAGATAGGTAAAGTTTTGGTAGACACAGGAGCTACTATTAATATCATGCCACTTTCTGTATTACTAGGAAATACCAAGACTGATCTCCAAAATATTAAGATGATTATATCAGGTTTCTCAGGCTCTTCTGAGCAGATTGAAGGTATAGTGATAATCAGAACTAAGGTTGGGACAAGATCCACCTACACTGGTGTTTTCATAGTAGATGGACCTACCTCTTATAATGCTATCTTAGGCAGAGATTGGATTCATTTTAATGATGCTATCCCTTCTTCTTTGCACCAATTTTTAGTGTTATGAAATGGTAAATCTTTTGAAGTTGTTAAAGCGGATGAAGAAGTTCACTCAATCTTTCCAATTTCTGGTTTTCTCATGACACTTTTGGGATCTTCCCCATCTATCAACATAGAAGTGGCATTACAGCCTGACACAAAAGCTCTTTTAGACAGTGCGGAATCAGAAGCAATTCTAATTGAAGACATAGAAGACAACACATAAGTTTTCCCAAAGACTCCAAAAGGTTCCACAGTAGTCCCAGAGGAGATCGTTGAGAATGAGAACGTCAGCCAAATAATAGTGGAAGATGTTATAGAAGCTTTTCCACAATCTATAATTAGTCTTTAGGATCAATACGGTAGGTCCTTTGTATTTAGTTACTTTTTATCATAAAGTTGTAATGATTAGTACACCAATTAATAAAATTGAAGGGTATACACCCACAATTGACTATTATATGAAGTCTTTTCTTTTAGAATAATATATGGATAAGTTACAAATGAATGTAGACTTATTGCCTTGTAATGCAGAGTCTAAACGCTGATCGTGTTTGTTTAACCACGATCTAGGAGGTTAGAAGTTTAGACTTCTCAATAGGTGACCAAAGGGGAGAAATATTTATGAGTTCCATGATCGATACTTTGGTTGGAAGTGGATATAATCGAGTCCAAGGTCCTTTTTCATTGACTTAACTTACATCATCTCTTGTTTAGTCACTATAGTTGTAGTACTTTCTTAAACAACCCCCCCCATTGGTTTCGTGACTTCTAGAAGATTCTAGGGGTTTGATTTCGCTATTTATAGACTCGTACTTTGCTCCCTGTGGATACAATCCTTACTTCCACTATATATTAATTTGTTAGGAAAAGAAGGTTAATTATATTTTGTTAGGGGTATACGGTAACTCCACACCATACATGATGAATCCTTTAAAGAAAGACACCTCCGGCTTTGAGAGAGTCTACATTAAAAACTATTGTGCATTACAACTTAGCTTTCTAAAGCATTCCTAATAGCTGTCTTAAAAGCTATATCTAAACTAATTAATTATTGGTTCAGCTGACATTGACTGGCCTCCAATTCATTCTTTGTTATCTTGGAAGTACTCACAGCTTCACAAGCTTGCTTGATTTGCTCCTTTAAAAGAGGATCTCGGGTTGGGTGCTCAGTAATTGGCTAGAAACCTCCCCCAACTGAGCAGTTATCTCTATCTTTTCATCTCTATCTTGATGAAGTGCTGCCAAAGCCTTCTTCTCACGCTCTTCTGCAGCAGCCAGCTGTGCCTGCAACCCCTTCATGGATTTCTCATAGGAAGATATCTTTTTGGCTCTATCTTGTAGTGCATATGCTTGTTTGACCACTTCCTTCACTAGAGCCTCGTCCTCTGTATGCTTCTTAGCTACTAAGTCACCTTGGCTTGCAAAGGAATCACATCATGCTCTAAGATGTGATGGACAGGCTTCCAGTATACATTATGTAACACCCCATAATTTCACTAGTAAATTTTGCGTGTTAATTTAGTTAAAATTATATGTTAGTATTTATATATATATACTTTTTTTTGTAAATAAATTTATACTTGTTAAATGAATAATTGTTTGCATCGAAAAATATTTTGGCGTATAATGTGATTTACGTGTTTCAATTTCAAAATATATTATGATGTACGTATATATGTTACGTTATGTTTAGTATTTTTTATTCATATATAAAAAATAGTATAAGTATGTTTCGGAAACGCGAAAGTGTATAATGTGGTGTGTCGTATGGTCAGAATGGAAAATAGATATAGTCGTTAGGTGCGTAATTATTTTACGATGTTAATAGTATTTTTATTTTATAAGTTTGGATTGCATACAATTTTTTTAAGCAATAAGCTATTTTACGGACCGTTTACTGTGCTAACGTTACTTAAACCTTACCAAGTTACGGACTGAAACTTGTATGCTATCAATAAGAGTTGGAAGAGTAAAAAAATGAGCTTGTTAAGATGACGTAAAACGTTACAAAAATGAGTTTGGAAAGCCATTTACTCACCCATCAATACCATTAATCACCCCCCTTAATTCACTCCTTTAATTTCCTCTCTTGAACCCCTTCTTGTTGTCAAATTATACCCAGAAATGCTGCCCATCCTTGCTCCTTCCTCACGCCTCTTTCTCCTCATTCACCATTTTCGTCCATTTTCACACATCCACCTTGTTTGCCTTATATCTCCTTCATTCGACATGTGAGTAGTCAAAATTCATCTACTCGGAAGGATCTTGTCGTGGTGTAATAAGTTTTGGAATAAAGTAAGTGACGTGGCTGCAGTTCCTGTTTTGGTCAGACGCGTCATGAAGGTTGTGTCGAAATGGTGTTCGTTTCTCCACTTCTCGAGTTGGCCAAGGTAACTAACGGTTCGCTTATCTTTGTAGGATGAAAATTGTAGTCTTAGTACCATTAATTTAGATATTACAAGGTAGAATCATGTTTAGGATTTCTACCGTATTTTAAACCGCTACTCTATGTTCCATGTCAGGGGTGTTTGGGGATGTTTTTGCTACCGTGTACTATCTTAATTTCGTGGATTTTAGGGGCTGGTTAGGGTCTTCAATCTAGGTTCTTATGTCTTATATTACTTTTATTTAATGCCTAAACTAATGTATAGTTAAATCTAATTGTTATAGGATGTTTTGTTGATGTATTTTGATCAATTTTCGCATCATGTTGTTGTTGTTTTTACTTAGATGATGAGTTTGGTCTGATGTTGGAGCATGTTTTTTTCTGTTTTATTAAGCCTATGTTGAGTATTGAACTAAGGTTTATTAGGTTTTAAGTCCATGATTTCCTTGAGTTTTTAGCATATTTTATTGAGTTTCCTAGGAAGTAAAATGCTATAAGGACTGCTGTAATGACAACAACGTTTTTGCCCAATTCCAACCCTGCTAAGCTTTGATTTCGATGGCTTTTCATGCTTAGAATGGTTTAGTATCATGTTAGGATAATCCCCAAGCAATTGCACCATGTTTTTAGTTTTTTGGTTCAATGTTATGGCTTCAAAGTCATGTTGGTGCTGCTGCCAATTCTGCGGTTTGGGTGTAGGTTCAAGGCTGGTTATGGGTGTTGGTATGGCTGTTTTTATGCTAAAACTAGTGACTATTGTGTCTTATTATGTTTAGAAAGGTTGTATGTTAATGGGCTAAGATTAATTATGTGTTTTGAATTGTTTTTGAGAGGTTTAGTTAAAGTATAGACTGCAGGAAAGTAGGTAGGTTGTTGTGTTGTAACTCTTTAGTTTGCATGTTTTGTAGCATGAAATTGCACTTATTTTTGTGTGTTTCTATAACCTAATGAGTGTATTATTATGTCTTGATTTAATTCCTTTGTTTTAGGATGATTTGAGTGGGTTTATGACATGCTTAAGTGGTTACGCAGTTAGAATCAATTTTGGTTGTCATCGAGTTATTTTTCTGTGATTATACGCCATTGGTATTATGATGCTGGTTTATTATTTATATTGAGCGACGACGTCGTAATGCTCGGGGGAGGATAATATTGTCTTGCATTATTTCGCCAAGAGTTATGTACGTAGGGTATTATGACTTGTCACAATTAACTTCGTACCCAAACTCAGATAACGCCTTTGTTGATTTGCAGAATAATGTATTATTTTAGTAATTTTGATGTTTGGTTTTAATTGAGTTGAGTAGCCTAAGGGACAGTGTCCCAAAGGTAACGAACACGCATTCTGAGCGGTTAGGGGACATCACGTTAGGTGTTACCCTACATTGGAGATACCTAGGACTTGTTGTCGTCCGAGAAGTCGGGAAGTACTACGTGTATAGTCCCTCGTCGGGAGTTTGGCCATTCTTAGACACAGACGGTAGGGAACGTAACCCATAGGCCATTTTGAAGATTCGTTCTGACTTTTCACGAGGAAGTGAGATGCGGGTCACTAGCGTTCTCTCTCTCGATATTAATTTGATGTTGTAACTACTCCAAGTTTTATTTATTCTGTCATCTGGATTATGTCTGTTTCTTGAGTTGTTGTGCCGTTACTTGAATTACTTAATTATCAAGCATGTTGCCAGTAGTGTTTTGCTCCGTTAATTTCCTTACTGTTATTTGGATATTAAAGTTGTTGTGTGCGTAATGTTTATTCTAATTGTACTTAAGATTACTTTTTGAATCCTATATTGGGCTGAGAGAGCTGTTAGTTACTCCCCACTGATTGTGGATATTTGTTGAATATTTTGCAGATGCTGAAATTTTGGGATTCTTACTGTTTGGATTGGGGTTGTGAGATTCGTCTATGTGAGTTGCAACGTAGTACTTGTTAGTAGAGGAGCATTATGGCATAGGCATTAGGACCTCCCTCTTTATAGGTCTTAAATAGTAGTTGGAAGTGTTCTTGGATATCATTCGGATAATGGTTTTTTTTTTATATTGTATTTGAATTTATGATTAAATATTGAGATAGTAGAGAACTAGAGATGAGGGTATGGGACCTCATCCCTTAACACATTTTTGGAGTTTATATATCTACATTATGAATTTGACGTTATTTTAGTAGTTGTTTTATCCTTAAAGTAGCATTCCCGTCTCAGATGTATTTCCGCTACCACTGACTTGCTCTTTTATTTGTTTATTTATTGAAGTCAATTTTTGACGAGATGTTACACATTACCTTGAGAAATGCCATGTTGAAGCACCCAAGATAATTGACCAGCAGCATCCATATCTGTTGTGTTCTTGCTAGGGTTTCTAGCATATCTTGAACCATGGATTGTGAATCCAACCAAGAAGGAGGTGCAGACTCCACAGACAGGTCAGGTTTCAATAGAGTAGTTAACTTAGACAAAACCTCTAAGTAGCTGGCTTCATCATCTGAGATATTTGTCCCAGGAATACTAGTGCTCACCTCCACCATCTTGTTTGAAGTAGTGGCAGCATCTGGGTTAATCTTAGGAGCATCCTCTTCCTCTCCATGGGTGGATGATTCTATCATAAGATCATTATCAAAGTTAAGAGAGTACATAAAAGATAGGTTTTATCAGAATGGATAAAGAAACTAACCACTCAGATCCAACATAGCTGAAGCTGCTTGTTGTTGATCAGGTTCTTGTTCTTGCTCAGCTTGAGAAGAAGTCTCTTTCTCCTGTTCTGACCCCATGTCTTCAACATGGGGGGCATCTCTCTCCCTCTCCTCAACTGTTTCTCCTGGTTCCATAACATGGGGGGCAGACCCTTCATCATCAGGAGTGCTTTCTTGGTGACCCTGTCCCATTTCCTCTAAAGAGCTGGGAGCACATATACTTTCCTCGGCTCCATAAATTCCTCTTTGGAAATAACCTGAGGACTAGAAGGAGAATAAGGAGGAGAAGCAATCTCCACTCTAGGTGTTCTGTGCTTCTTCTTAGGGCTAGGGGCCACCATCTTTCTCCTTTTGACTCTAGTGCTCTTCAAACTGACTAATACTGGATCAGGATTTTTAGAGCCTATGGAACCTGATATGGAACAAAGTCAGTACACCTGATAACCATATCACAATGCAATTTTTAGGCATGAAAGTATCCCCTTTTTTAAATTTATTAGAAAGGGTCATCTGATATTCATCAGGATCTGAATCTTCACCAACAGGTTGTGAGGATGCAACTGGAATCTGGGTGTCAATTGGAGTCTCTGTTCTTGGCTTGACCACAGAAGGTGTAGCCATTGGAGGCATCTCCATACATAATGGACGTTTGGTTTCAAACATCTGATCCAATTTCCTCCTTATAAAGCCTCCATCAGCCAATTCCGAAGACATCTCCTCCTAATGGGATCTCTTCCTTCTTTCACCTCTGGTGTGAGGATCAAGTTCAGGAATGTAAACCATGCAACCTTGCCCAAAGTCTTGTACTGGAGCTCCATCAATCCCAGAGTCATTATCTTCCTCATCAATGACCAAAGGGCAATCCTTTGACACCCCTGGTTGAGAAGAAGAGAAATTGGACTTATAGAGCAGCAACTAAGTACCTTCTTTCTCCCTGAAAATTAAGACTATTAGTTATTTTTGCTTAGAGCAGCAACTAAGTACCTTCTTTATCCCTGAAAATTAAGACTATTAGTTATTTTTGCTTAGCAGAAAATAAGAAGAAAAAAAACAGGAAGATAAGTAGGTATAGCTTACCTTCGCTAACTTTCAAAATTAGGTTGTCTTCAAACCTAAGTCGAGCAGCCTGCTGAATATCATCTTGATGGATGGCACAAAGAGACCACCACTGTTAGTAATCTGCTGAAGATCTTTCTTCACCCCAGAACCAGGTTTTAATCCGGAAGTTTAAGATGTTCAGAGACTTGCTGGTATATACATCTAACTCCTTATGCCTGCCTCATTGCTCCCAAGGGTTATTATGAGTCATGTAGGGGGACAGCAAGACCTTGTACCAATCCAAATTGGTGTGCCACTATTGAGGGTTGTATACCTCAAACCCAAAGTGATCTGGCTCAACTGTAATCAGATCCCTAGCATACAAAGCTGAACTCCGAAAAGGCATTTGTACCTTCCCAAAAGCATCATACTTCAGCCAATCTGGGACAGCAGGAAGATACCACTCAGGAGTATCTGGTTTTTCTTGCTCATCATTTTCCAAATAGGACCAATAGGTAGACCAATAGGTCCTTGGGTGATCTCCGAAACCTCCTAACAACTCAGCTAACAGAATCTGAGGCTCCCTAACATGAGTCTTGTCCAATAAGTTGAATGCAACCTCTGCATAACAACTACAGTCCTTAGGGTTAATATGCTGAAGAGACTCTGGAGTTATCTTACCTTTGGAATCTGTAACCTCTTGCAACTCCCTACTCAGTTCTTTTCTAAGCTCTTCTTCTGTTTTTAGACACATCATGTGTCTAAAATACATGAAACACCACACAGTTACCAGCCATATGGGTCCAAACACAGACTCTGAAGTTGTTGTCCCTTCAGATCTTATGGTCAAACTAGCATCCCTACATCTAAACAGACTTCTATAAAGCCGACCCAATACAACTGGTCCCAGTGCTGCGGTGGATGTTGAGCAGCAATGTTAGCAGCTAAGGGGAGAAATAGGGCAGTTACACCACCAGCCTTAGGCATCAAAAGTGTGGCAAGGGCAAAGGTTAAAAAAGTACCTCCTCTCCCTTAGCACAGTTGCATGTATTCTTAAAATAGTCAACCATGAACTGAAAGCCACACTTCAAAGTGGCCTTGCCTGATCCACTCCTCATCAATTGTTGAAATAAGTTGTGGGCTTGGCAGTATAAATCCTTAGCTTTTAGGCAACACATAGAAAATGGACAGCTCATCCTTCTCAGCCCCATAAGGAGATAAACCAGTCATAAAAGCTATGTCTGCTAAGGTAATGGTCATTAGTCCCTTTCCTTAGTACAAAGCAATTAAATACTGGATCCCATCACGAGAGGAAAACAGAGGTTACTGAACCATCAAAGGGAGTGGTACGCTGCTGTATGTAGCTAATTTCAGAAAGCTATAAATCCTCAATTCTTGCCATTTTGAATGTCATGAAGCCAGTTTCTCAAACCAAACTCTGACATTTATCCCTTGGACCCAACCTTTGATAGATTTACTTGTTGTAGGCCATTCTAATCTAAATGGCTCATCATTAAACACTAAGGATCATAAACTATAAGTACCCATAATACATTGTTGTAAACTAGGGAATATTGCTCTATCCCTAGCCCCTTTATTCTTTCTATGAAAACTAAGGGAAGGACCAAGATAGACTAACTTACCAGGTACATCTAGGTGTTCGAATTTTTTAAAGAGCCACATCACCTTACGACAGTACTCTGGATCCAAGTCTCTAGCAATCTCACAGAGCTTCTTTGCTTCTGGGGATTTGAAGCATTCACATTATCTCCCTACTGGGGGAACAGGTGGTAATTGTCGCTGAGAATCCATGAATTGGGGATTGAAAACTTCAATTGAGATGAAGTAAGACAATGAGCTCAAATGGTTTTCTAGTTGATAGAAGAATTCAAAGGAAAATAACGGAAATTTAACTTGCCCGGAATTTATATAAGTTGGGGTAATTTAGGATCGTTAAAGGAAATTATTGATGACGTGGATTCTAACCCGTTATTTTGTTTTCCCCAATAAAATAAAATGTGGTTTACCATAATTAAGCGGGAAAATATGGTATCTTATGCATTAATTGCCAACTGAAGGGATTCTTAATACAAAATTAAGACAAAAATCCTATTGGCTTTCATTTCTCAACTTCCAAGAAAGAGAAATGATTACAATTCTACAATTATCACCCTAAGTAGACGAAGAGGTGTGTTAGGATAAATGACGTGTTGAAATACACTTCCTAAACTGTCAAATCTCTTTAAACGTAATAAATGCAGAGTCAATGCTCAGTGAGGGTAGGAGTTGAAAGGTTTACACTTTCCCTCTATTTAAGAAAGGGTAAGTAAGAGAAATTTACACCATTCACTCTCTTCTCTTCATCTCTTTTTCCAGATTTTCCTCCAACGAAAACCTTTCTTTGCAAGTTTTCATCCTAAGAAAACCTCCAAAAATGTCAGATTCTCCATCCAAGAGGCCAAAATGTGTTGGTGAATTAAGTCACCAAGGTGTTAAGGCTCCTCTTAACCCTCCATCTCCTCAGCTTTCCCCTCCTTCAGCTGCTTCTTCATCTGTTCCACCACCAGCACCACCACCAGTGTTGGACTCAGTCGAATCTGCCACGGTTGAAGAGGAAAGAAGACTGCTCCAAGAGGAATAATAGAGGAGGATTGATGTTATCCTGGAAGAGCTCGAGAGAGAAGAAGTTGCTTCTCTTGGTTCAGAGTCTGATCAAACAGACTCTGATGGTGAGAATTCTCCTCCCCTTTCTCCTCTTTCTATTCTCTCTCTCTCTCTCTCCTTCTTCTCCCTATTCTTATTTAGAGGATGATTCTTCCTGGAACTCTCCTCCTTCTTCACCATCCATGGAAGGTGGCCAATCTCCGACCACCAGTGATGAGAACAACGACATGTATGGTTGCAGTCCTAGCAATCGGAGGCAAGTCAGGGTTCAGAGTCCTTCTGTCCCTTCAACTCCACTCCGTTCTTCTTTTTCTTCTCTTTCACCCTTCTTTTTCTTCTGTTCACCTTCTTTTTCTTTGATCCCACTTTTGACTAGCCATTGCCTTCTTCCTCCTCCTCCTCCTCATCATCATCATCCCTTATCTTCCTCCTTTGATCTCCGTCACTATCAACCCCAACTTTACCTAGTGTGTTCTAACTTAGTTAGTAAATTAGGGTTTACTATTGCACTTAGACATCTAAATGCATAGCTAGATTTACGTTTAGAATGAATGATCTAATGTAATAGTTGTAGACTCTCTTTCATTTTGTGGTATCAATGTAAAAATTGATGGCGGATAATGAAAAAGCCTCTAGTCTGATTTTTGCTTATTTTGCCTCTTCTTTATGTTTTATTATTTTGGTTATTCATTAAACTGAGATAATAAATGTTATTTACAAGTTTAGCCTCGTATAATTCATATATATGCTTGCTAAATTTTAAAAAAATGGGTTACAACAAAAAAAATTATTAAATTTCAAAAAGGATTTCCTAAATATAAGGAAACCACGATTTAATAACTGCCTATAAGCAGAATTTCTTAAGAGAACATGACTCTCTCACGTACAGTCACAAGCTGAGAACGTGACTCTCACAAGTACACTTAGTCACAACTAAGTAACCACCCACTTCTTAAACTCTATAAAAGTAGCACATGGGACAACACAAAGTACAACTCCATTTCTAAAACAACCATTCTGTTCAAATGGAAGATATGGAAAACATAGTGAGAGAATACCCTCCATTTGTAGAACCAGAAGAGTCCTCCACTAAACCTGATTGCCCCTATCATCATCTCCGCTATGATGATATGAATAGGGACTTGATGGCTTATGGATACTATGAGCGCAAACTCTGGGAGAAGGCTATTAATCGCCATTTTCACAGAAAACCTAAGATACTCTGTGACCAACCTATTGAAACTCCTGCTTTCAAAGTAGGATCTGATACTGATATCCTTTCCCTTCTTCTATTTCCTAAAATGGATGATGCAACCCGCAAACGTGCACTCACTATTTGCAGGGGTTGGGGGAAGTTAATCGTGCAAAAGTATCATCAACTTGGTGTAGTGGCCAGGTATAAAAAAGAGTTGATATGCCATCATTCTTCTTCTCATGTGCTAGTCCTAAGACCTGGAAGATATCTGGAAGATCCTGACCAAATCATCAAATTCGCTTGCAAATGTGAAGGCAAGGACATGGGCTGCCTCTATCAAGGAACACCTCGTATTACTTCTGATGGACGTGTCTTAGAGGCTAGCGTGTCTGTAGGATGGCGTGGACATCACTTCATCTTCAAGGATAGCCATCATCCAGGAGAAGAAGTTATCTTGCCAGAAGGATGGAATCAACCCAAATTCTGATGTCATTGAGTCTCTTATTTCTGAAGAGACTCTAAGAATTCGCTTAGTTTATAAGTCTCCTATCTTAAGAGACTCTATTTCCAATTGTATGCATTTTTATTATCATGCAATATGTTAACACTCTTCTCTCTACTAAGAGAGAATGAAGTAGGAACTGATGTAATTTGTATCCATCTATGAACGAAAATTATTTTTATTAACTAATCTTGCACTATCTTTAAGTGTATTGATTTGCAAGGTTTGTAGCACATCCACCTCACAAATTAGGGGGGGGCATTTGTTACTACCATTTTTATTTTTGAGCTTTGAGACCCATAGGTTATGAAAGCCCATTCCTTTTAAGCCCAAGCGCAATTTACGTTGACCTAGTCAAAGAGGGTCAAAGCATTTAATGATGTGAAGCCCAAAAGCCAGTCAGAGTCTCAAAGAAATTAAGACTCTAGAAGCCCCAAGGAGCGCCCATTCTAAGGCGCCAAATTCAAAACTTTCCCAACAGTTGGGAACTTAGATGAATAAAAATTCAAATTCAAAGAGAAACTGCTTCTCTAGTTGGCTATAAATAGAGGCTTCAACCAGACGAAAGTAAATCGATCATCAACACAAAAAAATTCAAAATTTATCCTTAGATCTTAGGAATCTCTAGCATAGTTTTAGGTAGTTTTTGGGCACGAACATCCTATGTTCTAACGCCTTCCATTTGTTACTATCTGATTGAGTGCAAGAAGGATGACAGTATTCCTCTCTTTCTTCCTCAATTAAGCTTGTTTGTTACTTTATTTTCCATAAAAGTTTGTGTAAGACCGGAAATTATATCATTAATGAAATGAAATAATTTGTTTTAAGTTGTTCATATTGTTATTTGCTACTTGTCTCTCTATAATTCCTTTAAAGTCTTATATTGTACGCTATTTCTCAGTCATTGATAGTTTGTGCTTACTTAAGTTAGTGAGGATCCTTTAGTTTTAAGGGTAACCCTTATTGCTAAGAGCCAACGACTCTTAGGATAGTGAATCACCTCCCTGGTGTTCTGGACCAACTTACGACGAGGCATCGTTACTTGTTTGCACCATTTTTGTACCAACCACCATTGATCTCAAATATGGCACCACAACAGTAGGATACTAATTTTATGTTCACATACCAAATTACCATCACCTTAATTTATTGCCCATCCACCAAATTGAAAAAAATAATAATTCATGAACACCTATTAACCCAACGGCTCCACTCTCTCCTCCATTGAAACACAAGTCACCCACCCTCTTCTTCCTCTGCCATTGAAACAGCACCATTGCCGTTTTTTTTTGTTACCAGAATCCTTTCAAAGAAACCCACTTGAATAGAATTGATGTATATATGGAGACAAATCAACAATAATCTAGCTAGCATATATATTGAATTTTCTATCTTTTGGTTTGATTTGATTTTAGAATTAAACCATGTTTCTTTTCTTTTTAGATCCAGTTTAGGATTATAACGGGTGGCCATTTAATTCATCTACACTTCCTTCACTTGAGTGCTATTTTGTGTTTTTTCTTCTTCATCAATTCTTCTGAGTTGATGTCTTAGCAAGGGAATACTTGGAGTTGGGAGAAGTTTCTTCTCATCTTGTAAGTGGAGTAGTGACACAATTTTTCCCTTTTTGTTTTTTCTTTTGTTTTTAATTTTTTTATCACTACTTCATTGTCGTTTTAACAATGATATCTGTAAATTTTAACCCAGATCAAATTCTTCGTTTTGAGGAGACTTTCTTTGTACGTGTTTTATCAACCAAAACCTGAATATTATAATTTAATCTGAAGAAAAAGGTGTTCGGAAAGGTAAGAGTTGGCATACTATCGTCATTAATTCACCTAGGTATTACTCTTTCTTTGCAATTACAGGGATTCCATGTTTGTTGGTGGAGGAGAGAGAGAGGGGTGAGGGTGTACTTTCACTGGAAGTTGAATAAATAAGAAAACTGCAGCTACATGGCGGTCAATAGTGGATTGAAGTCGATTGGTGATTTTGATTATGGAGATTGGATTACATGAGAGTGTGGAATTATTTGTCAAAAACTTGAAAGGTTATTCAATGGCTACAATAAAATTGTAGCCATTGTAATAGTTTCAATCTCAACCCTTGATTTTTGTAGATTTCATCTTATCCATTAAATATAATTAATTTTTACAAAAGTTGAAATTTTGTTTTTATTAAATCATTTTGATTAATGGTCAAGATAAATCTACAACTAATGAAAGGTTTAGATTTAACTATTTATAGTGGCTACAATTTTATTGTAGCCATTGTAGAATTGTCCCAAAAACATCAATGTAAAATACTCATTTTGTTAATTATAATCATCATCTTTTTTCTTGTGAATTACTGCCATGAAAGACTAATATTAAGTAAGTTGTTGTCATTTTCACTAATTACACTACTAATCCATAATTTGACCGGTCAAATCATTTTTAATATTTTATAAATCTTTTTTTAGTCTTTATAATATTTTAGTAATATTTTTTTCTTATATGACATGGTAATGGGCACATATTTCGAGACGATATTTAATCGCGTTTTTCAGACTGAAGACGATGTTTTTTCGCAAAACGGACACCGTTGTGCACCCTTAATGGACACAAATTTCGAGAATCCCTGCGAAACGAGTACCAACAAGCCGGGTTTTTGAGCACGTACTTCGAGATGAGTTTTTTCGAACTGAAGACAACATTTTTTCGAAAAACAGATACCGCTACGCTCCCTTTAACACAAATTTCGAAAATCCCTATGAAACGAGTACCAACAAGCCGGATTTTCGGGCACGTAATTTGAGACAGGGTTTTCGTACTCAAAATGACATTTTTTTGAAAAAGGGACACCGTTGTGCACCCTCTATGCAACTCATGTGTCATCAATGATCCATCAAGTTGTTCTTTGTTAAACTTGGTGAAATCCTTGGTTTCTTGTAGAGCTGTCACCTTAGCCATCCACTTCTCGTCTTGTGGAAGACTTCTCAACACTTTGCGTACTTGTTCCTCTGGAGAAATAGATTTTCCTAGAGAGTCAAGTTCATTTATGATATTTGAAAATCTTGTAAGCATATCATGAACTGGCTCTTTAGGTTTCATTTGAAATAACTCATATCTATGCATGAGCATGTCTATCTTTGATCTCTTGACCTCGCTTGTTCCTTCATGTGTAACTTGAAGGAGTTCCCACATCTGCTTTGCACTCTTGCATCCCATGACTCTATTGTGTTCATGAGGACCAAGACCACAATGCAGAATCTTCTTGGCCATGTTGTTCATCTCCATTTTCTCAAAATCTTCCTTGTCATACTTTGAGAGTGGTTTTGTAACTAGCTCGCGTTCTTCATTCTTTTCAGTGACTTCAAAGTCACCTATTTCAATGACTCTCCAGACTTGATAGTTTTCTGCCTTAATAAATATTTCCATCCTATTCTTCCAATAAGGATAATGTTTGCCATTGAACATTGGGGGACGTTGAGTAGAGTATCCCTCATCTAGCTTTTCTCCAGTTGTATTCATGTTCTCTAGGATCAGCCTCCCCAGTGTTAACTGTTTCAGGAGGAACAGGCTCTGATACCAATTGTTGGTCCTATAGAACTTCTAAGTTTACTACAAGAGGGGGGTGATTGTAGTAAAGACTATTAGGGATTATTTTTGCGGAATTAACAAGTTAAAATGAAATAAAGAGAAGTTAAAACAACAAACACTAGAACTGCTTTTAAACAAGATATTATTCCTATTTTCTCTGGGAATAAATCTTGCCCTTTTATTTATAATAGTAACTTACACCCTATTATAAACAGCAACTCACTCTGTTCCTCTAGGAACTGGTTCCCAGTCACCTTGTTCCCCCTGAACACGTGACTTCCTCTCTTGACTTCACTCGAAGTCTTCTCTTTCTCTCTTGAATGTAAAAATTTTCTCACAATATTTCACTCACCCCAACTCAGATTAATGGAATACAATGAATTGTTGAAGAGAATAAAACCGAAATAACTTTCTAAAAGATTTACACAATTATCATAGAAAGTCTTAAGAACTAAAATTGAGTTCTTCTTAATTTATATAGTTGTGATAAATCTTCAACGGTCTTCTTCAGCTTCTTTGTAGTGGACGCAAGTTTTTAGGCATTATCTTCCACCTTCATAGCCGTTATGGACCATGTTAAGGCCACGTTCCATGATCGTGTGTTTGCACGGTTTGAATGAGTCTGCGAGTCTTCCACGATCTTCTCAGCAGCTCTTGACTTGGTCTTTGGCAGTTTAGGATATACATTTGATGTGCGGTTAGCTGAGATCATGGCTCCTAGAATCTAGGACCTCAACCCATCAATTCAGCCACACATCATCGCAATCTCTTCAACGTCTATTTTCCTGTAGACCATTAACAAACTCAACTAATATTATGGAATCCAATATTCCATAATATTAGAATATTAATTCTACACAAAATAACTAAATATTCTATTTTCCTAAACAACTTAATTTTGGTTAATATAAAACCAATTCTCCATAAGTTTATTTTAGGCAAAATAAAATAAGTAATTAAATAAAACTATATAAATAACTACATGAAGAAAAACTAATTAAAAACTAAGTTAAAAACTATTCATTTGTCATCATCAAAATAACGAGTACAACAATTTTCATCGGGATTCTCAAAATTTGTGTCCATAAAGGTTGAACGGCGGTGTCCGTTTTTCAAAAAAACGTCGTATTCAGCCCGAAAAATGCGATTAAATATCGTATCGAAATACGTGCCTATTACCATGTCATATATGAAAAAAAATTTAAAATTGTAAAATTGAATTAAAAAAAGATTTATAAAATGTTAAACATGATTTGACCGGTCAAACTATGGATTAGTAGTGTAATTAGTGAAAATGGCAACAAGTTACTTAGAAATTAGTCTTTCATGGTAGTAATTTACAAAAAAAAAGATGATGGCTATAATTAACAAAATGGGTATTTTACATGGCAGTTTTTGGCAAAAAATTCGAGAGTAAATGATGGGATAATTTGTAATTTTTTTTAAATTAGCTTGATGGTGAATATGTAAGGGTATGATGGTAATTTAATATTAATTTTTTTTAAACTGAAATTGTGTAATTAAAAAATAAAAAATTAATATTAGTGGTGGTTAGCGGCGTTTAATTGAGTTCAGCTAGTCAGTTCGGATCAGTTCAATTTAGTACAGTCTATTTAGTAAAGGCACCATAATTTTATAAGGATTCAAATGAAAGTTATGATTAATTTTATAATTTCAGATCAATAGTAATTTTAGAGAAGGAATGTAAGTTTTTATTAGGGATAAAATTATTATTTTCAATCATTATTTATTAAAAATTAGATAATTAATTATTTAATATGATGATTATGAAACGATATAGTGTCTCCTTTCGATACGACTTTATTATCTAGTAAGTACTAGTATAGATAGATATATCATGAAGGGGCATCAAGGATAGGTTTTGTTTTGCATCCATGAATTCAAAAGGAGTAGAGTAAAAAAAATTAAAACACAAGAATAGATTTGCCGGCCCATGAAATCAAAATATAAAAGCCTAAAACGCATGAACTACGTGGCTTACGTGGAGATGTAACTATGTAAGAGGAAACATTCAAACTTGGAAAGGCCGGATTTCAAGAATCTCAAGCACAACATTAACATTAACATTAACAGCATTTTTCTACATCATCGTAATCTCAAGAAAAATCCAACTTGTTCCATTCATTCAATCTTACAAAAATATGAATGATGGAGATGTATCGAAGCAGATACAGCAAATGGTCCGGTTTATTCATCAGGAGGCTCAAGAGAAAGCCAATGAAATCTCTGTCTCTGCTGAGGAGGTTTCTCCTCCTTTTTTTTTTTTTTTTGTTTATTTGGGTTGTCTTAGGAATATATGGATGATCGTATATAATTTCATTTTATATCAATGCAATGCTGTTAAATAATGTTACTTTCTTAATCAAATAATGGAACTTTTTAAGTCCTTATGATAATTTTGGGAATATAAATGGGATAATGTAGGAATTCAACATTGAGAAGCTACAATTAGTGGAAGCTGAGAAGAAGAAGATTAGACAAGAGTATGAGCGCAAAGCTAAACAGGTTGATGTTCGCAAAAAGATGTAAGCCATTTCGCTCGTATACTTCCTCCGTCTCTAATACTAGTAAGGCCAATGTGAGATTAAAGTACTGGTCTGTATGTATGATTATATTTGGTATTGGCCAATCTTTAAAGTAAGGCCAAATAGAATATGTCACTATGTGAACTCCTCGTGTTCAATAAAAACTTGTATCTAAGACATTGATAAGGAACCATGTAAAATGTGTTTTTTGTTTGTTTGTCGATTTCCCTTTATGTTTCTTGAATCCTTATAAGTTATACGGTAACAATTAGGAATCAGAATTAAAATCTGCTATTAATAGAGTAAGAGTGTTTGATTGATTCGGCAATGCGCAATGCACATGCAGCGAGTATTCGATGCAGCTAAATGCTTCGCGGATAGAGTTCCTACAGGCTCAAGATGAGATTGTCAATTCCATGAAGGAAACAGCTTCCAAGGACCTTCTTCGTGTTTCTGATGACCAAAACTCTAACACCTACAAGAAGCTTCTCCAAGCTTTTTCTGATGACAAGAACGCCTACAACTACAAGAAGCTTCTCCAAGCCTTAATAGTTCAGGTTCTCTTACACTATTTTCTTTCTTAGGAACTGAGTAGTTTCGACTAAGGATCATAATCTTATGAAGATTTGTATATATGCATGAATAGTCATCTACGTTAGGTTACTCCCGTTGCCTGTTAGTTTCATTTCTGTTGTCTGGAATCTTATCCAGTGGGCGACAGCCTAATCAGCCTGAAAATTATATATGCAGCATCCAGGATCTTCATTAATTGTAGGTGTTATAACAACCATCTTTTTCTCTCTACTTCCAGAGCTTGCTACGCTTGAAGGAACCATCTGTATTGTTACGTTGCAGGGAGATGGACAAGAAGGCGGTTGAGTCTATTCTGGAGGATTCAAAACGAGAATACGCTGAAAAAGCTAAAGTACGTGCACCTACAATTACCATTGATAAGGTCACTCTCCCTCCACCTCCTTCTGGTTCAGAGCAGCATGGTCCCTCATGGTAACTCGCAAGTAACTTCATACTAAATATATATTGCCTAGGGAGATGCTTATATATGGTTCCAATCCTAATTAAGTTACTGCTGTTACTTCCTTTGTTTGAAAGCTCGGGAGGAGTGGTGATGGCTTCTCAGGATGGAAAGATAGTTTGTGAAAATACTTTGGATGCACGTTTAGAAGTGGCATTCCGGCAGAAGTTACCTGAGGTATGTACTCGTGACATTTGAGCTTACTACATAGGATAGTATGACCTTGAAACTTACTAGGAGCTCTTGGTTTCTACTCTTATGGTCAAGAATTATTTTTTGCAAAAAAAAGTACAGCTCACAAAGAATTTCCTCAAACTGCTTTTCTGATGCTTGATTCTCTTTGTAGATACGCAAGCACCTTTTCGGATAGAGTCCATGTTGTGTTGCTAGTGAACAAGAAAGGTCCTTTCTTATCCAGAGTCACCAAATGGATCTATGTTATAAAATTTTTGCTCAGTCTTACACATGAATTACATTATCTCTGGTTTGACCTGTTATCAGGAATCAAGTGATGTAGTTACCAAGCCTGGAATAAATGGGGATTTGTTTTTTTATCATCCCAACTCTGTTTATTGATTTGTATCCCTCCCTTGCATTTGGGGGAGGAGAGTTAGAAAAAGATATTGCAGTTACTTTGAAGGGTGTAATAATTTGAAGAATAATACTTTATTGTCACTGATGCGAAAGTCTAAACTCTATATTTCAAAGAAATAATTGAAGGTGTTTACTTGTCAGAAAAGTGCACTTCATTACTTAAGCAAAGATGTTTAAGCATAAACAGGAATGAAATATTCGAGTACTTCACATACAATGAGATACTTAGTATTCGGACCTTGATTTCAGAAGCAGAAAAGTATGCTTAAATATTGGTTTTTGTCCAAGGCTTGAACACTCGTAGACAAAAACTGGTATTTGAGCATGCTTTCCCTTCTGAAAATCTGTGATGGTTACAAATTTGTTGGCGTATGCATCATGTGTGTTCATGCGTTTAGATGACGGAGATTTGTTGGTGTTTATTAGGACGCTGAAGCCTTAGCAAATATGTTAGATACAGAAGTTAGAGACAAAAGGTAAAAGAGGCTCAAATATTTATCAATTTATACTTATCGGATATCCTGATCTGAAAATTTTCAACACTAACTGTAGCAAAGTTCTGGTTGATGCAATTCAGAGCTATGGATTCTGGAGTTTATGTCTTTATCCCTGAAATATTGTATTTAGCTCATAGAGGCAGCTTCTGAATGGATGTGACAAACCTAAGAAACTGAGTGCCTTCGACTTCGACCAGCTTTCCCTTTTTTCCCTGACTTTTGTCGCTTGTTTCCCATGGGAGTATTAAAGATCCCAATTTTTCCTATTCCTCTTGAGAGTGAAGTTAAGAATGTCTTACCATTTCCTGACTTATCCAACATCTCCTGTTTCATACAAGTCTGCTCCTTCTCCAAGTCGTTGAGCCTCATTCTCAACCTTGAGATCTCAAGCTTCAGTTCTCGGTTTTCTCTCCTTAAGGATGCGTACGTATCCCTGGGAGATACTGCAGCACTTGGGATACCGCTGCTAATTTTCTGGGAAAACAGTACATCTCCTGAACTTCCAGACATTTCACTCTTCAATCGTAGTTGCTCAAAATACAGAACTCTCACTGTCATTTGAACTGGGAGCCGATCATTTTGTGCAGCATGGTTGCAAGCTTCATGTGAGAGCTTTTGGCAGTCAATGTATTTGCACAGCTTCTTGCGTTCATCTTCAGTTATCATGGGATGAGCCTGCACAGCTAAACTAGAAGAATTCATTTTGAGAGAAAATAGATGTTTTAGGGGTGGGCAAACATTATCATAGATTTTGACACAAAACTTTATAGAAAAAACAACAGATGGTGCGTTATCTTCATGCACGATCGTCCTGCAGCTCTTATTGTGAAGGTGAAGAGAACGCACCCTAGAACTCATTATCTGTACTGACATTTATTGTCGCCTATTAAACGGGCTGTTAAAATACGTTACCTTGAGATAGATGTCAAGTGCTCTATAGAGGCCATCATCAATTACTCTGGCATAATCTGGTAAAGTCTCGATAATAGCAGTGAACTTTTGCAGTGAAAGGTAAGGATCAGGGGCAATTTCTGCTAGATATGCATCAATAAGGCGTCCAACCTTCAAAAGAGAACCATGAGTAGGAGAACCAAACCCTTGTGATTCATACCCACATTGATCTTCAGTAGTTTCTTCATCTTCCATTTGCTGAAGAAAGTTCACCAGTAGTCTAGAAATTGTATCAACATCAAATAATGAATCTCCCTTATGAGCAGACGGGATAAGCAGATCATCGAGTGAGACCATTTCTAGGCGGCAACCAATCCGCCTCTCCAGCTCGAGCCTGCAGCCGATGTTGGCATCCACTATGATTGCCATCCTTAATAAACCAAACAGAAAACTCAGAGGAACTGGTGAAGACGTTGATTTCTCTAATGGAAGAAGATCAACAAGAGCTTCAACAATGACTTTCTGATCACGCTCTTGAGTGCTACTACGTGATCTTAACCTTGCTGGATTCCATATCTGAAGTTTCCCAATTCCTTTTAACCATTCTTGAGCATAATGCATCAAGGACGCGATGATACTACAAATATTGACACCTGATTTCACCATAGCTGAGATGACTTGCTGATAGAAATCAATCCTAAGAACAGATAGATCTTCAACCCACCAATCAATGTAGCCAGAAGCTTCTTCTTCCTTGAGTTCTGTAGAGTCCTCCTGATCATGGCAACCTAGTTGAGAGAAACTCGAACCCAGCTGCTCTCTGCAAGCATTGTTAGCAATAGCATTCACACATTTGCGCGGGATTCCTACCTCATTAACAATGGAAAGAGGTAGAGACTCGCAAGCAGAGAGAACTTCGACAGCTTTCTCAATACTTTGAACAACCACTTCATCGAGGTAGGCTTCTGTTCTTGCAATGAGATTTTCTTGCTGATAATCCTCCGTCATTTCTAAAAACTCAGCTGCACAGCGGAGGTGGGCAACGTTGGCTGCTGTGATCTCAAAGTTCATGCCATAGCAAAATTTGGCAGCAAGCTCAAATGCTTGAAAACCACCTGGTAAGTTATGGAGCTCCAACTTGGAGATCACCTTTGAATCCTTGGCATCTGCTGCTATCATTTTTCGGATTCTCCCACTTCGAGTGACGAGGGGAAACTTAATAGGAATAAACCCAGACAATAAAACAGTACAGTCTTGTCAGACAGCTGCAGATCAGCACAGAGGAATTTATTCGCAGTAAAGAAATTATTCAAACCTTGTGCAGTAGAAAGGTTTCGGCATCTACAACAATGGTGATGTCCCCAGCAACGTCCTGAAATATGCTGAAAGCAATGGGAAAACAAACAAAAAAAACAAAATAAGAATAATTTTGTCATACAAAACAGTTTAAAAAGCCATGAAAACTGAAAGCGTCAGTTCATCCAATCATGCATGTTTAGATCAACATATAATCATTTAATTTGAGCATTCTCTTCTGTTGATACAACTTCGAAGCTGTTATTCAAACTCTTCATCTTACCTCAACTATCCACATTAGATCCTTGACACTCTGACATGAATATCGACACTTTAAAAACTTCATTTCTAGGCTAAGATCATGAAACAATTTCCCTAAAGTAGTCAAGTCGGACGCTTGGACACGTAACATGTCCAGCACAAGTACCCGAGTCCAAATTTTATTAAGAGTTGCCCAATAAAAAAAAAAGGGTTGAAAAACAGAGATGAAGAATGTTACCGGTTATTGAAAGTATTGCAACACTTGGAATCAGATAGAGGAAGGTGAGTGAGTTGGTGTTTGTCTTCTGCCACCATTTTTTGTTTACCCTTTTGCTTTGCTTTGCTTTGCTCTGCCTGTGTCTAACAATAGCTAGTTATATCTCTCTCAATTATTTCATACTATTATTGTTATTGTTATTGTTATTATTATTATCATCTCCCTCTTTTTTCAACTTAGGACAAAAGAAGAGGAAATCTTTTTTTTTTTCTTTTTTTTCCTCCTTTCTTTGATCTGGTGCTTATTCTTGAGTCTCTGTCTCTGGGTGTGGACTAAAACTGTTGCTTTTGCTTTCTCTTTTTTTGATTTTACCTTTGGAAGCTTTTTGTCTCACAAATTACATCTATCACCATTGTTTTATTATTTATTGCATCATTAAAACACCCTTCCCCACACATATATGTAACACACATATTCAATTATTTTTATTCAGAGTACCTAAAGTTATGCACCACTATAATGTCGCATCAGTTATAAATATAATTAATCATCTTTACTTCTGCCCCCAAAATTTTTTATCTTTGCATGTTCTAAATATGTAGAGAAATGAGTAATCAATCATCACAACGCTCTGATCACATATTAAAAGAGGGAGGAAAACTCATGATGAAACACTATGAATTTTTATAGGTCTAAACTCAAATTTTTGAGATAAATAAAAAGTGTCTTGTGTTACAGATCAAAAGCAATATGAATTTTTTTTTTGACTTATTTTCTGTTTGATTGCTTCATGCTTAAAAACAAAACTCTACAAAGAAGCAATGTAAACATTCAAACTTCTTGATAATTTTTTTGTTTATAACTAGTATAGTATGTGGGCAATCTTAAAAGATTATATCTCGTTTGAAAGGTTGTTATTAATGGTGGTGATAGCAATACATTTAAGTGTCACATTATCTCCGGATTTGTCTTCTTATGAGTGCGAAATCGGTTAAAATTTTAATTCCTAAAATAGTTAATTGTCAAAATAGGAAAGCCATTAGCAAAAAAAATTCATTTTTTTTTTCTTTTTGGTGTCCACCCCTCGTCTTCACTAATATAATAGTGAATCTCATTAACACTCATTATTACAATGGATTGTGATGAAAATCTATATATATATTAAAAAGCGTTAGCAAGAGTTGCAATCCGCCACGTATCACCATCCCTCTTTGAATAACATTTTATGCCACAACATTCTCATATATTAAAAAAAGTCAATCTGAAGATTCGAACCCCCAACCTCATGTATGGAATAAAATAGCTCCGACCACTATGCCACCATATTATTATTGATGCTTCTATCAACAATAATGATGATATATAAATGAAAATCAATAGTTAAATTGTCTAAATGAGATGACTTATATTTTTTTAAATGATATTTTACATGTTAGATTACATTAGTTATCGCTAACTATAACCCGAGCATCGCCGGGGACTAACACTAGTTTATAATAAAAACGGCATATTTTAAAATGAACAAACATTACTATGGACATGAAGGATGATATTTATTCACGAAATGCTCTGTCAAAACATTATCATTACCAGCTTTTTTTTGCCATATGCTAAAGTATATTACTTGTGTTAGTGATATTTGCCTGTTTGGTTTTTTATAAAATGAGATTAGAAATGAAAATTAGCAAAAAGAGCAGCAAGACAGTAGGAAGGAGAATGGGGTGTGGGGACTGTGGTGTCTGATGGTAAGGAGAGGGAGCTCCAGAACTCAAGAAAAACATTGCCAACTCCCAAATTAAATAATTGGATGATTGTTAAGTGGGTGTGTTTTAAAGTCATAGTATGTGGCATTGGCATTTGGCAAAGTACACATGCAATGTCCCTTTGAACTTCAATCTTTATGGATGAGATTAGCAATTTAGTATCTTTATTGCTGTGCTTTTTGTAGAGTAGGATGCAAGACTACTGACTAATGACTACCTTTTCTTTTCTTGACCAAAATGATCATCAAACCAGCTTCATCCTTGCTTTTCTTAATTCCTTAATTTATGATGCTTTGATTCCTTTTTTTTAACAAAACATCCTTTTTTTTTAAAAATCTGGAAGATCCAAAAAATTCCTTCCTTAATCCCATTCCCACGCCTTCCCTTCCTCACAACCCCTTTTTTAGATCCCAATAAAAGCCTCATCTTTGAGTTCCTATACTCAACTTGAAGTTTTGTCATGTGACTCATGTCTATTAAGTAACGTTTTTCTTTACGCTGGACGTTTCAAGTTATAGTAAGTATAATTTAGTCCCTTGAAGTTGTAGTAGTATATCACAAACGTAGTATTCTTATACTTTCTCTGTAACATATTAAATGGGTGTAACACAATACTTGCAACAATTCAATTCTTTTCATTTTTGGCAAAAAAAGTTCACAAAAATTCGACCATCCCAAATCATCGTTCACCTCCACCAACCACCCAATCGACACCCAATTCATAACCACCAACCAACATTTATGAAACTACCACCCAATCAAAACCCTAACTTCGACCACCTACTAAACCACCAATCCCAAATCGAAACACAGCCAGAACAAACGAAAACCGCCAAACGAAAATGGTTGTGGTGGTGGGGATTTCGAAGGTGGAGGTTGTGGTGCGACTGATTTGGCGGTGGAAGTGGCTAGTGGTGGTTTTGGAGCGCGAAGAGGGATTGGGTGGTGGTGAAGAGAAATTCGTTTATAGGATGACGAAAAGGGAGTGATGGTGGACCTCGAAGAGGAGAGCGGTGGTGAACGAAGAGACGCGTTGCTGGTGGTGGTGGATCGCGAGGAGGCGAGCAGTGCTGGTGGTGCTGGTGGTGCTTGTCTGGTTGGGCGGTGGTTTGGAGGGGCTGCATTGGTGAGTGGTTGTGGTGGGTGGTTCAATTAGTAACTCACTAACTCTTAAGGCTCTCTTATATCCCCTAATTGTGAATAGTGAAATTTTGCCTAGAAAACTTCCCTAGTTCAATTGTTGCAAGTTTTAGGTTACGGAGGGAGTACTTAATTTTTTTATAGTAACATCCAAATAATTACCGGGTACCAAAGAAATAATTAAAATAAGTATAAAAAATCAGTGAAGATATTAGTAAGGTCATGCCGGAAACAAGTAAATCATACACACGAGTTTGAGTCATGAGAAGTTAAATGTTTCAAACAATATTTCCTACTAATTTTAGTAACTCATCATCATACACAAAAAAAGGAAGCTTTTTTTTACATCAGTAAAGCGTACAATAAGGAGGAAAAACTAAAAGATAAAAGCTAAAGAGGTTATTAGTCTATGAAAGGGGAGACAAACTAGATCATGTTGTCACGGTGCATGTGCACCTTTGACGCCAAATACTCCAAAGCATAATAGCCATTTTCAAGATTTTGGTGTTATTTAACCATCCTCGCTGATAATAATCGCAACAAGTTGAACAATCCTTTGTGAAAGAGTCACATCTGGATTGTTGGTTTGAAAAGGGGAGTCAAGACTACCTTGGTTCCATATTGAGATTGTGAAGGGGCACCTTCTGAAGAGATGATCAGCGGTTTCCAAGAGGGAGGTGCAAAAAGTACAACTTGGGTCATCGAGGACAACCTTTGTGGTAAAGAAGGTCTTTCACCGGCAAACGATTTTGAAAAATTCGTCGTAGGAAGAACTTTTGATTGGGTAACAGAGGAAGTTTCCAGAGAACTCTGAAAGCCTTAATAACGACTGGCATTAAGTTAAGTGAGCTTGACTTGGGCGAGAAATGAGGCTATATCCAGTCTTGGTTGTGTAGACCCCCATTTTATGATGCGGCCAAAATCAATAGTCAGGTGCACTTGTTGTAGGAAGTTTCATAGTCATGATATCCATTGCATCCTAGAACTCAAAAGAGGCTTCTAATTTTACCCCCCATTCCATTTTTGGGGCGAATGGTACGGTTGATTAAATGTTGGACTTTTAGACGTTGAGTCTGTATTAAGGGGATACTTGATCTTGCCATCGGAACTTGTCCTTGAACCCATTTTTTTGAAAACGCGTTGATAGAGGATCATCCCCCTACTTTCCATGCACAATTTTTGGAGACTATTGTATCAACCTTTTGTAGACTCCTCCTTCCCCCCACGATATTTTCCCCCGGCTTTGGTGAATCTTGGTATAAGTGGTGAACACAAAAGGAGTTTTTTCCACATAAGCCATGGAGATGAATAGGCTAGCGTTATGTTTCATACACCAAACTTGCTTCATTATCAAAGCTAATTTCTTTGCAGGAATGTCTCGTATTCTAAGTCCTCTCATTCCTTTGGGAACGGTAGTCACATCCCGCTTTACTTATACAATCCCTCATTGTTTGTTAGAGGTTTAGAGCAACTGGTTGATAATACTATTGAGTTTGTTAGAGACCTTGTGCGGGATGTTGAAACAAGTCATAATACGCTATAAGAGAGACAAGGATTGTGTTGATAATAATGATATTTGTTGGGCGCAAGAGTGTAATGTTATTCCATGATAGTAATTTTTGGTGAAGTTATCGACCAGGTAAAAGTGATTTAAATTGCAATCAATAATATCCACCAGAATACCTAAGTGAGTCGCAAGGTTGTCGACAACTGCCATTCGTAGAATTGATTTGAATTCCTCCTTTAAGGGCAGAGGAATGTTATGTTGAACTTAACCATGGATTTGTTAAGGTTCAATTGTTGCCTTGAGAGTGTACAAAACCTATTAATCACGTTCATAGTTGGTACAGGCTGAGGTCGAAGTCTGAAGGAATAGTAGGGCATCGTTCACAAAGAACAAATGGGAAATTTTGGAGTACGTCTACCATATTAATACCTTTGAAAGATTCAATTGTTGTTTCTATGGTTAACATTATTCGTGTAGTACATCCATACAAAATAGGAAAAGATAAGGCGAGTGAGGGTCACATTATTTTAGTTCGCGCAGTGGTTTAAAAGATGAAGAGATAGCACAATTGATGAACATTTGGTAAGATGTGTTAGTGACACATTGATGAATTAGGTATATGATGAATGAAATTTATCGCACTCATAGGATAGCTTTTTGGTCCATTTTATCCCTTTTCTTAGTGTTTCCTTCCTTCTTATACCCAATTCTATCAATTCTATCCTACTTGGAGCTCTTCACTATTACTTTTGATTTTCTCTCATTTTTCCATGGTTTTCCTTCTTATATTCTATTCTATATGCTTTAGATTATTGTTTTTCTTGTATCTTGTACTAACATGTAAGAAAAGGATGAGTACAAAGCAAAAAGGATTGAAGAAAAGAGGAAAGGGATTGGAGTCCAACCCAAATGAAGAAGGAGTCCAAGTCCAAGGAAGAAAAAAAAGAAATGGAAAGAAGATAGAGGAGAGCCCAAGGCCAAGGAAAGGAAAGGAAGAAAAGAAAGCCAAGGCCCAGCCCAAAGCAAAAAGAAGAGAAAAAGAAAAACAGCCCAGCCAGAATGGAGTGATCGGGCGATCCTCCAGGCGCTCGCCCGATCACCCATATGGATCGGGCTATCCATTCTGCATTTTCCCCAAAAATTCATGCTTTGTCTGATCAGGTGACTGAAACTGTTGGATCGCCCGATCACTGCGGGTTCGTGAAAATGTTTATTTTGATTTATTTTTCACTTTTTGCCCTTAGTTAGGGGGTTATATAAATATTTTTTTGACCTAACTTTAGGATATTCTGATTTTCTATTTTGAACTCTAGAGAGCTAGTTGGAGGTTAGAGTTTTGCTTGAACTGTTGGTGTGTTTCAAGGTCATCAATGGAGGTTTGAAGAAAAATGTTAGATTTTTGAGGAGTATTAATGAAGCTTTAGTATCTCTTTTTCTCTCTACCAACATTTGTTGCTTTGCCTTTTCATTTATTCTTGATTTTACTTTGGTAGTTGTTTTTATCTCTTTTACTCATTAGATTCCCAATTTTAGTTGTTCCCTTTTACGTGTTCTGTGATCCTTTTATTGTTTTTCTTCATATGATACCAACATTTGTTGCTTTGCCTTTTCATTTATTCTTGATTTTACTTTGGTAGTTGTTTTTATCTCTTTTACTCATTAGATTCCCAATTTTAGTTGTTCCCTTTTACGTGTTCTGTGATCCTTTTATTGTTTTTCTTCATATGACTATTGCAACACTAAATATGAATGATAAAAATTTGATCTTTCCCTCATTAATCTCTCATTTGCATTATAGAATTAATTTTATCAACATGAGAAGCAACTTTGAGTAGTCTTTTAGTTATGTGGCATGTTCGTTTTAAAGCTAGAAAGGTGGTTTAAGTATGTGGTTTTTGTATTTAAACTGAGTAGGGAAAGGGAAAGGGAAAGGAGAAGCAAAGAGAAAATCTGAACAGGAGCAAGTAATAAAGGGGGTAGAGGAAAAGGCGTTTTTTGGAACTGAGAAGGAATAAGAAGGGATAAAGTTGGTAGAAAGCTGGGATGTACTTTAATGCTCCAATTTTAGGTGCAATTTATAGATGAAAAGAGGTCAGAATTGCGGAGCTCCAAGCTGGTGTTAAACCTTGGAATCTGTGCAGATTTCCTTCTGTTGTTGAGGAGAAGGATTTGGTGTGCATGCATAGACTACCTCTGCACATTCTAATGGCGTTGATTGGGTATTTGCAGCCATGGTTTTGATTGGGTGTTGGACAGGTTAAGCTACTCAAGCAAATGAAGGAGATTGGGGGAGATCAGTCAACTTTGCATGCTACAGGAAAAGGAACAGTAAAAAAAATCTTAACCCTAACTCACTTTGTGAGAGAAACCTCAAGAAGAGGGAGAAGCTCTCGATTGTAGAGAGAGAAGTTCTAATTTGTTTTGAGTAAACCAAAAAAAATGGTGCATTCCAATACAATGAATCTACTAAATTAACTATAATAAGATTCCACTCACCTTAATTCTGGCGTAAAAACATATTCGGGACTTTTATTTAGGGACGGAGGGAGTAGTAATATTAATTTACTTCTTAGACATCATCGTTATTATACTATCATCATCAAGTATTAATATATTAATACTAATAATAGTAATTAACTATTATTAATTATTATTATTATTATTATTATTAATTATTATTTTTTAAATTAATTTATCATTCTTACTATTATTTATTTATTTATAACTAACATTTTATAACATCAAAAACAAGATTATCATTATTCATTAATTATTATTCTAAATTATCAATTATTATTACTTAGAAGTATAGTTACTCCCTCCGTTTTTTTAATATGCATGTTTTGCCAATTTAGGGTGTTTTTTTATTAGTATGTTAGTACACCTTTTCATATAAGGTAGGGTGCACAACTAATGCTTTTATTGATATTCACAAAAGTGGGCCCCTCCGTCAGATTTAATATATTTATTTCAATTCAGTTCAGTTCAGTTCAGCTCCAATAAGCTCAGTTCAGTTCAGCTCCAATAAGTTCAGTTCAGTTTAGCTCCAATAAATTCAGTTCAGTTTAGCTCCGATAAGTTCAGTTCAGTTCAGTTCAACTCCAATAAGTTCAGTTCAGTTCAGTTCAACTCCAATAAGTTCAGTTCAGTTCAGTTTAGTTCAACTAGAATTAGACGAAGAGAACAGACCCTAAATTGATCTAATGCATTGATTCAATGCACAAATCTAAATATCTAATACACAATGATTTACCCTTACATTGTTTAGTATAATTGATTAATGAACCATATCGACCCGCTTCAAGAATAATCCACTCAAATGATTGTCCATTTAGGCTATTAGTATAAAGAATGAACTGAACTAAAAAAATAGGTTAGTGATGCCGATAAAAGTGATGATGATATGTTAAACACGCGATAATAAGCTTATCCGACAAGTCTCAATAGTCAAATGAAATAGAGGCATAATCAAAATAGAATATGCCACGAGATGAGTTCGACTAGAAACCGAACTGACTCAACCCTATAATAAACCTAAAGGTCATCGAACCCGAATAGACCCGTCTGTTACTCGAGTCGGGTTTACCCGAATCTGTTCATATCCGAACCTAAAATAATCTAACTCAAACTCGACCATGACCCGCAAATTGATCTGATATGACATATGACACGACCAATGGCAATTTAAGTCAATAAAGCATATCCGATGCAGATCAGCCCAAAATCGATCCAATTGTCCGAATTGACACCTCCAGGCTCTAGCTAGTAGGGTTTGGACCAAAATCTCTATTATATAAGTGAAGAGGTGGGGGTGGACACCAAAAAGAAAAAAAGGAAAAATAAATTAAATAAATCAATGAGTTTATTAAGTAATTAATTTTATTTCCAAATTTAGCCATCAGATTTTTAATAAAAGATGTTCATAACTTCAAACTAAAATATTTAAAAATCTACAAAGTAAAAACAATTTTTAAAAATATCAACGATTATATTTTCTTGAGATCTATAGATAGACACCCACTTTGTTATATTTTTATATACTTTTGAAATTTTTATTTTGAAATACATGAGTAATTGATTGTTCATGAGTGAAGGCACATTTGAACAAATTGATCATGATAAGGTATTTTAGCATGAATGAGAAACATGATAAAGTATTTTCAAGTACTTTTGAATTTTTTCTCATTTGGACAATGAGCAAATAATACCTTACCGAGTACTGTATAACAAAAATTGTAATGGTGGGGAGTAAGGGATGTTTTCAAAGAAATATGAGCCAAATTTGAAAACAAAATTTGTTGTAATTTGTTGTGTACCTTCACATTTTATCATGTTACAGTAGTCAAAACACACATCATATGCAAATAAAATTAGGACTTTTTGTTCAAATCCACCTACATTTTTCATGTATTTAGAAACTCCTACCTTAATCAATTTTTCTTTTAAATTTCCACCTATCATTTCCAATTTTATTAGAAACTCCCACCACTTAATGTTTTTTGTTAAATTTGTTAACAAAACCATTAAGTGGGTCCCACATATGCATTTTATTATTAGTTTACGCTGAAATTGAAGTCAATTTCATCAATTTAAGGGCAAATCCTCAACAAATTTAGAGCAAATTTGGAACGAATTACAACTATTTGGAAAGAACTACAACTATTTCAAGTTCTATTTTGTTAACAAAATATATATGTGAGACCCACTTAACGGTTTTACTAATGAAATTTGACAAAAACCCTTAAGTGGTGGAGTTTTTAATAAAATTGTAAATGGTAAGTGAAATTTTTTTAAAAAATCATTAAGGTGGGAGTTTCTGAAAACATGAAAAGTTTATGTGGTAAGATGCGACTAAAATTATCTACTGTAGATTATGAAATTTCATAATAAAATTGTTGTCGCACGCATCGCGTGCATAGAAATCTAGATTTCTTTATAATAATTGTTCAAAACATTGCCACTCATTATAAGTTTTTAAGATAGGAGTCTACTGATGATATACAGGAACCTGGCACTTAAAATATTCATTTCATAATCATCAAAAAAGTAAGCACAAGTTGTATACTTACTCCATTTAGGGCATGTTTGGGATGGAGGTAATATATTAAGGGGGTAATAAAAGTCAAACATAGAAAAATTAAGGTATTTAAAGGTGATGATAGAGGAGATAAAGTGGTGGTGGAGAAGATAATGTGGTGTTTGTAGAGGGAAATGGAATGAGGAGGGGAACTATTACCCTCATTATGGGGGTAATAATTACCCACCACCACCCCTAGGTAACTATTACCCTCATATGAAGGGTAATGGTTCCCCTTCTTCTTCCATTTCTTTTCTACCAACACCACATTATCCTCTCCACAACCACTCTATCCCTCTATCATTACCTTTAAATACCTTACTTTTCCTATGTTTGACTTTTATTACCCCTTAATAAATTACCCCCATCCCAAGCATGCCCTTAGTGTTAGTTGTCACCTTTCCTTTATCACTTTGCCGATACATGACTTCAATCATTTATATCCTAAGTCGTCACTAAGATAAATTTTAGAAGTTGAAATTTCGAAATTGTATGATGAGACGAATCTAACAAGATCTCACACTACTATATCTTTTCTTACTCATAAATCAAATATGAAAGTCAAAGTAGAGTATGTATATGGTGTCAAAAGTCAACATGAGTCAACTAGAAAAACAGTCAACTAGAAAAACATAGAAAGTATATGTCAATACATCTCTAAATTCCGTGAGGAACGAACTAACAGTAATTTAACATGTGAAGCCTGAAGGACTTCAAAAACGAAGTATGCTAATGCTACCCAAACTTCCAGACAACTTTAATTTGTTTGTATTGTTTATAAGCAAAGATGAGATGAGCCTAATGTAAACCAGCAGGAAAAGAGGCTGCAGCAATACAAGACAGTAAATGCGGTGGGAAAGCTGAGAGTTAACCATCTATCCTAAACTGATGCAACACAAGGGAAAGAAGAAAACAGCACCCCATCTCCAAGATGGCCTTATTGAGACAGATAATTACATATAAGCAAGTAAATTCAATCAGTATACATGTAGGTGAGGCAAAGACATTATGCAAACAAGAATAATATTCTTGAAAATCTATTCTCATCAAGAACCAATCACCACGTCAAATTAAAAAATGCAACAAGCTATGACTTAACAATCTATAAGAAAAGTAAAATGACTCTTGCCTTTCCTTTGTCAGATGCATTTGATACCATCAGTCCTGGTTCTTGAGAAAGTAAAGGAACTTGTTCTGGTGTTGCACTTCCATTGTGATGTTGACTTTTAATTGGAACATGTCCACTCTCAACATCAAAGGTACCTTCAGGAGGCGGTGCTAGCATTTGAAATACATATGTATACAGGACAATTGCACCAACCTGACAAAAACCAAGGAGAATGCTCAGTCTTCAACATGGAAAAATATTCTGCTGAAAGGAAAACAAACACTTGAGATATCCATTGCTTCAAAATAGTGTAGGAACATAAATTATTTGAAGGGAAGCATGAAGAGATAGCTTGAAACAATGGCAATTATCTCTATTATATAAGTGAAGAGGTAGGGGTGGACACCAAAAAGAAAAAAAGAAAAAATAAATTAATGAGTTTATTGAGTAATTAAATTTTATTTTCAAATTTAGCCATCAGATTTTTAATGAAAGATGTTCAAAACTTCTAACTAAAATATCTAAAAACCTACAAAGTAAAAACAATTTTAAAAAATATCAACGATTATATTTTATTGAGATCTATAAATAGACACCCACTTTGCTATACTTTTATATACTTTTGATTTTTTTTATTTTGAAATACATGAGTAATTGATTGTTCATGAGTGAAGGCACATTTGATTTAATTGATTATGATAAAGTATTTTAGCATGAGTGAGAAATATGATAAAGTATTTTCAAGTACTTTTGAATTTTTTCTCATCTGGACAATAAGCAAAAAATAGCTTACCGAGTACAATATAACAAAAGTTGTAGTTGATGGTAGGGAGTAAGGGAGGTTTTCAAAGAAAAATGAGCCAAAATGAATTTAGCTTGAAAACAAAATATGTTGTGTATCTTCATATTTTATCATGTTACAGTAGGCAAAACACACATCGTATGCAAATAAAATTAGGAAATTTTTGTTCAAAACCACCGAAATTTTTCACGTTTTTAGAAACTCCCACCTTAATGAATTTTTCTTTTAAATTTTCACCTATCATTCCCAAATTTATTAGAAACTCCCACCACTTAATGATTTTTGTTAAATTTCGTTAACAAAACCGTGAAGCGGGTCCCACATATGCATTTTATTATTAGTTTACGCTGAAATTGAAGTCAATTATATCAATTTAAGGGCAAATTCTCAACAAATTTGGAATAAATTATAACTATTTGGAAAGAATTACAACTATTTCAAGTTCCATTTTGTTAACAAAATGTATATGTGGGACCCACTTAACGGTTTTATTAATGAAATTTTACAAAAACCGTTAAGTGGTAGGATTTTTTTAATAAAATCGTAAATGGTAGGTGGAATTTTTTAAAAAAAATTATTAAGGTGGGAGTTTCTAAAAACATGAAAAGTTTAGGTGGTAAGATGCGACTATCCATAAAATTATCTACTTTAGATTATGAAATTTCATAAAATTGTTATCGCACGCATCGCGTGCATAGAAATCTAGTAGGAATATAATCTAAGAAAGAACGTTCATATGTGGCGGCTTGTACGGAAAAGGATAAAGACTGTAGGGACAATGGCAATTTATTATAAAAAGGCAATCAATTTGAAAGACAAGGTAATTCACTCTTCCTCTCTTCTTTCTTTCTCTGCCATTTGCAGGTTAGGAAGGGAAGAGTTATGAGTGTCCCCCATCCAATCTCCATATTATATTATTACTAATTTAATCTTACTTACTTTCTCACTTTTACAATATTAGAGTATTTTGCAGTCTTTTTCTGCACTATTTTGATCGATAATAAAGTATTTATAATTATGGAGTATTACTCAAAAATCCTAGTCAAAATTTATACTGTAGAATTTAATATTGAAAAACTAAACAAAATGGGTTGAATTTTCCCACCTAACCTGTCTTTTTCTTGCTGGAGTTCCTCATCTGTAAAGTTTATTATAATGATAGGGGACGACCATTTCTAATTACAATTAATAATTTAATTGGGGGGTAGTAGGAAGACTGTACCATTATCATAATCTATCTCTAATCACATTTATTTATTTATTAATTATTATCATTGTTGTTGTTATGTTCTGGAATTAGTGGTTCCTTCTATCATAGAAGTATTATTTCAAATTGACAGCGACACCCAAGAACAGATTGATTCTGTAGCTTCATCATTTCCATTTCTATTGAGATTTTTGCAGTTGGGATCTCATCCCCATTGATTTTGGTACTCGTTATGAGATTTTTTCATATTTGGATTATTATCTTCATCTTCATCTTCTGCTTCTGCTTTCATGCTTCTGCTCACTTTACTCATCCTCTCCAAGGTATTCTTTTTTCATTATTGTTCAAGTAGGTGTATAAATATAATCTGCTGTAGGCCTGTTGGATCAATTATATTGCTTTTTTTTCTCAGTTTTTCCAATGATCATCATTCATAATAATACAGATACCTGTTAGGGTTGTAGAAATGGTTTGCATCTTGGCTAGCTTAGGATGATACCCGCGTCGCGAGGAGTATCGCGAGTAGCCACGCATTCCTGATTGCATGTGATGTTTTTCAGCTAGAACCAGAAACTATTTCGCGGACCACGAAGGAGATCACGAATCGCCACAGGAGGCTCGCGCAGGGCAACGTCAGTCTCGACTTGCGACCAACGTGCCCTGTTTCTCGCTGTTGAGGTTTTGCGCTAAAAACTGTATACACGAGAGAAAACACACGAAAATCCCTAAGGGGACGTTTGGTTGATAGAGGGGAAAGGGAATGGAATCAAGTAAGGGTTAGGGGAGGAAAGGAGTCCAAAACCCCCCACATTAAAACACACGTTTGGAAGCAAAACTAAAGGAAAGGGCTTAAAAAAACCCGGCGGCCATTGTATCCTCTCCCACCGCCGGCGACCAACAGGCCGGCATCATAACCAACACGGTCGACACCATCAGCTTCCTTCACCCCTCGCTTCTCCTCCCTTCCTCTCTCTCTCTGGCTTGAGCTCTCTGCCCGCCGTTCTCTCTATCTCTCTCCGGCGTTCTCTCTCTCTCAGATCTAAAATGTTGAAGGTGGTCGATCTAATCGATGTGGTGGTGTCGGAAGTTTCCGGGCTGTTTGGTGGTGGACTCGGAAGTTTCTGGGTTGATTGTTGGTGGAGTTGGGGGAAATCTGTTGCGCTAGTGTGAAGTGGTGGTGCTAGGTGTGGTGTTTATGGGCAAATCGGGAGTTTATGTGCGGTGGAGATGTGGGGTGAGGTGAGGTCGGTGATGGTGGCGTGTGGTGGTGGTGTTAGGTCGGTGATGGGGGCGTGTGGTGGTGGTGTTAGGTCGGTGATGGGGGCGTGTGGTGGTGGTGTTAGGTCGGTGATGGTGGCGTTTGCGACGGATTGCTTGGTGGTGTTTTTTGGCGGTGGGAATTCCGGCGTGCTTAGGCGGTGGAGTGGTGAGGTGGTGGTGTTAGGTGGTGGTATTAGGGTAGTCAATGGTGGTCAATGTTGACCATGTAGTAGAAGGAAGAAAGGGTAAATGAAACCTTGGGGGGAGGTGGGGAATGGGAGTAGAGGAGTTTGGGGGTAAGGAAGGGTAAAAGGAATGATTAAAATTGACCTAACAAACATCATCTAAGGGAATCAAGTAGTTTAATTCCCTTTCCCTTTCCTAAAGACCCCAAAACAAACGCACCCTAATTGTAAACACTAAGGTTGTGTTCTTTTGGACTGGACTGAACTGAACTACACTGATTGAACTACACTGATTGAACTACACTGATTGAACTACACTGAACTGGACTGAAATGTTCTAAGGTGAACTGAAATGTTCTAAGGTGAACTGAAATGTTCTAAGGTGAATTGAAATGTTCTAAGGTGAACTAAAATGTTCTGAACTGAACTGTAATGAACTATAATTGTGAGACAAAAGGAGAATAGCTAAACTGAACTGAAATGTTTTTCAATTAATCTGATCCAAAAAAAAGGGCCTAAGAGATTTAGGGTTTGAGAGCAATTGAGACGGGTTTGTTTATGTCATACAAATTGAGTGCTCGCTTTCACAAATTGTAGTCCTTGTGAGTTAAGGTTTGTGAGTTTGTAAGGTAGCATTGTAATGGTATACCATTGATGCTTGTAATTGTTCATCATCATTCTCTATTGATTCACATAGTGCATATGAGAAGGTTTTTCTCCCTGTGCTCGGGTTTCCATTCCTTGAGACTTTTTTGCTTTTCTCCATTCATAGGTTGTTTGCTTGTTGTTCTTTGTTTCTTGCCTCTTCATGGTTGTTAATTGTTGAGCACTCTCTACCTCCCACGGTATCACAGCTTGGTTGTGCTTAGTGTGATTTAGGTTGTGTGGTATAACTTAGATTGTATGGTATAACTTGTTTGTTTGTGATTGGAAAGTCCAAAACTCGAATCGTTGGTGTCAGGCTTTCAACTTTTTTTGGTGTGAAAAGTTTAAGTCTTTCAATTGGATTTTTTTGGAACTTTGAAGTCTTGACTTTTGTGGTTGATTTAACAATGGAAGAGGCAAAACAAGGATTGATAGGTTTGATTGTAAGGATTTTGGTTTTTGAAAAATGAAAATGAGGATTATTTGTATCAAAAGGACCTTCATCAATCTCTTGAGGGAAAGAAACCTAGTACTATGAAAGAGGAGGATTGGAAAGTGTTGGATTCAAAAGCACTAAGGGTAGTGAGGTTGACATTAGCCCGGAGTGTGGCTTTCAATGTTAAGGATGAGAAAACAATGGCGGGGTTGACGAAAACCTTGTCAAGTACGTATGAGAACTTGAGAAGCCCTCTGCTGTAATAAAGTTTATTTGGTGCGCTGGTTGTTTGATTTGAGGATGAATGATGGTGGTTCGGCCGCATAACATATGAATAAGTTCAGTTCATATTGGACCAGTTGTCATCGGTGGACATTGAGTTTGACGATGAGGTTAAGACATTAATCTTGTTGTCATCTTTGCCTTTGTCATAAAGTGGTGGCCACGATTAAAAACCCTTGTGCCAAAGAGAAGCTAAAGTTTGAAGATACGAGAAATTTGATTTTGAGTTAGAGCACTCGAAGGAAAGAATCCGCAGAATCATCCGGGGAGGCCTGCCCGTGTGATGGAAGGGGAAGACAACAAGGTGGAAATGTTATTTATTAGGTGCAGTCGAAGAGTACAGGCTGGGGAAGTCGAATGGTGCTCATGTGATGTGGTGGGGTACAGTGATTATACCCTATTTTTTATTTATTTGCTCCAAGAAATGGAAATTTAGATCATAATATGACCTAGATTCATATTATGATCTTTAAGTTTAAATCGTTAAAATATAAATAGAAAAGGTATAAAGAAAATATTAAGAAAACTCTTTTATGACGAGAGATTGTAGTTTGAGGAAGAAGGGGAATACAAAGGGCCAAGAGGGTAATGGGGATGGTGAAACTTCATCGGTGTCGGAGTATGATTTCGATGCCTTCTGTGTAAACTCGGGTTGCTCTACAGAGTCTTGGGTCCTTGATTTTGGATCTTCGTTCTACTCTACACCGTGCAAGAGTTGTTTCGGTGACTTGACTTCGGAAAACTTGGGATGTTCACTTTGTGAATGGTGAGCATGTGGTTCTGTTGGGAAATGGTGATTTGAGTGTGAAGCTCACGATGGTGCCTTGTTGGAGTTGAAGGACGGCAGTACATCCCAAATTTGAAGAAGAACCTGATATTGGATTGGTCAACTTGACAACACCGGCTATAAGATTGTGCTTGATGAAGGTTCATGGAAATTTTGTCAATGGAGCTCGGATTGAAGCAGGACAAAGAATGGTACCTTGTATACCTCGCGAAGCACAAGGGTAAGGAGAAGAACGGAATGTGGCTCTTCAGGGAAGGTGTCATTCGGTTGAAATGCTATTGATAGGGGGCCGTTGAAAGAGAATCATGGTGATAAAGTCGGTGCCTCAATGGTGAAGATGGACCGTTTAGCGCACAAAGTGAAGATGACACAAGGGTGTTGTGTGTGAGACGCAAGCTAAAGATGTTTTGTTCGGGAGAGAACATGGTAAGAGTGCTTGGAGAAAAAATGAAGTCCCAAAGCTTGGTTGGTATCACAATGGGGTGTCAAGTTTGGGTGGGAGCGTGGTAGGAGTGCTCATCGTCGAACAAAGGTAAAGTCCCTTATAAATGTGATGTTGTTGATTCGAGATTGGATGAGACCTCGCTGTTGCTTCCTTGTTGAGTAGGAAATGATGATCGCGGGTAGCGACGCTTTCCTGATTACAAGTGATGTGTTTCTACGAGAAGCCGTAGCTATTTTGCGGACCACGACGTGGGTCACAGCCGCGACTTGTATGCCCCGTTTCTCTCTGCCACGGTTTTGCGGAGGAGAAATAAATACTCCCCCTTTCTCCAAATTGTATACACAAGAGAAAACACACGAAAATCCCTAATTGTAAACACTAGAGATTTAGGGTTTGAGACTTGAGAGCAATTGATGGGGGTTGTGTATGTCATACAAAATGAGTGCTTGCTTTCACAAATCGTAATCCTTGTAATTTAGGGTTTGTGAGTTTGTGAGCTAGCATTGCAATGGTATGCCATTGATATTTGTGTTTAATCATCATCATTCTCCATTGCTTCACATGGTGCATATCGGAATCTTTTTCTCCCGGTGCTCCGGTTTTCCACGTGTAATGATTTGTGACAGCTTTTCTCCATTTATAGTTGATTTGCTTGTTGTTCTTTGTTGCATGGTTGTTAGTTGTTGTTGTGGGTTATCACAAATGATAGCTTGGGCACTCTTTACCTCCCAACAATACCCAGTAGGTAGTAACTAATTGGGTGTTGTACATTTTGCAGTTGCGGCATTACAGTCCATAAAGAAAAACTAATTGATCCTAAGAAACACCTGGATAATTGGAATAAGGGAGATCCCTGCACTTCTCACTGGAATGGTGTTCTTTGCTTCCATAAACTTGGCCCTGATGGATTTTTCCATGTTCAAGAGCTGTACTTTTCTTTCCTTTATGCTCCGAACTTTTACGACACCTCAATTCTTGAGTTGTTTCTCACTACTTTCCTTTATGCAGTCAACTTCTTAACATGAATCTCTCAGGAACTTTGGCTCCTGCTGTTGGCAACTTATCTCGCCTTGAGATTCTGTGAGTGTGCTTCATCAATCTTTCAATTGCCTTCAATTTATGCTGAACCCTGCTTACTCGCTTTCGTTCTTTATTTTTTGGTCTTCCCTGAAGAGATCTGATGTGGAATCAATTAACTGGTCGCATTCCGAAGGAGATAGGGAATCTCTCATCTTTGAGACTACTGTAAGCTCAAACCTTTATATTAGTTTCTGCAAGCTTTGTTTCATAAATCCAAAGAAAAAGCAAATTAGTATGACAAGTTGTTTATTTTGTTAATAACTTATGCTCCAGTAAATTTTATTTTCCATAACAATGTATTGTTTCTATGATTCAGGCTTTTGAATGGAAACCAATTTTCAGGTCCTGTTCCTGATGAGCTTGGCTTTCTGGTAAATCTGGACAGACTCCAACTTGATGAGAATAATCTATCTGGTACATTACCCATATCCTTGGCCAACATGACTAATGTCAAACACTTGTAAGTGAACTTTTGAGCTTTATATTTCTGTCAGTTTTGTTTCTACCAAGAGTATATATTACTGTCATAAACTATTGATAATGTTGGTCTTGCAGCCATTTGAACAATAACTCGATAAGTGGGCAACTTCCTCCTGAGTTTTCCAAATTACGAAAAATTGTTCACTTGTGAGTATACATATGCTTTCAAAAACTGTATTTTTTTCTCAAATGTTTCTTAAAAAAATTCAAAAAGTGCTCAAAACTTTGAACCTTTGTCCTTTTTGCAGGCTGGTGGATAACAATAACTTATCTGGAATACTTCCACCTGAGTACTCAGCTTTAGCATATTTGGAAATCCTGTATGTTGTCTCTGCTCTGATCTTGTAGATACTGAGTTTTTGGACCTTTCCTAGTTGCTCCTTTTATCCTATGCTGCCTTTATAATAAGTTGTTGGTCTTGGTCATTTCGGACAAGATCTTCGCTTTTGGTAAGTGCAGCTCGGATTCATTACATGGCTTCATGTCCAAAGTAATGAAATTCCAACTTCAATTACTTTTCTTTTTCTTTACTCTTATCTCTTATGTTTAAGAGCAAGAAAGCAAAGTTAGAGGCAAAGTATCTTCAATTCTGTGTTGTAGAATGTAGGATGAAGCTATAGATGTATTTCCTCTTTTTTGACAATGATTTCCAGTTAAGTATCAAGTGTCCAATGCATAGGCTAGAGCCAATTTATCTTTAATTCGTTGATTTAGATAAAGCTATAGATGTATTTCCTCTCTTTCGACACAAAGACTGCAATATTATTTCTGTTTTTATTTTTTACCCTTTCCTGAGTCCTGTTCTCCTGTACGGCTCTTCTTCCCTTTTCAACCTTGTCATACCTTCCTCCTTTTTTTGTCATTGTTATTTGTCAGTTGTGTCCGAATGCTATGATATCTGAGCATGTGTTTTACTGTTTATTGTTTAATCTGAACCCATTGTTGATTCGTGTTTCTCTTGAAGTTATGTAACCTTTTATATGGTCAAGTTTATACAACTCTGTTTAACCTCTTCTTCACGCTGTATCTTCTCGTGAGAATGTTCACTTTCTTGTTTAAGTCATTACATGATTTCCTTCATGTGCGGATTTGGCATTTTGGGCCTACTTTATGATAGGCTTGTTTGAGCTAAGGTTTATTTTTCCAATGACATTTGCAGCCAACTCGATAACAATCATTTTGTTGGTGCTGAGATTCCAAAATCGTATCAAAATCTGTCCAGATTGGTGAAGTTGTAAGTGCATGTCATTTATTACACACAATGTGTTTGATATTGTGCAGTGCCTATCATGATGATTGAAATGACTACTGTGTTTTTTTCTTCATGTGTTGCTTGTTGTGGGTAACAATTGCAGAAACTCTGCTGTAAAATAATGTATGTTAGTGCCTTATAATTTGAGGAGAACGGGAGTTACAACTTGGTTTAATGAAACTAGGCTTTGAGAAGTCAGGGAGAAATTGCTTCGAAAGTTAGCTCGTCAGAGCAATTTGTCTACCTACACTAAAACCCATTGGCCTATATTTTTCCTTTTAGTGTCTTATATCCTAACTCTCATCAGTTTCCACTCGCCACTTGCATTGAGGAATTTCCTTGAGCAAAATGAATATTTTTTCTGTGCCAAATTCTGAAAGTTGTTGATATCTGCAATTAACTTTCTCAGCCGTGCAGCTGTGTGGAAGTATAAGTGGATTGCTGGCAAAGCTGTCTAGATTAAATTTTGTGAATTCATTTCTTCCTAAATCATTGTGAATGTTAGAGATATTGCCAGGTTTGGCTGAGTGAATATTGGCCTGCTATTTTCATTTGTCCTGTCTTTTATGCTTGAAGTATTCGTCATGCTTTTTTTTCTGATCAACAGAAGTCTAAGAAACTGTAGCTTGGTTGGAGCAGTGCCAGATCTTAGCCATATGCCAGATCTTGGGTTTATGTAAGCTCTAGTTGGTTTTTCTGCTGTGTTTATCCGATCAAGCAATACTCAGTGTGATACTTCTTCTTTTTCCCGTGGAATATAATTGACATTTTTTTCAATGTGATTTTAGAGATTTGAGTTGGAACAACTTCACAGGACCAATTCCTGCAAACAAGCTTTCAGATAATATTACCACAATGTATGCAGATAATAAATTTAATTTGTAAAACCACTAAGCCAAATACCTCTTAGAGGCACAATTTGACTATTGTTGTTCTCTTCTTTTGCAGTGATTTATCGCATAACAATCTGAATGGATCAATTCCCGAAAGTTTCTCTCTTCTTCCAGCTCTACAGATGTTGTGAGTTTCTTTATTTACCCACGTCCTGTTGTCCAAATGATAGTTTCTGAATCTTCTGAAAGAGTAATTACATTGATGAAATATCTATTTTGCTGATATAGTGTGGAGCTCACACTTTAAGAGGTTCTTGAATCTGAATTGAAAACACAAACTTTATTACTGATAATATTATTGCCTTTGATAGGTCGATTGCAAACAATTCTATAAATGGTTCAATCCCTGCTGGCATTTGGCAGAACAAGTCTTTCAACGCTAGTGCTAGACTCTTAGTGTAAGACCTCGACCTTTATTCTGAAACGTATTTCTTAAACCTGAATCCGACCTTCACCTCTTCTTTCTCTGCCTTTAAAAAATATGAAAAGCATAAAGTTCTCAATTTATTTATTTTTGAAATGCAGTGATGTTCGATACAATTTGCTCTCTAACATCTCTGGGGATCTGAATCCTCGTCAGAACGTAACCTTAAGGTATGTGCACTTTGTCTTGATGAATTTCAATTGTTAAGGTGTATGGATTCATGCTCTGCTTTTGCAACTTGCTTGCAAACTTGACTATACAGTGGTTTTCGTGTCAGTTTATCTTCAATTCTGTATTCTCTTGTCCAACCAGTCTGCACTCGAACAAGTTGACCAATCTACATCTGTTGTATGTAGGAAGTAATTACTTGAGGGTTTTTTGGAACAAAGTTAAAAATTAAAGGGATAGCAACATGTTTGTATCTAAGTTAACTTGGATTGTGTAATATGAGTTTCCATGTTAATGAATCTCCACTACCAATTAGCTTTCTCCATTAATTTTCATTGCCTCTCATTACCACCATTGAGTGTGGTTTTAATTGTTGAGAAAAATTAATGAAGAAAGCACAAGCTTGGTATGGAGATCCATTATTATGCACTTTTCATGTAAAATCACACAAAATTAATCTGCTTTCCCTTACATCACGACCTTAAACAGAAGGAGACAAAAGGTTTAATTATAGGAGGCCCCCCCTTTGTATTCCTTGAAACTTTGATGAGATCTCATTCATCCTCATATAGAGTCCCTCATACAGCTTGCATCCAGTATTCCGGCCAATCCCCTAGAGCCTTCTTTGTGACTTGCTTATAGAATTTAAAAGACGTTTTTCTGTAGGTGAGGAGGTTTTGTTGTGTAGTATATTTTTCCTTGCACGTCTTTCTACAAGGACGCCCAAGGTTAGCTGTCGATGTTGATTAGTCAAGGAACTCCTAGATCTCGGATCGAATCGGTATTAAGTTTTCTGTTGTATCCAAAGAAATCGTTATTTGTATCATTTTCCAAAAAAATTGCTAAACTGGGTGGATATGTAAAAGAAATTTTTTAGATTTCCGTCATTTTGACATGATTGAATTCCCAGCAATGGATATAGTGTCCACCTCTATACCTTGTTACTATAAGATATCGAATTAATTCCTTATTGAAAAACTTTTTCCAGATTCTTTGGAAGAGACTACTTATCATCATATGATCAAGTTTCAATAAGAAGATCAAGATCTTCTCCCTACAATTTTCTTTTCCTATATCCCAATGTAGAATCTATGTCTAAGCATCTGGATTTGGAAGTTTTTTTCTTGGGTCGATGCTGTTTGGGGAGGAATTCTTTGAGTCAACCCTCCTTAGCAACAGTAGTTATTAAAGGTTATGAGCTCTGCTTATGCAAGAGTAATCCCGTCACCAGATCAATACACATCCGCCAAATGATTCTTAAATTCATTATAAACTATTTGGCTAAATTTAATCCTTGGTTTGTCCTTTCTTGAGTGACAAACTGGATCTGAACATTCAGTCTTCCTCCCTGACCGTGTTTTATCACAAAGAATGGTAATGCTTTGCCTCCTGTAAACTTACTGTACACAACCTCCAGCAACCTTGCTGAACCTAATTTGGCTTTCCTTCTTCCGCTGCGCAAATAAAGAACAAGGAAACTCTCATCTGAAGAGCTTCGGAACGTTATGTGCAATTACCATGATTAAGGATCCAGATATGTTTCCTGATGAAAAATGAAGACCAGACACTCCCTTTTACTTAAAGTAGTGTGTAAATTCTAAGTAGTAATATTTAAGGGAACAATTTTTGTCCTTTTCATTTGTGCCTGAAGACCCTATTTTACTTGGAAATCATTTAAGTCTGACACATCTACAACTATTACTAAAAGAGAATAAACTATTTCAGTTTTACCCCCAAAACTATCATGAAATTGTTTTCCGTCTAGCTATCCCGTTAATTGATCTTCATTTTCCAATATAGTGGAGCAATTCTATCTTCAGTCTCGCTTCTCAAAAAAGCTACCCCTTTTCAATAGAAATAGCTTCCTTAGATTAATTGCTTCTGCAATAGCCTTTTAAATCTCTTTATGACAATTTCCTCCGTTGCTCGTTCTATAGTAATACTAATAGACCTAGAACCTTCTTAGCCTCTGGCTCTGGTCTTATTTCACCTAGATTGTTGTCCAATTTCTTTCCTTTATCTTCTAACCTTTATCTTATAGGATCTGCTACGCTTACTATCATGGTCAGACCGCCCGGGTCTAACTAATCCCGCTTGGAGACAAAGCAATTTGAATCAAAATCAGTGCCCGTGGTACCATTCCTCTTCTAATTCTATTTTAGGCAATCAAATTGTCGATGAATTTTTCTCATATGATGAGCTTCATCTCATCTTTTTATGAATCTCTTTCTTTGCTGAATTTTTCTTAAGATATTTGTAAGTATTATAATACTAATATCCAAATTTATTTATTAAAACCGTGCATCGCACGGGGTACTAATCTAGTCCTAGAATAAAACATGGTTTATATATTTTACTGAAAAAGAGTGCTTGTAATCATCATGTTGTATAACTTTCTGTTTTTGAAGTTGTAGCTTCCAGTCTTCCTGTGTCCATTTCTTTATTGAGAAAAGGAATTTTACAGCAAAGCCGAACTCTTATGATCTTATTATGAATTCCTCTCCAGGCTTCGGGGGAATCCTGTGTGCAACCAGTCAGCCATACGGAACATAGACCCTTTCTGTGATTCCGATACAGGTGCAAATGGAACATCTGGTGTCACACCAATTTCGATAGTTTGTCCTATCACAGCGTGTCCTGTTGACCAATATTACGAACCTGTTCCAGAAGCTCCAACCTGCTTTTGTGCCGCTCCTATCAGGATCGGATACAGACTTAAGAGTCCGAGTTTTATTTATTTTCCTCCTTACAAATTTGCATTTGAGTCTTACATCACCCATACCTTGAAAATGGAGCGATATCAGCTCTTCATTGATTCATATGCATGGGAAGAAAGGCGTCTGCGGATGTATTTGAAACTCTTCCCAAGTGTTGGCAATGACCATTTTTTCAATGAAAGTGAGGTTCGCAAAATCAGACATATTTACACAACATGGAACTTTTCTGGCAGTGCTATATTTGGGCCATATGAACTTCTGAACTTCACACTTCTGGGACCTTATGCCTCTGGTATGTAAATTTGTATCTGTTCTAAAAGTAGAACTTGTTTTACTGATATACTCGCTGATCATGCTGACTGATGCTTCATAGTGTAAGATGTTTCGGAGAAATTTGCAAACAAAAGAAGTTTCTTGGAAGTAATTGGTTAATCATTGTACACAGCTAATTGGTTAGTTGACTAATTAGTTGTTAAAGTAGCAAGTTAATCGATTTGGATAAATGGTGGTGATGTGTTGTAGTGATTATGCAAGACATTACTTCTCTTGGAAAGAATGATTGTTCACGAGAGAATTAGGTTCACTCAATTATGATTCCTTAGGGTTCTAGATCAATTTTAGGGCTTCACTCACCTTAAACTTGAAATAGGAGGATAGTATTGAGATTAAACAAGTTAGCTTCACTCACCAATTGTGTTAACCTTGCTTAGAATTAGGTTTCACTCGCCTAACACTAAGGTTCTTGATTTTAGATTCATTCTCTAAAACCAATGGAAACTTGGAAAAGTACATCCAAACTTAACAAAGACAAGTAGTCCGAATTTCATAAACTTCAGTCTTCAATGAATTTTTTATTAATGACTGAAGCTTGCTTATTATCTACAAAAACAGCACCTAATGGCTAAAATGACATTACAAAAATTAGAAAAGTTTTTTTTTCTAGATTCTAGCTACAAAATAAGGAAAGATATCCAAATCATCCTTGATTCCCCTTGATACACATGGATTTCCCAAGCCTTAGTACTCCTTCCTCGCGGCCCACTCTTCATCAAATTTAGGTAAGATTTTGAAAGATCTCTTTTCTTATTACAACTTTATGATAACTCATTACAACTCAACTACCTAGAGTACAAGGAAACCCTAATTGAATTAGTATGGGATCCGAAAATACCCAGGAATTTTGTGGCACTTACATTTATCTGTAAGTAAATAAAAGAACTAACTCAACTACGACTCTTGGATCATGTAAAAACTCCCAATTTTAAGAGTTAGGGATTAAACCATGGCCTTATTAACTAATAAAGTAATAAAGATAGACAAGAGAGGATTAACGTATGACTAAATCCACATCAAAATGGTTTAATGCTGACAGCAAGTTTTGGATGGAATATTAAGTTGTAATTATGAGAATCTGCTATTTTACTTGTAGGCTTACTTGGGATCTTGATATGAATGTGGATGGATAGATCTCAAAAGGCAACGATTTTTGAGTTTGATTTTAATGGCAACGACACTAAAATCCAAGTTAACAACTTGTTTGAACCTCAACGAGAATTCTCACACTTAATTGCTCAAGCATAAAATATTATTCATAAAACTCTCCTTGACAATACAACCCTAAGTCTATATTTATAGGAAAAGAAATACTTGTTCCTTACTCCGACTAGGAAAAGGAAACCAAATCTATTTAGGAAACTAAATAATTACCTAAATAAATAAAAATACTCTCTTCCTACTTTAACTAGGAAAAGGAAACTAAGTCTCATTAGGAAAGTAAATACTTACCTAAATAAAAATAAACCTAAAATTATCTAATGAGCTAAATAACATATTAAAATCCAACACGTAAAACCCACACTTTAAAAGTTATGGTAAAAGCGTGCGATTCCTAAAAAAGCAATAAAGATAGTTATAAGAAGGGGTCTTGAACCACATCATTCCCTCCCTCTTAAAAAAAACTTGTCCCCAATTGTCATTTGGAAGACAAGGCACCAAGTCACTAGCCCTCATTGTAGCACAAATTCCTGGTCCCAAGAGCACTTGAAAAGTATCGTAGTTCTCTCTATGTACAATCTTGAAAGGACCTTCCTCTATCGGTTCCTTCTTGCCCCTAGAATTATTGTAGATGTTGATGTAGATCTTCTGAGCATTCAAAGATAAGAACACATAGTCATCAATCTCAAAAGGATGTTGATGTTTCATGGATAAGATGCTAGCTCTCCGTTCCTTCTTGTTAAGCATGGGCATAAGCAACAACTCTTTAGTAGGAACTTTAATAGGTGACGCCTTCGGAGGTAGAGGGTGTAATTGAACTCTTTTGTCCCCCATCTTCACTGAATAAACATTGGTGATACCATTAAACAACACACCTCTATCATATTGCCATGGACGACCCAAGAGTATGGAACAAGCAGCCATAGGTAAAATATCACACCATACACTATCAGAAAAAGAACCCAATGAGAAGTTTACCAATGCTTGCCTCTTAACTTGTAGCCCATCTCCATCATGTAACCAGTTCAGCTTGTAAGGAGTAGGATGATCTCTTGTAGAAAGTTTCATAGCATCAACTAACTTAGTAGATGCTAACTTAGTAGATGCTGCATTGGTGCACGATCCAGTATCTATGATCAACGAACAAGTCCTATCACCCACCTTGCATATAGTCTGGAATAAGTTTTCCCTTTGCTCATGTGCACTAGGAGGAACAAAATTAGCATGCAGAACTCTCCTCAAAATATCAATATGGTGATGTGTTGATTCGGGAGTAATTTCCTCTTGGCCTTCAAAATCCTCAAAATCATACTCTGACTCTTTGTTTAGCAAACAAATTTCATCTTTCTTTGTCTCTTCTTGATCAAGGTAAGCAAGCAACAATCTATGTTCGTTCTTGGTTATAGCCACCTTGTTGCCACAATCTCGACCAATGTGCCACATGCCATGGCACTTGAAACATACTTTCTTCGCCATTGCAGCTTGTTCTGGAGTTACAACAATAGGCTTCCCTCTTGCAACATCCTCTTTGGCCGAAAAGTCCTTGAACTTGTTCTCTTTGAAAAAGAAAGGTTTCGGCATATTTCTCTCCCTCTCTAGCATTTCTTTTTCTTGTTTCTCAAATCTGCTAGCCAACTTCAATACGTCATCAAAGTACTGATAATTAGAAGTCTCTACTTTATGTGCAATAGAGATTTTCAATCCCTTCACATACCTGCCAATCTTCATTTCTTCTCTTTCCTGCAAATCGCAAAGCATGCATAATTTCTCAAACTCTTTAGTGTATTCAGCAACACTAAGATTTTCTTGTTGAAGATGGTTCAATTTCAAAAACTGATCTTGGATATATTCCCTTGGGAGAAAACGTCATTTTAATTGTCTTTTTAATTCCGTCCAAGTATCAATTCGAGGATCACCTTATCTAAGTCTTTTGGCTCGCAAATTTTCGAACCACAATGCTGCATATCTAGTCAACTTCAGATTTGCAATTTTGTAGGCCTTTTGATCATCAAACCCTTTATAATCAATTATTTTCTCCATCTGTCTTGTCCACTCTAAGAAGTCTTGAGTCTCACCATCACCGAAAGTTCCAATAATTTCAAATCCCGATCATTGTCCACTGGAAAATTTCGCACAAACCCTCTAGGTGGGGTATTAACAAGTCTCCCCTCTCCACCTACTTGAGTAGACAAAGTTTCTACCTTTTCATTAGTTTGGATAATTGCTCGTGTACTAGTTTCTAATTTTCGATTCATATTTTCAAGACTTTCATTAAAACCTCTCATCATATTTGCAAGCATGTCTTGCAATTCCTCTCTTGTTAGTGCCGTCATGATATAAAATCGAGTGAATGTCAAAAGAAACTACAAAACCTTGGCTCTGATACCAATTGATATGAATGTGGATGGATAGATCTCAAAAGGCAACGACTTTTGAGTTTGATTTTAATGGCAACGACACTAAAATCCAAGTTAACAACTTGTTTGAACCTCAACGAGAATTCTCACACTTAATTGCTCAAGTATAAAATATTATTCATAAAACTCTCCTTGACAATACAACCCTAAGTCTTTTTTTTATAGGAAAAGAAATACTTGTTCCCTACTCCGACTAGGAAAAGGAAACCAAATCTATTTAGGAAACTAAATAATTACCTAAATAAATAAAAATACTATCTTCCTACTCCAACTAGGAAAAGGAAACTAAGTCTCATTAGGAAAGTAAATACTTACCTAAATAAAAATAAACCTAATAATTATTTAATGAGCTAAATAACATAATAAAATCCAACACGTAAAACCCACACTTTAAGAGTTATGGTAAAAGCGTGCGGTTCCTAGAAAAGCAATAAAGATAGTTATAAGAAGGGGTCTTGAACCACATCAGATCTTTAGCTTACCTAGCATGCGTTTTGGGATTCGTAAATCCAAGGAACCATATTAGTATAGTACACATTGATGATGTGAGTTGTGACCCCAAATAATTGATTACTTCTTTTGATATATTTCAGATGGATTTAGATTGTTAATCATTATTTAAATATCCTCACTCTCATCTTTTACCTTGTTTGGTACTTTTTACAACTGAAGTCTGTCAAAGATAAATGATGACTTCCATCTCTAAAATTGAAGCCTCATACATTTTTTTCTTGTAGGGAATTTTGGTGTTGTTAAGAATGGCATAAGCAAGAGTATTTTGGCTGCCATTTTGGTAGGGGTGATTACTTTTGCTGTTATTGTATCTGCGCTTGTCACAGTTCTCATTATGAGAACGAAAAACAAAAGACGACATTGGTCAAGAAAGAACTTGTGTAAGTTCTCTGTAGATTCCACTAGTAATCACTATGACTATGAATGCTCCTTTTTAGAAATAGATGTTCTGAAAGTAGGTGATATAATGCAGCCTCAAAGATATCTATTAAAATAGATGGTGTCAAGGAGTTCACATACCGAGAATTGACACAAGCCACCAGTAATTTTAACAGCTCAGCTCAAGTTGGTCGAGGAGGATATGGAAAGGTTTACAGAGGGATTTTAGCCAATGGCACAATTGTGGCTGTTAAGCGTGCAGAGGAAGGATCACTGCAGGGAAAGCGTGAATTTCTGACCGAGATACAACACTTATCAAGGTTACATCATCGTAACCTGGTTTCGTTGCTTGGATATTGTGGTGAAGATGGTGAACAGGTGAATAAAATCCGCACTGACCTCTATTGTCTAGTTTTTTGAGTAGTACCGAGAGATTTTAGATTCGGAATACATTTCCAGCTTGAGCAATTGTTTGGAAGGATGTATATAGACAGTTACTTTCCCATAAACTTCACGATTTCCGTGGTAGTTATATGTATTGGAAGTGGCGAATTGTTTTGTTGACTGGATCAAGAGAACTTCCCATGGTAAAGATCACTTACCTAGGGGGGGAACTAGATGAGCGACTTTCTGCTGTTTGAGGGAGGATGGAAATGCAATTTCTAGCATTTTTTTGTCAACCAAACAACGCCACATGTTTCTATATCCCAAGTAACTTCTACTTCCTTTTCTTATATCCTGTTCAATAATTTCATGTGCGTTTACTCCCATGCTCTTACAATACTACTCTTCCTTGACCAATTATGCTAAGGGACTGAACAGGATCTAATGTTGGGGTAGCTCTTAGTAGAGGAGACCAAAATAATAGTAAAATAACTTTCACGTTTTTTCCCATCTCCCAAGTGTCTCCAATTTTTGGAGAAAAGGAAGTGAACATATTGTACCTTAGTGGAAAAGAATCTCTATACCTTTTAACTTATTTCTTTCGGTTAAACATGCAGATGCTTGTGTATGAGTTCATGCCAAATGGCACTTTACGAGACTGGCTTTCAGGTATGAATTCGAGGCATGAGCTTTGAGATATTGTGGTCCTCCTAATAAGGCAATTCTCTATGCTGTCCTATGTTACCCGGACTTGGGTATTCATGTCAAATACGTCTCCATGTCTAAGTGTCTAGCTCGTCTATTTTGTGAAAACTTTCCATGAATTTGGCACAAATGGAGTGTCAAATTGTCCATACCCATGTTGATGTGCCGAGCATTTCACAAGGATACTAAGAGATAAAATGCAGAAGTTGATATTTGAGTAGATAGATCTAGACGTATGTTTACATTTCATAGATGATCTTGCTTTGTGGTGCTATTCTGTGCTAAATTTGCAAAAATTCCATCTAATATGACAGGTAAATGTGAGAGGGCCCTCAACTTTGTCATGAGGTTGCGGATTGCACTAGGTGCAGCTAAGGGCATCTCTTACCTGCATACAGAAGCAAACCCGCCGATATTTCACCGGGACATTAAAGCCAGCAACATACTTCTAGACACAAATCTAACTGCCAAAGTTGCTGATTTTGGACTATCGCATCTTGCTCCTGTTATGGATGATGAAGGCAGTGCACCTCATCATATTTCAACGATCGTGAAGGGAACGCCTGTAAGTAAACTTCAGCTAAATCCTTTTTTTTTGCATCATACTGTGTTGGGGCCGATGGACTAAGCAACTGTAATCATGTAGGCCTTATGTACCAATTGGTATATAGATATAATACTATTCTAGGATGTTATTAAATTTGCAATTTTTTGTCAGGGGAGTGAGGACTTAATTGAACTTCGTGTTGCTTGAAATCTTCTATATCATATAAGGTTGAGGCCTTGCCTAGTGCCTTCAGTTCTTTTCTCTTTTTCCAGTTTCTGTGACATGCAAACAGAAATTGCAGCAATGGTCCACCAGAGGTCAGAAAAGTGGATACAGGAAACCATTAGCAATACCTAAGAAGCTGTCTTCCCTTTTTAATTTTCTTTTTCCAGTAAATGAACCTGTGCTGTGTATTCTTCCTGCTTTCCCGAAGTTCAAACTTTGCGTTTGTTCTCGGTAGAAAATATGAAGTTCATGTCAACAACTTAAGTTGTTCGGTTCGTGTATGGGAATATGAAATCCGAGTAAGATCTAAGTTCTAAATTGCATCTAGTTCTTGTTGTTAGAAAAGATGACTCTTAGATTATAATTGGAACAAACTTATCTCGATTGAATTGTCGTGGCGTGATAAAAATCACTTCCCTAAAGTCGAATTTTCCCCGAACAAGCGACCCCCAGGGATACACGACCTCCACCTCAACGGTGTACCGCGAAGAGGCAGATTGAGAACCACAAATAACGTTGCCGGAACCAAGAATGGAAACTATGTTTGAGTTTATGTGGAAGAGAGAAAAAGTGACCAATATTTCTCTGTGGAAGAAAAAGTTGGGCAGCAATTTATAAAGAGTAAAACCGGAAGCAAAAAAGGGCAAGCAAATATCTTGCCTCAAATCGCGCCCATAACTGTCATGTATTCCAAGGCAAGAATAAAATAGCGGTTACCATTTTGTCCATGCTCATTATTTCCTATGTGGGACTTTGGGATGTTACTTCTTTTGAAGCAACACACTAGGAGTTTCTCATATACTCCAACACTTGTAACTTGTAAGGAACACAAGACTTTTGGTGCACACTTCTCTATTCTTTACTAGTTTCGATGAATCTTGTTCTCTATATTTATATTTGTTGTCTAACGTCTTTCAAGTAGTTTGACTTGTCTTTTTACGTTAATGGGCAAAGCGACATATGGACAAAGATATAACAGCTGTGCAGCTTCCGGTCATTTCGCTGGACATACTGCTGCTAGTTTCGTTACATACCCTGTTTCTAAAAATTAAGGACATTTGACTGAAGTCGCAATGGTGAAAAAGGTTGTTCGTCTTGATTTGAATTTAATTAATTGATTGAAGTCATTTATTGGCCCCTAACCTTGCAAGTTGCTCGATTTTATGGCTAAATGGAAGCTGCTCCATGGCTATGAAAAAGTTAAGAGTTGGTAACAGGAGAAGGGGGTAGTAGTAAGGAACAGGACTCAAATGTGCATTTGTCGATGAAGTTGTAAAGCTTTTCTGGGTGCTTAATGCTACTACATATGCAGGGATACCTTGACCCAGAATACTTCTTGACCCATCAGTTGACGGATAAGAGCGATGTGTACAGCTTGGGAGTTGTATTTCTGGAGCTTCTCACAGCTGTTCCACCAATATCACATGGAAAAAACCTTGTTCGTGAGGTAATCTCCGCTCTCATTAGTTATTGCTGTGGCGGTTGTTCTCTAAACTCTAACGTGCTCATTTCTTTGTGTTGGCTTTCATGATTTTTCCTGTGAAAGTTGACTGTTTCTGTTTCTGTGAAGGCGGATCATCAAACTATAATCATGTAATGAAGAATTTGTTTTTCTTTTTATTATTGTAGGTAAAGGCAGCACAGAAGTCGGGGTCATTGTTTGGTATCATCGACAGCAGAATGGGGGCCTATCCATCTGAATGTGTGGAGAGGTTCATAGCTTTGGCTTTGAGTTGTTGTCAGGATAAGCCTGATATGAGACCTTCCATGTTGGATGTGGTGAGGGAGCTTGAAAATGTGGTTCAACTGATTCCGGAGAGTATGACTATGTCAGATACCACATCTGTGCAGTCTCGTAGTTCTTCCACCACCACGTCATTGACTAATGTCTCTAGATACGCACGCATGTCATCGGATGTATCTGGCAGTGATTTAACCACTACCGTCATGCCCACCATTACACCACGCTAGAACTTGTATACTTGTCGACAAGAAGTGACTTTGTGCTGTAGCCTTGTTCTTCTCTTGCCTCTCTTCACCTTTCAGAAATGGATTGTTATGATGATTGGTGCCATTCTTGCACCCACTAGTTAGAAATGTAATGTATATTCCAGTGCCCCCCCTTTTCAAACTAATTTAACCAAATAATAGTATACTTCCCTATTTCTAATGGTACCATTGTAAGTTATGCCTCAACTATACAACACAATAATTCTATTTATTAATAACAAAAAATTGTCTGCCAAATTATTATTGTTAATGTCATCATCAACGTATAAACTATTTATTTGTAAGGTATGGCTATACTATTTCATAATATATTACGTCATTATGTTAGATTGATCCAAACAAATGTTCGCAAACAACATGGTGAAATATATATTTCCTATATAAACTAATTCCGAGATGAATCGGTGTGTATGAGATGTAATTATTAACTAGTGTTGAAGGTTTTTTTAAAACAAATGAGACAAGGGTTTATAGAATTTAAAAGCAAAAATTGAATATCAAAAAATTGTAGCCTAGTGGTAGTGAGATAGAATTTCACATTATAGGTGGTGGTCTTGTGGGTTCAAAACTTGTTGCATTTACGTTTTAAATATTTTTAAAAAGATGTGACATGTAGAAAGGTGCCATGTCAATAGTGATTTCGAACATCATGTGTCGCTCTATTATGAGAGACAACGAGTTTTAATAATTATAAGGGATCCCTAATTATAGTAGTTATATTCAACTAAAAAGCATTCCTAAAGAAAGAACGTTTAACAGTTGAATGAGGTAATACTTCAAAGGACGATTAGCCAATAATTAGCCTAATACTATTATACAGAAGTTAAGTATAAAATAAAGGCAACAAAAAAAGTCAACTATATTTACCAAGTATTGAGGAAAGAGCAAGAGGGCCTAGAATTGATTCCTCATCTCCTCTTCACTTCATGCCTCCCTATACACCCAAAAATAATTACGAACAACTTGGAAGACGACTAAAATGAATTGATTATATTTGTTTGTGCTTAAAATTTGAAACACGATAACACGAGTTTCGGGTACAATTTTTTTTATGCACACCGAATGTATTATAAATATTTTGTTCAATGGAGGCGTGGACCGGATTAACAATAGAGATAAAAATTATATTTTCTCCGTTTTTATTTAGTTGATATGTTTTGACTTTTGACACTATTCACATAATCTATTTTGACTATCTTTTGTGATTTATACGTAAGAGAAAATATAGTCATGTGGGGGTCTTGTTAGATTTGTCTCATTATATATTTTTAAAATAACATATTTTTATAATTTTACTCATCAATTTTCCGGGATAAAAGTAATCGAAATCACGCGTTGGCAAACGTGAAAAAAGAAATAGGTCAACTAATAAAAAACAGGTATAAAACAAAAGTAAAACAAACAAAAAAAGAGGTATCTTTCTTTCTGATCAGTCGCTGGTATATGGGTGGAAGAAGGTTTTTAAACAAAACAACGTGCTCACTTCTCATTATCGTCTTCTTTCGTTGTCCTTCAATATTAAATACTAAAACTAGTTTGTTTGTTTGTTTGTTTGTGTTTGATTTCTGTATTTAAACTTGGGTGTCCAATTAATAATGTGAGAAAGGGGTTTATTCATATTCATATTCATAATCCTTATAATGCACGTCTAAGTAAACTCCAATTCATTGACAATTCACCCATTTTCTTTTTCCCCTTTTTTCTGCCCTCCATTCTTCTCCGTTCTCAGGTTAGTTTATCATCATCATCCAATGAAATTCCCAATCTTCTTAATTCTGCACTTTAATTCTGCACTTCAATTTTGCATCATCTATTAATTTTCTCGATTCCTGCTTAGATATAAACATCTTGTTTCTTTTTTTGGGGGGGGCATCATCAGCTTTGTTATATTGGGTTTTGCATTTTCTGTATTCTGGGGTTTTAGATTGATCATGATTGTATAAATCTTTAATTTTTCTGTATCTTTTGGGTTTATGTTCTTGTAATGGCTCAAAACAATTTGAATTATTAGGGTTTTATGCATAGCTATTGTTGCGACCTTAAAGATGATTTTTTTTTTATTAAATTCAAGACATAAACTTTAATTTGTGCTGCATTTTTAAAATTCAACTAGTGATAATAATATACCCCCACCCCCTTTTTCATATCCTTCTATTGTGAGTTGTGATCTTGAATTTTTTATTTTTATGTTTTTTGGTTAGGTTCTTGTTATTGGGGGCCTGAATATTTCAGGAAGCGGGGATATGATTGCTCAACACTAGCTGATTCCTTCTTGTTGGATACCGGTCTGGTCTGGGATTGAGCGCCGTTTATTAGTTTCTTTGATCATTCCACTCTTAGTATGCATATGTCCACTATCTTCTTCAAGAAGATGGGATGTTAGTCAGGTTGCTTCAGTTTGTGTGTCTCATTGTTGCCTAGGACAGAAGTCACTTCTGCCTGATGGAAACATGATATTGTTAATTTGAAGATCAATCTTTTGGAGGACTTGTACGAGGATGAAGTCAATGTTGTTGAAGCAGGTTCTCTTACTATTTGTAATTTTGGTGGCCCTTGGAGTTTATGTTAAGGCAGAGTCTGGAAACTTTATTAATCAGAGGGTAAGAGTTGCACCATTGAAGGACTTCAGAAATGATGTTACGGAAGGCACTGGTGCAAAAGATGTTTTGAGTTCAGAAACCACTTCGGGTAACCTTGATGTGGGGAAGGGTGTCAACAGCAGAGTTTCTGTCACAACAGTTGCATTGTTTACACTAGCAATGGCTGCTGCCAGTGGTTTTGGGGCAATTCCATTCTTTTTTGTGGAGCTTGATCCTCAGTGGGAGGGATTATGCAGTGGATTGGCTGCTGGAGTGATGCTGGCTGCAAGCTTTGACCTTATACAGGAAGGGCAGGAGTATGGTCATGGAAGTTGGGTTGTCATTGGGATATTGTCTGGTGCCATTTTCATTTCACTATGTAAGAAGGTGAGATCTTCTGTCGCTTTGATTACTATCATTTGTCTTGAGTCCATAACTATTTATAAAAACATTCTTTGCCCATTACCATCAATTCCACCAACAAACAGCCTCTCTTGTACTTGAACTAGATTGAGATCTATATGGGTACATCCCGACCTCCTCAGAGGCTTAGACCTTCTGCTGACAATGGGATCGACTCTGATCATTGTTGTTTTATTGTTGTCAACTTGTCATTACCTTTGTAGCCTATACTCTTCATTTTCCTGGTTTTCTTGGATCTACATGAATACATACCTACTTTAACTGGATGAGAGAAGAGAGAAATAAGTCTAATTTGGATGATGCTTCTTTCGGGAATAAATTATTTCGCTCTTTTTCTACAGCATTATATTCTGAGAATTATAATGCTCTTGTTGATGATAATCTTCTCCGCCTAGAATTTTGTAAATTGTTCATCATAGGAGGATGCAATGATTGGAAGTTGTACTTTAAGAATGCGGTCAATTGTCTTGATTTTTTTAACAGTTATCAATGTCTTCTATCCAGGTGCTTGATCAGTATGGTGAAGTAAGCATGCTCGACATCAAAGGGGCTGATGCAACTAAAGTTGTTCTTGTCATCGGTATTATGACTCTACATGCATTTGGGGAGGGTGCTGGTGTTGGCGTCTCATTTGCTGGTTCAAGAGGCTTATCTCAGGGTCTTCTTGTTACTTTAGCTATTGCTGTTCACAATATACCAGAAGGATTGGCTGTTAGTATGATGCTTGCCTCAAGGGGAGTTTCTCCTCAAAATGCGATGTTGTGGAGTGTGATTACATCCTTGCCCCAGGTATCTGATATGCTGTATCTGCATTCTTAATAAATAAAAGGAATTGGTGATGCTTTTTTCTATTATTCAGTAAGATGTGCCTGAGCATGATTTTCGAACATTAGGTTAATTGGTTGCCTCTTTGGCTTCTTCCTTTCTCTCTCCCTCTTACTCTTTCTATTATTGAGTTTTGGCAAAAAGTTAAGATAGGGTTACATCCTGTTTCTCCAAAATGGTTAGGATTTTCTTGGTTATTATTCGTTTGCAATCTCTAAAGAGCCTTTTTCTGTGGTATGTCGTTCTTTCCTTTTGTTGATTACCACTTCAAAAATATTTCGTGCCCCTTGGATCAAGTGTAGAGTTCTTATGTTTTGAGTTATTGGTTATTTTTCGACATTGATCAGGTGGAGCACAAAGTCGGGAAAATGACTAAGATAGGAATAGAAGGTTTAGGAATGATAGTGAAGATATTATGCGGCAATGGGCCTTATGGCCCTTTTCTCTTCTCCTGATTTATATTAAATCAAATCTTTTTAAACTGATTAAACTACTTTTTGCTTGATTTAACTGCCTGAAAGTGATGGTTTTGCTGATTCTCAAGTGTTTCTCTCGTATGCATGCTAATGTTTTTTGCTGTACAGATTAGTTTTTTTCTGCTTACAATTCATTTTACTTTTTAAATTTTTTTTACCTAATATTAAAGTGTTTGTTGGAGAGAACTGGATCTAAGCTTACTATTATGTCGCCGTGGATCAAGATTGAAGCTCAGGTGAAATAACACAGCCCATATAGGTATTTAGCCTAGTCATGACTTTCATGAAGATTGAGGTGTTCATTAAGTGTATTATACCTTCGTTTTTTTAGTTGTAAGCTTGTAACACTTCAGGTTTGCAATGCTCATATACTAAACATTGCCGAAATATTTGAGTAATATATAAAGGGGATTGCTTACCAAATATATTTTTTTCGTAAAATTTGTTTTACCGAATATTTTAGTGTATGTTGGAGAGAACTGGATTTTAGCTTACTATTGTGTTGTTGTGGATCAAGATTGAAGCTCAGGTGAAATAACACCACCCATAGGTATTTCGCCTAGTTATGGCTTTCATGAAGATTGATATCTCTTGGTGTTCGTTAAGTGTATTATCCCTTTGTTTTTTTGAGTTGTAACACTTCAGGTTTGCAATGCTCATATACTAACATTAGTCGAAATATTTGAGTAATATATAAAGGGGATTGCTAACGCAACCTCTTTTTGCTTAACGCACCCTCCCAAACCCTTGTTTTCTTCTTCCATTTAGAAAAACATCTCGTACTTAAGAAAAACTTATCAAAACAACTTGTGCTTTTTTTCACTAAAGTATGCTTATCAACTAATTAAAAGCCGTACCGGATCTACTATTGACGATGAGTTTTACCCACAGGATGGCAAATCAAATGTAAGCTTCAGATATTTTTTCCAAAATCTCACCAATTTTATGCAATATACACGAAATTGCTTGCCCTAATTCGTGCAATACGCATGAAATAGATATAGGGATTTTGTTCAAAGTGTATAAAATAGTCATTAATTTCATGAACATTGTGTGAATCAGTTGTAGCCTTGTAGGGGTTCCGTGAAAATCAAATGAATTATATGTGTTTAGTAAGTGCAATTGTGTGGGTATGATTAGTAAGTGCACTTGTGATTGTATAACAGGTGTGTATAAAGCTTTAGTTGATTGTATAACTCTGTCCCTGACTTTCTTTCACCTCACTGGAATCAATGAATCATGAATCGATAATTTTTTTGATCTTTACTTGTTACAATTGGGAATCAAAACCGATTTGGCTATAGATTGGTTACAAAAATTTCAGTAATTACTCAATTTCCGTTTGAACACATGCAATGGAGGCGAGGAGTGTTGAAAGGGGGAGGATGAAAAGCAGAGAGGGGAATGGAGGTAGAAATTGTAGAATGAGGGTTTTAGGGGTACTTTAGGTATTTAGGAAAGTTACTTTTAGTAGATAAAAGTTGCATTTAGCAACCATGTATATAAAACAATATTCGTGAGTAAATGGTTTTTGATTCAACTCAATGTACATCTTTAAAATTTTAGTCTTTTATTATTTTTACTAAGATAATCAAAGATAATTGTGGTCAAAGTTGTATGTTAGCAAAGGTAAAAACCAAAGTATTGCAACTATATAATTGGAGGGGAGAATATTTATAATCCTTCAGGTTTTGCATATCTTTGGTTTCTGAGACGGGCTTATAATTGATGAGGAGGTCCCAATCCCCATTGTGTTGTATTCGTTTCCCAAGATTCTTTTTTCTTTTAACCTATTAAACCACTGAAAGGCATGTGTTGCTTGTTGGTCATAGTGTTTGTTAACCTTATCAAAGGTGACTTAGGCCCTATTCTTTTGGATTTGATTAACTGCAATCAATTTCAGTTCGCTTCAGCTCAACTCCATTAGTTTCAGTTCAATTCAGTTCATCTAAGCTCCATTTGTCTCAGTGATTTAAGTTAAGTTTAGTTTAGTTAAATTCAGTTCAAGTCCGCTCCATTCAGGCCAAAAGAATTGAGCCTTGGAGGGTCAGGAGTTGCATAAGTGGGCTATAAAATATATTTCTATTGTCTTGTTGGACTGACAAGTGCATACTAATATGGTTTAAAACATCTGTCTGAAATGCAGCCCCTTGTGGCAGTGCCAGCGTTCATATGTGCTGATGCTTTCAACAAATTCTTGCCTTTCTGCACGGGCTTTGCTGCTGGATGTATGATCTGGATGGTTATTGCAGAAGTTCTTCCAGATGCATTCAAGGTTAAGCAATTTCTTTCTTTGGATTCTGAATGTCAAAATATATTTTGGGAGCTGACCATTACTTGGCTTGCTTTAACAGGAAGCTTCCTCATCCCAGGTAGCATCAGCAGCTACACTCTCGGTGGCATTTATGGAAGCCCTGGGCTATGTCTTTCAAAATTTCAGTAATAATTACAAGTGCGAACCTCATGTTAATTCTATTTTATTAATGTATATTGACTAAGCGTGTTTGTTGGTTAGTTTGTTGCCATTAGTTTTTTATAAGTTGTGTTTTGCTATCTGTGTGTTCTTGCAGATCAGAAGATGTTTCTGGCTTTGTCATCTCTTTACTATTTGGTTTGGGGCCTCTAGTTGGTGGCATGGTTCTTGTTGCATTCGCTGTTGCTTTGCATCTCCAGCATGCATTGTTGACCGGTCTAGCTTGTGGAATTGCCTTTGTCTTGGGTGCCTGGCGACCCGTGCAGCTACTTTTAACTTCAAAAATGGGGTTTCTTCCCCTGCTATTGCTGATTGCCTTGGGAGCTGTTATTGTACATGTTGTAACTTCCTGCATATTAAACGGGGTTAAACAAAAGAGAAACTCGGCGAATTCTTTGTTCTCTGTTGGTGGCTGTTCATTGAGCGCCCTAACAGTTCAGTCATTTTTATCTTGCACTGCAATCGCGTTCCATGCTTTAGCAGAAGGCCTTGCGCTGGGAGTTGCAGCACCAAAAGCATATGGGATTGGCCAGTATATAGTGCTTCCCGTGTCTCTACATGGGCTAATTCGCGGGGCTGCAGTGGCAAGCTGCATTTTTGGGGCTACAAATAGTTGGCATGGGTCCCTTGCTGCCGCAACACTGATTGGGCTGGTGGGCCCCATTTCGGCTATTGGGGCAATAATAACTGGGATCGACTACAATGGACTGGACCACTTGATGGTGGTTGCATGTGGAGGTTTACTCCCAATTTTCGGAAGCATAGTTGCGAGAGCAATGAAATTGGATAGACAAAAGTGTAGTTTTGGTATGATAATGGGTATCGGTTTTGCTAGCGTGTGTCTTATGTTTACCAAGTTGGTGTGCTTGAACACACCCTACTGCAACTCTGCCCCAGAAGCTGTTAGATGACGTTGATTATATGCGAGGTGCTTCTTGGCTGTTGCAAACTAATCCGCAGATAGATTTGTAGAAAAATTATGTGAAGATGAAAAGTTGTATTAAAGGATAGCTTATCTGCGGGTGGTGTGGGTGTCGGAGAAATTTTCCATCAGGCTGTACATCTGATTCATACACTTCTTGGATACTGCTTCATTGTACAGCAAAACTTACACAGCTCTTATTGGTGAAAGATATTTACTTTGTAGAATCGCTTAATTGCTGCCTCAACTTAATTAATTGAAAATTTTAACATGAATGATTCTAACTATTGTCCATCTCCCACAATTAATTTCACCTTTAGATTTTAGTAATTCCTAAAATAATCTCAACTATTATCCACTTCTCAAAACAGTTTCACTTGACTTGAAATTTACTAAATTGGTTTAAATTTTCACTTGCCATAATTCTATTGGCCAATAAATAAATACATTTTACCCTCCCATGGTGAAGTGGACGACCCAAAAATTTAATTGATGTGCAGATATTGTTTTGCAATACACTAAGGTTCTGTTCTTTTGGACTAGATCAATTAAAAACCATTTCAATTTAGTTCAGTTCAGCTCCTTTGCTTTTGTCTCACAATTACAGTTCAGTTCTCATAATAGTTCAGTTCAAAACATTTCAGTTCAGTTCTGCTCATTCCAGTTCAAAAGAACATAGCCTAAAATCTTTGTGGCAGAAATCAAAAGAAATTCAAACGGAAGATCGAAAATGAATCAGCACACTCTTTCTCTCTCTACTAAAACCCTTATGGCAAAAATTTTGAAACTGAACAGTTGTCTCTGTCTTATGTTGGATGGACAACAATTAAAAGTTCGTCACTGTGTAATTTTGTTAGACGATGTTAACGGCTGAAGCTACTATGGCCAGAGTTATATGCACACGTTGCGTGCGGAATAATGTCAAATTTTGCATAAAAATATAACATTTAGTTTATTTAGGGTGTTTGGTATTTCTTCATTCAAAATTTAAAAATGTAATGGGCCTCTGGGTGGGGGCATTGAGCGAGGGCAGCCCAGAGGATTATTCTTCTTACCTTAATATAATCTCATACTTATAAATGAGATTATATTTATAAAAAAAATAATATAAGAAAACAGTAACAAACGGCAACGGCAAATAAAGTGGAAAAAAAACCGAAAAAAGGGAAAAACATTTAAACGATAATTTTAACCAAAAAATTAAATTTTAACACCCTATTTTTCAATACATCATTATAAATTAAATTAGATATCCTTAATTCTCTCATCTCTTAAACCTATTTGTTCCAGAAAAAAAGTGAGCCCTTCCAAATTTGTAGTGCGAAAACAAACAAACCTTCCTTCCCCAGTGCCCCATCCTTCAATTCCTTCATAAATCAAAACCCTGGTCCCTTGCTTAGTCGCTCCTCAGTGCCTCACCTTTGGTCTCCTGCTGCCGCTAGCACTGAGTTTCGGCTGAAGTGGTAATTGGTAAGGTAAGTTAGTTTGGGTTTATGAATCTGTAACGCAATTTCTGCACTTAGAGATATCTGCTTCTAAAATTGAGCTTCCTATTCCTATTCCTATTCCTTAGATAATTAAATATTGAGTCTGATTATCCTTTATTAGATTGCAGTTTAAAAGAATGGTAGTCAAGGAGATATATGGGGTTTTAAAAGTCGTATGCTGCATAGAACTTTGGAGAATGAGTGTGTTGTGGACACTATCTCTCGTAATCTCTCACACGCGACTGTTTGGTCAAAGTGTATGGTCTCACAAGTCTAGCACTTTCCCTAGACAGAGAGTAGCAGCAATCTCTGCTGCCAACAGACCAGTCTGCATTGTCACTGGTGTAATCTTTCTAACCTTCTATCTGCTAATCTCATTCTTAATTTCAAGTTGCAACTATTACTTGTAGTTTCATATGCCTGCTTTTTTTGGGCATCTCTTTCTGTAGGCAACATCAGGTCTGGGAGCTGCAACTGCAGAAGCTCTGTCAAAAGTGGGATTCTTTGTCATCCTAGGTATTTGTCCTTCTTATATTCATTATTCATTTTTGTTTTCTCATTCTCGACTTTGCCTTTTATAATTATCAGCCTCGTTATTCCTGGAAAACTTGACTCCTAATTTAACTGTTTGCATTTAACAACTAATTGTGTTTGTGTAAGGCCATGTGGGACCCACACGCTTCTTGAGTCTGCTTCCTATGTACATGTAGCTAAAAATTGTATGTTTGATGCATGATTTGCCACATGTTTGCAGTTGGAAGGTCAGGTCATCTTTTGTCACAGGTTCGTTTATTTGATATGTAGGTTAGTTGTGACTTTTGACAATTTTTTGCTTAACCTTCTTCCCTCCTCCAGCAAATATTTTTGTGTGACAGACTATTGCAGAGATTCGTGTACGGAACGAAAATGCTCTGCTTGAAACATTTGAGGTCGACTTGTCATCCTTCTCATCCATTATGAAGTTCAAAAACTCCTTGATTCAGTGGCTTTTGCATATGAATATGCATCTTTCAATCCAATTGTTGATCAACAATGCAGGAATACTGGCAACATCCTACAGAGCCACTGATGATGGTCTTGATGAGTAAGCATTTTTTTGCCCCCCTCTTAAGCGTTACACTGATAACAGATTCATATATTGAAGACCAAACTGGTGAAGAATGTAATGTATTAATTTGGAAGATTTATGTGCTGCTTCATCGTGCTAAAGCTGAAGCTAGATCTTTAGATAGTTTACAAAGTAAACTAGCTGCTCCATGCACCCTACTGTTTGTTTTTCTTGAACTGTGAGGTTGCGACTTGGGAGCTTTTAGAATCTGGTACGTACAAAAAACATTCTTATGTCCTTTCAACTTTTTCGCCTTCCACTTTGTGGATAGGTTCTCAACCTAATGAGGACAAAACTTGGGTCTTTATAGAGGAACTTGGAGTACTCCATAATTATAGTTTACCTGAAAGCTAACTGAGACCGAAGCACGAGCTAATAAAATACAAGGAACTCCTGGTTTGAGAAATACAGTTATGCATTAAAATATTTCAGCTGAGATAGGTTCAATGATATTTACGTGGAGGTTTACGTTAATGCTTGCAATGCTTAAGAGGTGAGAGCAATGATCTCCTGGGAGTCTTGCAAAGCAAAAGGGCAGAGTGCAAGAGATGGTTATTGCATAATTATCACTTTGTTGGCTTTGCGCGCACTATGATTTGCTAGTCAGTCTGCTGGCATGGTGGCTCCCATGAATCAATGGTTAATCACAATTTTTCTCAAAAGTCATTATTTTTCTTGGCAATATTACAACACATGGATATAAGCACTGTCACTATTTGCATATTCTTGAGATATTTGGCTCTTAGTAGCATACCTACTGACCATAATTATCTTGCTCCTTTTTCCCATGCTAATGGAAGACCTTTGGCAAGGGCCATCAGTTCAGCCTTGAATAAAGAGGAGATTCTAAATTAAGCAGACTATATTTACGGACACCAACCATCACCTGCAAGAACAGCTGAACCTTTGCTGCACCAATGGTGATGAGTGATGAGTAGTACCCACTCCGTGGGATTGTGGGTGAAGGAACCCAACGGGTAGGGACCTGAGATTTTTTGGGGAGGATATAAGAAGCAAAGTCTTGTCTAGCTGCCTAATGCGAGCTTTGTGTGCTTCTTCATATCTGATAAGGAGGAAGATCAAATCAGAAGGTGTATCACTTTCACTAGGAAATCACACTATTTCCAAGTCCATAATGACGTGATGGCAAAATAATTAGTCGTCTCATCACCATAGTCTTTTCTTCTTCCCGTGAATTCATGATTATCCAGTATGAAAGTGAAGAACTCCTCCAAGCTGAAGCCATTAAAAGTTTGCACTGGGGCAGTCTAAGATTATGTGGAGTATGTTTCAACTCATTATCACAGATGGGACATCGCTGATCATCACAGCATCCTCGTTTAACTTTGTTAGCATTGGAGAGAAAACGCTCATGCACTAGGACCCATAATAACCTTTTTTTTAGCTGCTTAAATGATGCACTCCAAACCAATTTCATCATTTATATGGCTCCTGAATCTTGGACTTTACAATTAAGCTTCCTAGAAAATTCAATGGAGAATTTTCCATCAAAAGATTCATCCCAGAAGGGCATCGCTATCTGTTATTGGTAGCAAGCTCATAGGTTTCAATTCTTTCAAAGATCTCCGCAGGCAAGAGGCTTGCGAAAAATCCCAGCACTAGCGCCAACGTTCTTCCCACATTTCACTAACTGTGGCTCCTTGGAATTTCATAAGGAGTCTCTCCTGCAAGGTTGTGCCATGTCAGAAAGTGGCTTGTTTAGAGCCTTTATGGTCTCGAAATAGGGTGATGCAGTGTTACGAACTAAGATGAGTTTCTTCATCTAAGCTTGTTGAAGAAATTCAGAAGGAAAGAGAGAAGAAGAAGAAGAATAGAATTAAGGATTTAGGTCTAGGGGATTGTAAACTGTTTACATTGATTGAAATGCCACTAAGAACAGTTTGTAGGCTTTCGAGAGGCTCGGTCTCCATACACAAGTGTAAGCTCGAAGTATATCTCAACAAAATCACATATCTCCGTTTAAATCTCTATTTATTTACCCTATTATTCTTCACTTTACTTTGACTCCTTCTATGCCATCTTCATGATATCAAATCATCTCTCTGCCTAACTTTTCCATCACCAAGGATTAATTTTTCCTTTTGTGGACGCCTAGCATGATTTACTCTTATGGAAGACTTCGGTGGAGGCCATACATTATCCCTCAGGACAAGATGCTTGTCCTTAAGGTGTAGGTGAAGCGATGGTAAATTGCCGCAAAGTCCTCCCAAGTAGTTTTGGCAGGGCAAGCATCTTGCTCTCAAGGAGTAAATGTGGGAAGCAATGCTAAGTTGCTGGGAAAGTAGTATCATTGCTGAATTTTTATTCTCCTTCACCCCCCTTTGCATCACATGAACGGGATGCTGAGACAGACAGGTAAACCTGTTCAATGGGGGCGGGCCCCTATTTAAGTTCGTGATTGGCACTTTTATTTAAAGGGTCGACCCGGCCCTCTTCATAAATGGGGCGGGCCCTTCAACTATGATGCATAAAGCATTTCATAAACAAGAGCATTCGTTGGTTAAAAACCGAAGAATCAGTTTTGCTTCAAGCCTTGTTGGAACCGTACCAACAACCACCACTTTCACTAGCCTTAGAACCACCAAACTAGGCCACCAATGTCAAAGAAGAACTCTTGGTGCAACCTTGCTTTGTTAAATTAGTAACTAATCTACGTTAGTTAGCTAATTAACTCAAAGACTTTAATTAGGACAAACTGTCCAGTTTTGCTCTAAGCGCACAGCTCAAAGAAATGAGTATAACTCTTAATTCATTCAACAAAGTCTAATGAAACTTCTTGCCTTACAAACCTAACATATAAAGCAGTAACATACCAAAAATTCACGTCATTTGGTGATGTTTTGCTTAGGTAACAAAAGCCATCTTAAACTATTACAAAAATCTGGCCAGTTTACAGTACCTAGGTGCAATGATTGAGGGATTCTGAGAAACGAAAATGTCCTACTGCAAAAAGGAAGCTAAGGTATTAAAATAGACATTCTAAGGAAAATATCCTCAAAAAATCAGCTCCAAAAGCTAAAAAAAAGACGGCTGCCCAGAACTGATGAAGAGGGGCCCAGAATGACGCCTCCCAGCTGCGGTTTTGGATACTTCTCCATGAAGCTCTCATTTCCTATTGATTCTTGCCTCCAACTCTTCACATGCTTGTTGGTGATGTATGTAAGCACACAGGTGAGTCATGTATGGTTGCCTTAGCCAAGAATAAAGCTCAAAAACGTAGCCAAAACGTGCCCTAAACAAACCGTATAAATTCTGTTCTTCCAAAACAGTTTCACTAAGCTTACTTTAATGACTTAGAACTAACTAATTAAGCTATTTAATCATAATTCAAGCTTTATTACTAATACTTAATGATGTTAAGATGATCATAAGCATTAATCAACAAGGCTTAAAAAAGATTAAGAAGGTGTTAAGCTTAATTAACAATTCGAAGTACTTGTTTGTTCGAAATTGGATTAAGTAAGCTAATGAACTGAATCTCCTTCACCTTAATCTCTTCTTGATGACTCTTTGTTAGGAGACTTGGATTGATCATGGATGCTCCTGCATCATTCTCCCCTGGTTTGGAGAAGTCCTCTTGTAACTCAAAATCTTCTTCTAAATATGGAGCTAAATCACCCACATTGAAGGTGGCCGAAATGTTGCCCATCTCACTTGGTAGTTCTATCTTGTATGCATTGTTATTGATCTTTTCAAGCACCCTAAATGGACCATCACTCCTTGGCATCAGCTTGTTCTTCCTTCTTGATGGAAATCGTTCCTTCCTTAGGTGCAACCATACCAAGTCCCCGGGCTTGTAAATGACCTCCTTTCGATGCTTGTTAGCTCGGACCTTGTAAGCTTCATTAACCTTCTCAATGCGTGCTCTAATCTGTTGGTGAAGCTTTTTCATCTCCTTTGCCTTCTCCTCTGCATCTTTGCTTTGTCTCACTTCAATTGGAATAGGTAGTAAATCAATGGGGCTTAAAGGATTAACCCCATAGTTCACTTCGAATGGAGAGCACTTCGTGGCATATGTAGGTGATCTATTATAAGCAAATTCTGCATGTGCTAGCTTTAGATCCCAATCTTTCTGTGACTTGTTAACTAGAGTCCTGAGTAGAGTCGTAAGTGTCCTGTTTGTAACCTCCGTTTGACCATCAGTTTGTGGATGCGCCGTGGTACTAAAGAGGAGCTTAGTACCTAGGAGCTTCCATAAAGTCTTCCAAAAGAAACTAAGGAACTTAACATCCTTATCAGAAACAATAGTCTTCGGTACACCATGTAATCTAATGATCTCCTTGAAGTACAAATCAGCTACATGAATTGCATCATCCGTCTTGTTGCAAGCAATGAAATGAGCCATCTTTGAGAATCGATCCACCACCACCATAATAGCATCTCTTTGCCTTTGAGTCCTAGGCAAAGCCACAATGAAATCCATACTAATATCTTCCCATGGCTGATTAGGAACTGGAAGTGGAGTATAGAGCCCTTGATGAAAAGAACTCTTGGCCTTTTGACATGTAGAACATCGAGCTAGAACTGAGTGAACATCACCTGCCAGTTTTGGCCAATAAAAGTGTTCCTGCAAAATATCCACAGTTTTATTAATACCAAAATGCCCTGCTAGGCCTCCTCCATGAACCTCCTTGATGAGCAAATCCCTTAGTGAGCACTTAGGGATACAAAGCTTATTATTTCGGAAGAGAAAAGCATCTAGAACCGAATAAGCTCCATGAGAACCATCCTTGCACGCTTCTATCAATGGTGAAAAATCTGGATCATCATAATAAAGCTCCTTAATATGAGTGAAGCCAAGAACTCGAGCCTCCATTAGAGAAAGCATAGAATGCCTCCTAGATAATGCATCTGCAACCACATTAGAAACTCCAGTTTTGTACTTTAAAACAAAATCAAAAGATTGAAGGAACTCCACCCATTTAGCATGTCGTGAACTGAGCTTATGTTGCCCATTAATGTACTTCAAAGCTTGATGATCTGAATGCAACACAAACTGAGCTGGCCTAAGATAATGAGTCCAATAAGTCAAAGCACGAATAATAGCATAGAACTCTTTATCATAGGTGCTGTAGTTGAGCTTGGCATGATTGAGCTTCTCACTGAAATAGGCTATGGGACGCCCTCCTTGTTGTAAAACAGCTCCAATCCCTACGCCACTTGCATCACATTCCACTTCAAACACTTTCTTGAAATCTGGTAAGGCTAGAACAGGCGCCTCACAAAGCTTGCTTTTCAACTGATCAAATGCTTCCTGAGCTGCTGGAGTCCAAGTGAAAGAACCCCCTTTGATACATTCGGTCAGTGGAGCCAAAATAGTACTAAACCCTCTGATAAATCTCCTGTAAAAAGATGCCAATCCATGAAAACTTCGAACTTCTGTGATGGACTTTGGAATTGGCCATGATTTGATTGCCTCCACCTTGGATTCATCCATAGAAATACCCTCCACACAGTTACCATCATTAAGCCAATGAAGCTTATATGGTTTAGGATGACTGAAGGTAGGATGATTGAGCTTCTCCACCATAGAACTCGAAGCTACATTAGTGCAACTCCCACCATCAATAATCATGGAACAAATCTTGCCCTTGATTAAGCATTTTGTCTGAAAAATCTGGTCTCGTTGAGATGGTATAGCTTCGGCTTCTTTGGAGTGAAGGACCCTCCTTAGAACCAAGCTAAGATGATCATCTCCTTCCACTTCATCAACAAGAACATCTTCATTGCATTCATCCTCCTTTTCAGATTCTTTTTCGTGCTCCTCTTGATCTTTAAGGGCATCTTCTATGTTTTTAATGTCTAATAAGGTCATTACCCTTCTGTTTGGGCATTGTGCTTGATAATGACCATAACCATGACACTTAAAACATTTAATATCATCCTTCTTGGAAGAACTTTCAGCAACTTTCTTCCCTTTATCAAGAAATTTCGAACTAGCTTCATTTTTAGGTGTAAATGGAGATGTCGAAGTAGGCTTTACATAGGAACTAGAACCTCCTTTAGCATAAGAAGTTCCTTTGCTAAATACCTTCTTCTTCTTGTCTTTTTGATGCTTTTCCACCTTAAGAGCCAACCTGAAAAGTTCATCTAAAGTAGAATAAGATTGAAGCTCAAGCTTCTTTTGAATGTCACGATCTAGGCCCTTCACAAAACGAGCCATGGTCTGCTCTTCCCTTTCTTGAACATCCAATTTCATCATCAACTTTTCATATTCATGGATGTATGTCTCGACATTCTTGGTACCTTGGAACAAATCAGAAAGTTGGTTATATAAATCAAGAGTGTAAGTGGAGGGGAGAAACTTAGCTTCCATCTTCTTTTTCAGTTTCTTCCAGCTCTTGATTTTCGGCTTATGCTTCCTTTCTCTAGCAAGAGCAACGTTTTCCCACCAAAGGGATGCATAACCCTTTAGCTTAGTGATAGCCAACTTGAAAGATTTCGAATCATCATACTCCTTTAGCTCGAAAATCCTATTACATCTCGAAACCCATTCCAAATAAGCATCCGGATTAAGGTTTCCATCAAATTCTGGAACATCTAACTTGATGTCTCGAAAATCATCTTGTTTTCGTGGCCTCCTTCTTTGATTAGAAGTTTGTGATTGTACTTCTTCACTAGAGTCATAAACAACCTCATTCTCATCTTCAAAGTGCCTCCTTTCATGAACTTCTCTTCGAACTCCAACACTAGAACTTCGAAAAGCTTCCATGAGATTTGCCATTTGCTCACTAATTGTAGCCATTTGATTCTCAAGGCCAACTAACCTTGCTTCATTCAATGTCATGCCCCTTCTAAACTGATTTGGATCTTCACCACCACTCATTTTAACAACCACTAAGTTGTATCAAAGATTAGAGGTGAAAAGAGAAGAAAAGAGATGTGTTTGGGCTTAGAATTGATTTCGGTTTTGGGGGGATAAGTGTATGAGTTTAGGAAATGATTATGGGATGATTAGAGGGTTAAAAGAATGCTCTTAAACTAACCAAAGCTCTGATACCAAATGATGCATAAAGCATTTCATAAACAAGAGCATTCGTTGGTTAAGAACCGAAGAATCAGTTTTGCTTCAAGCCTTGTTGGAACCGTACCAACAACCACCACTTTCACTAGCCTTAGAACCACCAAACTAGGCCACCAATGTCAAAGAAGAACTCTTGGTGCAACCTTGCTTTGTTAAATTAGTAACTAATCTACGTTAGTTAGCTAATTAACTCAAAGACTTTAATTAGGACAAACTGTCCAGTTTTGCTCTAAGCGCACAGCTCAAAGAAATGAGTATAACTCTTAATTCATTCAACAAAGTCTAATGAAACTTCTTGCCTTACAAATCTAACATATAAAGCAGTAACATACCAAAAATTCACGTCATTTGGTGATGTTTTGCTTAGGTAACAAAAGCCATCTTAAACTATTACAAAAATCTGGCCAGTTTACAGTACCTAGGTGCAATGATTGAGGGATTCTGAGAAACGAAAATGTCCTACTGCAAAAAGGAAGCTAAGGTATTAAAATAGACATTCTAAGGAAAATATCCTCAAAAAATCAGCTCCAAAAGCTAAAAAAAAAGACGGCTGCCCAGAACTGATGAAGAGGGGCCCAGAATGACGCCTCCCAGCTGCGGTTTTGGATACTTCTCCATGAAGCTCTCATTTCCTATTGATTCTTGCCTCCAACTCTTCACATGCTTGTTGGTGATGTATGTAAGCACACAGGTGAGTCATGTATGGTTGCCTTAGCCAAGAATAAAGCTCAAAAACGTAGCCAAAACGTGCCCTAAACAAACCGTATAAATTCTGTTCTTCCAAAACAGTTTCACTAAGCTTACTTTAATGACTTAGAACTAACTAATTAAGCTATTTAATCATAATTCAAGCTTTATTACTAATACTTAATGATGTTAAGATGATCATAAGCATTAATCAACAAGGCTTAAAAAAGATTAAGAAGGTGTTAAGCTTAATTAACAATTCGAAGTACTTGTTTGTTCGAAATTGGATTAAGTAAGCTAATGAACTGAATCTCCTTCACCTTAATCTCTTCTTGATGACTCTTTGTTAGGAGACTTGGATTGATCATGGATGCTCCTGCATCAAACTATCTATATATTTTTGATGGGCTTGGGTGGGGCAAGCCCTTAGAGTTACCGGATCAATTATCTTTATCTTAACGAATATACTAATGAGAAAGTTCCCGAGGGGAAATTGAAAAAAACTCGAATTTTGTGGAAATTATGAAAGCTTTGAAACTGATTAGAAATTGTCGTGAGTCTTCCACAAAATTTTGTGGCTTCATCTCAAATTCTCACCCACCTAGCCAACGACCTACGTCCCATACCTCACGATTTTCCCATTTGTGGCTATCTCCTCTTCTAATCACCTGTAAGTTTCCTCTATACTCACTTTTCTCTCTGACTTGGTTGGAAGAGGTGATTTGTGTAGGATTATAGGTACTATAAGCGGAATTTCATGAATCTAATTCATAAGCACCTAAAACAGGATCTCATGCACATATAATTAAGGATCATATAATAATTAATTACCAACCTCTTGATGCGTGACTTCAACTGCTTTGGCGGGATTGAATACTTCAAAGTATGGCCAACGATCTTGGAGAAAGAATCTCAAACGTGTTTCCTCTACTTAATCCACCAATTTAGATCAACACTCCACCAATGCTAGTTGGAAGGAAGAAAGAAAGCGTTCTTCTTTTATGGAGTAATGTCAGTTGAGAGAGAGAATAGAAAATAATGAGAGATATTGTATCTTATTTTCTAACTACCTGACCTTTATATAGGAATAATTAGGTCAAATAATCTCCTCTTATCTCCCTCTTGGGCCGACTACCTTATAAAGGCTATAGGTTTCTCTTTTGTTGATCCAAATATTATGTGTGACCTTGGAAGATGGGCTTCGGATTTATTATTTAATAACCCAAAGGTCTATAGCGTTCTCTAGCAAGACGTAAAGACGACCCAATTAAATGAATTATTATCTCCATAATACGATCCATATTATATTTAGTAATTGCATTAGAGTTGAGGACACAATTCCTTCAATTTGTTAATGTAATTGTTTTTGTGTTTTCGATTTTTCTTCAATTTCTCATTAGTATAGTGATTGTAGATCAGGGAGGGCCCTTAAAATTTTGGAGGAAATAGAAAGTTTCAAAGGAGTGGGTGAAGGAGAGTGTTCATTGATTCCTTTTTGCTGAATGAAATAAGCAAAAAATAGATTGGTCCACCACATGACTTAGAGAAGAAAGTTTCGTATTGAATCTATAGGTTGTTTAAGTTTTGAGCATGTCCGCCTCCTTAGTCACATGAAGAAAGGTACAATTAGCCAAAATACAAAAGGTCAGATCGGGTTTGGTCAATTAACCGTGACCACCCTAGACTGGTCATGACTCGGTTCGGCTCGACTCGTTTACAAACGGGCCCGCCCCGTTGAATTGGCCTAGTACCAAGCCCTCTTTAATTATGACGCATAAGAGTAGGGTGAATCTTACTCTGAGGTGTTGAGCCAACTTATAAGCCACTTTGCCTACACAGTGTGGTCGTGTGGTTCAAAAAGCTCCCTATTGTCTCTTGTTCCAAGTATCTCAACTCACATCTGAAACATAACCCGCGTTTCACTCTTGTGAATAAAGATCCACTAGTCGTCCCATTTATAACTTAACCCCTTTGTCACTCGGCCTTCTTATGACTCCCCCATAGTCGAAGGTTGAAGAGTTGGGGTTGATTGGAAGCGATCAATTGAAGGTAGCTTGATGAGGGTGGGTTGATTGCAGTTGCATTATATGTGGTGTTGTCGGTTGGTAAAGTGTTGGAAGAGAAAGGTCTGGGTTATAAAAGTGGGGAAATTGAAGTGGAAAAAGATAATTATGAGTTGTCCCATAAGCGATTTTAATCTTATTCTTCAACTTATATGACGGATTTTGCATGGTCAAGGTCTTTTGGGCGCAAAACATGGACCTCATTTCACGCATACCCTCACCTTGAGCTCACTTTGACTACGAGCTATCTCTTCAGTACACCTCTAGAGGGAGCCAACGACTCCACTAATCTCCTTGTATACTTGCTTGAGGCGCTCCTCCAACCGCAGGTAAAATTTTCTCTACCATAAACCTTTGGCCTCCTCCCAACGGTATTGGATGTCGGTTATCCCACTAATACCAAAAGAGAGCGTCTCCATCAAGCGCCACCACACCAGGCATCATGATTATCTCCACCTCCATTATCCTTTGAAGTTCTGAGATCCTCTACTTTCTCTCCTCCAGCCATGAAGTTCATGGAATTCTCCTCGACTCTCTACTCAACTTCTTCGAGGGTCTCCAACCCAACCTCTTTCTCGCGCCGAAAATCTACTCCTCAACTCCTGCTTTTCAGCCCTAATCTCCATTTGGAATCAATTTTATCTTCTCTCACCTTCGCGATCATTTTTTCCTGATGGAGAAACTTTGCCTTTCCATGGTCAAACTCCTTTGTAATTTGGTAATGGTCGTTGTCATATGCACTCTGTCATCCTTTGCCCAAGTTGTGTCTTCCATCATCACACAATGTTGGTCAAACTCCTCTGTAAGTATGGTAATTGATGTTTTCGTTTGTGCTGCGTCACTCTTGAAAACTAATTCACCAATTGCTTGATCCTATGTGTATTGTTCATCTCAAAAATTTTGTTGATTGATCTTGTCATGAGCTTGTTCTGATACCAATTTGATGGGAATCAAGGTAAAATAGTTGAAAAACTAAGCAAAATTAGATCAACAGTACGAGATAGCTAGCTATAGTGATATATCTAGGAAATTCAATCAAATAAAGCTCCTCAAGCATTCGAGAGGTTATTGTCTCCCCCAAGTTCCTTTTCTCTCTCTTCTTTTCTCAATGCCTTTCCCCTTGCCACTACTTGGCTATTTATTACAAGCTAAGAAGATTCCTTCTCATCGCCATTGCTCCTAACAACTTCCAATTAGTAACTATTTTTGCTAAAATAGCAATAAAGTATAAAAAGCATAAAGAGTCTCCTGCCCTCAGCTTTTTCTTATGTCTTGGCTGCTCCAGCCTTCTGCCTTCTTGAGTAAGTAACCAATATAGGAGGTCTAGTAAGATTCGTAGTAATTTCATTCTCCGAGAAGGCTCGAGCTTGATCCTCAACAAGTTTCACTAGTTGCTCAGTGATTCAACTGCTACACTGCTGAAGTGCCTCAGTGAACTCCTACATACTTCCACTTTCTGGTCACTGCACCACACGCCATCGGATACCCAGAAATGTTTGCTCTATTACCACGTTGCTATGAACTGAGATGTGCTTCTCGGCTTCTCCACCTGTCACAGAAACACAGGGCACAGTTGTTGAAAAAATCAAGAATGAAAGAAAGAAAAAGAAGAAAAGAATTAAGGATTTATGTCTAGGTTCTTTTTTTGTTTATAATGGTTGCAAAGCAACTAAGAATATTTCCTCAGCTTTTTCGAGAACTATCCAGAGGTTGGATCTCTCCATACAAAAGTGTAATCTTCAAATATTTATCAATGAAGCATATTCCTCTGTCTACAGTTCTATATATTTACTCTGCAATTCTGCTCTCACCTCGAACTGCTTCTGTACCATCCTCATGATGTCAAGGATCTATATCTAACTGCCCCCATCAGCAAGGTTTAGTTTGCCCTTCTTTGGACGTCTAGCATAAGTTACTCTTATGGGAGGTGCATGCCATCTTAGCACTGCCTTATAAATTTAGTTCTCTTTGCTTGCCAAACATTGGATATTGAAAGTTTGTGGCGAGCATGTCAATGTCACACCTTGCCCTGCAATACTTGTTGTGGACGACTCAAGACCTGCTAACAAATGCTAACTTCAAAATAACAGAGGGGAAAAGGCCACCTACCTTTGATTTTCTACCCCTCTAACCCCTCTTGTCACTAGACTTGAAGACTTTCCCTTTCCTACTCAACTACTCATTAATTTGTTAAACTGCATGATTTCCGTTTGATTTCTCCAAGCCTGATGTAAAATTTGTAATTAGTTGAACAGTGCTTTAATATTGATTAGCTTTTGGTGGTACACTCCTAGGATGATGATGACAAACTACGTGGGAGCTTTTTGTCTCACGAAGGTTTTACTACCACTACTTATGGACAGTCCTGTTCCATCACGAATAGTCTGTGTCTCATCTTTTACGCATCGAAATGGTAAGCATACTACTCTATGTTCTGCCTTCTCTAAATCATGATTAGGGGAGCTTGTTTACATCTTTCTTTGTATCAGATATATCAACGATGCTGATAAAATGTCTTAAAGTGATTATGAGCTTCTAATTTTGAAGTTTCATCTCTTTTTCTTATTGCTTTTCTGGGTAAATAATTAGAAATTATGAGCAGATCTGCGTGCATCTGGTCCAACATGGTATATTTGCTGTCCCTATAACTATTCGGATATTTAGAGGAAAGTACTAACAAACAAGCATACGAGGTTTAAAGGAGAACTAGGATAACCCACTTCTATTAATGAGAATCTTGAATTACAGAGCTGACCTCATAATATGTGAACAACCTCCCCGAGGGGCCTTTTCTAGAGCTCACTTGAATTAACTTGATTTATTTAATATCCGAATTCTTTTTACTATTCCGCATTATAATCTACCATATGTCCATATGTAACAGAAACAGAACACAAGAGAATACTAAGTCTTGTAACCCATGCCGCAAACCAATCAACTTAATGTAAATGTACGGCTTTCATTGCTTGTTGGTTCAGTAAATGATGTACAGGTAGATGAGGAGTTTGTTTATGGAAAGCCCTCCCCAAATTTCAAGCAATATCCATTTGCTCATATATATGAACGCTCCAAATGTAAGCCGTATTTTGCTAGACCTCATTTGGGGGGTGAATGTTCTCTGGCCAGTGCTGAATTCAACTTATATATTTACTGGCAGGGTGCATATTGCTTTTTTCATATGAGCTTCATCGGCGGATCTATAATGCTAAAGTTTCTCAACTGTCCATCAAGTAAGATTTATATACCTAGTAAAGAAGCGTATAGAATTGTCTTCTGTTCATTAGTACTTGATTGATTGCTTATCTTGACGATATATTGATTGCTTATCTTTGACGATACACTATGGTTCTCATGTTAAAATTGAAGATTAAGCTTGATTGAGTTATGTCATAGAACCTAGGAAGATGGTGACAGCCAAACGGAAAAAATGAATGCATAAATTGATGGCAATTTGGAAGAATACTTTGTAAATGCATCGTAAATATGCCTATTCACAGGAATTGAACTTTTCTTATGCTCTGCTCTTTTATTGTTGTTGAACAAGTTAGACAACAATGCTCTTGCTACATTTCTCTTCAAAGCTATTCAAAGTTTCATTCATTTGTTGATGTTATTAGTTCCACGCCTTTATTACATCTCTTTTTTCTTGCCTCTAGCCGTTTCATTATTTTTGGTATTACTTTCTTTTCATAGGTACATGGGTTTTATGGATAATTAATTTATCATGGATAAATCTCTCATCTTGTTTTTTTAGACGTTAAAATTCATAGTATCACAAGTTTTTTTAAAAAAAGAAAGTGGAAAATTTGCGAGAAAATACCATATTTGTTATGAATTTTGTGAAAATACCCCTTATAATTATTTTTGTGAAAAAACACCTTATATAATGTTTTATATTAAGATACACATCTTAGCGCCGGAATCCGGCCAAAAAGTCAAGATTCCGATTATTGACCCAGTTAATTTTATTACTCATTGGGCGTGAACTCACGCGTATCTATGTTTTTTGTTTTCCCCTCTTTAGCCTTTTCTTCCTAGTTCTCACCTTCACCACCCTTCCGCCATTTTCCTTAAAAGCTAACAAATAAATTCTCAACTTCACCCAAAATTCTCTTCAATTGGTTTGATACTTATCATTCATTTTTGCTTTCTTATTTGGCTCAAATTTTGTTGCTCCTTCATCATTTGGCTCAAATTTGTTGTCAGTGATACAATTTAAGATTGAGATGGAGATACAATTTAAGGAGTAATTTTGCTGAAATTAGGAATTTACTTTCAAAAGTTGGAGAAGACGAGTAGCAGGATAGAGAAGATTTGGATGGTGGGAAGAGACTGAAGAAGAAGATGATAATGAAGAGGAAGTTGTAGAAACCTTGGAATCTGTAATTTGGTGGTTGTGGCATGGGGGATGAGCTTCAATGGTGGTGGATACCCTGGATAGAGATTTGATTATTGTTGTTCTCAATATGTGTGCCTTTTTCTTCTTCTCTTCCATTTCAATTGTTCTCAATATGTGTTTCTTCAATTTTCAAGTCAACTTAATTGAGAAAGAGAGATTACAGTATGGTCTAGAGGAAGATGGGTAGTGGGAAGACAAAGGTGAGGAGCTAAAATGGAAGAGAAGAAGAAAAAGGCAGAAAAACAGAAAGAAAAAGAAAGACTAATATGGAGCGTGAGTTACACACTCAAAAGAGTGAAACAATAGAAAGGTTTACTTATCGGAAAATTCGGAATCTTGACTTTTTAGCCGGTTTCCGGCGCTAAGATGTGTATTTTAATATAAAACGTCATATAAGGTGTTTTTTCACAAAAATGTTTATACTATAAGGTGTTTTTTTACAAAATCCTTAACAAATAAGGTGTTTTCTCACAAATTTTCCAAAAAAAATTGAGTCTTACAAGCAACTTCTGTGTTGCTGCTGTCAAGTCAATATTGCTTCATCAGCTGGTTAGATGATTGACAAGTGTGTGGCTGTCCAATGTCCATGATGCTGATCACTGCTCGTTCTTTTTTCTTTCTTCTCTTCTTTTTGTAGTGTTGCGGATCCTGGAGCAGTAAAAACCAACATTATGAGGGAATTGCCGCAATGTCTTTCCCAACTAGCACTTGCAGTTTTGAAACTGTTGGGAATCTTGCAATTTCCTGAGAAAGGGGTGGGCTCAATACTTGATGCAGCCCTTGCTCCACCTGTAAGTCTAATGTACATTGCTATGTGGACTTGATCTTGGAAGAGATAAAAAAAAATTGTTAACAAAGAAAGGCAACATGTCGGAGGCCCCCAGTTCTCTGTAAAGAAGTGTTTGACCCAATCAACCAGGCATTCTGTAGAGTGTACCATCACAACTTGAAATTTAGTTAAAAGAAATTCCTGGTGAATCCCTGAAGCATGTGTCTCTGTTCTCTTCACCTTAAAACATATGAGAACTTAGTTCGGATATGCTCCCAAAAATTCAGTAAAGCTCTAATAAGAGCTACCCAAGTTTACTTCACAATTACTATAAGTTCAGATGAGTTTATAAAAGCCAATTCAGAAGAAGAAAACACAGCCGAAACCGCCTGATATACTGAAACATAGATTGCCACCTTCTTCTGAATTGTGCCGTCTGATTACCTTAGAATTGCCGAAACGCGCACCTGAAAGAACCTTTTGATCTTTTGTGTACCAACTTAGTTTACTGAGCAATGCTCCAATATGTTACATGGGGAACTCCAATTTTCTCGATTCACCTCAAAAGTCCATGTTATGCTAACTAGAGCTATAGCTCACTGCAGGAACAATATCTACTTGTCCCACCCACTTTGCATAGCATGCAACAGATTCTTCAGATTTTTGTCATTGTTCTAAATGACCGATAAGGTTGGGCTAATAGCAACCCTGTGAAAAACCTCCCTTCACTTTTAGGGCACATAACTCTCAGTGTCACTTATAATTCTCCCACTGCTCCTCTCCGTTTTCCTATTGCACCAATTCGTAAGTTATATATCTCTGATTAGATAATCGAGATATTGAAGCCTTTTTTGTAGCCAACTCCAATTACAATGAGTTCTGGTATTTTTACTAATTTACTCGTTAAATACTCAGTATAATCCTGTGCTTAGCTAAAGCCTCAATGTCTTGACTCTTATGTCTATGATTCCAACTTAAGGTTGATCCCGCTTTAGTCTTATTAACCCATCATCTGCAAACAACATACATCATAGGTCCATAATCAAGTGTTTGGTGCATTTAACAAACTTCTTTAATGGACTATAGTTGTATGTGTGGAGCTTATACTGACCGAAAAGATGTTTGTTTATGTTAATTCTGATGGTGTGGTAATGTTATGTTAGGAAACTTCTGGAATGTATTTCTTTGGTGGTGAAGGCAGGACACTCGAGTCTTCCCCTTCCTCGCACGATGCTATGCTTGCAGAGAGATTATGGGAAACTTCTTGTGATATATTTCTGGAGCTGGAACGTTCTTATGATAGAACTAGCACATTAGTATCTACAAGTGAGTGAGCCAAATTTAAGTATACGAATTCCTTTGAGATGATAATTTTCAGTATAAGCTGAGTGATTCAACATGTATATCTTCACAAATTGTTTCCTTTGGAATATGTTCGTGTTTTTTTGAGAATTTCTAACTTGAGTCTCCAAGACCAAAACAGACACAGCAGTAGATCTGTCTTGACATTTTATGCATTAGATTTGTTGTTTTAGGTTTAGCGAGCAGATTATATTTCTTTTTCGTTTTCTCTTTTTAGAAATGGCTTCTAGCTTATTCCAAAATAGATGATTGACATTATGACACGGTTTGTACGCTACATTCCACAGAAACTAAATAAGATTGAAATGCTCATTGCATAAGTTCCACGTGGGCACAATGAAATAGGCACCTTTCCTCAAGCTCCTAATTATTATGTGCACAATTGTATACCATATAACCAATACATTGATTAATCGTTGATTTGTTAGTGTGAATAGAAGTTATATACTTCCTCCATTTCTAAATAAGTGGAATATAGAGAAAGTGGGGGAAAACCAAGGACGTTAGAGAGAGAAAGTTGGGGACCATAATTAAAAAGAGAAAGGGTATTCTAACTAAATAAACAATTGGATATATATTGCTTGAGTAACGGTAATTATGTAATTTTATCATTTAAAATGTCATATTTTGAGCTTAGTGTCACTTATTGTGACATTTTCATATTAGAAAAGTGTGTTACTTGTTTAGAAATGGAGGAACATTTTATGCAAAGCTCTAACGCGTTTTTGATGGAAGTTCTTAGGATTAAAAGAAATATGAGTCCACCTGAATAAGACTAAATGATCATTGATTTATGAACGGATGTAGAAAGCTTTTGCCTAGGAAATTTTGCCCAAGATTGAGTATACAATCTCATAATGACATGATGGTTTGTATGGTCGAATTTCACATGTATTGTAATCCTACTAGGCTACTAGCTACTAGCTACTGTATGAATTTAAGGATTCATGACATTAAAAATTCCTTCAATTATAAGTTTGAGATCAGCAATGGTATTGTTTATTTCTGATGAGAGCAAGTATTTTGTTTCCTGGATAGTATTTACCTAAACCCTTTTCCTTGAAGCTTTATCAAAAAAAAAAAACTTAATCATAGCAAGTGATGAATTGACAACCAATCAAGCTTATCTAAAATAAAAGGAGAAATCTGAAATGGAGTACATATTCATGCTTGTGTTCTAAGGTTTGGCACATCAATTTTCTAAAATCCAATGTGGAATAATGAAACGTACATATATACATACACCATTATTATGTGGTGATTATTGATTTCATTACTGATTATTTTGTTTCACAAGCCAAGTCAAAATCATGCTGCTCACTAGCTTTCTCATTTTCTTTTGAACGACTCCAATCCTCCAATTTACTGAATTATTGATCACAAACTTTACACATGCAAATAATTCTGTAGTTAACATATATTTGAATCGTGTAATTTTTTGAACCTGAAAAATGGTTGACTACGTATTCTACATGTTTAACATCTCTAAGGATATGAAGTCCATGTCATTATTAATAATAATAATAAATACATGTTTGGAGAAAATCTTAGACAAGTATTGTGGATCCGTTCAATATCATTTCCAGTTTTTGGTTAGTGATATAAGTAGTATTATAAACTTAAATCTGGTCATATTGATAGTAATCATGCTTATTTTGAAAATTAACAACTAAAAGCTTTTTCATATTTTGATTTTTGGTTTTCAAAAAAACTGAAAAAGGAAAACAATAACGAACGATCCTTTTGCACAATTAGACCGTTCTATAATTCATAAAATTACTATCTCGAGATATCTTTTTTAGACAATGGTATTTATCCAGGAAGATGATCATTGGGAGCGAGGTCAAAGGTTAAGGCAGTGTAGCAACAAATTAGAGGAAGTGCCAATTTGATCCCCCTCAAAAGAAAAATAAAAGAAAGGGGTAGGTGAGGATTGAATTGGGTTTTGACCAAAGAACAAAATCATTGAAATTGGACAGCATGCATTATGCAAGCATAAATATCACTACAATTTCGAACATAAAAATCAGAAGGAAGATGTGTTTGTATCCTGGGACTGGAAGGCTGCAAAAAAAATAAGAGGCCATGGAGGGTTGCCAACAAAAACCAAATAATGGGAGTCTGGCTGTTTCATTTCTTTTTTTTTTCAGTTAAGAAACAGACAGAGGTGATCCAGCTTTTCCAGCTAAGCTGAGGCTGCCCCCTCTCCTCTTTTTTTCTATGAATAAATCTAAAACTTGTAAATGTATACATCACACCAAATCGGAATCCAATGGCCAAAATTGTGTCATTATTTGAAGTGATTTATTTAAACATCTAACCATATTAATTAATGCCGATTAGAGTTATGTCACATTCTTCTGGACTAAACTGAAGTGAAATACTTTAGAGAAAAACTATGAGCAACTGAAGTGAACTTCCAGTAGTTCTTAAGTGATAGAGGCCGTGATCACTTCTAAGAAGTGCATGCCTAATTAGACCTAATCAGTTCTAAGGTGAAGATAACGCACTCGCACTATAGCAACAATTACTTATACCGAGTCACTCACTCACACTACAGCTTAGTATTCAAGGAAGAGGAAGGCTGTATGTGTTGACAACAAAGAAGACTAGCTATAAATTTAGCACACATAAATGAGAAAGGGCACAATATTACCAAAACTAAAGCATACTTATATTTATATACCCACACTGTTCACGTTTGCTACCACATGAATAAATCCAATGAATATAATAATCATAATAGCTTACAACTTACATGAACCTGACAGAGTTGAGTGCCCAAAAATAAAAAAGAAACTTAACCCAAAAACACTATAATCACTTTTCCCTTCTTTTTTTTTTCTTTTGGAAATAGTTTCTTTGTTCTTCCTTTTTACCCTTTCCAAACTGTTTCTCCAAATAAAAGATTAGAAAATAAAGGAAAATAAAAAACAAAGAGAAGACAAATAGAGTAGGAGTAAGGGAGGAAAAACGGACGGGAAATGACCCCAACCCAATTAGCTCACCACCAACTTTACCCCTGTATGCAGCGGCGGTTGTGCTCCATCGAGAGTCGAACACTTTGGAAGGTGAACCTTTTGACGTTACGTTACATGACGCATAGCATTGCAGCTGCACGACTCAGATAAAATTGTATAATAGTTCAACGTCCTGTTTTCGCACGCTTCATCCCACTAGTATTAAATGGAGATACACTTCCACTTGGACCAGGACTGTCTTCTCTAAAATTTGAGTTCAGCAGTGCCAGCTCTCTAAGCTGCTGCCTTTTGTAGAAGTCTTGTGATTCATCCTGCAAATCATCATTTCGGTCAACCAACACTATAACATAAACAACAAACTACCTCGATAAGTTCTTTTGAATCAAATATATGGACAATTGAAGGGATTGGACATAGATGGATAGTTACCACGGGCTTTAGCAATTCTTCTAGAATTTCTTTAGCTTGGCGCAGCTTTATGTCAACCATATTGGGTGCCAAATCTGCCTCAATCAATATATGTAGAGGCTCATTCAGATGTTCATAGCCAGGTCTACCTCGAAGCTTCTCTTCCTAGAACCCCCCAAAAAAAGGAAAGAGCACATGAACACCAACAAACTGTTATGAAAAATACTTAAGTTACCGGTAGAAACTAACAATTGATTCTTCCGAAGAATCCATCAAACTTTACCTTGTCCGGATCTTTTATTGACCCCTTCCCTCTAATGTACACGCGGCAGCCAGTCGAAGCTTCAACACGTTTCAGAGAATTTCCTCTGGGTCCCAGAAGTCGGCCAACAAAATTAAACTGAAATACATAAAGGTAAACTCAGGTCACCACATTCCGCAGTCCACTTTGCGCAAAGTTCAAACTCACAAGTAGAGGATAAAGCTTACATTGGGATATGAATCTACTGGTATCTCCAGCCGCAATATTCTTTTCACAGTATACGAGCTAGGGCTTGCCGGTGCTCCTTGCCAGTCCATTGACATTCCAGGTGGACCACTCATTCTCTGTTTACAGACATCAAAGTTCATTATAACAGTCAAATTGGGTTGGGTGAACTACATGGAAAAAATCTTGTGCATCCAACAATGAAATCATTACCCCAGTGCCCCTAAAGAGGCCCCAAAATATGGCAGGGTAGGGGGTTCAGATATACAGTACTCCTGCGATAATAGAGGCTATTTCCAATTAACCTAGATTTCAAAATGCAATAACCATATTATAGCGCAATACATGTATAATTCTTATACTTCTTCGATTCTTTGAACATTGCAATACTTTAACCTTTGTGCTATTCACCATACCCACTTTTGACCTTTTTCAAAATAATAAGTAAAAAGTTTCACACACTAATTTCACTAATAGCAAATAGTTTAAAGATACTAATGGTCAAAGTTGTGTACTGGCAAACGTGAATATCAAAAGGTTGCAATTTTTTGACAAACAATGGAAGTATATGTAAGTATATACATGAATCAGAAGACACGGGAAGGGAAATTTTTTAGTACATTATGATCCAAACACAAAGAATAGACTTGGAGCATTCTGCATATAGCCAAAAAAAATCAGAAATTAGGAGACAAAACCTCTAATATAGAAGCCTCAAATGCTTAAAATCAGCTCAACTAACAATCTTTTCAGCTCCATATGAACTCAAATAGCTAAGGAAACTCGACAGATATTAGGTCATTCTCACAAGTTCACTGAAAGAGTAAATATTCCTGTCGTACCACCTCTGTTTCCCAAACTTCCGTTGTCATCTTACTCGGTGATTTTACCAATGGCATCCCTTTCGACTTCCATCAAGTCAATAGTAATTGGTAACACATTCTACTTCTCTATACTCTACTTATCGGTTCAATAAGGGTCCTTGTTCTCAACGTCTACTCAATTTGTATGTGCCATTTTAGCTTTTAATCTTCACCACTCCCCCCTCCCCCCAACCCTTCTTCGCTGTTCATCACCTCCACCTACCAAATACTCTTAATCAGACACGGATCAAGTGTCTACTCGGATACGAGTGTCGAAGTATCCGACTCGGCCATTTTGTAGAAAAAATCAAGTTTCTAGTTAAAAATGAAGTATCCAAGTAGAGTACGACACGATACGACACTCAATTTTTAGGCTAAATGAGAGTGTCGAAGTAACAGAACCCAATACATAATTGAAGGACTTAATAAAGCATAGGTTTGCAAAACAAATGGCTCTACATTTCAAACACAAAAGTCTCACAGACAAAACTCACTCGAAGGAAAAGACTTAGTCCATTTCCATAAAATAATAGCAACAAATTACCGTATCGTCAATTGTTCGCAACCACTTACTGGATTTGGTTCACAACGGTTACTAATGTAATAGGCTTACAAATTTCGCAAGAATACCAAACGAAACATCCGAGGAGGAGGAAAACAATCATTGATGGTGGTATACCATTTGTTCCAGGCAGAGCTAACCATGTACTTTGAACCTAACTAGCGAAGTTGCCGAAGTAGTAGCTCTAATAGTAATATTAATATGCTGACCAGATAATGAAAGAAGAACCACTTATAAACATATTCCAATTGCATGGAAATGGATGGCATACGTGCCAATATGATATTTGAAAAGCATGAGTTTAAGTGTTTAACAAGCCCAAGTCAAGACAACCCTATAACTGTTCTAATACAAGACTCCAATTCAACATTTCACCAGAATTTCCATGTGATCTTTCTGGCTGCCCAAATTACAATGCCTACAAGCACATTTGTTCATGAACGTTTGCTAAGATACGCCAAGTATTAATACAAGGGCTTCAAACTTAAATGGCTTAAGTGAGATTACAAGGTATTCTTCCACTCTTCCAGCCAGTACATAACAAGGTCTAAATCTGCCAAAATCAAAGGCTTTACAAAAAAAAAGTACTATGGCATTAGAATTTGCCAGCTTTCCGTTATTAGAGAAAGTCCCATGAAATTGTTCAGAGAAGCGAACTTAACCATTCTTCGAAAGAGTTCACCCCAGTAGGGCGAACTTAATTCTCTACTGTTCAAGCATCTATATTCTGCTATACATAAAATAGCTTTCCATGGAAGACAAAAAACACAAAGGTAGGGAGCAAAAAAAAGGTTTACTCAATAGAAAAGTAGCATCCAAATAATCCGATGTACAAGCACAATTCAATTAAAAAACATACCTCCTGATGCAGGCCGTTCCATCCGCCATATCCACCGCCATGCATATTAGAAACTATATTTGTAGATGCCATAGGACTCGGGCTCCTATGTTGACGCCTATCAAAATCACCAAACCCTTGGCTAGGCAACATACCAGAAACCCTCAATATCTCTGCATCAATAATAAGAAAGTTACAATGTGAATTGTGAAATCATTCCACAAGTATGTAATGAGCAAAGTAATATACTGATTCTCGCTAGAGTAGTCAAACGTAGATGAACAAAATGATGAAAACATTAAACATACATCAATAAACTGCTCTACTGTAAAAGAAACAAAGCTGCTCCTAGCTTTATCAGGACAAACACGACCAATAATTGGAAACAGCCAAATAAAGTCCGCTCAAGTGCTTATCAGAACCCAAGGAATGCACCCACTTCAAATTAATGAAATACAGCATTGGATTCTTAAGCAAGCTCTTGGAATCAAATGAATGTATACATCCATCTTGCTTGTAAAAAAATCTTACAACATACAATAAAAAAAGATCCAGAAAATAGGTTCTAACAAGATATTGACAGAGGGATTATTGTGCACAAAAATTAAAATAGATATGGCAGGCAGTAGTGATTTAACAGTTCCAGCAACAAGGTTTGGGAAAAAAAAGGAGTAGAAATTGAAGATGGGAATCACATTCAGAAATCACATGTGGTATTGGTAAGTTGAGACATCAGATTGTTGTCAGTGGAATAGTTGTAGATACAGAATCCAGATGTGTTAAGATTGATGCAAGCAGAAGCAGAAGCAGAAGCAGGCATGAGGCATCAAAAACAATACACCTGGACAAACATTGTACTACCAAGTTTCTCAGCTTTATATAATCCAAATTGGCAATTAATTTTCTTTATAAAAAATAGTTCTTTAAGGTTAAAATAATTAAAAAAAAAGTTGATTGAGATTCAAGGATCCCAAGTGGGGATGGGGGATGCAAGTATGAGATGACACCCAGAAAAAATAAAAATAAAAAAAGTGAAAAAATCAGATCCAATAAATAAAAAGGGGGGAAAGGAAAAACCTTGATTTAAGAGGCGGCTGCAAATGGGAAGAACTTGCATGAAAGGACCCAATTTCTGATGCTCATTTAACAACTCCGTCAGGTACTGACTGCACCCCCCAAAATAAAAACCAACAACAGCAACAGCAACAGCAACAGCAACAACATCAACAACAAGAACAACAACAAGAACAAAAATAGAGTAAAGCAGCATAATATAATATAATATAATATAAGAAAGAAGAAGGAAGAGTTGATACCTATCATCAGGGGTAGCGGCGGCAGTTCTAATCTGAGGAGAAACAGCTCTTGCTGGTGAGAAGTTTGGATTATACAGTCCTGACATGATTATGTCTTTTTCTCTTCTTTTTTATTTTTATTTTTATTTTTATTTATTTAAAGAACAAGTATGAGATGAAGTTCCCCCAGTTGAAGTTGGAAGTTGGAAGTTGGAAGTAGGAAGTAGAGGGTGGTGATGGAAGAGAGAGAAAGTAAAGGGAAGGGAAGAGAAGAGAAGAGGGGGGCGGAGAGAGAAAGAAAGAAATAAAAAAAAAGGTGGAGGCTTTTTATGTTGCAGGAACAAAAGGAGGAGAAGGAGACACAAAAGGCAAAATTCTAAGGGTTTTTGTAAGAGAAATTTTATTAAAAAAAAAAGATACACTCAACTCCAATTCAACTCAGCTTACCACTTTTTTCTTTTATTTTTATTTTTATTTTTATTTTTATTTTTATTTTTATATTTTAAGTTAATGGAGTAATTAGTAAAAACAATGAAAATAAAAGATGATGAAGATGAACTGGGGGTTTCTCTCTCTAGAATATACTTACTAGTTACTACTAGTCTACTACTATAGACTATTCCTATTATTATTAGAGCACTTTCACTTCTCCTGCTTTTCCCCTTGATTTTTGGAGTTTTCTTCTCCTTTTTTCCTTTTCTTTTTTAATATTCAGCTTCAGATTGAGAGTTGCGGGGAGGGTCTTTACCCGTGAATAATAATATAGACAGCGGTCATACAGTACATTTGCCTTCAACCTAACTCTCTCTCTCTCTCTCTCTCTCTACCCTCCCACAGTCCCACCTCTAGTAGCCACCGCTGCCGCCCTTACATGTAGCCCCCCATCTTCTCTTGGGCTGTAAACCGTTAAACTAAACTCACTTAAAATCTGTAGAACTCAGGCTAAATAGATCAAAACTAAACTCAGCTGAATTGAAATCGTAATTGTTTCGTATGGATCTAGGCCTCACCTATAATGAGTAGATAGAGAGTCCACTTCGTAATCACCTTCAAACCATATGACACTTAGCCTTATTAACTTATTAACCTGTAATCAATAATAAATAATAATGAATTCATAATACTACCTCCTTTTTTATTGTACCATGTTGACTTTTGCAAATATTCAATATCCCTGCTTAAACCTCATTCTTTATACATTAGAAGAAAAAAATATATAGTCAAACGGAGTCTTGTTAGATTGTATCCGTATATAGCTTTCATATATCAACTTTTAATAGTTTTTACGTATGCATCGTTAATTTTGCTTGAAGTTGTGTCTTGGCAAACGTATCAATGACTTTGAGTACAACTAAAAAAAGAGAAAGTAATATAATATAATATAAATCATAATAATAACAACAAATACTATTTATAATCATAATTATATTTAATGAATATTGTTATCAATTAATAATTATAAATGGATATTGCACGGTATGTATATAGTTCAATCCATGAAATCACATGTTAATCCCACTTTAGATGAGTTTCACTTCGGTAATTTGAGATATTCGTGATCAAATACATGCATTGGCATGGCGTTAAAAGTATAAATATTCATGTTAAATAAAGACAGAGGAATATATTTAATAGTTGGTGAATTTTCATCCAATCAGGATACTCAATCTGTTTGTAATGGAATTTTTTAAATGTAAACAAGAAAAATATTAGAAATAAAAAAACAAATTAAGGGAACACTTCAAAACAAAAGGCATGAAAAAAATGTAAAGAGGGATGGTAAGCAAATGATATGACCCTGTAAATCAAACACGTCATTTAATATATCTTAAGGTAAGTTTTACGGTAGTTTTGGATGAAGTTATGTCCAAAAACTTGATTGAGTCTTGGCACAGAGTGTCATTATTGCATCTATTCTTGAAGTGAGTTTTATTTCAGACATTGGCCATCAGAGTATAGGCAATGTGCCAGTACGAGTATGTAAAGCGAAATGCAATATTTTGTTCTTGCACAAAAAGGATATATTTATTATTTAGGACCATAAGCGAGCATAGGGGATATGATAAAAAGTTTACGAAATGAAGTAAAAATTGTGAATAAGCTTGACATGAGTTGAAATAGAGGCTAAATTAAAATATATTAAGGGTGTCCAACAAATATTTTAATTGTCTAGGGGGACCTGTGTCTCTTTTATAAAATATTGCATTATTGACATTAAATTTTTAAATATTAAAAAAATAAGGTGTGCAATGGCTCTACTTGCTCCCCTGTATTTTCGCCCATGTGACGAAAATGAGTTTGAACAATAAAATTTCAGTTTTAATTACTAAAAAAATCCAATCAGGTAAAGTCTCGAATTAGAAGTTGTTATATGGATATTGACTTACTCGCTTGTAAAAAACTATTTATAAATGCTCTCTAGTGTGCAGTTAGGGGTGTATACAAACACTAGGCATACAGTTTCATGTGTGATAATATATGGGTTAGGTTGGAAAAAATAAAATTGATAACACTCGAATCGCTCAGGTCTGAAATGGACGCGGTCATAATCGGATTCTTTTTTTCGAACCCTTAGAATCGGTTCCAAGTCTTAGGCCCAATTTTATAATCGATTACCCAATGTCAAACTTAGTATCAGTAGACTTTTGTATTTGTTACAATTATCCCTAAAGTAGAAAAAAGGATCACAAAACTGAATTCTTATTAAGGCACGTCAGAATATATTTTGATAACAAAAAAAGTAATTATTTAGGTCCCCACTTTATCAGTAGGAAAAAGTGTGTTGAAAACAAATGACAAGTTCAAGTTAATTGAAATCCAATATTGTCGGATATGGGTTTGGTTGCTAAACATTCGTTTACTAGTCACACTTACAAAAAATACGACTTGAATGATCCAATGAATCTTGAAAAGGGAGATTTTAAATTGACCCAGTACTTGAAATAGCTTGACCTAATTCAGACGCGAATCAAATAACCCGGATGACTCAATTCGCATCATCCGGAACTACGCCTTCAACAAGGATTCCACGATACAAAATAACGAACAATATAATTTTTATTTAATTTAGTACTTTTTACTCCCATATTATTTTATCTATAAGTATATGTAATCATTTACACAAAATATCTTATTTTAGTTATTCATAGACTTCATATGTATTTTATTAGTTGTACCACCTTTGATTTCACGAACTAATAGACAGTTTTTGGAAAGGAAAGAGATAGAGAGAAAAAAAAGAAGGGAACCTATGTGAAGAGAGAGAGAGAGAGAAAGAGAAAGATTTGCTGAAAAAGAAAATGTCACGACTAATTTCATGCTTCATAAGATTAAAAATGTGACAATTTTAAAAAAACGGAGGTAATAATGTTAAGTTCATAATATATAAATTGATATGACTAGGGGTGTAAACTGGCCGAGCTGAGCTCGACCAAGTTTGGCTCGTCTCATTAGCATATTGATCGAGCTCGAGGTTGGCGTGAAGTTCGACGAGCTGGTCAAATCAAGGCTCGAGCTCGTCTCATTTGCAAAAATCCAGCTTGGCTCGATTTTTTCCCCCCGAAGCTAACGGTCAATGTTCATACAAATAAAAGTAAAATGTATAATAATTCAATAGAGATAAATTTAATGCAAATAAGGTCTTTCACATTACTTAACATTCAAGAGCCGGTAATGTTAATCATCTAGTTAAAGTTTAAAATTTAAGAATAGCAAAATATATACTTGTTAAAAAGAGCCGAGCACTGTTAGGCTCAAGCTCAGGCTCAGATATTTAAGGCTCGGATCGGGCTTATAATTGACCGAGGTCGAGCCAAACTCAAGAGCGAGCTCGACGACTCTACGAGCAGGCTCAGATCAGCTACACCCCTAACAAACCAACCCACACCCGACCCGAATGAACAGGTTGCCAGACCCTACCAAATACCCTTGGCAAAGTTTGATAGGGTAGTAATCGGTATTGGGTAGGGGCAAAGAAGTAAAAGGGAGGTAAGGCAAGGGGTTGTAGTCTTGTAGACTCCCGTAAGGCCGTAACATATGACATAGCTCAAACAAAAGTCATACGCAGGCTGAAGCATATAATTAAAGAGAGAGAGAGAGAGAGAGAGAGAGAGAGAGAGAGAAAGAAGAAAAAGGATCTGAGTGGGAAGACGAAGATGGGGTTGGTATGGCTAGAAGCAGCACTTCCATTGGGTATCATAGCTGGGATGATGTGCATCATGGGCAATGCTCAGTACTACATCCACAAAGCCTATCATGGCCGGGTCTCTCTCTCTCTTTTCTTTTCTTTTAGATCTATTTTTTCTGATTTCATTATCTTTGTTTTCTTCATCTGCTTTATCACTACATATATCTATTTATTTGCTAATTTGATTTTTGTAATTGGTGATTCCCCTTTGAAACTGAATCAAAACTACCTATTTGATTGTTAATTGCAGCCAAAGCACATTGGTAACGACTTATGGGATGTCGCTATGGAGAGAAGGGACAAAAAGATCATGGACCTTTCCTCTAATCTTCCTAAGAATCACTAATTTCTCTTTGCTTTCTGGTATTTTTCCTTCCCCTTTCACTTTCCCTTTTTTTTTTTTTTTTTTAATGTTTGTCAATCCATTTTGGGTTTCTCTGCTATTCACCTTAATATATCGCATCCAGTACATAAAACTCAACATCTAGACCTCGTCAATTATTTATTTGTCTTGTCACTCAGATGAATATATGTCATGATAAATGTACAAATCACTGTTCCCTGTTCGTGTTGGTGTTTACATTACATTTTCGGAGAAAGAGAGAGCATTTTACTGTGCTTTATCTGTCGCGCTAACATATATCAACCTGAGTTGTTAGCCAACAGAGATTGATTTCCTTAGATTAGATGTCTGTTGCTTCCATATATTTAATCTCATTTCTTGCTGATCCTATACAAACTCGGAAATATATGATGAAAGCTCAATTTTCTTTGTCCACCATGACACGTTGCAAGCCTTGGACCTGTAGAATACTAAAGGGCACACTGCATGAGGGCTGTACTAACAAAGCAACCCGCAAAAGTAAATTACAAGGCAGTCAGAATCATACAAGGGAAAACATACACTAAATATTTGGGGTACCTCCTTTATATTACACCTTTTTCTTTGGACACTCTTGTTTTGTGGAGCAATTACAATTGAGTTTTCAACACACAAACATCTGCCCAAGCACACTTTGGCTACCCAATTTTCCATAGCCATACAAGAGCTACTGTATTTGTGTCCTATTTATCCATATTTTTTGTCGGCTAACGTTTATACTGATTATTAAGGGCTTAGTTTAAAGCAAGTTAATGATTGAAGTCATCTGTAACGTTTGCTGGTAGAAGCTCCTTTTGATGGAGATGGAGAACATTCATTTCCAACTGTTTGATAGCCGCTCCTTCTCTCTCTCTTTTCCCATCCCCTCTTTGAATAGGGCTAACGCAAATCGGTAAAAAGAACAACTGGGAAATTTGAAAATATAGTGTATTGGAGGTGGCGGTCTTGTTGCTAATTGTACTTGTGCTAAGATTTGCGAATCATACAACTTTGTTCCTTGAGAAGCAGAGAGCTTGCTTTTCTCTTTTGAACCGTTGTTCGATAGTAGGGACATTACTCTTGAGTCTTCCCTTATATTATACTTTTTGGAATGAAAAAATAACGTTAAAAATGCTACTTGACCATGAGAAAGTGTAGGAAAGAAATATAGTACAATATAAGAACACTACGGTGAATGTTAAAAAAAGCCTTTAATCAAAGATATTGAAGTATATTAGGAGGTATACAGTACAACAAACTGTCAGTGAACAAGAAATCTGTAAGATATTAAGATGTCTAAAAGAGGACAAGTGTTTACTAAAGATCTTCCCGCGGTGAAGTGTCTCAAGATAATATCTAAAGAATTATAGTACATGACAGTGACATCAACGGTAGGTTGGGCCATTGATGAACTATATTGATGAGTTGTTTAATGGAAGATTGTTGAGTGTTACCACAAACGTGCATCTAGGAGCGGAAATTGAGAAAATAGAGGTACAAAACTGATGTTGACAGCAATTTAGTATAGGAAGTAGGAAAAGCATAGAAATCCCTAAAAAAAGGAAACACAGGGAAATAAACAGAAGTTTTTGTGACCCACTGACTTCGTTCATGTGATACCTTACTCTTTACCTCTCATTTTCTTTTTCCTTTTTTTTGATACACATCCTTTTGGCTATTTCTTTTCTGAAAATGCGGGACATATTGTGAAACAATTGAATAAAAAAAAAAAAACTTTTGTGGATATCTCTACACACATTTCAAAACTTCTAATTTTTTAATTGTTTTGCAATTTATTTAATGTCGTATGGCTGTTTCAATTTTTGTTTAAGTTTTGCAATTGGTATGACATTATGAAATTAGTTGTTGGTATTGTTGGTATATATAACTTGATTAGTTGATTACTATGTCAAATTTATACTAGAAAGCTAATTTATTAACCTAAGAAACAAATCGGTATATGTCTAGTTGATTATCTTACCCCCAATGTTGAAATCCTGGCTTGCCACCAGCCCACTAGTACCAAACAAAGTAGATGTCTGAAACTCCTTAATAAATTACAGGGGATAAAACTTATGAGTCATACCTTAATATTGTATGAGAGAGTGAAAGAGTATCGATTGAGGAAATGTTGGATAAACGAGGAGAACCAATTTGGGTTTATGGAGAGATGATCTAACATAGAAACCATACATCGTAAGAAACTCATGGTGGAATATTCGAGTGCGAGAAAGGATTTGCATATGATTTTTATAGATTAAAAAGTTTCATGATGAGCTAGGGAGAGACCTAAGGCTGTTCTGTTTGGCAAAAAATAATACTGATAGTGAAATGTGAAAGTAAAGAATTGTGCTAGAGACAACACATCCTTATATTGTTTCTCCATGTTGAAGAGCAATACATCATGGATATATATTAATTTAGTTAAAGATACGTTTTAGCATGTGAAAACGAATGTTAGGAAGTATCGAGAAGTAACAAAAGGATTCCGTATTATGATAGGATCACATTAGACATTTTATTAAGTCCCTATGCAATATAATGAGATAATGGTGAACATGACTTCTAGGATACACTTCGGGGGCTCACTGAGTTTTTGCGTGATGTACAAAGGTCAAAATGAAAATCGTATTTAATGACTATTACCCTGGTGTTTCTATATATGGGACCGAGTGTTTGAGCAGTTTGGAAGGATCATATTAGAAAGATGAGGTAAATGAGATGTGTATGCTAACTTGCTAAGATGGATTTCTGAAAACATTCAAGTGATAAAATCGGAAAGTCAACAAGCGAAAAGGGGATAAAGTTAGTTAAATAATGCAAACTCTCATGTTGTTTTAGCCTTTGTAAACATAAGAGCAGAGATAAAAATAAGAGATGCAATGTAAAAATAAGAAACCAAGCCTCGCCGTGGTCATAGAAGACTAGCGGAGAAATAAACCTAGAGGAAAATCACACCACTGTATCTAAACCTCATCAATCTAAAGTGCAAACCATAAAGTAAGTAACTTTGTCCTCGATTAATGTAAACACAAATGCTCGGGTTTCTATCGTAAACCTTAGCTCGACAAACTTCAACTTGCAATTAGTCCTCTAGTCAGAGACAGAAAGCCAACGTCTATGGGTTGGTACATCGGCTGAGCACGACCAACTCGTTAATCAGGAGAATTGAACATTAAGGAAAACCACAGCATTGTGTTCAAATCTACCTTGTTTATGTAAGCACAAACCATAAAGTAGGTAATTTTGTCCTCAAGTAATGTAAGCCCAAAGTCTCGGGTTTCTATAATAAACCCTAGTTTGAAATAACGTTGTTTCAACTTGCCAGCACAAAGAACCCTGTAGTTAGAGACAAAAATCCAACGCCTATGGGTTTGGTACGCTATTTTGGTGGGTTAAGCACAACGAATTCTTTGATCGGCACTGGTGAAACTCATGGGGTTTGGGACCTGGGACCTGGGAGTGAAGGCAGCAGTGCTCTAACGTTTTGAAAACAAATCTCATGCCAGCAAAAAAACTCTCATATATGAGACTTTTTAAGTTTGTAACTCTCCTAATAGGAATAGCTACAATGACTTAGAACTTTGCCAAGCTCTCTCTAAAGGAATGCTAAAGATCATGTATCTTATCATAACTTTGGAGGTTAAAAATGCATTAATGAATGTGGTCCTTTCTCTCAAAATATGGGAGGAACAGGGTTTTTGGCCGGAATGCGCGAGCGCGCGTGTGTGTTTAGTTTTGAATTAACATGATGTACTATGTATGTACTCTATGTTATGCTCTGGCTCTAGGTTTTTCTGTGTTTGGCAGCTAGGTTCAAATTGTCAATTTTCATATTCCGTTGGGAATAATGTGGTGAAAATGGCCTCTTATCCTTGGGGATTGACAGGAGAAGAACTTTACTAGTGATGCTCCATGAATTTTTAACCTCAATTTAGAGCTGCTTCTGTTTGTCTCTGAGATTTGTATACTCCAGTTTCGCCCAAATTCCAGGTTGGTCTTCCTTACTGTGAAGTGGATCATGCACTCCAACTTTCCAAGTCACAGTTGAAACATAATCCAAATAATTAAGAGCTTTAACTTCATGACCTGGTTCATTAGTCTCAGCAACCTACAATATGGCTTCTTTTGTCCCAAAGGACCACCCATTGGAACATTTGTGCTAAAATTTTCAAAGTAATTTCATCTAGGGTTTACTATGGAACGCTAGATTTGCAGATTGCAGCATTGATAAACTAATGTGAAGCATATAAGCAAAGTTATTGTGGTTGCTAGAGTGAAGTGAGGGTACTTAAATAGTTGTTGATGAAATAAGTTTTACTTGTGCCTACAAAATTGACAGTTTTTACATTGCCATGTTTCCTTATCAATTGAGAATGTGTTTCTGTGTCTTCCTAATGTTTCTTAGTGCATCCGTGCATGAGTTCTCTGTAGTTTAACATCTACCTTTCTTTGGATATCTGGATATGTTGTAACCTCTGCGCTCTTGGCAATCTTTTGAGTGATATATTTGTTGGCTGTATCGTGTGTATGCCACTGCGATGTGCGGTATTTGTGATAGAACTAGATACCGGCTGTTTACAATTCAAAATCAGTACTACGCTGGTAAATCTTGCCATCTTTCCGACACTCGGATTCATACCTGTCACATCCACTTGTGCCCGATTGTGCTCAGAGATGTTTGGTACTCCTCTGTCTACGATTCCGAGTATCAGAGATGCTTGGTACTCTTATGTTTACAATTCTAGGCCTTTCCAATTTGTATTAACATGCAAATGTATGCTTGGTACTTTTCTGTGTTTGACTTTTAGTAAGGGTTATAAGAGGAAAATTGGGGTTGTAGAGATACATACATCACGGTGGATCTGTGTAAAAGTTAAGTATATTTTAGAATGAAAATATTAGGAAGAAGGGTTGGAGTTGCTGATAGCCTGATATGGAGAATAAAACGAGAGAACTGAATATGTTGCTTTGAGCATGTGAGGTGCTGGCCAGATGTTGCACCAGTTGGGTAGTGGAGAGTTGACAATGATATTGAAGAGGTCAAGGGAGGCCCAAATTATTTGGATGGAGGGTGTTGAGAATGATACAAAAAAGGGGGGTTTGTAGGAAGCATATAGCACTCTCTCCAACAAGAACCTATGCGGCAACCTTTAGAGATAGAATCTTGGCTTATGCACCTAACATACATTTTTGGGGTTAAGGCTTTGACATTATTGGGGACACATTAAGGTCCCACTCACATAACTCGACAAGCAGGTTTGTAGGCCAATATATTGTAGAGACCTTAATGGAGAATTAGTGAGTGGCCCAAGCAATCCTCAAGTTGTGTGTTTTGCACTTGACGAGTGTGATCAGTTTATAGGTAGTGTCAATTTGGTGTGGTAATTTGTTAGTATAAAGAACGGAATAAGTCATTTAGATCTTATTATGCATTTTGTTGCTAGATCATTGTAGCTTAACTTGTGAAGAACATTAAATTGCAATAAGTTTGTCTTCTTTTGAGAAGTTATATGATTGTGGTGGATATAGTCTTTTCTTCCACGCTTGAGGTCACGTGTTGGGTTCAAGGCTTCGTATCAACAGTTATGTGTAATTTGTCATTTTTTAGGGTTGTCGAGGCTGACATACTGTAGTGTCAACTGTCAAGGCATTTTAACTGTAATATTGAAGAACTGATGTACACTAATGTTAAAATTGTGCAGGATGCATTAGTTGGGGACTTGAAGAAATAAATTGAGTAATCAAGGTTTAGAAAAGCCAACTGCGAGCTTCGAGTGGATCACCAACTTGTGTTTTTCATTCTGTTGTTTTCTTCTTGATGTATCTATGGGTGAAACAGGCAAATCTGGTGGAGGAAACCAATTTGATTTTTGATTTGTCATAGCAAGAACTGCGAGCTTGAATCATTTAATGGGTGATCTGTTCGTAATCCAAAACTCAGTTTCTTTGGCTATGTTATATTATTGACAGATTGGACAGGCAATATATGTTAGGTGAAAAGCTGATACAAATAAAGGTTACTCACCTGAGAAACATAGCATAACAGTTGAAACTGGTTTATCTTTGGAGAATTTACCTGTTTTTATTTTGGCACACACTTACAAACAACAAATTGCAATAGCAGTTTAAATGCAGAAACAATTGTTGTGTTGGTGGCAAAGGTTGACATGCATGTTTGCAAGTTGCAACACTGGTCTTGAGTGAATTGCTCAGACATAAAAGCCAAGCATAGCTCAGCTCAAGCAGCTCTCTCTCCCACTTTAAAGGGCAAATGTTTGCGATTAGTTAATTTTTTTAGTCAGTTTTGTTTTGTGTTGAACATAATTGGTTAAAAATTGTTGTTTCTCCAGAGTTAAACATGACCATCAAATTTGAACAAAATGGGAATTAGTATGCTACTTCCATTAAACATAACAAATGGGGAAATTGTTATTGTTATTATTATGCCATGAGCCAACGTGCCCCTATGAAAGAATGGAGCAGTAACTCCCTTCACTACCGGGAGAGCCAAGAGGGGAGAATCCCAACTAAACTTTGAGTAGTGGTCAGAGAGAGGGTGGAGTGGGCAATAGGGTTAGTTTCACCTTATTGAAGAATCATTCTCCTACATTCCTTAGCTAACTCATCCTAGCCTCGAACTTAGGGATGTCAGTGGGATGGGTTTCGTAGAGGCCTGCCCCAGCTAGGCGGGGATGTTTGTGGAAAGTATTCTAGAGACCCGTCTGCCTTAGCCTCGCCCGCCACCGCTTCACCTTCGACATGGGATATTGAATACTTCTATTTGAATTCAATCCCTAATCATTGCTCCATTAATTCTCACTTTACACGAATTTGACAACTTATTCTCGTCATATCGTCCATGGCCTTAGAATTGACTTGACCTATGATTTTCAAAATTTGAGCACAACTAAGTTCGGATCAACAAGCTCGTGAACATACTTAGAATACTTTAATCTATATAATTTTTGATAATGCAAATAACAAACTTGTAACCATAAGTAAAAATTTGCCTAATTTTCCGAATCTTAAAATATTAGAGAAAACTTGTAATTTAACATTTCTGATGTAATAATAATATCTTAATGTGTGTTTGAAGCAAAATATTAATTCAAACTTTAGACTTGAAAAAGGTTGAGACTGTGCTCGAGTTCGAATAAGAATATTACAACAAGGATAATGCTATGATCAGCATTGAAGTTATTCAATAAAAAAATTACAAGGACAATGCTATGATAGGCAAATGTTATTATTAAGCATCGTTCCAACATGTTTAAGTGGCAGAGTCTTGTAACATGGAATGTAGGTCTACGTCAAATTTGAGGGTATAAAAACATAAAGACATTTCTAATTTAGCAAAGAGGAGGAAAACACCAAAAATCAATATTATTATTAATATATAAATTCACAATTGAATGCCACAAACTCTTTTCTATAATTATTACATTGAAAGCCGCAGTAACCTGAGCTGAAAGGGGAGTGGCTACATTTGCGAAGTTGCACAGTTTGACACTAAGAATGTGGGAATTAATTAATGGAATGGGAATTGAATTAAAATAAAATAAAATAAAATAAAAATAAAAAATAGGTTTAGTTGAGGAAAAGGAAAAAAAGAGGAGGGGGATTGGATTTGGTCCATAGATGGAGGCTGAAAGCTGAGCCCTGACTTAGCGATATTCATTGGAGATTTGCTCTCTTCTTTGTTAATTGTTTGTTATTCCAACAAAATTAACCCAGAAACGGCGTCGAAGCTACCTGACTGACTGCCCTTTTTGTTTTCCTGTTCTCAGTTTCAGACCAAACCCCAAACCCCAAATAAACTAAAACGATCAATTAATCCATCCAATTCTTGCCTTTTCAGAAAACCCCAACACCCAGAAATCAGGAGGAGTAGCTAAGCTAAACGATCATCTATTCATCCCCATTTCCTCTGACTCGAAAACCCAGAACAAGAAGAAAGAAGGAATAAGGAAGAAGGAACACGCTGTTTCCTTATCCCAGGTTTTTCTTTTCTTTTCTCTATTTACACATTTCATTTTCCATCCCCCTTTCCTTTCTTCTTCTTCTTCTTCTAATTTCCCTTTCTTTCTTTCTTTTTTTTTTTTTTATTTTAAAAATTGAATTAATAATGCAGAGTTAGGTTTAGGGTTAGAAGAAGATCATCGCCTGCAATGGAAGCTCCAGGTGGTCATTCCGTCAATTCCAGCAATTCCAATTCCAATTCCAATTCAACAAGATTTAATAACAGGCTTCCTTTTAATGCTTCCAATTTTATACGCTCCCCTATTTCTACTCTTTTGGAATATTCCGGTATTCTACGCCCACCACCACCACCACGCAACTCCACTCCCAACAACACCAACAACAACACCAACACCAACTATGAATCCGAATCCCTCATTTCTCCTAACACCGCCTCCGCCCCCGCTCCCGCAGCCCCTGGTGAGGTCTCCATTAGGATTATTGGTGGTTCTGCTGATCATGATCCCACCACCACCACTACCACTACCACTACTACTCAGTCTCAACTCCAACCATGCCCTACTCAGTTATCTTCCCCCATTTCTCCTTTGGATCCCCAACATGATTTTAGACCTTCTCATAATCATAATCATAATCATAATCTTAATCATACCCCCGCTCTTTCCGATTTCTCTACTTCTACTTCTGATGCCGAGTCCGGTGATGCCCCTCCTCCTAATAATAACAATAACAATAACAATAACAACAGGGCTGATTCCACTTATCAGAGGTATGACATTCAACAGGCTGCCCGCTGGATCGAGCAGATCCTCCCTTTCTCCTTGCTCCTACTCGTCGTTTTTATCCGCCAACATTTGCAAGGTTTTCCTTCTTTCTTTCTTATGCTTTCTTACTCTTTTTCAATTTACATTCTTTCTTTATCATTCTTCAACTAAACTACTTTTACCTGCATAACATAACTATACAACAGGCTTTTTTGTCACTATCTGGATTGCTGTTTTCATGTTCAAATCCAATGACATCCTACGTAAACAGACTGCTCTTAAGGTACTCTTTTAAGTTTCTTTACATTTAGTGTCGTGTCGTGCCTTGTCTGTTGCTTCTTACTCAATGGAAGATTCTCTACAGGGTGAGAGGAAGATTCCTCTTCTCGTTGGCATCTGTACTTTGTTCACTCTTCACGTTCTTGGTGTTTACTGGTGGTATCGAAATGATGACCTCCTTTACCCCCTCATTATGCTGCCTCCTAAAGAGATACCTCCCTTCTGGCATGCTGTTTTTATCATCATGGTCAACGGTGCGTGCTAACCTCCTTATATACTCCACCATCTTTAGTATTCAAACAATTTGGAAGTTGACTTACTTATGGTTCCTCACACGTATTCTATGATGATGGAGGTTTTGCTGTTTGTTTTCTCAAAACTCTATAGTGCCGTGTAATTCAAGTAATACATTGCTAAATGTGCATTTGAGTTAGTGACACACCAAAACTTTAAGCACAAATGGGCTTGTGAATTTCCAATATTTTTTGATCGACACTACTTTTCCCGGAAGACACTACTATGTCTTGGTACATGGTACGAGTACGGGAATGTAATCCGCTGCTCCGTTCTTTGATACTAGTCAAGTGGTGTGCTGTTATACTGTGTACTGAACACCTATTTTCATGATGGAAATGTGATTCGTGAGAGAGAGAGAGAGAGAGAGAGAGAGGGGGGGGGGATCAACGAAATAGGTAGCCTCAGTGTGATATCATACCTCATTGCCTTGATTATCAATGTTATTGGTTTGTATTATACCTTTCTGTTACATAATAATGACTTTGGAGGGCTAAAATTGTTTTCTAACAACGGGTTATAGTTTCATCCACATTATATAATAGTGACTTTTATCAAGAGAATTTTGTCTGTAGCTAATTCTTGGTCTGTTAAGTATTTTGATAGAACCAGGTTGTGTACTACAGTGACGTGGAGTGTGTATAGATTATAATTCAATTTAGTCGAATGGAGATGAGATTCATGGTTGTGGTCATTGGGGAGTGAACTAGGTAACACTGTCGCGAAGTTGATGAAAAGGGTAACTAAAGAGAGGCAGGTAACCTCTCCATGGCCTTGCAAAGTTGACGAAAGGCAGCTTGGTCAATAAATAATTTGGGCTATCATACTCTCACTTGAGAATCTACTCATTCTAGGATTTACTACTCATCTTGAATTGGTGTTTCACCTAAAGGTTTGGTTCAGTAATGTGATTGAAGTATAGAACCAGGTTGTGTATTACAGTGACGTGGAATGTAAATGAAGCATAATTCAATTTAGGCGAATGGAAATGAGATTTGTGGGGGTGGCTGTTGGGGAAGTGAACTAGATGACACTGTCACGAACTTGGAAAGGTAAAAATTAATGAGAGCCGGGTAACTTCTCCGTGGCCTTGCATAATTGACGAGATATTTGTGGTCAGAAGCTGCTTGCTTAGCTGATTCTTCTTCGTAGCTGATCTTGGGAGAGTTAATATTGTTGCATATTGCATCTATGTTTTACCTAGTTTGCAGTGCAGTCTAGTATGTGAACACAATTTGCTAGTTGGTGTGTTACGTATTTTGCGAGATTTCTTTTTGTTGCATTTATCTCGTTGCTACTGGTGATATATTTGTGCTTGGCTCTTTACGTTATTGGCTTATTTCTATTATGTAATTCCATGGAGGAAGGACAGTTTATAAGGCTGATAATGAATAAGGCCCACAAAATATCTGGATGTAATTGCTCCACAAATATTTTACTATCCAACTTATAGCTATCTCCCAATGAATAATTTGCAGTGTTTGCATGAAAACTTTCTTGCTTACATATCTCTTGTCTTAGTTACATTTTTTCTAGGGTTTTTAAAAGTGTTAAAACGGTAGATTGCTCATTGAATTGGATCCGTTCCGATTCGGCCAAAAATGGGATTTTTGGCTATTGTAGTTTTGTCCCATAAGAACTGATAATCTTAATTAAAACAGAAATCCAAACTCTTGAGCCTTCTCCATACAATCTCTGTCCAGATAATATGCACAGAAAAGGTCAATGGATGATAACTTAGAAATAGCAAAACTAATAATTTCAATGAGCCTCCAACATGGGAGTTCATTTTTAGACTCCAGCCCAATTCAGCATGGAAAGCGAAAGGTACAATAGCTCCGATCACATGGGTTTCCAACATCCACCCCATTCCATGCTAGCTCCTTCCCCCAAAAAAGAGAGAAGAAAACTGATAAACAAAGTTACTTTAGGACTCAGGAGTAGCACTGTGACTAAAGTCATATCAGAGATAGAATACATCCTCCATTCCTTAGTTATCTATTGCTTAGTTGTCTTGGTTCCTTTTATTCTAGCATCTTCTAATGATCCTTATAAACACTCTTTATCCGTAGGGATTTGATCTAGCTCGCAAAAGAGTGATTGTGGATAGTTTTTACTTAAATGTTATTAATAAAATGAAGCACTTCATAATTCCAGTGGTGGAATTTCTTCCCTGAAACAAATTTAGCATCTCGTTCTCTATCTCTCTCCCTCTGATTTAATGTTTTTCGTGCTTTAACTTAGGATGGCTTTTCCTATGCTATATGTAGAATTTTATCGTTTTAAGTACCTGTCCTAAGAACTTGTTATATACGCCCTCGGCCCTCCATTCCTTTTCATATTACTCAACTAACATTTTTATTTTAAAAGGCCAAATGTGATATTGTTGTCAACTGTATCAACAAATACAAATCGATAGAAATTGGTTACGATGTGTGCATAACGTGAAAAGAAATCGTATACAATGAAGTTGTGTAGTTTGAGTGTGTATTGAACTATTGATACTAAAAATTTCTTCTATCAAGCTGTTTTTTCTTAACTCGAAAAGATTATTTTGGTTTCCTCTATATTTCCCTTATCTGTTATGTTACTTGTACTTTTGATAACCCAGTAGTTTCTCGAGTCAAAGTTTAGTAATTAATTTTATTTTCTTCATCCGTTGGGCGACTACTTTCTCAGACACCTTGGTTCGCCAGGCAGCTATGATCGCGAAGTGCGCTCTACTCATGTATTACAAAAACAGCAGAGGAAGGAATTACCGTAGGCAGGTAGAACATAAGATATAATTGGTATAAGTTTTCATATTTAGGGTTCGCAAAGGCTTTATGCTTTCATGCTGTATATAGTTGCTAACTGATATGTACTTTCTTTCTAGGGGCAAATACTGACTTTGGTGGAGTATTTATTGCTACTGTATCGTGCATTGTTGCCAACTCCTGTTTGGTATAGGTTCTTCTTGAACAAGGAATATGGAAGTCTTTTTCGTCGCTAATGACTGGATTGTATTTGACTTTTAAGCTTACTTCTGTTGTTGAAAAGGTCTGTCTCTTGTTCATGTGCTTTTACATGCTGGAAATCTTCAAGAGTTTCTCTTATGTGCAGTTTATTGTTGATCTCATACAGGTTCAATCATTCTTTGCGGCAGTAAAGGCATTGTCACGTAAAGAGATTCATTATGGGGCTTATGCAACGTCAGAGCAGGTACTGCAGCTTTCTATTTTCACAAACATTTGTCTTGGTACCTTAATATTCTGTGTAAGGGGATTAAGCTCATGCAGTGGGAAACCGTCTCCCCATTGAATTTTTTTGTATCTTTATTGTGCATTATACTACAGGTTGAATCTTATCACATATCGAGGTTTTCATAAATGGCTTCTCTTTCACCATTCTCTAAGTCTTCGCTCAGAATCTTGTAGGCCTTGCACTTGTAATCTATATTACTCAGACTCTTCATTTTCCCTCGAGTACCCGTATCAGATCCTTGACACTCAGATATGGGTATGTATTAGAGGTGGCAAATGGGTGGGCTGGGTTGGTGGCGGGCTGGGTTGGCCACTTATGAACCGGTGCGGGCCTAGAAAACTGGCGGGCTGGGTGGGTCGGTGGGCTCACTTTTCATTTATGACACTCAGAATCATGATTAATTTTTATGATATCGTAATTATTTTATATCATCACTTTTCTAGTATCGTCGTTTATTTCTAATCTTACTATAGCAATAAAGAATAAGGTTATAATGAGTATTGAATAATGTATTCTTAAATAATTTTGATTAATGATTAATTTTATATTATCGTGATTATCTATTATTATCTATATTCTATTACCGTCGTTTTTAAACTCTTGGATGGTAAAATGTGAATAAATTAGTTATATTATGATAAAAGTTTTGGATTAGGGGGGGGGACTTGAGCTTAACTTGAAAACTTTAATTTAGCTTGACAATTAAAGTAAAATTCTCAAGAATAAGTTGCGTAAGTCTATCGACGGAATCAAAGCCCACGTAGTTCTTTACCTGCAAGAAATGCATTAGTAATTATACAGTAAAGAATAAATATGTCATATTTACTTCTTTATTAGTTATACTACAAAAAAAATTGGACTTGGGGGGGGTTGAGCCTACCTTGAAAACTTAAATTTAACTTTACAATTAAAGTAACATTTTCAAGAATAAGTTGTCTACTTATCCCGCATGAATCAAAAATCACGTAGTTTTTTTTACCTATAACAAATGCATTAGTAATTATATAATAAACGATAAATAAATCATATTTCCTCCGTTCTTTTTTAATCACTACATTTCTCTTTTTACACTATTCGTCCATCTTCCTTTAATCAACTATAATGATTTATGTAAAAGGATAAAGATAGTCATGTGGGATCTTGTTAGATTCGTCTCGGTACATACTTAATTAAAATTAACTCTTTATAATTTTTACTTTGAGAATAATTAAAGTTATTAGAATTTAAAGTTTTGCGTTGGGAGGCATAAAACTCTATATGTAGTGATTAATAAAGAACGGAGGTAAGATTTACTAATTTAGAGTGTGCGGGGCTTGAGCTACTATTTTGAAAACTTTAATTTAATTTTACATTAAACTAAAATTTTCAAAATTAAGTTGCCTACGTATCCCAAAGGAATCTGAGCCCACTTAGTTTTTTGCGTACCTTGATTTCTAGATGAATTCATAGATTGCAAATGATTTATTTGGGGCTGTGTGCTATCTTTTAAATAATTTTCTTCTTTTTCCTCTTCTCTCATTAAAAGTTTTTCACTCCTACTCGGGCCCGTCCTACTGGCAACTTCTCCCCCATTTGTCCATATTCTGATGTCATTTTCATCCATGGATCATCTCATCATCATCATCCAGTTGCATACCTCGTGTTCTCTTTTCAGCTTGATCCCCATCCTTCTTGCAAACACAAATTTCGATGCTTTAGGGGAAAGCCGAGATCTTTTTTCATCTAGAACTTTTTATCGGCACTAAACGTTGATTTGGAAGCAATTGTTGAGGTAGGGACTGCAAGTAAATCCCGGGCATTCCTTGACAATATTGGAAACTACTGCTCATGTTGGTTCCACCATTGCAGTATTTCAGAGCTCTCATCCGTTTTAAAGTGATAAGAATAAACTCGTTTAGTTGCGAATATGGCGATGATGAGGATGATGTAGTAGTCTAATTTTTAGATTTGTTCAAAATCTTGGAAATGATAGGATCAAACCTACCGTTTGATGACTTGCCGGTATCACCACTACAGCACCCCTCAGGATTCAGTATGGAAGCATAGAAATCAAATAGTTTTCCTAAAACACTTGCACTAAGTTTGAATATACAAATCAACATCATATTTAATACCCAAACAACCGTAATAAACATCCAACAATCTCTTCAAGTCTTCCTGCTTAACAGCTGGGTCAAGTAGTGCAGCCAATCCCTAAAAATATTTATACCACTTCACCTTCATATCGCACAAAATAGTGTTAATAGCAAGAACATCGATACTAATGTCAATTTCAGTGACAATCTTAATGCACTCAATAATGACTAAATGAACATTGAGTTGATAAACAAACAAAAAGACATTAGTAGCATGATCAAAACTTTTCAAAACACCGCGAATAAGAATAGCAATGCTCCATTGGTCATCGGTAATCGAACAGTTAGGGTCCGTCTGTGCCTAATTGTAGAGAATAGTGAGAACCTCACGTTAAATAATAGCTTGGTTTAACAACTTGAAAGTGGAATTCCATCGGGTTAGAGTGTCAATACTCCATTAGCTCTTCTTCAGTCCTCTTTCTTTGCATAGGGCCATATACTTAACACTCCTTGTTACTCTAATCCATCTAGTTACAGTTCAAATGGGATCAAGTAATGGTCGTAACTCAATCATACCCTCTTGGACAGAAAGGTTTAGGATAGGGGCACAACAACGAATATGAAGTAATTCACCGTCTAAAAGTAGGGGCATCTCGGTGTCCGTTTCAAAAAGTATATGGCTTTCGTGTTAGCTGTTGCATTATCATGAGACAAAGCAAAAGTTTTTCGAGTTAAATGAAAAGTTTCGGTTAAGGTGGTTAAGGTGGGCTGGGCTGGGCTAGGTGGGTGGTTTGTGGGGGTAACGGGTGGGCTGGGTGGTTCAGTCTGGGTGGTTAGGGCTGGTGGTCTGGGTGGGTTGGTGGGCGGTTAGATGCGGGTTGGTTGGGCCGTTATTATCGGGCTGTGTTACAAAAATCGAGCCCGGTGCGGGTTTTTCTTTTTCACGAGTTGAACCGGGCTGGGTAACGGGTTAAAAAGGCCTGATCCCTGAAACGGGGTGGGCTGGGCTGGGCTGGCCCGGCCCATATGCCACCTCTAGTATGTCTACTTGGCACTCCAATTTGGGCCAAAATCAACGAAATTTTTCATAAAATGATGAGTCGAACACTTAGAGACGCATCCCAGTCCGGCATGGGTACTTAAGTCCGAGTAACATAGCTTTATGTCTAGTACTTTTTCCGGCTTTGTCCTTTTTTGCAACGCACCTTAAAAACTGTCCTCTATATCTATGAAGAATACAAGTTTCACTATGAAATCTAATATTATTGTGGTATATTTCTTTATCCTTGATACTCATCCTTGAGTAGGTTATAGTGGTCATATTCTCTTTATCAGGCTGTCTTGATACATTTTCTTCAATGGTCATGCCTACATGGTTCATATACCCAAAATATTTATTTACAAGTGGGCAACCTTGTTTTATGAGCAGACTGGGGATAGAATAAAAAGCCTAATTGATGTCTAGATTGAGTAGATTTTGTGTTTGAGCAAGCTGGCACACATTTGCTTTGTCTGTGGGTATAGCCCCATAAAAGTTCAGAGAATGCAGGATGTACATTTATGTAAGGTTGTAATGCAGGGGTCATATTTTTTCCAGTTAGATGCTTAATGGCCATCTGGTCAGTGTAAGAAATCATTGACCAAGAAATCGCAAGTTTGCTTGGCTCTGATAAACTTCATTTTGTAAAATTGAGAATTTTCTGAACTATTGTGTAGTCGACAGCAAACACTTGTGCGGTTTTTGCTCCTACTTTGTAGAAATTTCGTCTTCCATTTTAAATATCTTGTTATGTACTCTCATCCCTTAATCAGGCCAAGATGGAAAGCAAAATCGAAGTACAGAGACTGCTCACATTCAAATATTAGATCTTTACAATAATTATATGGCAATTTTCCGATGTAGGTTACTGCTGCTGGGGATATGTGTGCTATTTGCCAGGAGAAGATGCATGCCCCAATCCTTCTTCGTTGTAAACACATTTTTTGTGAAGATTGTGTTTCAGAGTGGTGAGTTCTCAATATCAACTTATTCTGCCATAATTCATGCCTGTCTTTTTCTGGATACCTGGGCACATAGTTACGCATTCTGATTCCAATGAAGACATATAGGGCTTTCTTATGTTCAGGAAAAAGTCTCCTGAAACCTGTTAACATGATGAGGGTCTCTAGGCTATAGGTTTTTGTGAGTAAATCTGAATGTAAGTGCTTTATGAACATGATCAAGGTATTCAGTGTTGTTTAATATTGTAGCAGTATCGTTTCTAAATCAAGGTGTTCAGTGTGCTGGTTAAGATTGTAGCAGTGTTGTTTCAGTCATGTCCTCTATGCTGTATGCTTGTAAATGTCAAGCATACTGAGGGGAGCTAACGTTCTTGGATGTCCTGCCTGAGAGGCTATATTTGCTCTTTATGTGAGAATTGGAGTGGGACCTGTAGTAGATAAAGTTTAAGATATACACACTGATTACTATCTATAAGCAGGGCTACAAGACACTTAAAATAGTATTTGGTTTTTAAGCTTTGCAACAGTTATAAAACTGTAATACTGTAATCACAGAACAGGACTTCTATCAAAGGTACAACTAAGTTAAACACTCTTTCCTTGTAGCTCAACTTTGTTGTCCGCTTTCTTTTCTCTTTGTTTCTTGTTAAGATGTCAAGAATCAGGGCTTTGGAAGATCTTGATTTCCACGTGTGCATTGCTTTACTATTGAGGAATTTGTATGAGCAATGTTGATGATTCATTGCAAAGTTTTCCTTGAGATCTTAGTAAATGTTAATTTTTTTTATTGATTGCAAAGGACACAGGTACTTAGGGATGAAGCCGTTGTGAAATGTGAAGGAAATAGAGTATGAGGTAGCCATAGAACATGCATATGACTGACTTGACCCTGTCTTAGGTGGATCCTGGTTTATGCTCATAATTTTATGGTAAAGTGTGGCATTGTGGCCTTAAGGTCTGGATGTTCATTATTGTATGTTTTTTGATAAGAAGTGAGACAGGTACTTAAGGACGAAGGCTTTGAGGAATGAATGTGAAGGGATTATAGTCCTACTGAGGGGATGATACAGTCATATGCATGCATATGACAGTTATACTGGTACTTCAGGATGAAGGAATTGAGAAATGACTGTGAAGGGATTAGAGTCCTACTAAAAGTATGATGCAGCCATATGGCATGCATATGGCTAGTTTGACCTTGGCTATGGTGTTTCCCTGGTCTATGGGGCAAAGTCCTTAAGAAAAAGTTTGTTGTTTGTTGCCTGCATCAATATATGGATGTGCACCTAAACTCCCGCTATGAGAGCTTTCACAATCTAGTATGTACTTTTGTGTTTTATACAAACAACAACAACAACTAAGCCTTATTCCCAAAGTGATTTGGGGTCGGCTAACTACTTTTGTGTTTTATACTTGAGGGAAATTTAATCTGGATGCTTTAGCATCACCTGCTATTTCTTGAGTTGTGAGTCTTGTGACAGTTTACACGAAGATGACTGTGCAGAGTGCATTAGATATTCAGTTGTTTGGAAGCTGCCGGTGTTGTGTTAATATGTTATTATTATCCCCTGATTGTGTTTTAGCAACTGTCAAAGGTTTATGTCTTTCCTTCCCTAACTTCTGGCAGAGTATCCACCTCCTTTGCTCTTTTGGTCTTTGTGCATGTGACCACCATGTGAGAGATAGGCGCGCGAACTTTTGCCTGGATAAAATGGATTATTATTTGATGTTGGTAGTGGAAGAGCATTTTGATGTGTCTAGTTCTTTCAGTTATATTTTACTGTCTTCGCAGATAAATTTTTCATTTTTCATTTTTGAGGTTGACCATGTATACATCACAAATATGGCAAAAATTACAATTTAATATTTATTGAAATTGTCTTAAATACAAACCTGGCAACCGTGATTTTTTGATAAATATGTTCGCTTATCATTTTGTTCACCTCTTCAGGTTTGAGAGGGAAAGAACATGTCCTCTATGTAGGGCTTTGGTGAAGCCTGCAGATCTCAAATCGTTTGGTGATGGATCGACTAGTCTCTTCTTCCAGTTATTTTGAGCAAGGAATTTTTCTTCTATGAATCCATTGTTCATTGAGAAGCCATTTAACTAGAAGCCCTTTCGTGATTCATTCAGAACTAAAGATTGCTGCACTTAAGCCGCACTGCTGGTTGTTGGCTACGGAATCTAAGCCACTGATTGACACATTACTTGACAGAATATCTGTTTATATGTTGTACTAAAAACATCTACTTGTATCTAATTAGCTCGTAAATTTATAGAGAACGCGTAGATTCAATGTATACAACTGTGCAATCTCCAGTAATGGAAGTTGTCTGATGGAAACACTCGCATCCTCTGTCAATATTTCTGGTCACATGGTTGTTGAATCGTTTCCTCTCCACTGACTCTCTTCAGTGGTTCCATAGATATAACACATTTTATTCTTCAAGATGGGCATCTGGTGAAATCCAAGTAATGGTGTGATTTGTATAATTTTATTCATGCGTGGTAAGGTGTATGTGTTGTATTTTATATGATTTGAGCCAGTAGGATCGGCCTATGTCAATGGGACCAGTAACACCCTACCCACCAAAGTCCTCGTCTCTCTCTGAGCTTTCGATTTATTTGATTGAAGTACCAATGTGGTGTTTTCGACATGTTTGTCAAAAGTACTTGTAGTAGCTACTTGCTGCTAAATTAGTTATTAGCATTAGCTGAGAGATATCAAATGTAATATTCCCGAAAAAATAATTTAACCGTGGAAGTGAACGACTTTAAGTTTATCCACAACTCTACTTTTCTCCAAGAGCTACATCAAAAAAAAATTGAGTTTATAAACGCCCCTATCTTTGAGTTTCGCTTTTGTATGTTTGTGATGTAGTTCAAAAGTTCTATACAGAACCCTGTCTGTCCATTATAATTATAGTATGATCCAGTGGCTTTGATGTGTTTTAATTATCTTATTGATTAATTATATTAGTATGAAAATGCGCAATAGTTGAGAAAGTGAACCGATGCTACCCATGTCGTTTGTAATAAGTAATAGGAGTGGGACATTCTTTTAGACTTTGCGTAAAGAAATCAGTGCATACTATAAGGGACGGCAGGACCACCATAGTTCCATAGCTGCCACATCCCCTCCTTTTGTTTAGGAATTGGATCAAAATGTATATGTAGATATATGAAGTTGTTAACTATGCCTTAAATTATTTGCTGGTTCGAAACCAAGTACGGGGGTTTCGCTTGTGCAATATGAAGCTTGATGTATGATATGGTCTGTACTAGGCCTGATCTTGCACATGCTGTGAGTGTTGTCAGTAGGTTTACGACTCAACCTGGGAAGGAGAACTGGCAGGCTTTGAAGAGGATATTTAGTTACCTTAGAGGTACATCTAATGTGGGTCTTGTTTATGGGAATGATGCACAATGTTTAGTCACTGACTATTCTCATTCTGATTATGCTGGAGATGTGGACAGTAGAAGATCTATGACTGGCTATGTGTTCCCTCTTGGTGGTTCAGTGGTGAGTTGGAAGGCAACTCTACAAGCTACAGTGACTATGTCTACCATTGAGGCAGAGTATAGGGCATTGACCGAAGCTGCTAAGGAGGGGAATCTGGTTGAAGGGTCTGGTTAGTGATCTGAGCCTCCATCATAATCAAGCTGTGGTTTATTGTGATAGTCTCAGTGCAATATGCTTAGATAAGGATCAAGTCCATCATGAGAGGAATAAGCACACAGATATGAGATATCATTTCCTGAGGAACGAGAAGATGATCAAGGTGAAGAAAGTGGGTATTGTTGATAATCTCGCAGATATATTCACCAAGCTTGTCCCACATGGCAAGTTCCAACATTGCTTGGACTTGTTGAATGTTCCAAGTCATTAGAGTCTGTTCGTTTAGGTGGGAGTCTGGGTTCCTTATAGAACAATCTGATCCCTTAGGGGCAATCTCAAAGTCTGAGCTTCTGATGAAGCATTTATGAGAGTCTGGGCCTTTTATGGGGCAATCTAGAAATCTGAGCTCTTAAGGAGCAATCTGTTACAGAGGGAGAGTCTGATAAATCTAGCAACTTGGCTGTTGCATCTGGTACATCTGTAGTCTGGTGGTTTTGGGGGAATCCAAGTCAAGGTGGAGATTTATTAAATGCCTTGAATTATCTGCTAGTTCGAATGACCAAGCACGGGGTTTTTACACTAATCTGTATTTTGTATTATCTCCTTAATAAAAACTACTCTCCCTGTGGTCTGGAGGACGTAGCTAGCACATTGCTAGTGAACCACGTTAAACTCTGTGTATTCTTTATTACTTTCTCATTCTATATTCTTTATCGCCTCAATCCATAATAACATAAGTAATTAAGATGGGAAATAGGGTATTTGGATGACACTGTATTCCAGATATAGTCTGCGTTTGTACCTCAAAGACTCAAATGACAATGGCTGTTGCACATTATGGTAGGACGTAAAATTGGTACCTCCCCAGAGAAGTCTGGGACTCTGGGATGTTGCACCACAGCACCAGCCAGAGATTATGGAAAACCAGATATTTTCTTTGAAAGAAAGTGTACATTGGTTAAAAAAAAAAAGTTCAGCTTACCACCTACCAGGCTACAACCCAACTGGACGAGAAAACAGCAAAACCATAGAGGATACTGCACTGTGACAGACTGGAGAAAGCATGCCAAACAAAAGCATAATCAAGCAGTCAAGCTCTCCCCTTACAAAAAAATGAAGAGTTCTAGCTATGTTAAATAGCTCATAAATAAGCCAAAACAGAAAACTAAATACATTATTTAACAAAGGTGGGAATTTTGGCAGTCCCTCCCAAAGAATTAATCGAGCAAAGAATGAAGAAAAGTAAAAAGACTAGGTGAGTATCTATGGCCACACAAAGGCATCCACAAGACAGTTTCATTTAGGAGATGAAACTGAGGATCTTTTTAGAGTTTCACCTGCAATTGCTGGTTTGCTGTATGGAGAAGCTTCTGTCTCTTCATCAGCTACTATTTGCGATGAAGTTGGAACTTCTGGAAATTGTGTCATTTCTGATGCACAACTGGTAGGGAAAACCACAGGAGGTGAGGATGGGGATGAAAACGATGATGTATTGTTGAATCCCGCTTTTGGAATTTCCTTTGTGTGTTCCTTCATCCCGGAAAAGCTGAGAGAGGAAACTTCTGGAAGAAAATATGGGGATATTGGTGATGTCGGGGTACTGCAGAGCACCTTGGCATCATCAATAGAAAAAGGGTAAACTTCTGTGACTTCTTCAGTACCCTCATCCAAATAGACAACGTCCTGCATCGTCAATTGGTGATATTCTACAATTTCTCTAAGAAACCGATTTTCACGTGCATATATGGAGTTTTCATGAGCCAAACGAGCTTTCTCAGCCAAAAGAGTTTCCAACTGCAATCGAATCTGATAAAAGAGCAATAAAAGATTTAGAATTATTACTTAATGTCGGGCAAAAGTACAGATGAATCTTATCGAACAAACTATGCCATAAAAAAATGCACACTGTTTGGAGCTATGTTACTTGGCCTTTTCATTTTATCTCGAGTACCCATGTCAGATCCTCAACACACACGGAAAATTTCATACAGTAGCAGTGTCGAACATTCGGACGTGTACTGATGGTCCACACGAATCCTCAAGTCCGAGTAACATAAATTTAGAAGCATGTGTTCATCACATTAATGGCTTATCCGGTACAACGTCAAAAATTGAGTGGCAATGAGTTTAAAAGTTTAAGCCTTTAAGGTGTCATGTAAACTGTCTATGGTATTGCACATTTACTCCCAAGACCGTATTTTTCTTCATTCATTTTCGTTGCCACTCATTACCATCTAGAGAGGTGGTAATGAATTTCAAATAATTGAGGGGAAACATATAGTTAAGACTTAAGAGTGAAGAAGCATAACTATAAACATTCACATATTATATACGAAATTACGCAAACTCATTACTATGCTCTATTTAAGATCTTATACCAAGAAGGTCAAGAGACCTTCCAAATAAAATTTTTGTCCAAAGATATCGGGGGGACTATTGGGAATATAGGTATACCAGATCATCATCAGCCGGGTTGTCTCCTTTCTCCCGACTTTCTCGAAGTCGCTTATTTTCTTCTTCTAATTGTGAACAACGTTCTTTCGCAAAGGCTAGATCAGCTTTCACAGTTTTCAGCTCCCGTAGAAGAACTTTTGCTTTGGCAGCAGTTGCCATTGCCACCTGTGAACCAAATGAAAGGTGATTCTCTCAACCAAAAAGAAACTATGTCCTGAAAAATGGACCTGCTCAGCATTGGATTGCAAATTAATATCTACCACATAATGAAGCATTTTTAAATGCTTGAGACCAGAGAATAAGACACTAGCTCTCTTTTTAGGCTTTTAGCGCACATCATCAAAATGGATAAAAATGGATCAATTTTTGAGTTTCATGTTGAGATTATTGATACAACTAACATGAGAGAGTATGACTCAATAGAGGTTGAGCAAGGGTGATGTTGTCTAAATGATAGTATTTCATAATTCCTGCAATAACTAGCAATATACGATTACATATTGGCCACCTTACGTCGCGAGAAGCCTTGAGTTGTGTTTCTTGATTGGCTAGTGCATTAGTCTGCACAGGCTGAGGCACAGGTCGCTGCCATGAAGTGTTGTGTACGACAGTTGCCTGGTCAGCGGTTTCTGAACTGCCACCTCTTCTACGAAGTTGAAGTTTGCGCGTCTCTTGGATGAAATCTGCTGTTCTATTGCGAGTTTCTTGGATAATATCAGCAGTCTTGTGCTCGACCATTGTACGACCTTCCTGCAAAGCATATAGAAAGACGTGAGAGTAGAGTTGAGACAGATGAGCAGCAGGCGAAGAAGGGGATGCCGAAAACGCCTCTTGTGAAATTGATAAACCATAAAGGTGAGGCGAACAGGTATACCTCAAAAGCATTGCCAAGAGTATCACCGAGGTTATTGAGGGAAGAAGTAATGGCATCAAGGCGCTTGCGCAATTTAGCATTATCAATCCTTGCATCGGTCTCAGAAGATTGACGGGATTGGTAGAGCTAAAATGACAGGAAGGAAGTGGAATGGCTGTAAATTTCAAATTGGATAGTGAAGCAGCAAAAAGAAGGAATTGAAAGCAGGCATTGTTCGACATCAGAATATAGAAATGGTGCTTCCTTAGGGAAGAAGAGAACTCACGTGATCAGTAATGGTTGTAGTATCACTCAGTGGCGACTTCATCTTAGTAGAGGACTCAAATTGGTTATCCTCATCAAGAATAGACTTGGCTTTCCTGGCAAGGATACCCCAAAACCCATATTTAGGGTCGTCCGAGTCTTTCATTGATGTAGTTTCAGAAAGCATTGATCCCTACAAACGGTATAAACCTAGTTAGGATTTAAGACAAAGTCAACAAGCTTTCAGTTCTTAAAAGAATGCATCAGATATTCATAAAAAGGTGCAAATAAAACCTAGAACAAATGCCTTGTAAAATGAAAATCTCTAATCATTGATGAATCGGAATAGGAATAGGTGAAGTGCATAATTGAATTGATGAGTGATTGACACCACTAGCAGCTTACATTCAAACACTTATAAAAGAAGCAGTAATTGTAATTGTAATTGTAATTGTAATTGTAATTGTAATTGTAATTGTAATTGTAATTGTAATTGTAATTGTAATTGTAATTGTAATTGTAATTGTGCAGTAGAAACATGTAAAATTGATGCGAAAAAAAAAACAGAAACTGATCATAGAAATATAGGATTCGTTAATCATAATGAAACGAGACTATAGCCTAGGTATATAAAAAAAAAGAAGCGGAAACAGTGATATAAAAAAGAAAAGAAGAAATTAGGAAATAAAAAGAAGAAGAAATTGCCTTATGTGGAAAGGTAGGGGATCGAAAGTGATCATGATGACGAGGAGAAGAAGAAGAAGGAGAATCATTGATGGAGGATGGGGATAGGGATGCATAAGCAGAACCATATCCAGATGAATCTCTATGAGCGGCGGATGCTCTGGTGGCACGAGCAGCTAAGGATCCACCACTTTCATTTGTATTTATAGAAATAGAAATGGATTTGTTGTGTTTGTGTTTGTGTTTGTGATCATGATCATCATCTTCATGTTCATTCTCTGAACTATTCTGATTATATATGTCTTCCTTGAATGTCGCTGCCTTTGTTATCCCTAATCTCCTTCTATACGCCATTTACATTCAAATACTATTTCAATCAATCAATCCACCTTTTTCTTTTCTTTTCTTCTCCGTTGAAATTGAAATTGAAATTGAAATTACGATACAATAAATTGGAAATGGTTGATGCCTGATGAAATCTAAGAAAGAATAGAATGAAAGAAGAAACCAAAATGATGAGAAGTAGCGTTGCGGGAGAGAGAGAGGAAGAGAAAGGGCAGGCTTTTTCTTTCTTTCTTTCTTTCTTTCTTTCTTTGTTTTTATGGGTCCTCTCCTCTCCTCTCCTCTCCTCATGTAAATGTAAATGAGATTACGGCATCCTCATTCCTCTTCCAGGGTGTAACCAACTCCTGGACAGGACAAACCAAACATAACTTACACAGAAAACAAAGTGTATCCCGACCCAAACTAACTAAACCAAATACTACTAATTATGTCCCCAAATCCACCCCTCTTCTAGTCTACACAAGGTGAAGCCAGAAAAAAATATCGAAGGGGGCAAGATTCGTGAAACTATAAAAATCATCATGACAAAAAACAATATATGTCCTTCGTAATAAAAAAGATATCCGCACCATTTTATTAATAACAAAAGAACATAGTCCATATTAACTAAACTATAAAAATATGTCTCAAAATACGATTTGACTAAGGGTCTATCTTCATCACTTAAGTTAAACTCTCCTATTTTTCATAAAATAAAAACCATCAATGATTGAATCCATTTTAAACTTGGTAGCAATCTCCTTCTCAATATAAACAAGCAAGTAATTCGAAAGAAAGTCATCTTCCATATTGTTTCGAAGGACACTCTTGACAATTTTCATAGCCGAGAAAGCTCTTTCTGTAGGTGTTGTGCTGACAGGAAGGGTCAAAACTAGTCGAATCAATCTATCAACCAAAGGATACATAACATATTTTCTTTTCTCCATCAAACTTCTACACAAATCAGCTATGGTACCAAGACTTCTCATATCTGGGTGATTAGGTATATCATAGTAGAATTGATCAAGTTCATTCTTCAAATCAGATATCTCTTGTTCAGAAAAGTCTTGTGGATAGTATTTCTCTGCAAGAAGACATATGTTTTCCACATTGAAGTCTTTATAACCATCAATAGGATTCAAAGATGCACTTAAGATAAGTAACTCAGTTGTTTGCTCACTAAATCTGCTATTGAGTTCTTGTAATTGTTGATCTATGGCTGCAGTAAACACATTGACCCGATAATGATGCTCAACATTTATAACATCTTTGTTGCGCCGAGATCGAATAGTCTCATAATAAGAAGCATTCATATCTAGAACTTGAGTGTCATGGCTACTACAAAAAGTGTTTACCTTTTGTAGAAGACATTCCCAACCATCATCTCTGAACTTTTGAATCAAAGACTTTGTTCCACCAACTAAATGCATAGCTTTAAAATGTCATGTGACTTATGCTGCAAAGCTCGACAAAGTCCATCTGTACGTCTCATAAGTTCTTCCATCAATTGTAAATTAAATACAAAATCAAATGACAATAACTTTTAAAGAGCAGATTTAGCATCCCCTCGTTGAGAGTATGTTGCTCGACGATCAATGGCTATCTTCTCAAGGACTATACGAGCTGCATTGAACATTCTTATGACACTGCAAACAGACTTATAATGAGAACTCCATCTAGTATCCCCAGGAAGTTGTAAAGTCCCAATTTGATTCAATCATTTTCCCGTCTCAACCTCTTCAATTTCAATTAAATTCTCCAATTCTGCAACCTGTCTCTCCTGTAATTCATCATGACGCTTAGAGGAAGAACTAATAGTGTTAACTATAAAAACTAGATCTTTGAAAAAATCATGAACCTCAGCTACTTCTCTTGTGGCAGCATTAAGAGCTAGTTGTAATTGATGTGCTAAACAATACACATAATATGCATAACGACAATCTTTCAAAAACAAAGCTTGTAAACCATTCCATTCTCCCCTCATATTACTAGCTCCATCATAACCTTGTCCTCTTAGGTTTTGAATTCTCAACTCATGATTAGACAAAACTATAGAAATCTCTTCCTTAAGAGTCTGGGATGTTGTATCCTTGACATGTACTAGCTCCAAAAACCTCTCACGCAATAATCCATATTCATCAACAAATCTTATCACAATAGCCATTTGTTCTCTTTTAGAAATGTCTCAAGATTCATCAACAATTATGCAAAATTTTGATTCACCGATTTCCCTACGGATTTCTTTTTGCACATTTTGAGCAAAGACATGTAGAATCTCTTTCTGAATGTCAGGGGAAGTATATTTTGCATTTTGTGGGGGCATTGTCAAGCACAACATCATTCACTTCCTTGCTATACAATGCTAAAAGTTTTAGCATCTCTAAAAAGTTTCCCTGATTTTTTGAACTTTTAGTTTCATCATGCCCTCTAAATGCACAATTTTGAAATATAAGCCACCGTACTACATCTATTGAAGCTTTAATCCTTGTGCGATTATCTTCAATCTGTTTTGGAGTTGCTTTTTCATATGAATAATCAATGTGCCCTTTTAGATTCCGAATATTATTCCAACATAAAACTGAATACCCATGGGCAGAGTTAGTGTCTTTTCCAACATGAGCTCTAAAAGAACACTCTTTTCCACCAATTTTTTTCTAGTTTTTAAATCCTTGTGTCGTGAAAACATCTGACCTGCCTTTTCCTAACGGGTCCTTTGGAAAAAGAAAACATGGGAAACAATAAGCAGCATGGGTACTAGTAGAATATTCTAGCCAATGAAATTTCTTAAACCAACTAGCTTGGAATCGACGTTGATGATCAGCCTTACCTGAAGAGGGGAAATTAGGTAGAGAAATTTGATATGGCCCATACGTGACGTACGCCCAGACAATGCTTTTTTGCTCTTCTGAAGAATAACTACTAATTGGCTTTCGTAAAGCTGGATCAGGCCTTAAAAGGGTGTTACCAACACTAATTGTAGATTCAACTCTTGTGTGTAGTGAACCTTGTTCGTTGGAAATTTGACTAGAAGTACCTATATTGACATCAATTGTCGGTTGAGTGGCTTCATTAGGATTTGTATTATCCTCATTAGGACTTGTGTTATCCTCATTAGGATGCGTGTTATCATCCAATCGGACTGTAGGGTTTACTTTTGCAAAATAAGAGTCAATTGTTTTCCTCTTCATATCTGATATCTGGCCTAGAAAGAATAATACGATTTATCAACAAATCACTAAGGTATAGCAGTTAAGGGTATAATCAGAATGAAAATATTGGTTATCAATTAGACAACTAAGTCAAGTCATAGTCGCCAAGATGTGAAACAAGATACGAAATAATTATCATGAATGATACCAAGCAATATGAATTTATGAAGTAAACTAAAAAGAAACCAACTAATTCATGAATCAACTAGGTAAAACTAATTCGAATGAACTATAATATATATGACAAAATTACCATAATAAATTGTAAAACTTTAAAAATATTAATTTTAATAGATAAGCATAGAGTAGGGGAAAGTTACCTGCTTGTGCTGATGATAAAGGGCAATTGCTAAAGTAGTAAAACGTGATTGCCTGAATGGTATTGGGATTCTTTTAGACTTTTACCAAAATCAACAAAAAGGGTCTGCTACTTGGTGCCTTGGGATGAGAATTGAGAAAGCAAATTGGTGAATTGTTTTTTGTGTGTTAGGGATTCAGAATTGACATTTGACAGAGTATTGTTTTCTAGTATTGCTTTTGCCTTTTTTAGCGTCGAAGCGTGCCGCTGTCGCAATCAGCCACTTTTTTCTTTTTTTTAATATAAGATATAAGGGCTTAAATAGTAATTTTTTTAATGGGCCATGGGGGAGGCTATGGCCCCCACTGGCTCCCCTCCCTCCGCCCCTGAGTTTACAGGCCTAAACAATTGCACGCTAGGCTAGTCTAGGTGTAACACCGCTATTTTCCGTCCTTGGTTTGACGTGCCATGTCTTGTGAAGGCATCGGCGTTAAGTCGATCTATGGTAATCACTTAGCATTTGAACCTTGGTTGGTTCTAGGACGCCTATGGTGGCGCTCTTTGGGTGCTTATGGTAGCGTTCCTTGCGGACATCTATGGTGATGTGCCGTCCGGACTCCTATGGTGGTGTTCCGATTCGAAGTCCTACACTTGGTTTTGTTAGGCAAATATGGTTAAGTCTTGGCGCTATGGTGAGTCAAGTACTTGGGTTGGTTTATTGTAACTCTATGGTGAAGTTATGTTGGCGGCTTAGGCTAAGTTCTTAACGCCTACGGGTGTTGCATCGAGGGAAGGTGCACGTTCCGGGAGGTTAAGTCCTAAAGTAGCATCCTGGGGTCATTATTATTGGGTTACTGTAATATGTGTGTTCGCTAGAAAAATACGCTATCTCACAAATAAGCCTCTTCAAGCCTTGGCACCTTGTGGACTAGCGGGCTACGAGGCGTGACCTTGGACGTGCTATGAGAGCATGGGGGTCGTGGCTATGTAAGGGCGAGTTTCGGTGGATACGATATTATACTTGGGTTGCGCCGAGGCCTGGGTGGCGTAAGTCAATAGAGTCTTGCTTAGTTTAGTGCTTGCGATGCATACGAGGGTGCGCATGGGCTTGTGTGGGCTATGACTTGTTGATGGATGGTTGCGTTGGGTTAGTTAAGACTTAGTGGTGTTGTGTGCGGTGCGTTGCTTGGTATTGATATCACGTATATATATAGAGTTTTCTCCCTTATTTACAAGCTAATTTGTGCGTCATTGGAGCTCTTGGGAGCTATTTTGTGCTAACTATCGTATGTAGTTGTGGTTTCGTGTTTTAGTATTGAATTGCAGGTTTTATGGAGTTTTCTCCTTATTCCCGAGCCATTTGGAAGCAACCACGGCTTTACGAGATGTTATGAGGCACGTAGGATGGCTCACGAGCTTTATGGATAGTTTAGGAGGTCCCAAGACCCCTAAACGTGAAGATTAGAGAGCCAAGGAGTCAAAGGAGTTTTCCGTGCACTGATCGGGCAGAAATGGCCCGATCGGGCGAAGTATTTATGATCGGGTATGAAAGTTGCGGACCCGATCGGGCGATGTTTGCCCGATCGAATCGGGCGAGGAAGCATGTCCCCAGACCCGATCGGGTGACTACCGCCCGATCCGATCGGGTGGAGTGCTGCTTGGTCTCGTTGCGGTGCTACAGGCGAGGGGAACACGCTGGCCCAAGTTGTAGCCAGACCCGATCGGGTGGCAGCCTCGGGCCCGATCGGGTGGGCCGTTTTTCTCGCCTTATTGCTGCACTGCTGCTGCCAGAGCCCAGAAGTGAAGTTGGGAGAATTTGTATGTGGACCCGATCGGGTACTGTGCTCGGGCCCGATCGGGTCTGGTGCTTTATCGCGCTTTTTCACTTTTTGTTCCCGTTTTTAGTGAACTTGAGGGGTATTATAAATACCTTTTCCTCATTATTTAGAGATATATCTTTCATTCATCTATTATTCATCTTTCATTAGGTTTTAGACTAGTTTTATTCTTCATTGCTTTTAGTTTAATTCAAACACTTTAGATTAATTTAGAGGTGATCAAACCTATTTCGATTTCAATAAAAGTTCCTGCTTTCCGTCAATTGGTACTCTTCTCTACTCTTTGTCTCTTTAATTACTTTGATTGCTTAGTTTAATTATTTAATTGTTCATGATGCAATTCTTAGGGTTTCATATTAGTTTTGTTGTTGTCAATTCGATTATGAGTGAGTAGTTCTCTTTCTAGGGTGTTAGATAGGAAAGCCATGTTTATACCATGATTTTGATTTAGATTTCTATCAATTTCTAGGGCTTGATTAGGGTGATTGTGATGTGGTTTGTTCTTATTGAGTAATTAATGTCAGTGTACAATTTCATTGATTGCTTGTGGTTAATAGTTGTTTGCACAGATCCGTCTTACGACTAGAGGCCTAGGACACGTCAGTAGTTCTGATTACGTTAGTGAACATGCGGCGTATGTTGAACTATGAGCGTTGAGTCTTAACCATAGCTCAACATAGGCTCTAATCCCCCGACTCTTGACTTAGGTTTTAATAGTAGTTGACCCTATTTGATTGGTATAAGCATGGTGGACCGACCTAATACCCTAGATTTTTATTCCATAGTTTAATCCTCGATTTATTCAGTCTTCCGTAGTCTATTCCTTAGTTTAATTAATTCCTTCCTGATTTCATCTGGAGTAGCTGAATTGGTTGAATATTGATTTAGAAACTCTGTCTCCCTGTGGATTCGACCCTGCTTCCACTGACTACCTAGTTAGAGGTCCGTAGGTTTATTTTTGATTAGGTGACACGACTAAAACCTATCAGGTGTACGCATGTGCGAGGCACACACGCCCTTGTTGGGTTGCATGGTTGGCCAAGAGTTACGTTGGTTCGCAATGGCATGTGCTGGGCGCATGCGTTGGCAGTTGGGTTTGTTGCCATGTGTTGGACGCATGGGCAGTAGTTATTGGCGGTTACTAGCAAGCCTTGTGATGGGTACATGGCATGCGAAGCATCGCGTTGGTTTGCGAAGCATTGTGTTGGTTCATCAGGCACATGTTGGGCATGTGCGCACCAAGTGACACGCATGTTGGCTTGCGGAAGGTCACGTCTGTTGATGGTGCCCTTACGTGTGCGAAGGGACGCGTTGGTTCGTTGCGGTCAGTGGCTGGCGTGGCCGTGTGGATGCTTGCGAAGTGGTGCGTCGGTTGGCATGACAATTACAAGGATGAGAGTGCATGGATGGGTGTTGCATGGAGGTGCAATGTGGCATGGCTTTAGACAGCCACATAGGCGGCAGTTTGCCCAGGCATTGAGGCTTGTCTCTGCCTACGTTTTCTATATACAGGTGACCTTGGGGGTTGTACAAGGCACCAAGTATTGTTATTGAATTATCGAGAATCATTATGTAAATGTTGTAATCAGATTTGTGAGTAATAAAAGTTGCTACGTTATTATCCTTTGCGTGCATTGTCTCGTTACTCATTAGTTTAGCGTGCGTGTGTTAGCGAGCATGCTTGTGTGCGGGCTGGTTAGTGCGACTAACGCCATCACCGTCTAGAAAAAATAGACTGTGACACTAGGCTACTAGTCATTTTCCAAGTGCGTCATTTTTTCCCAAGTTAAAACTCTGGGATGTTCCATAATAGCATGGTGGCAGGTGGCTTCTTATTGTGGTTTGTTTCATAGGCTGTGTTATTATAAAGGGTTTATAAAGGTATTTAGTAAATTGTTGTTAGTATTAGTTGTTTGTAAAACTTTTTGGTAAGAAAAAACTGTTAAATACAAAATAAAAGCAAAAGGCAAAAGCCAACAGAAAAAGCTACTAAAAATAGCTTTTTGGCTTTCCAACCACGTCAAAAATCGTTTACCAAACATATTATTGGATATTTGACCACATACAGAAGTTAAAATCCAATGAAAAGACCATCTAAAAGCCATTTATCAAACACCCCATCTCTCTATTCGTTCTATTCCTCACCATACTATCAGCCTCTAATAAGTATCTCGTAAACATTGCTTTCCTGTAATGTGCAATTAACGACAACCATGAAGTAACAAAATGCGCGCGTCATTAAATAAATTCAGCAAAAGGTACATAACTTATTTCAAAAAGAGTATAAACATATGTACCTTTTATTATATATATTGTAACTTTCGTTTAATCTAATGTACCTTTCATTTAATCAAACAGTAATATGAACATATTTTTAAAAAATAAATCAGGGATGAGATCAAAATCGAAAAACAAGATGACATAAATTCAAATCGCATTCAAGAGGAGAATTCGTTTAGCAAATACAATAACTAATTTCAAAGATACATTTGCAATTACATTTTTGAAAGAGCATAAACATGTGTAATTTTTTCTACAACTATTTGTAACTTTGAATTTGTCTAATATACCTTTCAATCAATCAAACAATAATATGAACATGTTTTAAAAAGAACAAATCAGGGTTGAGATTTGTAGAATTATATTAAACTCGAATTAGATTCAAGAAATAATTTCTTGATTGAAGTTCGGCTGCATTTTGGGAAATTTGAACAAAATCTCAATCAATTAGTTGTAAATTGAAGGATGGGCTCGAAAATTATGGCCAGGGAAATGAGATGGAGCCATGGTTTTGGTCGAGAAGAGGGGAGGAGCTGCGATTTTGGCCGAAAAAGAGTGCAAAATGCTGTTGTTTGAATTCTTTATCATGCTTGCCATTGTGTTCCATGGTGCACAAAATAATTTGTACTCTCCCTTAGCCCCCAACATCAACATCTTACTAACTACTCCTTCTATCATCTACAACTATTAACCACTCCATATCATTACTATAAACAATTAACTACTAGTTAGGGATTATTTGTTACTATAATCTAATCTCATAAAAAAAAAGATCACATTTAGAAAAAATAGAATAATACTTGTGCCGAGTATTTTACACCGTTTTTTATATTTGAAGTATATTTTTTGGGTGGTAAGGATAAAGACCATGTCCAGACCTTAACCCGCACGGTGCCGAAAGGACTATTTATGATCAACATGATCACTCAACTCTCTAAGCCTAGACTTTATATAGTGAAGATTAAAATTGAATTGCATTAATTGTATACTGATGGCACTACATCATTCATAAATTTGTATGTGGTTGATTTGGTATGAAGTGTAGTCTTGTAGGTTGTATCCTGTGGGAGAGAGATGGTATGAAGTGTAGTCGTCTCAATTCGTTCCGAAATCCAGAGGAAGGGGCCATCTCATGAGTCTTTAGATTTTCATCTTTATAAATGTTATGGCTTGAGTTTGAGATAGCCTCAAACTGCACCTGATTCAAATCAAACTTGCCTTCACCGATTTCATTGCTTCCCTGCCTTGCAGATATGTTGTTAATACTTCTATCTAATATGAACCTTGATGGACTGAAACTACTTGTGGTTGCTTTTGTTTTAGCTCCATTGTTGCTAACATCACTCAGTTTCCTTTTTTTGTGGCCCGTCTCAATGTCAAGAGGAGTTGTACCACAAATCAAAGAATGATTAGTTTCTCTCTGAAAAACATTAGGATTATCCCAACAGTTCATATGAGGTCGCCTACTAGAACCTTCCGTTTGTAATCCTTGCAACTTATGTTTAGCAACCTTATGAGCAGTAGCACCCAAATCTTTAACAAACATCGTTAAGCTATTTTTGTATCCAATTTTTTCCTCATTGGCCTGCAAACATATATTATATTCATGAAGGTCGGAGAAAATACTCCCTACATAATTAGCATAAGAGTATAAGTAGGTCTTACATGTGTTAGCAATTGTGTGCCATAATGTATTGGTGAAACGATTGAACTTGCTTCATTAAACAAGCACATCCAAGGTTTGTATGTGGAACGCCTATCAACCCTACTCAAACAAGTTCTTATCTGTCTTCTACAACCTGCCTCCATACAAACTTGAAGAGATCAAGTTACCAAGATACTTTAATTATAAAATTAAAAACCATAATTTTGTTATCTTGAGGAACTTGTGTGGCTCATGAAATTAGGGATCCTAACAAACTCTAGTTAATTTATACAGTAAGATTTATGATCCACGTAAGCAATAGACTATATATTAGAGGGGTATTAATATGTTTGAAATAGTAAGTCAAGGATCTCCAAAAGCACAACTAAGACAATAATGGCTAACCCTTTCGATCAAGATCAATATGCATGTTGTCAGATCCCGAATCACTTGTTAGTTTCCGACATGAGCCAGAAGTCGAACCACTAACTTCGCCATCAAATCTTCTACTAGATCTTCGCCTTGACGCGGTAAATTTCACTCTGAAGTTTTCAGGATCAGTTTCCAGGGAATTAAATACCTTTTTTGCTAATTCCTCCAAAGCACGAGCCTGCGAAATTCCAATATTTGGCATCACTACCGTTAAGAATATTTATTGCAATGTAAACATACTACCATTGCAAGCACTTCCTAACATGTACATGTCAAGGGCTAACCTGTCTGAAATACACAGTGGATGAGGAATTGAAATAAATAGCATTCCCAAATATCAAAAATATGTCACGCTGCACAAAGAAGAATATCGTACGTCAAATAGCATACAGATGTGCCCTTTAATGAATTGGTTTAGCAAGAACTATTAGATGGCGTTCCATCTACTAAGAGTTTGCTGAAGTAAATGTAGGTAGACGAGTTCTATGCTGCAACGACATAAAGGTTAGTAACAAAAATTTAATACAGTAGACATAAATAACTTTCGTTTAAACCAGAAAAGCTCTATTGCTTGGTACAAACAAAAGACACTATTAACAGACCTTAAACTGCTGAAGATTCCTATACATGCCTTCATGAAGTTTAGCTCTCATTGTGCCAAAATCCATTGGCTCTTTGATGATTTCATAATACTCTTCAACCTAGTGACATTTTGGAACAAGAAACTTTGCAAAATGTGAGGAGTATTGGATCCAAAATAATTAAATAAAGAGAGTATGTACAAAAGTAAAAAGGGTAACACCTCACTAGGATCAACCGGCTCAGCAAATATATCATATGTATCTCTCCTGAAATATGAAAGTTTTTTGCATGGTTATGGAACATATAAAATGGTACCAAGTAGAACTAAATCTTTTACGACTATATTTTCCTCTTTTCGACAATGCAAATATACCTCGTATAACATTATGAAGTACACAGAAAGGGTAAGACAATAGGCTTTACAGGGCTAAAGTAAGTATGTAACTGTTAACTAAGCAGAATTACCTTTGCAATGTGTCCAGGACAAGCTCTAGGATGCTTTTGTCTGGTAACCATGACTCATCTGCTTGCAAGAATGAGGTGAAAAAGACGTACAAAATAAGATGGAGGGGCAAGAAACATGAACTAAAGTGAGGGGAGACAATTTTCATGCTTGTGGCTCTTCTATAAAGCTGGAGATAAGATCATGTTATGAGGTAATCATTAGCAAGGTATTACCTTCTGGAGTAAAGTATTTTTAAAATCTGTAAATAGATGTTCGAATGAGTTAAGTCTCTCGACTAAGTCTGTTCGACAAGGGCATATCACTTCAATTGCAAGAGTAGCACAAACAAGAAAAAATGAAGCGAGCTAGGGGCCTTACCATTGTTTAAAAGCTTAGGAGCTCCATCATGCCGCTTAGAGCTTAATTATAACACAAAAAATAATTATAATCATGCACTAATTAGTACTAGAAGCTACGAAGTACTCACTAGATACACTTTTGTCAATGAAGCTCGTATATAAGTACGATACCTGTGGACCGAACATGGAGGCGACAAAGAGAAGTTGATTTGATTTTTAGTGGAATAAGGTGTTGGACAAGAGTGTTTATCATTGTCATCTTGGTTCTTATCGGTGTTGCATGGTGGTAGCATATGGTGATGGTGCTTTGGTTGCACTAACCCAAACCCAAATAAGAGCAACTCCTTTGATGATGTTTCCTTTGTACTTGAAGATGTAATAGCAGCACTAGCATTAGTATTAGCACCCGCACCAACATCAATGAGAGGGGGATGAGATGACTTGGGGATAGAATCAAAGACCGAGCCTAAGCCTGGCAATCTTGGGCTCCTCCTCGTTTGTCCATCCTCAAAGCTACCTATATCACTGCACCACTTCCTCTTTTGTCCTCTTGATCTTCTGTACAATTTAATAACATCCAAACATATATAATCATTTCACAAAGTCCTTTATTAGCTAAAATGTACTTTACTACCAGTTAAAGAAAGATTGACATGAATGTTACTCGTTCATGTAAACATCTTCTATCATTTGTCTCAATTTTAGATCAATATTTTTTTGGTTGAAGCTCCTATGAATATGATAATAATAAAGTGACAACATGATAGAGATGATCACAAAGTTAGTAATGCTCATAAGCAAAGCTCACCTATACATCTTCTTCAGCTCTGGATGACAAACTTCGACTACAGTACAAAGACACACACAGATAAAAGAAAGATTGGTTTATAAAGAGTATAATGTGAATGAGACAAGTATGCTTATTAGTTGACTGCATGCTTTTATAGAGAATACACAAATTGAGAAATGGAATAGTTGATGGCCAGATTGCACAGTATAATACCAAATACAAAAGAGATAAGAATGGTATAATACCAACCATTAAATTCAACGACCATTAACGACATTAGAAACTAAAAGGAAAGGAAAGATTATGCATCTTCACACTTAAATTACAAAAATTTGGTCTCTGCAATATGAAGAATTTTGATTTTCATTAGCTCACCATATCTGCAAGATTACGAAGATTAATTAGCCTGTTTTAGCAAGTATAGCAAGTAGCATTTGGAGGTTCTTTAACCAAATTAAGATATATACTATATATTTTCTCCTTATTTAATTGGATTTTCCCGCAGTTTTTTCATCCATCGTCTTTGTCTTTCAAAGTTAAACTTCTCTAATTAGATATATGTTGTAATACCCTAATAGGGTGTACCTAGTACACACTGATAAAAAAAGGGGAAAAAATGAACACAACCCACTTGAAGATAGAAAAGTCATTAAATATTAAATTGGTATTGTCTACACCTTGGTTTACATACCTCTATGTATACCCAAAGTATCTAAGGACAAATGAGTAACATTTAGACAACTAAGTATGAGTCACCGATTTAAGTATGAGTTACCCAAATGAGTGTGAGTTACCTATGAGTCAGCCAAATACGTATGTTTTATCGAAATGGGTATTAGTTTGTCCATTGTTTATTAAAAGTCATGCATAAACATTAATTCACCAATTCAAGCTTATTTTTATCATGTATTCTCAATTTCATACCACCTTAAATAATATATTTAATAGTTATATACAATCCTTAAAGGTGCATATAACATTATCCATAAAAAAAAGGGACAAATTGGCCTTAGTAAGAACTTTGGGTCACCTAACTAACTCCATTGAGAACTTCATAAAATGTACGCCGCAGCCTCCTATTTTTTCTCTTTCTTCTCTCCCAAAACCCTAGTTTTGATTTAGGGACTACCCTTTTGGATAGTGATAACCCTTTTTTTTTCTTTTGCTTAATTATTTCAATGCATCGTTGTTAATAAACTTCAGTCTCTCTTTAATGGAGTGTTTCTCTACCCATCTATTGAGCTATATTTATTCATATACTTGCTTTTGACCAGGGCAATGCCCGGAAGATGTCTTGTTATTTTGTACAATGTTTTTAAAGATGTCTTGTTATTTTTGTACAATAGTTTCAACTAGCCCGCATTACTTAAAAGGGATCAAACTCAATCGAACTTAATGTGTATCGTAATTTAAACTCGAGTATGCTTTTATTTTACCTAAATTTGATTGAATTTAAATTAATTGAATGATTTTTGGTAATTTATTAATTCGAGGCGACTTTAATATATTTCTATCTAATAATTATTCATTGTGCCTAAATTGAATTAGATGGGTTTTTTTTACATGTCCCTCGAGTGGGACTTTAGTGTTAAGTAATATTATTTTCTTACTTAATTCTCTTAGTTTAAAAGTGATAAAACTCAATTGACCTCGCATGTCACTTAGTATTAGATTTACTTAGGGCTTGTTCTCCCCAGCTTATTTTCAGTTCAGTTCAATTCAACTATGGACAACACTTTTACTCTCACCTATCACTATTCATTTCAATTCAATTCAGTTTATTTCAATTTAATTCAGTTTAGTCCAGTCCAGTTTAGCTATTTTATGCCGAAGAGAACATGCCCTTAACCCTCATTCAATCTAAATTAAATTATTCAGTTCAATTCAAATCATTTCAGTCCAATTCAGTTTAGTTCAGTTATGCCAAATAAAACATACCTTGAATAGGTAAAATATACTCCCTTCGTTTTTTTAATATGCACATTTTTCCATTTTGAGGTGTATTTCTTAATTGGTATCTTTCTACCTTTTTCCGTAAATGGAAGGTTGGCCCACCTAATTATTACACTTCTCTCCTACTTTTTATTTCTTTCTCTCTACCTTTTTCACTTTTTCCTTATTTTTACTATCCGTCTCTCTTACTTTTGCACTTTTTCTTCTATTCGCTCGCAAAAGCAAATGTACATATTAAAAAAACGAAGGTAGTACGATTTTTCACAATTCCTGAAAAATGTATCATAAGTGGATTTTAATTCAAAGTATTTTTCGAGATGAATCTAACAGTGCAAAAATTTTAATTTTAGGAGTTTTGAAATGAAAGTTATGACTAATTTTATAATTTCATATTAATAGTATTTTCAGATAAAGAATGCAATCTTTTATTTAGAATATAATTATTATTTTTAATTATTATTTATTATTTATTAAATCATTAATTTTATATACATAATGATATGGAGCTATAATTTTTTTTTGTTAATTAAAGTTTTTTGTTAACTTATCTTATGTTAATCAATAAGTGGCACAAGCTTCAAAAGCAAAAGATAATCCTTTTAGCCTCCAAAGCTAATCATTCAGGGGATTAATTAATTTTTTTAATTAAATTAATATTTTTTTAATTAAATTATTTTTGTTAACTAATTTTATTAATAATTTGTATTTGTATTTAATGACATGGAGCGATGTGGTAGCTCCTTTCGGGACGACTTTATTATCTAGTATAGATTGGGTTTATCTCTCACCATGTGAGAGTTTTGGAACTTTATTTTTGTTATTTGTGTGATTCTAAAGGTTCTTTTGTTGATTTGATTTTGTGCGGGGTTGTAACTGACGTCAATACTTCATTTACGATCAGTTGATTTGAATTTGGTTTACTTCAAAACTATAACCGATCGATAGACCCCCTTGTAGAACAGTGCAACAGACAACGATATTTGAAACGAGAGTTTACAGAAGTGTTAGATCTCTTCAACGATTGTGATTTGGCTATGTTAAAATTTTATTTATTTCATTACTAGTATTAATTTCTATTGTAGATGTGGTCTGATTTTAAAAATAATATGTTTACTATAAGACGGTCTTAGGTTAAGCATTAACCTTAGACCAGCCCAAATAAGCCCAATTATGCACGCCACACGCTGAGCAGTATCAGACAAATTGATTTTTTTAACTTTTCAACCTAAAACCTTAACTTTTGCATAAAATCCATAACTATACCATATGTGGAATCGATATTAACAAATAGGCTAAAATTGTTAACTTTTAAACTTAAAAACTTAACTTTTGAACCGAAAACCTTTAACTTTTGAATATTGACATGAGTTATTTTGTTTAATAAATAAATTTAAATATCAACTTTAAAACCTTGAAAGTTAAATATTAAATCCAAACATCAACCTTTGGAATATACATATATAATATATAATAAATCTTAACTATTCGGCAAGAAACCTTAACTTATAAGCAAAAAGTATTAACTTTTCACCCTAAAATATTAACCTTAATTAGAGATTGGAAACAGGTTATGATATTAACAAATGGGTTAAAAACCTTAACTTTTGAACCTAAATCGTCAACTTTTGAAACTAACAAGTGTAATAGGGGAGGGAAGACGCCTAATTTCCATTTCTGCCATTAAAGTACAAAATGAACCTTCAGATTTGACTCTAGTTCTGCAAAATTCGACCCTTATTATCACCTCTCGTGAATGGCGGATTGAGGCATATGGTAGCCCGAGCATGGTTTCATTCATATATGCCATTAAAGCATATGAAGATGATGAAATAAGCTTGACACCATCAAATACACTCCTTGATAGTTGCATTCAACACCTTACCAGTTAAAGGCGTTTGGGGAAGTAGTATTCCATCAACTAAGACAATAGGTTTGGGTTTAATTGGTGGAAATGGTACTGGTAATAGGTTGATGGAGATTATTAAATGGGCCTATTAGACTGATTTTACATTAAGCTTAATGTAAGACCGTTTTTACAAGACTTTGTCTTTTAAAAACAATAAATGAAAAAAAAAACTAACTCCATGGAGGCATTGACAAGTTGACATTGTGCGCCGTAGGTGGATGGGATTGAAGAGTATGGCCGCCGAACGACAGTGGAAAGGAGAAAAAACAAGGAATTAATTATTTCCTTCTCTAATTTATTTATCGATACCAGAACCAGAACGAGAACCAGAACCAGATGTGGATCATTTGTAAATTGCCGGCAATTGGGTTTGCAGCTGATCCATCATTGATTGTTGGTAAGCCCTAATAATTCTCTATACTACTGTTGTTTTTGTTTTCCTTTGTTGTGGAGATTTAAATTTGTGTTGGATTTCGTTGTTCATTCTGTATAATTAGGGCTTCTTCCACTAGTCTCAAACTCATACCCAAACCCAGAGATTCTCCCATTTCCCCCCCGCTATCTATCTATCTATCTAAATGAATGGCACTTGCGCACACACATTCATAAATGCATAACTGTATTCGTCCTTGTAGTTGACCAGCTTAGCTCTGAAACAGGAATTGCTCTAATGGTAATGTCACCAATTTTTCCAAATTTACAGGATCGCATTGGTGTCGCTGCTGTTTTGGTCTGTAATCTGTGTAAAAGGGCTTACCCCCACATTGCTATTTACTCATCACCGGTACGGTAAGCCATTCAAGTTTCTCTTCTCTTCATTTTCCCATTCCATTTCATTCATTTACTGTCCTGTTTTTCCTTTTACATTCGCCTTCTTCCTGCATCCATTCTCTCTTTGGTTTGATACGCTCGTAAAAAAAAGTTCCGCACTTTCTTTTTCTAAATCATTGTTGAACTTGCATTCGAGTCTAGGATGAAAGTTAAAAGAGACTAGCTTTGTTTTTTTTTTTTTTTTATAGAGATTTATTCATCTACAAACTGCTTTGGTTAGGAAATTTGGTAATTCTTGACTCCTAGCTTCACTTTCATTCCCAGGCTTCATTCTTTTGTGTTGGAATCCACTTATCATTTGCTCTTATATAACCTATCAACTTACCTTAATTAAGGATTGTTAGTCCACCAAAGTTATACCTTAATTGGAAGGATAAGGATGATTATTGTCTCCACTTAATTATGATTCATTGTTTGAAGGTATTTTGCATGGGTTCAATTGTCCTAAGAAGGAAAGGGGAGAGGAATTGTGGGTATCTTCTAATTGTTAAATTCTACTCCTACCTACTTCCCTGTTGGGTTAGCCTTAGTGGTATTGTGCTGAAATAAAAGGTTATCATCTTATGGATCTCAGATGCTCGCTTATTTCTGCTGTATATAACCACCCTTTTGCCGTTCATTGTGAATTTTGGAATAGATTATCAGAAAAAGGAAAACAAGGAAGCTGGTACATTGCCATGTCAGTTTCATGATAGAGATCTCCTGGCTTCCTTCCACTTAATGGAATTTAATTCTTAGAGCCTTTGTCCTTTACCCTTCGGTCAATTCCAATATACAGATGTAAACTTTATGATTTTTTTTTTCTGCCCAACTTTTGCTGTTTTTGTCAGTGTTATGTTTTTGTTAGAGTAATGCCTTCAGTCAGTGGCGGATCTGGCTTACAACTTACAAGAAGTGGGGTCACTTGAATTGGTATAATTTTCAATAAAAATTGTTAATTTTTTTTAAAAACAGTCTTAGAAAACTGACCGTCTTACCCTATTAGAATTTTATAATTACGCTTTGACCCCACTAAATAATCCGCCACTGCCTTCAATATGTAGCCCCCTAGAGTCAGTATTTGGTCTACGAACACAGTTCTCATGGGCATTTAGCTATATAATTTCACTGTAGCATAATGAGACAGGAAAAGCAGGGGAGTTTAGAAACAAGCTTAGTTCTCTGGATTATATTTGAAGTTAAGTTTCATGCTACTGTAGCGGATGGTTGTAGTGTTAAGTAGAAAGCCCGTCAATGATGAATCATTTTTCAAACGCTTAACTCTTTTAGGAGGGGAATTTTGGTGATTAAGGCCATGTTTGAAAATATGTTATTGATAGTTTGCACTAGCAGGTAGCACATAGCCGTTAGCACTTTTATGTGAGGTGTTTTGTAAACTAGCAATGAGGGAGTACTAGTTTGAACATGTAAGGTTGTGGCCGTGTGGGTATGGTTTACTTTAGGGTAAATATGTATTGATCCTGTATTGATCCTTCAGGATCTAAATTGCTGACCATATTACCTTCCCTACTATTGATATGAATTGAAACCGTACTACAATTGTCACGACGGCTAATGTTTGTGAGTCTGTGACCGTGTTACATCAAGTCACCGTTAGGGTCTCAATCCGCATGAGAAATAACACCCACTAATTAGAAATGACAACTTTGTAAACGCAAGGCCCCATTCTAATAAAGCTAACATTTACTAAGAAATCCAATATGTAAAGCGCATGCTTTAAGGGTCATGGTAAAGTTGTTTGGCTCCTAAGAAAGCAATAAAATTTATCGTTAAGTCCATAAAGCTAAACTAAATTAACCATTTGGACTTAGGGACATAACATTGGTCATCGTGTGTCAATTGTAGTACAGTCTCCGTCCACATTAGGTGGGAAACAAAACAAATGATTACAATTTATACCCCTTTGCATTAGCCAAATCAAGTTGTTCCGATGTACATTGTCATAACTCATACCCTTGCAACTTTGCAAGTACATGGTGGTTTTATGTTAGATCCATTTTTTTTGTTGTACTAATTGTCTACAAAAAATTGAAATTGAACCATTTTGGTTTAGTCACTATAACCCAAAGCTAAAATGACCATTTTTACTCTTTTAGCAGCATTTAGCATTGGATTGCAAATTAACATTTTGCAAACTAGCAAATCTAAATGCCTACCAAAATGCATTCACCAAGTACGTCACTTTCTCTATCCTTCAATAAAAGAAAAATACTCACTACCTCCAATCTCATCTAAATTTTGTATCAAGATAATAACAATTGATAACCATTCAATAACTTGTCTCCTTAAATTATGTATAAGTGTTCAAACTAATCCGAGGTGGAGGTAGTATTAGTTGAAATTATAAATTGATATTCCGAAACTATAAATTATGAAAAATCTATAAAAATCACACATGACTATATTTTTTGGAAAATTGGTTAAAATTGCAAAAGTTTGACTTTTGCTCTTTTCAAAATTTCACACTTTCTTTTGACCATACTTTTTAACCAATATAAAATGATGTCCGATGTATCTCAATGTATAACGTAATAAGTGAACGTATCTTTTTTTTTTGGCAAATATAAATTGGAAATATACAACAAAGGGGGATTAAAAACCCTTAAACAACATATACAACCAAGGCTAGGAACCAAGAAGTAGCCCCACACTTTCTAGGAAGAGTTTGAGCAAAGAACAAGGAAGCAAAGGCTAATACATCAATAGATCCCTCAAACCAGGAGGGCATGTAATAACAACTTTGAACACAATTTCTCTACACAACTGGTGTATAGCTTTAGTGCTAATGTTGAAAATCTTGGCATTCTAAACAACCAAATGCCCATCTATGACCTCAACAAAACATAAATCATAAAGCTTAGCTTGGCCATTTTTCTTTTTACTCATCTGAACATCTTGTTGAAGCTCATCTTGAAATGCACCAATGCTCCTGCGAACCCTTGTAAGCTGAGATGAGAAGACAGCAGCAGTATTAGAACATTCGAAGTAGAGATGAGCATGGCTTTCACGGAAACTTTTACACAAGCAGCAAGTGGTATCACAAGGAATATGCCATGTGATAAGTTTATACAGTATGCAGTCTTTCAAGGATTGCCACTCAAGTCATGAAAATACTCCTAGGAGAGGTTAAGCTATTACAAACCAGTTTCCTCCAAAGTACTCTAGGGGAAGATCTTTGCATCAGCTTATACATTTTCTTTATGCTAAAATGACCTTTACTCATCAAATTGCTCCAACCACCCAAATTATGCACAACCTCTCTACATTGAAGTATTTTCTTGAAGTTCCAAGAGGTAGAAGGGGGATGAGCATTGTGTCAAGGCAACCTCTTTTTTTTTTTTGAAGGTTAAAGAATAGTAGCCTTGTTCCAAGTAGAGATGTCCTCAAGTTAAGCCCACCACCAAGTTAAGCCCACCACCAGAAGAGAGAATCCCGTCTTTTTAGAAGCTTTAGAGTCACCAGTCTAAAGGAATGTTGTGCAGCACATTGATTTCTGCAAGAATCTTTTGGAAGAGGAAGATTTGACACCAAAAGACCTCTATACTAGCCAAATACTAGCCAAAACATATTTGATAAGCTGCAACTTATCAGCATAACTAAGGAATCTTGCGTTCCATGCCTTAACTCTAGCTAAGATGTGGTCAATGAGAGGCCTGCATTGGCTAGGCTTCTTAGGAATATCACTCAACAAAGCTCTATGATCAGCTATAATCCCGCCAAAGTAAATGTTACTTTTCTCTAATTTAGCTTCCAAACTAGAAGCCTTAGAGAAATTATCAAAAGCTTGAAGGCAAAGCCAAATAGAACTTTCATCAGCTCTTGTAAACATAACCAAACATGAGATGTGTAATACCAACTCTCTTGCACTGAGGATGAAAGTGAAAGAGGGGATTGGATGGCATTTATTTCATGTTTCTAATAAGATACTCCATCCTAATAGTAAATAAGAAAGGAGAAAGGGGGTCTCTTGGTCTAAGGCCTTTTTAGCTGTTGTGGGGGGGGGGGGGGGGGGAGAAACAATAGTGACACATGTCATAATCCAAGTGTCGAACTTAGGAGGGAATCCTCATTCAAAGAGCTTAGTAGAGAGAAAAAGGCACTCCATAGAATCATATGCCTCGGATCAACTGATAACACTCCTAGGGGAGAGTTGAGAACAATTATACACATGCCACGTGTGAAGCCACACTCGAACTCACTAACAACTTCACCCACACTTTTGCAACTTATTAGTGGGGATCTTACCAATGATCTTGTAAAGCATATTACAAAATGCAACTGGCCTAAAATGAGAGGCTTTAGAAGGATCCTCCATTTTAGGTTCTAGAGTCACAGAAGTAATGTCGACTTGTATAGGAATGATTCCAGTCTCAAAGAATTGCATAACAACATCACATATATATCTTGCTTGACAATAGGCCAAGCTTTTTTGAAGAACACTACATTGTAACCATCAATTGCAGGGGCTTTTGAGTCATTAATATTGAAGAGAGCGTGTTGCACCTCAGCAGCTAAATTAGAAATCCTAGGGGCAATGAGGGTAGCACTGGACTGAGAAGAAATCCTAGCACCATTCTAATAACAGAAAGATCAGCCATAGGGAGACTAGGAGGAGATGAGCCCATCAGATTCTTATAGAAGGCAATAAGAGTAGCTTGGATAGTCTCTGGATGAGTGATCCTATTGTTATTATCGTTAATCAAAGAGGAGATTCTACTTCTATCCCTCTTCATTTTGAGAGAAGATAGAATCTCCCAATTGAAGCCATTTAATTCTAGCTTTTTGCTTGAAAGCCATCTCCTCAACAACTAGCCATTTCTCGAGGGTTGCAGTAGCGAGAGCTTCCCTATTATGCAAAGAGCTACAAGAAGGAGAATCTTGGAGCTCAGATTGGACGTTGTCTACATCAGCTAATCAGCTCTAGGTGCATCAATCAATCTTCTTAGTAATGCCAGAAAATTTCATGAATATGCAGCCTTATAAAAGCAGGTTGAAGCATTTTAAGTTTAAACCATACTTGTTGTAGCATGTTGCCTTTTCCTTTCAGCTGCCTATACTCCCTAACAATGAGAGGGAACTCTGGATGATCAGTAAAAAATGTGAAAGGCCTGCCTATGCCTCCGCCTTGATCTTCAACAACACAATCAATAATAATTGGAGTATGATCAGAAATAGAGTTATTTGCATAGTGAGTTTCAATATGCCCATAGTTAAGCATCCATTGATCATTCCCCAAACATTTATCAATTCTAGATTCTTTGATGACCAATGCCTTTGTTAGACCAAGAATAGAAATGACCAGTGCTTTTCAGTTCAGCTAAATGATGATCAGTGATGAAGCTTTCAAAACAGCCATTTCATAGAGACTATTAGGAACTTAATCAAGTCTGTCTTATATAGAATTAACAGCATTAAAATCTCCAACTAACAACCAAGGAGAGTGAATAGTTTGAGCAAGGCCTTGGAGATCATTCCACAATCTTTTCCTGTGGTTCACAGCTTAGTTTTAAAAAGCGCGCCTGAGGCGCGCCTAGGCGTCAGGCGAAGGGAGGCGCGTGGAAAAACGCCTCCGGCCACCGAGGCGAAGCGTTTTACGATAGGCGCGTGAAGGCGCGCGCTTTTGGCCGCCTCAGAGGAGGCGCGAGGCGTCGCTTCTAGCGCCTTTGTGGGTGAATAGCAAGGTAAAGTAGATCTGAGTTAAAAATATAAAAAAATGAAGTTTTTTCCTCGAAATCAAAGCTTACCTAGGCTTAACAATTCAATATCGAGCAGAACCCCTCTATTAATTTCATTAAATTGCTTCAAATTGAAGGCTAAATAGAAAACCCTAATTCGCAAACCCTAATATGCGTGGGCGTCAATTGACGGCCGAGTAGCGACCGGCGACGGCGGCGATTGAGGAAGACAAAGTCGGTGGTTGTTTCTGCCTCATGTCCTGGCGGTGGTAGGCGGTGGTGAAGAGCTTTCACGCTAGTTCCCCTTTTCCTGTTCTGCGATGTCTGTGTTCACAAGTTTTTTTTTTTTTTTTTTTGCTTTACTGAGTTGAAGTGTAAAGAAATAACCACCCACCCCCTTTAGTATATCAAGTATTCACTGATTAAAGTCACGTGCCCCCATTCTCTTGAATTTATTTTTAAAAAACCATCCATGCTCTTGAAATTGAATAGCCTTTTTTTCTTTTTTGAAAAGCTAAGTACATTACTAAAAAGCAAGTAGTAAATCTCTCAAAAAAAAGCAAGTACGCAAATAAATAAAAATAAAATTTATAAATTAAAAAAATGCGCCTCGCCTACAAAAAGCGCGCGCCTTCGCCTTGCGCCTAGGCTCCAGGGACCCTTTGCGCCTCGGTGCGCCTCGCGCCTTTTTAAACTAAGGTTCACAGTATGTAGACCATAGATCACATTTAGTTGTGAGCAGGCTGCCCTTGATTATAAAATTCAAAGTGAATGATTTGATCATATTTACTAAGGATACTGATCTCAAGCTCAAGATGCTTCCAACCCACCCAAATTCTGCCCTAGGAGAATAATCATTACTCCTCTGTTTCTGTATAGTTTATACAGTTTACGTTTCACCATAACCAAGGTAAAAGAAAAAGTTTGAGAGAGAATGAGGAAAAGTATGAAAGATGGAGAGGAAACGTATGAGAAAGAAGAAACAGTCACCAAAAAGTACGTCAAATGAGGGTTTGATTAGTCAGAATATGTGGGGATCCATGTCCTAAAACTGTATCAGAACAATGTCTAGGTTAAAAAGAAACTTACTAAAAAGGAATGTGTTTGAATTTAAAAGAAATGGAGGGAGTACATACTAATATTTGATTTTATAGATTAGGCCAAACCTATGGTAATAGTGACTGTTGCAATTTTTATTTTTATTTTAAATGGAGGAAGTATTACTGTATTAATGAGAATTATGGACAAAATTTGTGAAGTTTCTCTATGGAAACGAGCGTGGGACAGAGGGAGAATGTGACAAATATAGTGAAGCTTCTAAATGACATGCAATGTTGTTCTCCCTGTTCCATCATCTATGACAAATTAATTTTTTATGTCATATTCCCTGCAGTGAGAATGTGATGCACTCTTGTCAGTTTATGATATCAATGTAATATTACTTCTTTGCCCAATTTGTTACAGGGCTTCCGCAGATCCCTGAAATAGTCATACTTCTTTGTTTGAAGAATTTATTTGTTGTAGTTAGAAAGCTATGTGTCTCTAATACTTTATCCTTGTGTCTTCCTTATCAACAGTTAATGTGTTAATTACGGCAATAAGCCACTTTGGTCAAGTTACCTTTATCTTGCGGGATTATAGGATTCTTGATCAACATGCCAAATTTTCAACCTATATAAAATAACAGAGGAACATATATGTGCTGTTATTATCTGAAAGTTATCAATCCATCGCTAATACATTTGGCTATCCTAACTTTCTGTTGGGCCTTTTAGCCTTGATTTGTTAATCTGCTTCGGTGACATGTTAAGGAATTTATCACAAATGTGATGATTTATATAAGGATTTTTAAAGTTCTCATGTAGTGTCCCTTTTGCATTTCTTTTGGAGGACTCTCCAATCAATTTAGTATTATTCTGAATCTTGGTCATTGCTAACACGCGTCTACCATTATGCTGACTGTGTGTGCTTATCATATATTCTTTCAGATGGATCTGGACTTACAAACTATTTCACAAGAATTGTCGTCTTATAATTTTCTTGATCACATACACATTAATGGTGGCTTGGCAAATGACCGTGTAGACATGGCTGTGGCATGTGGTCTTTGTGGAAGAACTCTTTTATTGGAGGATGAGGTTTACAATGGTCTCCAAACTGTCAGCATATGTGATGACTGTAAATTTCTGTTGCTTGAAGATTTTGGCACTACAGCACACAATTCTCTTCGAAGAAGGCTCTCTGGAAGAAGAAGGTCGATGAATGACAGTTCTGACTCGACCGAGAATTTCTCACAGCAGTTCTCACAAATAATTAATCAAGCAAGGCATATTGAGCCTGATCATGAAGATGTTCATGTAGATACAGATATGATGGTACCGCAGCTTACAAGCTCTCAAAGTACGCCTAGTGATTCTAGAAGATGGCGGAGAGTATCCTATGATACAGAAAGTGACGGTTTTAACTCCGATTCATTATATGGTGAGAGTGAATCAAATGTCAGTGGTGCTGGTGTATACAGGGTTTATCATGGGGATAGTGACGCTATCTCTTTTACTAGTTATGAAGGTGACTCTGGGGCTTCAGTTGATGGCCATACTTACTTCGACACAGACATATTTGTCCAATCTGTGGAGAGAAGTGACGTTGACAGTGACTCTGATATTGATCCAATGCATGCTGGTGTTGTACACTGGAATTCTGATGAGCATGGAATAGAAGATGGTGAGTGGGGAGAAGTTGATGCTGAGGTTAATTCAGTTAGGCCTCAGGAAATTGGGGATCATATTGACCCAAGTGGTGGCAATGATCATTTTTTCGAACGCAGTAGATCAGATTTTCCTGAATTCGAGGGGATGATTCGTCGAAGAATCAGGGAAGTTAGGGACCTCCAGCGTCCCAGCATCCATATGAGGATGGAAGAATTGGACGAAGCAACGCATAATGGTAATCCCGGAGACTATCTTGATGCTCGAGGTTTTGAAGAATTTTTGGAGCATCTTGCTGAGACTGACAATTCAAGACGAGGAGCACCTCCAGCTGCTGTGTCTTTTATTGATAATCTCTCCCTTGTCGTCATTTCTGATGAGCATCAGAAACCTGATGGCTTGATGTGTGCAATCTGCAAAGATTTGCTTATGATTGGCACTGAAGTGAACCAATTGCCCTGTTTTCACCTATACCATCCATCCTGTATATTGCCATGGTTGAGTGCAAGGAATACCTGCCCCCTTTGTCGATATGAACTCCCAACTGGCGACATAGATTATGAGCGGTGCAAGCGCAATGCTTATAATGGAATGGGTATTTCTGAATTTCAGCAGTTAGAGGACAGGGATGATAGTTCTTCAGTCATGAGTGAAATGGATGGAGCTCAAGATTTTGCCGCCACGTTGGATGATGTAGGCGTTGCTGTAGACCTTTCACATACTAATACTAGTAGGAGAGGAAGCTGGCTATTCCTTGCAGCTGCCCCTTTAGTTAGCCTTGCAGGAATTGTGTTTGTGCTCTGGCTGGGTAACCCACTTGCAGGAAGAAGAGGTCGAGCTGGGCAACATAATTGGCCTCCACAGTCCATCCGAACTGCTGCCTCATGCCCCCGTAACCAGCGGGAAAAGAGGTGGTGGTGGTGGTTTTAAACTGCTATTCACCCTAAAAACTGCTGAAAATAGTTGCTCTTGCCATTGCTTCAAAATTTCTTTTATTGAGTTGGATTTTCATAACCAGAGACTGTCATTGAGGGAATAATTGCTTCTGAGCTCCCATTTTCTGGTCACCAGGTTTGCAATCAACGAAGGTTAATGCAATATGTAGTTCGAGCTTCAAAACCAGAGAAGGTATACTGGACAACAAAAAAATGTCACGAGCAGGCTCACTTGCTGATTGTAAATGGTCTTGTACAGAAGATAGATATGCTGTAGTTACTATTTGAGATGTAGTCACTGTGTAAAAATATGGAGGGTCCTTTGCTTCATGACTTCGAAGTCCGTGGTAGCTCCTATACTACAGCTGGGGGTGTTTTGGGGAAGCAGATAGACTTAACGGCATATAAGGCTGCTGTTGGGAGTACTAAAGAGTGGAGGTCTGGTGGGAGCAGCAAGAATGTGAGTGTGCAATGGAGAGTGCTTAGTTGGTGCATGGTACCCCTCTCCAGCTGGATTTTATAAATGAGCAGGGAATTTGTTTTGGAAGCATAATCTGAAACGAATTAAGCGAAGTTGAATGGGCAGCTTTGAATATCATTGATGCAGCTAAGCAGAAGTAGTATTTGTGCCTTGCAAAATGGTGCCCATAGCATTGTTCTGGAAAGTGGTTGCCTGCAAGATACGTTCGCTCAAGTCTTTCTATTAGCTTTAGTTCATGTGTATGGAGTCATCATCTTATAGAAGGGAACAGGGATTACTCATTTGCATCCCTCTTGACTCTGGTACCCGAGTGTGGGTCTGTGGATGTCCAGATACTAAAATGGAGATTGTATCAGTATAGATTTCTTATCCCACTGTCCCATGTTGTAGACCACTATATTAGAATTTCGTCTTATTCAACTAATTCTTGTGTTTTATAGTGTATAAAGTATTACTCTTATGGTTCCTTCCCAACAAACTTATGTTTTTTTTTTGGGGAAATGTATGGCTTAATACTAAAGGAGCGATTGAAGGCTTTGTTTGGTCTAGACTACAATAATAACAACTAAGCTTTATTCCCAAAATAATTTGGGGCTTTGTTTGGTCAAGGTTTGTGATCAATCCCATCTCCGTAATTCCGACCAATACCGATAAACGACTAAAGAGGCAGTTTGGAGGCAATACAAGGGCCAGAAGCCCCCCAAAATTTGCAGTATCCCTATAGGGACTCCCGGGAGGACCCCTGTCAAAAAACATCACACTGATCGAAATTGTTCGATTTACCCGTTTTCGTGAACTATTACTCAGGCCCCGGCCACGTCCCGGGGGCCAAAATCAAAAATTGCCCTAAATTTGGTTAGGGTCTCCTTGGTCCGTATGAGGCCGTTTGGAACCTTAACTTGCCCCAAAACTGGGCACCGAATGCCTTCCTATCCTATCTCCGTAATTCCGACCAATATCAATAAACGACTAGTGAGGCCATTTTAAGGCAATGCAGGGGCTAGAAGCCTCGGAAAATTTGCATTATCCCTATTGAGACCCCCGGGAAGACCCCTGTCAAAAAAAATCACTCTTCTCAAAATTGTCCAATTTACCCGTTTTCGTGACGAATAACTCACGCACGGCAAAGTCTCGGGGTCGGAATCGAAACTTGCCCTAAATTTTTCTAGGTTCTCCTTAGGCCGTATGAGGCCCTTCGGAACCTTAACTTGCATCAATTCTGGGCACCGGATGCCTTCCAATCCCATCTCTGTAATTCTGACCAATACCGATAAACGACTAAAGAGTTTCGAGGCAATACAGGGGCAAGAAGCCCCCCAAAATTTGGAGTATCCCTATTGGGACCCCCGGGAAGGCCCCCGTCAAAAAAATCACCCTCCTCAAAGTTTTCCGATTCACCCGTTTTCGTGGACTATTATTCACGCCCCAGCCACGTCCTGCGGGCCGGAATAAAAAATTGCCCTAAATTTTTGTAGGGCCTCCTTGGGCCGTATGATGCCCTTCGGAACCTTAACTTGTTCCAAAACTGGGCACCAGATGCCTTCCAATCCCATCTTCGTAATTCCGACCAATACCGATAAACGACTAAAGAGGCCATTTCGAGGCAATGCAGGGGCCAGAAGCCCCCCAAAATTTGCAGTATCTCTATTAGGACCCCGGGAAGACCCCCGCCAAAAAAAAAATCAACCTGCTCAAAATAGTTCGATTTACCCGTTTTCGTGGACTATTACTCACGACCCAGCCACGTCCCGGGGGACGAAATCGAAACTTGCCCTAAATTTTTTTATGGCCTTCTTAGGCTGTATGAGGCCCATCGGAAATTTAACTTTCCTCAAAACTGGGCACCGGATGCCTTTTAATTACATCTCAGTAATTCCGACCGCTACCGATAAACGACTATAGAGGCCATTTCGAGGCGATGCAGGGATCAGAAGCCTCGCAAAATTTGCATTATCCCTATTGGGATCCCCGGGAAGGCCCCCGTCAAAAAAAATCACGCTGCTCGAAATTGTCCGATTTACCCGTTTTCGTGTACTATTACTCACGCCCCCAGCCACGTCCTGGGGCCCGGAACCAAAACATGCCCTAAATTTTTTTAGGGCTTCGTTGGGCCGTATGAAGCCCTTCGGAACCTTAACTTGCCCCAAAACTGGGCATCGGATGCCTTTCAATCCCATCGCCGTAATTCCGACAAATACCGATAAACGACTATAGAGGCCATTTCGAGGTGATACAGGGATCATAAGCCTCGCAAAATTTGCATTATCTCTTTGGGGACCCCCGGGAAGGCCCCCGTCAAAAATAATCACTCTGCTCGAAATTGTCCGATTTACCCGTTTTCGTGGACGAATAACTCACGCCCGGCAACGTCCTGGGACCCGGAACCGAAACTTGCCCTAAATTTGTTTAGGGCCTCCTTGGGCCGTATGAGGCCCTTCGGAACCTTAACTTGCCCCAAAACTGGGCACCAGATGCCTTCCAATCCCATCTCCGTAATTCCGACCAATACCGATAAACGACTAAAGAGGCCGTTTCGAGGCAATGCATGGGCCAGAAGCCTCGAAAAATTTGCATTATCCCTATTGGGACCCCCGGGAAGGCCCCCGTCAAAAAAATTACCTTGCTCGAAATTGTCTAATTTACTCGTTTTCGTGGACTATTACTCACGCCCGGCCACGTGCCGGGGGCCGGAATCAAAACTTGCCCTAAATTTTATTAGGGCCTCCTTGGGCCGATGAGGCCCTTCGGCACCTTAACTTGCCCAAAAACTGGGCATCGCATGCCTTTCAATCCCATTTCCGGTAATTCCGACCAATACCGATAAACGACTAAAAAGGCCATTTCGAGGCAATGCGGGGTCAAAAGCCCACCAAAATTTGCATTATCCCTATTGGGACCCCCCTAGGAAGGCCCATGTCAAAAAAAATCACTCTGCTCGAAATTGTCTGATTTACCCGTTTTCGTGGACTATTACTCACACCCCGGCAACGTCCTCGGGCCCGGAATCGAAACCTACCCAAAATTTTTAGGGCTTCCTTGGGCCGTATGAGGCCCTTCGGAACCTTAACTTTCCCCAAAATCGGGCCTCTTTAGTTGTTTATCGGTATTGGTCGGAATTACGGAGATGGAGTTGGAAGGCATCCGGTGCCCAGTTTCGGGCCAAGTTAAGATTTCGAAGGGCCTCTTACGGCCCAAGGAGGCCCTAAAAAAATTTAGGGCAAGTTTCTGTTCCAGGCCCCGTGACGTGGCGGGGGCGGGGTAATAGTCCACGTAAACAGGTAAATCGGACAATTTCGAGCATGGTGATTTTTTTGACCGAGGCCTTCCCGGGGGTCCCTATTGGGATAATGCAAATTTTGGAGGGCTTTTGGCCCCTGCATTTCCTCGAAATGACCTCTCTAGTCGTTTATCTATATTGGTCGGAATTACGGAGATGAGATTGGAAGGCATCCGGTGCTCAGTTTTGGTATTATTACATTTTAAAATAATGTTATTATTATTTTCTAAGTTACTAGTACTTAATTTAGTAGTTATATTTCTTCACTTGTTTTTAACTCTTAAAATATTTACAAATGGGTATGAAAACTCTTATAGACCACTTTTCACTAACACTACCAAGCCCACCCACCTTAGCCTTTTAGCTAAAAATAAATAAATAAATAAATAATAATTTGAACCCAATTCAACCGTGAGAATACGGGGGATTTTCTTCCCTTCCTTCCCATATCAAAATACCAATCTCTTTGTTAATAAATCCCTAAATTTTTGCCAATCAACTCTTAAATTGATTGGAATCTTTATTCTTGCCATACATCACTCTCCCTTTCCTTCTTAAATCCATCTCCTTCACCTATAAAAACCTCCAATGGTCATTCCATAACACCATCTCTTCAACATGTATGAACTAAAACCTTATTTCTCCTCCCAATGATTCTTATGCTAACGTTTTTTCAAAAAAAAAAAAATTTGAAATGAGATGAGGTTTGCCGGCGGTGGTTGGCCCCTGTTGGGTTGTTTTCCTCAAGCCTTGCAACTGATTCAATAGAATCGGTAAAACCACCCCCCCCCCCCTCCTCCTCCTTCTTTTACCATTTACTACTTCTTTTACTTTGTTTTTATTTTTTTTTACTTGATTTCTTTAACTTTTTATTTATTTTAAGTTTTAACTTTAACCTTTAAATTTTTTTGTTACCTTTTACCATTCTACCTTCTTAAAGTCAAGTTCCTCCACTAGTTTATTGAAATTCCAAATAAATGTTTTACCCATTAGTATTTTCTAAACTTTTATTTACTTGGGATATTACACAAATTACTAATATGGGTTATTAATTAATTGTAGACGGAAACTTCATTGACGGAAAGTTCATAGACGACCGTGAGAAGTAATTCCCAATTTACGCTACTCGAGGTAATCTCGATGTCTATCAAAACTCTAGACCCGATGAGCAAAGTTTTCTATTTGATATTATGATTATGTGATTTGAAATTAAGTTGAACGTTGGATATAAATAGTTTTATTACGTTACTACGACTACTACTATTATTATTATTATTGTTGTTGTTGTTGTAGTTGTTATTATTTATTATTATTATTAATAATTATTTTATTATGCTTTTAGAATTGCTACTATTTATGACCATGATTATTGAAGTTGAATGTTATAAGTTAAATATATGAATTGAGTCTCGAATATGGTCATTTTGATATTGGAACTTTGGAAATTATTGAGTTCAGTGGAATGAACTTTATTATCGATCTTGACTTGATTAAATTATTTTGTTTTACGTAATGGTACTAATGGGGGAAATGAAAGCCCTTATGGGTGTTGAACAGGTTGCCTTATATGGTAGTACAGCTACCTATAGATTTGGTTAGTTTACTATTCTGTCTGAAATTATTGTCTTCCTTCTATTTGTTGTGATCCAAGTAGAAGGGGTGTGCACACTAGGGACCTTGATTATTGGCCATGAACTGTTTAATGGGGTGACGACCTCTTGTTGAAGTAGGTGGATAACAGGGGATTGCCCCGACCTACTGGCGTTCGCATTTCCCTTCTACTAAATTATTAATGTACTTCCTCCGTTTTTTTTACTTGCATCATTTCCCACTTTTGGAAATTGTCAATTACTTGCATCATTGTTTTTTATGGCAATACTTTCTCTCTACTTCTCTCCAATCACATGGGTCCCATTTTTCCACTCTCTCTATCTCTCTCCTCTCCTTATTTCTTGTGCCTAACCTCAATGATTCAAGTACAAAAAAAGGAGGAAGTATGTTTTAGTTAATGATGGTTGTCGAATATATTATTGTTTGAACGTTTAGTTTTTGTAATTAAATCATCTAATTTACTCTTTATTATATTAATTCTTTAAACGTAAAAACTTATTTTAAATTAAGTATTTTTACGGGATAGAGTCGAATTACTCAATTTATCTGATTTTGGGAGCTTTGTCTCCCTTGTTTGTTCCTTTATTATTTTTGCAGGTTGATGATGGTAAGAGGGGAACGCGAGTGAGGAAGCGTAGCCTTATTAGTTTAAATAATAGATTTCATTTCTAATTGTTGGACTTTATGAACTTTCTTTTCTTTTGTAATAGTTTAGATAAACCCGAATTAATGCTTATTGAATAATTGTTTGGGTAGTCTTAGTTATTAGCCTTCATTTACTCCCTTAAGGGGTAAATGGGCGGTAACATCCTCCGAATTTGAGCAATAGTTTTCATACACAAGTATTTTATTTAGTTCAAATTTGGAGGGTGTTACAGGGTCCCAATAGGGATAATGCAAAATTTGGGGGGCTTCTGGCCCCTGTATTGACTCGAAATGGCCTCTTTAGTCGTTTATCGGTATTGGTCGGAATTACGAAGATGGGATTGGAAGGCATCCGGTGCCCAGTTTTGGGGCAAGTTAAGGTTCCGAAGGGCATCATAAGGCCTAAGGAAGCCCTAAAAAATTTAGGGCAAGTTTCAGTTCCGGGCCCTGGGACGTGGCCGGGGCGTGAGTAATAGTCCACGAAAACGGGTATATCGAACAATTTCAAGCAGGGTGATATTTTTGACGGGGGCCTTCTCGGGGGTCCCAATAGGGATATTGCAAATTTTGGGGGGCTTTTGGCCCTGCATTGCCTCGTAATGGTCTCTCTAGTCGTTTATCGGTATTGGTCGGAATTACGGAGATGGGATTGGAAGGCATCTGGTGCCCAGTTTTTGGGAAAGTTAAGGTTCTGAAGGGCCTCATACGGCCCAAGGCGGCCCGAAAAAAACTTAGGGCAAGTTTCGGTTCCGGACCCCGGGAAGTGGTCAGGGCCTTGTCTAATGGTCTACGAAAACGGGTAAATCGGATAAATTCAAGCAGGGTGATTTTTTTGACGGGGGCCTTCTCGGGGGTCCCATTAGGGATAATGCAAATTTTGGGGGGCTTTTGGCCCCTGCATTTCCTCGTAATGGCCTCCCTATTCGTTTATCGGTATTGGTCGGAATTACGGAGATGGGATTGGAAGGCATCCGGTCCCAGTTTTGGGGCAAATTAAGGTTCCGAAAGCTCTTATACGGCCCAAGGAGGATTTTCAAAAAATTTAGGGCAAGTTTCGGTTCCGGGCCCCGGGGCGTGAGTAATAGTCCACGAAAACGTATTTCAAGCAAGGTAATTTTTATTGACGGTGGCCTTCTTGGGGGTCCCAATTGGGATAATGCAAATTTTGGGGGGCTTTTGGCCACTGCATTGCCTCGAAATGGCCTCTCTAGTTGTTTATTTGTATTAGTCGGAGTTACGGAGATGAGATTGGAATGCATCTGGTGCCTAGTTTCGGGGCAAGTTAAGGTTCCGAAGGCCTCATACGGCCCAAGGAGGCCCTAAAAAAATTTAGGGCAAGTTTCGGTTTCGGGTCCCGGGACGTGTTGGGGCGTGAGTAGTAGTCCACGAAAACGGGTAAATCGGACAATTTCAAACAGAGTGATTTTTTTTTGCGGGGGCCTTCTCGGGGGTCCCAATAGGGATAATGCAAATTTTGGGGGGCTTTTAGCCCCTGCATTGTCTCGAAATGGCCTCTCTAGTCGTTTATTAGTATTGGTCGGAATTACGGAGATGAGACTGGAAGGCATCCGGTGCCCACTTTTGGGGAAAGTTAAGGTTCAGAAGGGCGTCATACGGCCCAGGGAGGCCCTAAAAAGATTTAGGGCAAGTTTTGGTTCCGGGCCCCGAGACGTGGCAGGGGCGTGAGTAATAGTGCACGAAAACGGATAAATCGGACAATTTCAAGCAAGGTGATTTTTTTTGAAGTAGGTCTTCCCGGGGGTCCTTATAGGGATAATGCAAAATTTGGGGGGCTTCCGGCCCCTGCATTGCCTCGAAATGGCCTCTTTAGTCGTTTATCGGTATTGGTCGGAATTACGGAGATGGGATTGGAAGGCATCCGGTGTCCAGTTTTGAGGCAAGTTAAGGTTCCGAAGGGCCTCATACGGCCCAATGAGGCCATAAAAAATTTTTGGGTTAGTTTCGGTTCCGGGCCCCTGGAAGTGGCCGGGGTTGAGTTAAGTCCACGAGAACGGGTAAATCGGACAATTTCAAGCAGGGTGAGTTTTTTTTATGGGGGCCTTCTCGGGGGTCCCAATAGGGAAAATGCAAAATTTGGGGGGCTTCTGGCCCCTGCATTGCCTCGAAATGGCCTCTCTAGTCGTTTATCGGTATTGATCGGAATTACGGAGATGGGATTGGAAGGCATTGATGCCCAGTGTTGGGGCAAGTTAAGGTTCCGAAGGGACTCATACGGCCTAAGGAGGCCCTAAAATAATTTAGGGCAAGTTTCGGTTTCGGACCCCGGGACGTGGCCGGGGCGTGAGTCATAGTCCATGGAATCAGGTAAATCGGACATTTTCAAGCAGGGTGATTTTTTTTGACGGGGCCTTCTCGTGGGTCCGAATAGGGATAATGCAAATTTTGGTGGGCTTTTGGCCCCTGCATTGCCTTGTAATGGCCTCTCTAGTCGTTTATCGGTATTGGTCGGAATTACGGAGATGGGGTTGGAAGGCATCCGGTGCCTAGTTTTGGGGCAAATTAAGGTTCCGAAGGGCCTCAAACGGCCCAAGGAGGCATTTAAAAATTTAAGACAAGTTTCGGTTCCGGGCCTGGCACGTGGCCGGGGCGTGAGTAATAGTCCACGAAAACGGGTAAATCGGACAATTTCAAGCAGGGTGATTTTTTTTCACGTAGGTCTTCCCAGGGTCTTAATAGGGATACTGCAAATTTTGGGGGGCTTCTGGCCCCTGCATTGCCTCGAAATGGCATCTTTAGTCGTTTATCGGTGTTGGTCGGAATTACGGAGATAGGATTGGAAGGCATCCGGTGCCCATTTTTGGGGCAAGTTAAGGTTCTGAAGGGCCTCATACCACCCAAGGAATCTCTAAAAAAATTTAGGGCAAGTTTCGGTTCCGGGTCCCGTGACGTGGCCGGGGCGTGAGTAATAGTGCACGAAAACGGGTAAATCGGACAATTTTAAGCAGGGTGATTTTTTTTTACGGGGGACTTCTCGGGGGTTCCATTAGGGATAATTCAAATTTTTGGGGGCTTTTGTCCCCTGCATTGCCTCGTAATGGCCTCTCTAGTCGTTTATCGGTATTGGTCGAAATTACGGAGATGGGATTGGAATGCATCCGGTGCCTAGTTTTGGGGCAAGTTAAGGTTCTTAAGGGCCTCATACGGCCCAAGGAGGCCCTAAAAAAATTTAGGGCAAGTTCCGATTCCGGGCCCCATGACGTGGCCCAGGCGTGAGTAATAGTACACAAAAACGGGTAAATCGGACAATTTCAAGCAGGGTGATTTTTTTGATAGGGGCCTTCTCGGGGGTCCCAATAGGGATAATGCAAATTTAGCGGGGATTTTGGCCCCTGCATTGCCTCGAAATGGCCTCTCTAGTCGTTTATCGGTATTGGTCGGAATTACGGAGATGAGATTGGAAGGTATCCGGTGCCCACGTTTGGGGCAAGTTAAGGTTCAGAAGGGCCTCATACGGCCCAAGGAGGCCCTAAAAAGATTTAGGGCAAGTTTTGGTTCCGGGCCCTGAGACGTGGCCGAGGCGTGAGTAATAGTACACAAAAACGGGTAAATCGGACAATTTAAAACAGGGTGATTTTTTTTGAAGTATGTCTTTTCGGGGGTCCCAATAGGGATAATGCAAAATTTGGGTGGCTTCCGGCCCCTGCATTGCCTCGAAATGGCCTCTTTAGTCGTTTATCTGTATTGGTCGGAATTACGGAGATGGGATAGGAAGGCATCCGGTGTCCAGTTTTGGGGCAAGTCAAGGTTCCGAATGGCCTCATACGGCCCAATGAGGCCCTAAAAAAATTTAGGTTAAGTTTCGGTTTCGGGCCCCGAGAAGTGGCCGGGGCGTGAGTTAAGTCCACGAAAACGGGTAAATCGGACAATTTCAAGCAGGGTGAGTTTTTTTGACGGGGGCCTTCTCGGGTGTCCCAATAGTGAAAATGCAAAATTTGGGGGGCTTCTGGCCCCTGCATTGCCTCGAAATGGCCTCTTTAGTCGTTTATCGGTATTGGTCGAAATTACGGAGATGGGATTGGAAGGCTTCCGGTGCCCAGTTTTGGGGCAAGCTAAGGTTCCGAAGGGCCTCATACGGCCTAAGGAGGCCCTAAAATAATTTAGGGCAAGTTTCGGTTCCGGGCCCCGGGACGTGGCCGGGACGTGAGTAATAGTCCACGAAAACGGGTAAATCGGACAATTTCAAGCAGGGTGATTTTTTTTTACATAGGTCTTCCCAGGGGTCTTAATAGGGATACTGCAAATTTTGGGGGGCTTCTGGCCCCTGCATTGCCTCGAAATGGCATCTTTAGTTGTTTATCGGTATTGGTCGGAATTACGGAGATGGGATTGGAAGGCATCCGGTGCCCAGTTTTGGGGCAAGTTAAGGTTCTGAAGGGCCTCATACGGCCCAAGGAAGCCCTAATAAAATTTAGGGCAAGTTTCGGTTCCGGGTCCCGTGACGTGGCCGGGTCGTGAATAATAGTCCACGAAAACGGGTAAATCGGACAATTTCAAGCAGGGTGATTTTTTTTGACGAGGGCCTTCTCGGGGGTCCTAATAGGGATAATGCAAATTTTGGGGGGCTTTTGGCCCCTGCATTGCCTCGTAATGGCCTCTGTAGTCGTTTATTGGTATTGGTCGGAATTACGGAGATGGAATTGGAAGGCATCTAGTGCCCTGTTTTTGGGAAAGTTAAGGTTCCGAAGGGCCTCATACGGCCAAGGAGGCCCTAAAAACATTTAGGGCAAGTTTCGGTTCCGGACCCAGGGACGTGGCTGAGGCGTGTGTAATAGTCCACGAAAACGGGTAAATCGGACAAGTTCAAGCATGGTGATTTTTTTTGACGGGGGCCTTCTTGGGGGTCCCAATAGGGATAATGCAAATTTTTGGGGGCTTTTAGCCCCTGCGTTGCCTCGTAATGGCCTCCCTAGTCGTTTATCGGTATTGTTCGGAATTACGGAGATGGGATTGGAAGACATCCGGTGCCCATTTTTGGAGCAAGTTAAGGTTCCGAAAGCTCTTATACGGCCCAAGGAGGATTTTCAAAAAATTTAGGGAGTACCTATTGGATAAGTTGGGTGTTTGAGACTTACAGGCTACAACTTGAGGGAGGTATCAATGCAATGTATATAGATTATTATATTAAGATAAATCTTATGGTAGGAAACTATATATTGTGAGATTTAATTAGGTTGGAAATGATAGAGTTAGTTTTCTATTTGTTAGTTGTATTATTTCATAGCACAAATACACACAAATACCTCCAAAAAGACACGCATATGATTAGGGGTGTGCACCGGACCAATCGGGAATTTGGACCGAAATCAGACCGTAAAATTCCATTCTAGTCTTCAATCCACAAAAATAACAATTATGGTCTGATCCGGTCCAGAATCGGAATTTTTCGTCCGGAACCGAAAACCCATAAAAAAAATACATAATTTTATTTTGGGGTTAATCAATAATAGTGAAATCGCCCAAAACTATTATTTTTATGTGCTACTAGTCACTTTTATATGTTTCGAAATAAATTTAGAATTAAAAATATACTATAAGTAGATGAATATGTTTAAAAGAATAAAAAAAATATATCATACTAAATGAATAATAATAAAAACCGGTCCATAACCGGGCCGGAATTTACTAATCCGGTCTTCGAACCTCAAAAAATATGGTCTACACCCCTACATTTGATGATAAGAGCAAGTGCATCATCAAGCATTTGGGACATAAGGATGAAACGAAATCATAACTACCTAAAGTTAGAACAAGCTAATCATCGGTGGTATGTGAGAAAACTGGAAAAAAAAGAAGCAAAAAAAGGTTACTCATGTACATATTACTTCCTTTATTTCTAAATACTTACTACACTTTCATGAAGTAGAAATATCATATTACTTGCTACATACTGTTATACCATGAAAAATTACGCAGCTACATGTGCAGGTTAGATAATTATTGCAACTAAGATCCTCCAGCTTAGGTTCTCCAGCTAAGGAATTCCAGCTTAGGTCTACTAGCTATGAAGAACCAGCTAGTACCTCCCAGCTAAGGGAACTCAGCTTTGCTAGATACGTTATGGATCAGTTATTGCCAAGGGCTAAAATCACGCAATGACTAAAGTCCAAGATACAGCGAGATAAAAACGGATGAAGATTTTATTAAAGGCCATTAAATTGCAGATACGAGCAAGGATCCAAGGACGGTTACAAGCCGTTGTGAAGGCTGGTTCAAACAGATATTTTCCCTAGTATATATATAGCTCAATGATTGTACAATAGACAGAAGTATTACGCATACAGCATTTACATTCAAGTAGCATACATTGTTCTTAGCTTATAAACTGCTTTGATACATAGAATTCTAAGGTTGTAATTGAAATTATAGTGGATTGGTGGACTCAAGGTCACCCGCGGTTTTTCCCTTATTCCACGGGTTTCCGCGTCACCATCTTTGGTGTTTCTGTCTTTCCTTGTCCTTGCTTTCTTTGTTCATCTTAACTGTGTTTAACAACATCCAGCTACTTTGCCATCTTCTAGCTGTAGTTCCCAGCTTAGTTTTGCCTTGTGTAGAATTTAGCATAAACACATACTATTTTTGAATACATTTTCACACTTAAAATTACAACTTCATATTTATTTAATGCTTAAGGATGAAGTAGAGCGCATAATATTAGCTTTTAGGGCATAATTGGGATAAGGCTAATGTATTTAAGGGGTAAGAAAAATCAAACATATTCAAACTAAGCCATTTACAGAAGATAATAAAGGGGACAGAGTGGTGGTAGAGAGGACAAGATGGTGGAACAAAGAAAATAGAAATAAGAGGGGAACTACTACTCTCATTATGGGGATAATAGTTACCTAGGGGTGATGGTGGGAAACTATTACCCTCATAATTCCCTTTATCATCACCTCCAAGTGCCTTAGTTTTCCTATGTTTGATTTTTGTTACCCCTTAACACATTACCCTTATCCAAAACATACTCTTAAGAGCAATTATACCATCTTTGTTGTGATCCCCTTCTTTGTCTCTTTACCTTAATAGTTGTGCCCTTTCTATCTAGAGCAAGTAAATGATAACGGAGGAAGTAGATCGAAAGCAAAACAAAACCATTTACATCACAATAAGTGTGTCGAGACATGATTAACATGTTATAACCGGTTGCAAAAATTAAGGTAGGCACTACGAGGGTTTAGGGAGCAATATACAAATAGTCATCTCACTCGGCAAGGTGCGGGACCACTAGAAGAACAGTTCAGATTGGGGGAGCGACAACTAGCAGCAGCACTAACATTGTCAGGAAATCTTTGCCGTATAGAGTAATCTGGCACTCCCCCGTGGGAAATTGAGCAGCGCGCTTACTTCTAAATGTTGAAATAGGTAACGACGAGGATGCAAATGATATTTCACCCACAGCATCACCGCTACTTTGTAAAGGTTCCAAAGTCTCAACCACGTCGCTCATCAAGGGTCTTGCCTTAGGGTTTTGGCTCAGACAGTAGTATGCTAAGCTGCAGGCTTTCTGAGCCGCTCGTATTGAATACTGACTTTCTAATCTAGGGTCTATTATTTGCAGAAATTTTCTCTTGTCATTGAGTTTTGGTCGGGCCCAATCCACCAAGTTCTGCTCCCTACTTGGCCTGGTCTTGTCAACAGATCTTCTTCCTGTCAATAGCTCCAAGAGTACAACTCCAAAGCTGTAAACGTCACTTCTAGCTGTGAGATGACCTGCTCATGTAGACTTTGGTCAATATCCCCAACTCATACTCCAAAATGAATAAATAGAATAGAATAAGTCGTCCCAACAAAACAATATAAGGGGACAATATTGAAGGCACTTATTCTTAAAGATAAAGACTATGTAGAGAACAAGAGAGAGAAGTGACAAGGCCCATTCTTAAGTGCACTACAAATTTACCCCTTTCTCTTGTCCCCTAAATAGCCCAACTCCCTATACAGCATGCAAATAATCAAATAAAAACTAAACTAAGAAAAGCAGGAGAGAAACTGAAATTTACAACGACCATCAAAGGGGGAACTGAAGTGTTTGGATGCTCCCCGGAGAATTATTGTATGCATATTACAACTTTCTTTTTCCTTAGAGGCTTCATCATTTTTCTTCTTACTACCTCAAATTATATGTATAAATTATAATAAAATCTAATTGTTCCAATATATTCTAAAACCTTTTAAAATAAGCTTATATAAGTTCCAATAGGTTCAGATTAAGTTTTTACGAGGAAAAGAACGCATATTAATAGTACGCACAATATGGGAAGTTCACTCAGATTCTAGTAATTATGTTTAATTGGAGATGGAAGGCAAATTTAGGTTAGTTTCTGTCATGTAGAGTAAAAGTAACTCGATCTCATTAAATCGATATAAATCAAAAGATGAGATTAGATTGCATAAAACATCTCTCCAATGAAATTCATTAATATAAAGATAGTGGTTTGGGCATCACTAGAACACTTCTAGAGCACCACAGGTACTGTAGCGATTTTGTAAAAGGTGAGGAAAATATAGGTTTTGGATAAAGTAGCAAATCTTAACGCTTTGTTTGGATAGCAAAGAACGGGGGAAAGGAAGGGGAGGGAGAGAGGGAAAAGGAGAAGAAGAGAAAATGTGTAGCTTATTTTCCCTCAAAATCTTTTCAATTTTAAAAAATGGGGAAATGGATCCATCCATCTCCCTCCCTTTCCCTCCCCCAACCATTTATCCAAACATGTGAAATTATCCCCCTCTCTTTCCTTTCATTTCCTCCTATCTAAACAATGTGTAACACTTTGTTTGGATAGCAGACAAGGAGGGAAAGGAAGTGAAGCGAGAAAGAGGGAAGGGGAGGGAAGAGAAAAGGAGGGGAAAGGTGTAGTCCAATTTCCCTCCAAATCTTTCCATTCTAGGAGGCATTATTTAAAAAGAGGGAAATGGATCACTTCCTCTCCCTCCCCTTCCTCCCCCAAACTTTTTCCCAAATAAGAGAAATTGTCTCCCTGCCTTTCTCTTCTCCCTTTCCTTCCAATTTCTTCTATCCAAACGATGTGCAAGTGTTTTGAATCAAAGATCTTACTTATGTTCGTTATAACACTTAATTATGAAGTTATAGATGCAAAACACAGTACAAGGTACTGCCACAAAATACCAACAGACCATCTTGATGCAAAACAATTCTGCTCTTGGTAAGTACTAAAACATAAAGGATGATTATACATATAATTGTCTAAAGTCCACTGACATCAACTTTCTCCATTAGTAAACACAAATTCATAGACAGCAGTATGTTTAGACTCTAGACTTTAGAAAGAAGAAAATTTTCCTAGACTGACAAGAAGTGGTGAGCATATGAACTGACATTTATACACTTGTATTTCAATTGGAGATGCGCATCAACAACTTATCAGCAATGAAAAGAAACGCAAAAATTAGCTACCATAATCATAGAGTCTTCCAAAAAAAGGCAATCAGAATGTTTTTGTGTGAAAAATAATTTGATTATGAAGAATGTAGTAGCATTTGTCACCGTCGTATGAGACAATACCAGTACAACAGCCTCAGGCAAAAAACAAATAAAGGAATGTCTGCGGTCTATAATCTAAATGGCTGCTTGAGCTCAGTGCCATACATACCAGTCATCACATATTCAGGAGCAGCATATCCATAGGTTCCCATAACACGAGTTGATACATGGGTCTCATCACCCTGTGGTCCAGCTTTAGCAAGTCCAAAATCAGATAGTTTTGCCGTATAATCCTAAATGGAGGCAGAAAACACAAGCAAGAAATAAGTGACAGGTATATGCACATCATTATCATCCTTAAATGTGACCAGAGCTCAGACAATCATGATAATTGCTAATACATCAAACCAAATTTTCATAAAAAGAGATCCCCAAATTAAACCCTTTCCTTCAGCATGATTCAGATAGAAGACTAATGTGCATCAGTAGGCCTCCACCCCACCCGACCCCTAGGTAAGCCAACTAAGAGCCCTGGCGGAGTCCACTTGTGAACCTGCCAATGCCCCACTGTCCTCCACCAGCTTGGCCATTGTTTGCCTCTCTCTACCCCACTCCCCAAAAAGGAAAAGGAAAAGAATTATTTTCTCCTCAGTCCATTGCATGCCAGCAGTGCACCCAGCCACAAGCACCTCACTCCCCAATGGTGGACTAATCCTACCCCCTAATACTCGTTTTTTGCCTCTCCTTGCTCTTTCCATGGTCCCCCTTTTACTCGACACCAGGAAATTCACCAAGCTGCAAGGATGTTACCACTAACAAGGGCACAAGGAAAAAGCAGAGGCTCCTTAGTCCTTACTGCAAGCAGTGCACTCAACCACAAAGCACGTCACTCCTCAATGGTGTACCAATCCTCAACCCCCTCCCCCTCCCCCCCCCCAATACTCTTTTTCTCCTTGCTCTTTCCATGGTCCCCCTTTCACTCGTTTTCACTGGGCTGTAAGGCTGTTACCTCTAACAAGGCAAAGCGGAGGCTGCTTAGTCCCTACTGCCTCCCCTTCCCTTTTTCTTTTCCTCCCACGATTTTCCCAAGCCTTCTCCCCCAGCCCGCGCAATTTTAAGTAAAAAAGGATTTAAATTAAACTTATTGGGACTTTCTTAACCTTGCGAGAGTTTTTTTTTACTGAATTTTGATTCTATCTCAGCCCTTGAAGGTTGAGAGAATATGGCGCTAGTTTCAATTTCGCTGGACCCAGAGACGTACAGATCCACACCTACTAAGTAAGCAATTCCTTCCTTTTGATGAATAAACGGTAGAGCCACTTCATTTTTCAAATATTTCAATTGCTTACGCGCTTAGGCCAATTCAGCAACTTTTTGTTCAATTTCTCGTGCGTCGAATTCTCATAAGTAGTAGTCAAAGGAATGGCTCCCTACCCTCTAGTTTCCACCAGATAGAGGATATGCGGAATATACATACCCTCTTTGAGTTCTATTCTAATAGACAAGATATATTTTATAAGAAATCGGAAGAAGATGCGGCGTTTTTTTCACGGATTCCCAACGAAAAATACAAACTATTTCTTTTAAACCATCGAATCGACCATAATCACTACCTACATTCCACGAAATTGCACACTACAGTCCACAAATATGAGCTAATAAAGAGACCTGCAATCATTCTTGTGGAAAAATAATAGAATTTGTTGGGGAAGAAATACAAATATCAAATTATTACTGGATAGCTGGAATTTCCAACCAATAAGAATTCTAATGAACCTAGAAAAAAAGGATATAGGCTCGCCAGAGTTACTTAGTTTTTGAGATCTCGTTATAAGTTCTATCCATATACATTCTCATCGCCAATTCAGACTAAATTTGGTTGCATTTAATTTGAATTAAAATTAAAAGAATACCCCAAATTAATTGTACTTTAGTTACTCTGTCTTGTTTCCACTGTAACTCTCATCAACTACTACTATTCTAATATCAGATGTGTTTCACTTTATACTTTATTTAACTAACTAAATATTTAGTTCAATTTTCATTTTCAGTTATAACCTTTAAAGTAGGAAAAGTAGAGTCTGTGCAAAAATAACAATCCAGAATGCATTTTTAACGGCCACCAAGTGATCTCGGGCATTGGTATGAAAACTACAACTAACCATGAGGAAAAAGGGAACAAGAATTTGAAAGGTACAGTCATTGATGGTTTATTTGGGATAAGTTATCAAGACCGAGAATGAAGGACATCAATGAGGTGTCACCAATATATAAAAGGAGGATTAAGGGACAAATTACTGACCCCTTCAATGCATGGAAACACCAAGGACTCATAGAACAAAAGATCAAGCCCTCTAACTAATGAATTATTCAGTCTTAACTACAATATCAAGAAGCGGTAAGTGATTCTCAAAATGATTACATGGCTCTAATAATAAAGTATCGAAAAAGACTTTATACACCCTGACAAAATTTTGCCCACATCTTTTAATGAGGTATATTTCTTATATAAGGTTTTAACTTTATTTATATAAGGTCTTTCCAGAGATTTGCCATCAGTTAGCTGTTCGACTCAGCTATAGATCTCAGTATCTCACAGCAAGGGGATCTATTATCCTTCTATCACAATTTTACTCATTTAACCTTGCATATGTAGGCAAATGTAACAGCTATCATTGTGCAGAACAAAAGCAAAAAACGAACACAGATGTATTTCCCAGTGATCAAACTTGGCAATCGGAAAACAAAAACCCAAGAAGAACTGAAATACTTGATCCGCTAATTGAACTTCTTTTTTTCAATAATTGAACTGAACATTTAAACAATCAAATAAAAGGAAACATACAGAGTCTAGAAGTATATTAGATGTCTTGAAATCGCGATAAATAACAGGCCTTTCAGCGTTGTGAAGGAAGGCAAGTCCTTTAGCTGCTCCAAGTGCAATCATCATCCTTGTGGACCACGATAAGGGAACAACTGCTTCTGTATGCCTCAGGAAAAGCCATAACAACTTAAGCTGACGTATAAATTTGACAACGTCCAGCAACAATATATAGGGCAACATAAAATTAGAGGAACAGCATAAAATAGTTCACAAAGTTGAGCATTGATCATTTTCTGATTACAGGGACAGTAAAAAAAAAACGACAAATTTCAGCTTCCTGTACACTTCATTGATTGTACCAATTGCACTTTACTGTGCCACCTGTGAAAGGCTGTTACATATAGCTAGTTATACTGTTAGAGTTGGTTATTCTGATAGAGTTTGTTACAAGAGTGTTGTTGTAACAAGGTAAGCCTCATCTGCTTACTATGTATTCTAGCTTGTAGCTTAGATAATGCTTCTGTCTGTAAGTTCAATCACTTAATACATTCTAATCAGAGCTCTCAGTTTGAGACTTTTTTCCTCTCTTTCTCTCTAAATACTCTCTTATTCACAGAGAACCACTTATAATCATTAGATATAAGGGAGGGCAGAAAGAAAAGCTAAAATTTTGAAGAAAAAAAATAGAATAAAACAATCAAATTTGCAATTCGATATCAGAGTGCACATACTGAGGTTGATAGGTAGCTCAGTTGGGAGCTAACCTATCTCCTATAGCTAAGGCCACGAGATGATAAAGCCTTGTTAAATTTGGGGTTGGGGCTTCGGGATAGGTTGTATCAAGGGTGAGAGAGGGTTTAATGAAATTTATTGTAGCCATTTTTAAAAAAATATATATATCTCAGGGTGCAAAGGGACATAGTTACTATATAGCACAGAATATCAAAAAATTGGCGAGACGTAATTCAAAAACGTCCACAAATCAAATAAGATAAGCAAACAGAAATCCTTTCTTGTGATCTCTGTGGCACAGTACTAGTATAATGCAGCTTCATAGTGGTATCAATGGTGAAGATACAGTTGAGACTTAGAATAGCATAATTATATTGTGAGAAATGAGAATAAGGGGAGGGGAGGGGATTTAGATGGGTAGATAAGTGGTTATGATAAATAATAGAGAGAGAAGTGAAAAGTAGAAAAGATAGAAGAAGGAAATAAAAAAGAAAGAAAAAGAACATACTTCGAAACAAGTGATTTTCAAGGCTTCCTCGAAACATGAACTCATAGACGAGTAAACGATGGTCATCCTCACAGCAATAACCAATCAACTTGACAAGATTAGGATGTCTGAGCTGGCCAAGAAAATTGACCTCTGTCTGTGAGAGAAGAAATAAGAATGAGTAAAAAAAATGGAGAATTGAGTAATAAAGGGAGAGATAGAGAGAAGAAGAAGAAGAAGAAGACATACAAGCCATTCCCTGTGTCCCTGGAGACCTTCTTTGTTGAGAACCTTGACCGCAACTGGTAAAGATTTAAGTCCAACACGGACATTCTCATCGATGTAACCCTTGTAAACCGTACCGAAGCCGCCTTCTCCAAGGATGTAATCTGAACGGAAGCTCTTGGTGATGGTTTCCAATTCATACAGTGTAAAAGCGATTACATCTGTGTACAGTCCTACATTCTTTCTCGAGTCCTCTTCCACACCCATTAACCCACACCCAGACCCAACCCCAACCCCAACCCCAGTAGTAGTAGATGAAGGATCGCTCAGATCTAACGCTGACCTTAACTTCTCCCCATTATTGTTACTACTTGCTTGCAATGAGGTTCTGTTTAGCATGTGAAGCTGATGCACTGCAAATCAACCCCCAATTTATATAAATATTAGTATCATAAAGAAATAAAAGGCCTTTACGAGTTAGATCTACAGACTAGAGGGAGAGGATGATGACCTTGAGCATGAGACACCACTGCAGATTCTTCTCTAGTGCCGCAATTCCCCATCTTCCTTTCGGGGAGGACTGACTCTGAGTAGTGGACTTGAGTTCACTTCACTGATTTCTGTCTTTCTGATGCTCACTCTCCTCTACTCTCCTCTGCTATTTACCGCTTTGGTCCTAAAATATGGTTTATGACATAACCAAAATAAAGGGAACTTTTTTATGGTAATCTTATATACCGGTATTATACGATGGAAACAAAATATTTTGACTTTTTAAAGTTTGATTTTTCAAAGTGACTTTGTGGTTTGACATATGTTATGATCGTTAAAAAAAAGTTTAAAAGCGTTAAGTTATTTCTAAATGACTGATTTTCTAACCAATGATAATAAATTTACTAACCTATCCGTTAGTGAAATTCCTCCAAAACCTAAAAAAGATCCTCCCAACCCTCTCTTCTCATGTTGCACCATTAATCAACCATATTCTCTTCGTTTAATGTTAATTGATTGATGATAAATGCATAAATCATGGTGTTCGGAGTTAATAAATTTTGATATTCTCTAAGAAATGACAAATAAATTGAACTTCAAAACACTTTATCTCATGCCTTATGTAAAGGTATAATATCAAAATCACTTAAAGCGGTTTTATTTTTCGACTAACCAAAGAGATAGTTGACCAAATACAACAACAAATAAGAAGGGGAACAATGGCAAGATAACTGCACTTTTAACAAGAAAAATCCGAGATTGATGAAATGAATTATGAAATTAAACTAAACTTCAGGAGGAACCAAGATTAACGAAACTCAATAGAGAAGAGCGGATGGTTTAGTTTTGAACTTCAAAGAGATTAATCAAGTCATGCTTTACTTTATGAAATGGCGAATGGGATAGTTTTTTTATATTCCTTCGATGACAGATATTGATGAAACATGTTGATATATAGATGAAATGGTAGGTTTGTAAAATTAAGGGTAGAGTTTTTGGTATGTTGTTTAAGCATAGGTTAGCTTTTAAAAACTTAATTAGAGCATGCTAATGACATAAACTAAACCATAAGGTCACTTTAGAAAGTGCAAAAATATTATTTTCACCATATAGAGAAAACAATATTATAAGGCTACCATGTAGAATTTTCCATAAGTAAATCATGCATCCCACTCATGCAAAGAAAATATTCATCCCATATATTATTCGTCATCAGCCAAGAAAAAAATACATCGCATGATTTAAATCATGAATCTGGTCATAAGCATGGCCCCACTCACAAGCTGACGGGTCATAAGCTATAACTCATAGCAATATTTACACACAAGCTGACAGCACGTGTCAGAATGCCTACAACATTTAATTTCGTTTTTTATAATGGAAATTTCGGGAAATTTATAAAGTAAAAAATTAAAAAATCACCAACGGTCTTATTTTTGTATGATTTACTATAAGATGCCATCCATTTTAATGTATTTTAACACACTTTGAAAATTTCATTTTCTCTCTTTAAATCTATAAAACTGGGTAATTGGGTGCATTTATACAAAAAAAACTGATATTTTTATCATATAAATTGAGATAAGTATTTGATAACTTTATGTAGTGTAATTCTTATATATTAATTATATTGATATGTATTAGTTTTAATAATTTCATTAGTTTCTTATATATATATATTCAATATTATATTATAGAAATATATGGAAGATAAGAGAGAGAGAGTTTGGTGGGATATGGTAAAAAGCAGATTAGAGAGGGATGTATAACTTTTTGTGTTTTGAATGGAAAACTAGTTTTTTTTTGTCCCAGGCGATGCCCTGGGAAAATTCTTGTATTATCTTTTGTATACTATTTTCTTTTTTATATATATAAAGTATAGAGATAGGATAAGGTAAAAATAAGGGGAGAATTGGAATGAACAAACAAATTACAAATTGAAAAGGGGTTGTAATAAGAGTTTTTTTTTTAATATAAATTGTAAAAAGAAAATAATATTTAATGTGGAATTAGATTGGATAACTAAAGCATACGCGCATTAGAGAAAAAGTTTGAGGAGCTTATTTTTCTCATAACAAAAATTTAGGTGATGTGATACATAACTTAAAAGCAAAAGTAGATCACAAAAGGAGGTGTAGCCTAGTGGAAAAGTCTTAGAATTCTACTTGATAGGTCACAAGTTCAAATCTTGTTGTATACATTTTGTAGGCATTTTCATATTCTGCGCAATAAATGACATGGAGTGACATGTGTCAGATGGCAATGCTTGATTACGCGTTTTAATATATATATAGATGTTTTTAACATATGTCATGAATCATAACATATTTAATGGAGATGAGAGAGGAAGTAGTAGAGAGAGAGGGATGACAAGTATTTTTTGTTCATCAGACGACAGCCGTAAGTTTTCGGTTATGAATGATTACAGTTGTTGTGGCATTCTGCACAAGGAATTATTTGTGGTTTGTGATTTTGGTGGACCGGGTTAAGTGTATATATCTTATGACTTGTTTTGTGACAATAGTAAGATTTTGGTAGATAATTAGAGGAATAACCGGGATCCTGTACATTTGGCTCTATTATTACATGTATATGGAGATGAGTGAATGATGAATTGAACTCTAACTTACATATTCCATCTATTTGGATATTAGTATATTTAACATGATCAAAGTTTTGATTTTCTGTGTGGTGGAACTGTGGAAGATTGTATTATAAGATTTGTGTTTAGGCGACTTCAATATGTGTTCTAAGTTCACTTCCATTTTCTATGCGGAAAAGAGAGATTAGATTTTAGCACAAGAGAGGGAGAGGGATTGATGGTTAGACTTAGAGTGACTTTCGATTATAGAAGGTTATATGATATATTTACATGCTTTTGTGACCCTTATACACGAAAAAAATAATTTTTTAAAGATATGTTTGTACTTGCGCCTTGAATTATCTCTATTCTATGAGTGAAGAGGAGGGGGACACCAAAAATCACCATTTATCTTTTTTATAATTCCTAAATAAATGGTACAACTCTCTATAACTCTCCATAACTAACTATTTTCACATTTTTAAATTTTAAATAAAGAAATATCAAACACCCTAAATAAATTAAATGTTATATTTTTATGCAAAATTTTACATGATTCCGCACGCAACGCGTGCATATAAGACTAGTAACTAAATAAGTAAAGGTATAACATGTGATTATTCATAATAACTTGGTTGTTAAATTGCTAATAACTTTCTAAAAATCCAAGGTAATTTAGTACTTAAACTAATATGCATTTTTTTGTACTTAAGCTAATATGCAAATTTATTTCTAGGTAATTTAGATTCATGTGATGGTGGATCCAAAGACTCGATAACAACTTGAAGCACATACTTTTGAGTTACTTTTATTAGTAGGAAAAATCTTCATGTCAGGAACTTGTGTACATTACCTTTATTTCATTGTGAAGATTGAGTCAATACGACACGAAATTAAAGGACCAGAATGATATTGGATTTGTTAACATTTTGTGAAGTGATTGAACCTGACGTTTCTTAAAGTTATAGCCTTTTGGACTTTCAATTCTTTAACTAATTATTACTTTAGATGTTGTTTAATTTATACATGCTATTTCTTAATTATATACTTAGAATGTCGTAATCACACCCACATTCGAAATTGCATGATATACGACCTATATCAATATGAGAAGGTATTGGGTCAGACGCGTCCGACCATAACATTTGGTCGGACGACTTTCAGTTGGTTTCATTTTTGTTTCAGTTGGTTTCATTTTTGTTTCAGTTGTTTTTTTGTTTCAGTTGGTTTCAATTTTTGTTCAGTTGGTTTCAATTTTTGTTCAGTTGGTTTCAATTTTTTTCAGTTGATCTTTTTTATTTCAGTTGAATGTCTTTTAAGTTCAGTTACTTATCTTATTGTTTCATTTACGTCTTAGTGTACCTGAAAATAAAACTTCAGTAAATGAAATAAAATAAAATAAGTTCGAAATGAAAGCAAATTAGAAGCAAATGAAAAAATGGGAGTAACTGAAACACTAACTCATGACAATTGGACGAAGCAGAGTTGAAGAGATTGGAATCTCAAGTTGAGCATGGTGGTGGAGGTGCTTGGGGGTGGCTGGCTGCGGCGGCGGCGGAGGCGGAGGAAGAAGATGAAGCGGCAAGGCGGCGGCGGAGAAAGAAGATGAAGAAGGAGCAGCGACGCCGTTCTCACGGCTTCGTCCGACAAAACATATTGGGTCAGACGGTCTCGCCCTATAGTTTCACTATTAATATATACTCCCACTATCATCTACAAATCAAGATTACATTCTAAAAAATAACGCAAAAATTTACACTAAAGTACTTATAATACTACATTTATTATAAGTCGATTTACTAAGAATATTTTTCTGCCTTGGGGCGCATGGCCCCCTAGAACTAGTTTCTTCCTCTTTTTTTTGGTTATAGTTTGAGTTGCTACCGGAGATGCTTTGGTAAAGGGAGCATATACGTTCTTGGATTATAAGGTAGGAGGAAAAATAAAGTCGCCCGCCCTGTCCTGTAGGCTGTAGCGGTCTTTGCACAGTCCCGACTCCCGAACCGCGTTTGGTGGCTGGAGAGTGGAGACTCTGAAGAAGTGTTGGGTTTGCTGGCTGATCTGCTCAGTGCTCACTGCTGATTGCGATCTCAAAGGCCCCATCTCCTCCCTAATTCACAGTTCTCCCATTTATTATAAAATTAGAGTTTCATGGCTTCGACGGAGGGTTTGGTTCCCATAACCAGGGCTTATTTGGCTTCTTATTATGAAAAGTATCCCTTCGTACCGCTCTCCAGCGATGTAGCTACCATTTCTGCCCAGATTCGATCCATGATCACCAACTTGCAGACACTTAGACCGCTTTCTGAAGGTTTTCACCTTTTTTCTATTTATTTATATTTATATTAATGAGTTCCATTTCTTGTTGCTCTCCTTTTGCGCTTCCCTGTTGGATAACTACAAATCTTAAGCTCCGCTTGATTGGATTGCAACCTGAATTGAAAACCATTTTCTAGGTTCCTTACATAAAAGTTAGAGGTAAAAAAGGAAAATAAGTGGTAGGATTGTAGAAAAAGAAAAGAGAAAAGGTGATGAGGAGTATGAAGGAAACGTGTTTTCCTTCTATGAAAAACTATTTTTAATCATATGAAATACTATTTTTCACCATTTACAAGCCAAATAATGGAGCGTGGACTCCGTTTGTTTGGATTGAATTTGGGAAAAGTACATTTTAGATCAACTTTTCTTTGTCTAGTTAGAGAATACAAAAGAATGAAGAATAAATGGGAGGTTAGAAAGGAGAAAGGAACGAGAAAGGTGAGGAGTAGGGTGGAAATGTTTTTTCCCTTTATGTAGAAAAGAATATGTTCTTCACTCAATAAGACCCATTTTCAATCATAAGGAAATTATTTTCCACTCTTTACAAATCAAATTAAGGAAATTAGGAAAACTAGTTCTTCGGGAAAGTGTTTTCCTCCCAACCAAACGGAGCCATAATGGAATTAGTTTTACTGGAAAGTGTTTTCCTCCAAACCAAGCGAAGCCTTTGGCTCTGTTCTCGCAGCTCAACTGAAGTGAAATGTTTTTCAATTAATCCAGTCCAAAAGAACAGCGTCTTAGTCTCTCTCTCTTTTACTTTTATTTTACATGTATTGGCATTGTGGATTTGGAGTCTGCATTTGCATTTTCTGACTAGCAAGAACTTTAGTTGTTTATTCGTTTTAGATTTTTAGCATGATTACCCTCTCCCGGAAGGGTATTATCATGTTATACAACCCGGATATGAATATATGATGTGCTTTATACTAATGTAGAGTTAAGTTATCAACATTCATGTAAATTTTATCAACACAGCAGTAGAACTTTAAGACATAGCAGTACATTTATATATTTTAACTTGTATGTTCTAAGTCTATTTGTTGTTCATGTGTTATTATGAAGTTTACTCATTATATTCAAAAGAGTTATAGAATTTATCCGTCACCTTCAATGCGTTCCAATGATGTTTTTCTTAATGATCAAAAGTTCTGCTACATGCTTAAGGTCTCTTTGTTGCTAATGTGTTGATTGATTTATGTTGAAGACTTGTATGTTTAAGGACTGTTATTTGAGAGCATGATGTGGCATTTTGTTCCCAAATGCATTAAATACTTGTGTTCGGGAGGATAGGTGATTGGATTTTTTTTTTCTCCTTTTTTTATGTTTCTTGTACTGGAATTGTTCACAACCAAGACATGACTGTTTTTGGGATCTGACTTCAGGGTTGTACCCTGACATTATTCTTTGAATTTGTGATATTAATTGATTTGAAAATTTTCGTTCCATTTCCTTTCTACTGTTTGCGTGCTCAATCTGACTACTGGAACCTCTTTGCATCTTTACTATGTTTTTAGACACGGGAATTTGGAAGGGGGATCAAAATGGGAAGGTAGGCGAAAGGTTTGGAAGAAATCCATTTTTCTTCCTATTTTGGAAAGATTTAGAGGGAGAATGCAAGCCCACAATTTTTTTCCCCTTATGACAAGTTGATGATCCACAAATCCTTCAAAAGCTGGAAAGATATGGGGGCAAATGCAATATCACTTTTTCTTTCACATTCCATTCCCATTTGTCCATCTCTTTCATTCCACCATTGCTATCCACAAGTCCACTTATTGTTTTTCAATTGCTCTTCCTTCTGTGTTGTTTTAGAGTCTAATCCATCAATTTCTCTATCAGATAAGTGTGTCGGGACCAACATTGAGGCTTAACAAACGTATAATGTTGTGTCACTCTTTGCTGTAAATGATGTCGTTAAGCAATGGGTTTCATGGTTTGCAGGTGAGTGTCTTGTGGTGGATGAAGTGGATCATGAACCTCCACATAAAATTGATGAGAATATGTGGAAGAACCGTGAACACATAGAAGAGATCATATTTTTGCTCGACAGACCTCATTGGCCGACCACGGTAAGGACTAAGTGCTTTGCTAGATTTCCATGCTCCAACTCCATCATATGGCCCTTTTTTTGGTCTGAGGCCAAGTTCTATGATGGTCCTAATGGTGGAAGATTTTATCTTTGACTGAAATGTTTGTGGAATTTGATACTTTAATGCGCCTATCTATATCAATATGTATGGGACATGGCCTTTGCGATATCATTGGATATAGATGTTGACTGACTTTTCATGTGCATAAAGCTTCAACAACAATCCAGAGTAGGAGATGTGGAACTTGCTGCTGTTTTTGAGCAGCTGAAGGTTAAATTCGAGGACACCTTGAAGACTTTGGAATATTTTCAATCAAAAAATGCGGATTTTGTTTTTAATACAGGTTAGCTGCACTCTCCCTTCCCATTCCATGAGTAAGATATTGAATAGCTCACGTGCAAGCGTGCTACTTGGTAATATGACTCAATTTTTCTGTCTTTTTGTGTTTGTTTTTGTTTTTAATTTTTTTTATTATAGTATTAAATTTCTTTGTATAGGTAATTTTTTCCCAAAATCATTACCTATTAGAAATTGGCTGGAAATATTTATTAGGCTGAACTCTGAAGTAGATTCCGAGTTCCTTCACTACTACACTAGTAGCCTTTAAAGCATGAGTGCTTCTCCTAGTGCCGTTTCCTGTACCGAGGATGGCTTCCTTTGATTCTTGAGACTCTATCCATGTTGTCGTCCAATTAGAGGAAGCAATGGAGTTGGATATTTGCTTGTTAATGGTTGTCCGAGAGGAACCTCTAAACAACTGAGAAAAGTGGGGCTTCAGTTACTGTTTTTCAGATTAAATGGATTTTCTGAAGTTGTGGTATTCTGTGACTGGTCATACCATGTGCCTGAAGCCTTAGTTCAATTCTGCATCTGCTTCATTGGAGTTGCAAGGCGAAATCTGGATCTCATGAGTAAGCTCTTTTGGATGGGTAGAACCTATTAGTATTTGGATGGGTAGAACCAAGAACTTTGCATCTATTAGGAAAAGCATAGAATGTCGTTTTGATAAAAATCGTGCAAATTAATGGCATTAACATCATTTTCACCTAAAAACAATAACATTGTTTCCCCCCTTTTTAATTCGTTAGGTTTATACAAAAACAAGTTTGAGAATTTGATATTCACTTTAGACGCTAACAAATTTTGCAATTGACATTCTAATATGCGGAACAGAATAATAAGAAATAATAAGAACAGGCAATGAAAAAACACAATAAATAGCAAGAAAACCCGAGATATGGCCTAAAAACACTTGCATTGCACTAGGAATTGGATCATTGTATGAGAGATGATACTAAACAAGTTTTCAATCTTGATAGGGACACTAACCTCTCTCTCTACGTTCTAAGCGTCTCTAAATATGAAAATGTCTATTATTAATGTTTAATAACAATAAGCTGCTAAACAACATATTTATTTTATAATAGCAGAAAACCTAAACCTAGTCGAAGAAGGAATCGTGCGAAAAACGGAAACCGACACGTCGCTGGAGGAGCCCAAACGTGCATACTCGTGAGTGGCCGTACCATTATGTGCATACTCGTGCACACTGCAACATCAATTTCTCGACCTTGTGCCTCAATGTGCATGCCCTATATCACACCACATGTTCGTGCACTCCCCTATGTGTACCTTATTTTACTTCTATAGTATCTATACTCATTCATCTCCACAATACCCAACAATCTGCGATGAACTGATAACTCAGAGTATTAAGACGGTAAATGGATGTTTGTATTGATTGAAAAGGAATTACATAAAATGAAAAGGATAATCAAGCTTTCGAGTGGCTTGAACACTTCCAAGAAACTACCTAAAATATCTCTCCACAATTTTCATGATGATACTCTTTCCTTGATCTCTCCTATTTATAGAATATTCTCATAACTAGCTCTCTAGCTTATTGCTCAAGCTAACTTATAAAGATAATGCCTAAAGTACCCTCTCCCAAAATGTTAGGGCTGTTCGTTATCGTTTTTTGTGTTTAGTTTTCCAAAAACCCGAAACCAAAAAAGTGGTTTTCACTTTTTAGTTGTCAGTTTTCAAAATTATCATGTTCCCAATAAATTTGACTAATTTTTTATTCATTATAGGACATATATCATATGATTTTGAAAATTAAAAAACCAAAAAACAGAAAATCACGGTGATACCGAACGGGCTCTTAGTTCTTAGCATTACTGGCCGCCCAAACTTTCTCCTTGTCCTCAAGGTGGATAGTAATCGGCACTCCAGCATAGGCCTCTGCCACAACAAATAAAGTCAAACTTGCTTATTCCATGCTTCCATATAAGCTCCTTCACGGTCTCCTCTGGTGGTGTAGCTAAGGTGAGCTGATGTTGGTAATGATTGTGGGAAGATCTCATGAAATAGGGAGTTGGGTTGGTGGTGTGGTTATGTGAATTGAAATGATAGTGAACTGATTTGGGTGCATTGGGTGGGGTGGGGCTAATGGGAAGTGGGTACTCATTCAAAACGTTGGGCTGCATTAAGATAATATGCGTTGAGTGGATAGAGTCAGACATGGGCTTTATCTTATTTTTCTTGAGTGGGCAAAAGTCACCGGAGGAATGAAGAGGGAAATCTTTACTTGAAGGTGCGTTGAGGTAACAAGAAAATGAGAAGGGGTTGGGCCTAGTGTTTAGTTGATAATATGTTGAGGATTGAGTTTCAAAAATGATGAGGATGTGGGATTTAAATATTGGGCTAAAAGAGGGGGCCTAATATACTTGATTAAAGAATATGTGGGTTTCAAGCGGTTTGGTTTTACCTTATGAAATGTAGTCCAGCTGGAGTCTGAAAGGAGGGAGAAAGACAGGTGCCCTTTCACATTTTGGTTGCCAGCCTCCACTAGACCATTTAAAGGTTTGCCCTTACTATTTTCCATTTTTGAAATTGTTTCCATCAAGTAGTTTCTTCTGTACTCCACCCTTTGTCTCTGCTCCAAGACTCCATTGCCTCCACATTCACAACCTTCCCCTCCATCCTTATTCACGCAAGCCATGCCTACCACATGACCACCGCCTTCGCTAACGAAATCACCTAGCAATCTGTCAAAACCGCCATCACTAAAGCCACCCATTTCGAGAGCACCACCTTCAATGAGCTTATCCATGCTACCACTGTGCTGATTAGCCGATCCACCACTGCCACCACCAGGACTTCTACCTTCAAATGAGTGCCGTTGACTGTCGCTGGCAATATTACCTGCAAAACCGGTAGAACTAACACCACAAAAGCCTCCGGTCCACAATCAGATAGGCAGCTTCAAGAACCTCCTCGTTCAAATACTGCCCCTCGCTCAATGCAATATGAGCCTTCTCCATTTTCAACGAATCCACCATTTTCTCTTCCTCCTCTACTTCTTCCTTTACTGTCAACAAATCCATTCATTCCATCACCTCCACAATTGCTCAGCCCATCACTAAGGTTTCCGCTAAACAACCGGTTTGAGTTCCAGCGTCCGGCGGTACCACCTCCTCCCGAAAGAATTTCCCTCCGATTTTGCAATTCCACCATCTCCAAACTCAATTTGCAGGTCAACTGAACCTCCTCTTAGGCTGCTAAGCCCACCACCATTATTACTTTTCCCCGAGTCTGCTTTCACAACTACCAAGCACACCTCATCCCTGGGTATGGTGGTCTCAACTTGCTGCGAATTTGCACAAACCTCTCTTCCATCCTAGTAGTCACAATCTGAGCCACTTTTTGAGGAAGCAGAGCCAATTCTTCTTCAATTACCTTCTGTAATTGCTTGAATTCTGTCATAAATCTTCCTGTTATGGAGTGTCTGAACCTTGCCAGATCTTCCTCCCACGTTTCCTCTACCTTTGTTACACCCCTGAAAACCTGCCTTCATCCAGATTCATACCGCTTTGGTACCATTTGCTATGAACGGACATAGCTAACTCAGTATTAAGACGGTAAATGGATGTTTGTATTGTTTGAGGTATGGATTTTAAAATCATAAGATCTCCAACCAAACACAAGGTATGGGTCTAGCCCCTTCCAAATCCATACCTCATAGCTGAAATATGTGAACCAACCCCCCCTACATGGTATGAAGTAATAGGTATGAGGTATATGAGGTATAGTGTAGGACATATGACGTATGAGGTATGATAAGTAGATATTTTTGGTATGAGTTATTATGTTTGAGGTATTAAAGCTATATGTGGTATGAGCTATATGGTATGAGTGAAAAGCTATGGGCTATAAACTACGAGGTATGAGCTAAGAGCTATGAGCTATGAGGATGGTGGCTAGACTTATGATATTATAAATGAAGGTCAAAGTAGGGTTGTTAATTAAGTATTCTTACTATTGAAGCGAAGTGTAAGCTTTAGCATGCGAAGGAAGTCCATAGTTATGCCAAAGCTTGTGTAAGGATTATCAGTAGTTAATGATAAGTATTGAGGAATACAGTTGTTCTTAATGGAGTTTTATGAGCTCAAAATCAATAAATTTAACTGGTTCATTCTTTTCATGGTAAGTCTAAGGTATTTGCATTGATAAGATTCTATTGGGAATAAATCGAGATACTTGAATATCTTAGTGATGATTATAATATGGTGATGGAAGATTCGTTATCATTGAAAGTGAAGTTGAGGAGATTGACAAAGGAACTCGACTTAATAAAGGTAATTAGGATTGTTTTGTGTGGTTGAATGTTTTAATCCTAAGGTATATTTATTGTAGTGATGTTATAACTAGAGGTTTCTGGGCGTGGTTGTTAAGGTGAATTGCAACGATTAAGCTTAGGTTCTTCATAAGTGTTGTGGTGGTTAAGCTGTTAAGGTGAATAACAATGACTAGGATTGCGAGTGAATGCCAAATAATTATGTTGAAGTTATTATACTTATTCGGTAGAAGGTGTTGATTGACAAAGATATATGTTATGAAGGTCTTGTGAAAGATATTAGTTGTTGGAGTATCCATGCATGCTAAGCATATCTTTCATACCGTGCAAAATAGTTTCAAATTGATTACTTCGCATGAAGCTTGATTTCGAAATGATAAAATGTGATATTTATGAGAAACTGTTTTACGGAAAGTAATGTTTGATATGTGAAATAAGGTGAACGAGTCGCCACATACTATATTGAATATATATAATGTGAATAAGCTTTGTGAAGGGAGGTGTGAACATGCACCGGAGCTTGGGCGGGTAGTCCTTATTAGTTACCCAACTAGGAGGGGCGAAATGAAAAGGAATTACATAAAATGAAAAGGATAATCAAGCTTTCGAGTGGCTTGAACACTCCTAAGAAACAACCCAATATATTTCTCCACAATTTTCATGATGATACTCTTTCCTTGATCTCTCCTATTTATAGAGTATTCTCCTAACTAACTCTCTAGCTTAAAGCTGACTTACATAGATAATGCCTAAAGTACCCTCCCCTAAAATGTTAGTTCTTAGCACAATCTCCGACTTGGAGATCAATATGAGTGAAGAACACATTCTAAAATAAATGTAGCCACACATGTTGTGTCATCATCATACTCCATACATCCACCTAGTGTAGACCCGCTTTCTACTCACAAAGAAAGCCAAATCGAGGCCTCACTCGACCCTGCGTCACTATTATGAACACATGAATCATAAGGACTGTTCATAGTTCTCTAAGCATTTCGACAATGCTCCCACCCGAACAAAACATCATCCTTTAGGCTCGATTTCTCACGCACAACACCTATGTGTGCCTTTCCCTTCACCTTGTTCGTTTCACGGTCCACACTAACCGAAGAGATCACAGGCTTACACATACTTTTGACCGTACGTCACCCTTCGTGAAGTACACTTCACCCTTCCTTAGTCACCTTTGCCTTGTTCCTCGTGGTGTACATTGTTCCCTTAGTTGTCTGTAATAGCCTAGGATTTCTTTAACAATAAATCATAATGATGAGCGCATATTTTGAGAGGGAATAGCGGTAGAGATTAGTAGCATGAGAAAAGGTAACAAACAACTTTCGAGTGGCTGCTCACTCCACTACAAACAACACTTAAGAAATATCTCACTTTTTGCATGACTCAATCACAACAGTAACATTCACTATTTATAGTCCTAGGTCATTTTATTGTCCTCTCCCCCTAATTGGTCCAACACATCATCATCATCCTTGCATATTCCCTCGAGTGTCTTGCTGTCCTCTTTTGTCTTGACCGCCTTGCCTTCCTTGTTTGTTTCTACGTGCATATGTAAAACGGTTCTTCGTTTTGGGCTGGTGTATGACATTGTCCCTTGAACGTTACCTTGTGACTAAGCTTGTTAAGCGGAGTAGTCGATATCAAGTACCTTTTGAGGGATTAACTTTTTCAACTCCAACTTCTCGCAAGCTTTACGCTCACACGACCCTTTAACCTTTAACTGTCTATTATCTCCAAGGTACACCTTCTCTAGTTTCTCAGACTTCAAGCTATGAAACAACTCCTTGTAGGGTGAAGAATGATAGGAAGAACCCGAATCCAAGCTCAACCGCTAACGCGTCGTCCTCACTATCTTGGTCACTCTCTTGATCCTTCTCTTTTCTCTTCTTCTTCCCCTTATCACATTGTCTTATGTTACCTTTCTCACCCTCACTCCCAACACTCAGCCCGCGACTTTGTCATTATGTGCACTTCTGCGCCTCCTGCAACATCAATTTCTCGACCCTTTGCCTCGTGTGCACGCCCGAGGACTATATCAAACGCTTCGCTGCACCTAATTCCACTTGTTTACTCATTCATCTCCACAATACCCAATAACAAGGTCTCTTGCTTTCGTGTTTGGCTCGAATTAGGGTGGGGTTGGCTGCCTCTTTTTTGTGGTGATGGTATTCGATCTATTAGGACTAAGAGTTATTTCGTTTTGTTATGTGTGAAGTGTAAGTATCATCTCTCCTATTCTAAATCATATCTTTACCAGATTGCTATGGTTTACTAACAAAATATATCAAGCATTCATGGGGAAAATCACAAAGAACTTCATTTTTATAAGAAATATAATTATAGCTTGTTTAATTATGTCCACACAATTCTCGTTATTGAGCCAATGAAGCTTATAAGGCTTTGGATGCTTTAAAAGGAAGGTGTTTAAGCTTGTCCACCATGGTAGAGGATGCAAAGCCTTCTCCCAACTAGGCATTTGTTTAAAGATTTGATCCGTTTGTGGTAGAAGCAACTTAGCCTCCTTAGCATGAAGAACTCTTCAAAAGGCAAGTGAAAGATGTTCTTCTTCAACCGACCTACTATTTCTTCATCATCCGCAACCTCTTCATTCCGTCTTGTGCTTATGGTTGCTTATGGTTGCTTATGGTTGCTTCGATTGCGCCATGTCAACAAATGTCACCACCCCTCTATTTGTTCATTTTAAGATTATAATATACCCATGAAATTTGAAACGCATAGTTAAAACATTCCACATTTGTCTTCTTGGAAGAATCAACAATAATTTTCTCTCCTCTCTTAAGAGCCATGGACGATTCTCCTTTAGGTGTATAAGGAGAATTGTTTTGAAAGAACTAGGATCCTAAGTTTAGGTTGTGCCATCCTTCGCAACTGATTCTTATTCTTCTTCTTTTTCTAATTTTTTTTTGTACTTCCATAGCCAACTTGAAAAGTTCATCCAAAGTGGAATAATGTTGAGCTCAACTAGCTAAATTCTTGTCTGACCCACCTACTAAACGTGCTATGGCATGCCCTTCTCGTTCTTGAATGTCCAATTTTATCATCAACTTTTCGAACTCATGAGTGCAAGCGTTAATTCCCTGGGAACTTTGCTCCAAATCAAACCACCGATTTAAGCACCAAGCAGTATAAGTGGATGACATAAACCGTTCTCTTATTAAGCTTCTCAACTTTTCCCAACTCTTAACTTTAGGCTTCCTTTTTCCCATCAAAGCGATGCATAGCCTTTAGCTTCACAATTGTTACTTGAAAGCTTTGAATCCTATTATACCTAGTCAACCACTCCAAGAAAACATCATGCGTTAAACTGCAATCGAACTTTAGAATATCCTGTTTAAGGTCCCTGAAATCTTCTTTGTGTTTTCGTGGCCTTCTCCTTTCCCTCACCTAGATTTTCACTTCAATTGGAGTCATACTCAGCTTCCTCTTCATCCTCTCATCTTTCCCTTCTTCTACCTCCATTTAAATTCTTAACAAGATCCAAAACCATGCTCTTTTGTTTTCAACTCCTTAGCTTGATCCATGGTTAACCCTCTTCCAAAGTGATTTTCTCCTTCTTCTTCCATGTTGGATCTAAAAAAAAAGGCTTAGAGAGTTCTGAATTACTATGGCCCTTACCAAGTCACTCAACGCATTGGCTCGGTGGCGTACAAACTCAGCCTACCACCACATTCCAAACTCCACCCTGTGTTCCACATTTCGCAACTAAAACCGGCCTTGGGCCAAATTCATCAATCCCAAGCCCTCCCTCCTCACATCAACAATGACTTAGTGCTAATCTCCACCCAAATCACTGCTTGGAATTCGTGAAATACCTCACCCTCAAGGAACCACCAAAGAAGCACTCATCAAATGGCATGGCATACAAGATTTTGACGCCACTTGGGAGGACCCTGCTGCTATCATCCATCATTTTCCGCCTTTCCATCTTGAGGACAAGATGGATCATTGGGAGGGGGGTATTGTCATACATTGGCCCAAGCCCAAAGATCCGCTTCACTTATGCACGTCGAGACAAAACTGGATACTAGGGCAATCAAGGGAATGTGCAATGAGAATGATGTGTTCAATCAATTATGAGGTGAACGATAACATGACCTAGGGATATATATACAAGAAGTTACTATTGTGATAGGGTCATGCAAAAGGAGAGAATATTTCCTTAGTATTGTTTGTTAGTGGGAATGAAGCAGCCACTCAAAAGCTGTCTTTGTACTAAACTTTCTCCTGTTTTCCCCTCTTATTTTCTGTGATCATTATTTGCTACTCATTGTTGAAGGATCCCTAGGCTATTACATAGTGCAGTTGCCTTGCTGTGAAGACACTGCATACCTGGCAAAAACGTTGGTTATTTGTGATTCAATGGTTTGCTCGTTCCTAACAAAACCATCAATGCAATATGACTTTGTGCCTGTGTTGGTGTCTCCCTTTGCCAATCAAGTTCAAAATGTCTTCTTAGTTGACAAACTGCGATTATTGTAAGATATATCTTAATATAGGTACTAGAATTTATATTAATTTTTCAGATGAGAGGGGTCACAAATTATGTCCTCTAACCAATTGCGTAACCAAGTATAGGCTTAGAAAAAGAGATTAAATCCGTCCTCTACATGGTCGTGTGTACTCTGTTTTGCATTCATGATGTTACTCAACATCTTAAGGCCAATGATTGGACTGCATTTTGCAAGGAATCAATATTTAAGGGAAGGGCATAATAGGCATCACAATATAAGTCTATTAGTAGTAACTTGGGGAATAAGCTAGATAGTTTGTTAGTGAGGATTTTCTATAAATAAGCGAACAATTAGGAAGAGGGGGGATATTGAATGTATTGAGTGGAAACTCTTAGGAGAGTATGAGCCTCTCGAATGCTCATGATTAGGAGAGATCAAGCCTCTCGAAAGCTTGAGTTTATCTTTGTTAGTTTGCATTTCATATTATCAATCTCATTAGCTTCCATTACTCATTTTATTCATCTATTATTCATCATTCTCATCCAATCATCATCTTATTCATCTTAACCTCCATTCTTATCATCTTAGTGACTATTTTGTTCACTGTCGAATCTGCCCTACCATGCTAATTCCTAGCACATTTTTGCATTTGAATTTATCATCTAAGTTGTATTCCATAGCCTGTATTCATCATCATAAACTTTCTTCTATCCTTGGTTTTGTAAAAGATGGACCTCATCAATATCTCTTATTTCTTTTTGTTTGTGGATATGTTTCAGTCATGAGCTATATGCCCCAAGACTTCCGGGGTACTTTGATTCGACAACAAAGGGAACGCTCGGAGCGGACCAAGCAAGCTGAAATTGATGTTTTGGTCAAATCTGGAGGCAGTATACGTGATCGATATGCTTTGTTGTGGAAGCAACAAATGGAAAGGTGCATACTCTTCACTCTTTAGAATATGCTTGTCAGCCAAGTCTTGTTACTTTAACTGCTCGATTATGAAATGTGTATGTGAAATAAGACTTACACTTTCAGGAGGAGACAGTTGGCTCAGCTTGGATCTGCAACAGGTGTATATAAAACGCTTGTGAAGTACCTAGTAGGAGTACCACAGGTTTGTATGATTTCAATTGTTTTTAGCTTTTGATTTTCTTGATTGGTTGACATGTTCAGCATTGGGGTTGGGGGTGAACAAGGACCCTTTGTTTTTGCAAGATACAATAAACAAGTATCCTTTTGTTTTCTTTAAAAAAAGTACTATTTTCTTACCAAAACAAATATTTACAGTAGAATTAGGGGCTTTTATCTAAAATCTTCCTTTATGAGAGAGTTATAGCCTTATAGGTATCTGCAAGGATGTTAAGTCATTGTCCCCATCTTCTTCAGGAGGGCTGTTGAGAGTGAAACACTTTGTGTAAGGAATCCCCTTAGCCTAACTTGGTTGATGCACCCTCCATAAAGCATGGTTGATGCACTCTCCATAAAGCATTAGGTACCTGCCAATGTACAATTTTGACCATGCTGTTAAAAGCCCTAAAAGATAGGTTGAACAAAATTTGCAACCTAAAATAGACTTTTTCCAAGTTAACTTTTTGGAAGAAAGGTGTTTATTGCTTGCCTGATATTGAGATCTTCAAAGGGCTTATCTATAGAACTGAGTGCACATGTGAAAGGCTTCTTCAAGTGATAAGTGAGATGTGTTGTGACTCCAAGCAGTGGCGGATCCAGGATTGCCACCTTACGGGTTCCAAGTCATTCAAAAAATAAATCAAAATAAAGCGATTAGAAAATTCAATATATTAATTCAAATTCAAAATTACGGCCGATAAGAAAGGAGATTATCCTTTGGATTGCAATAAAAAAATTAACTAATCAACTAAATTACTTAGCCTCATATATGAATATAACTAATTAAATACTATAAACAGGGAATTTGAAGTATTCAATAAAAAAAATTTGTTCTTATGTTAACAATTTTAACGTATATATCAATCAAAATACCCAAATTACTAAATTAGATCTAAATGGCTAAAGACCTACTTACTAATTGAAAATTAAAATTTTAACATAAAAAAGGCAAGAAACAATAAAGTTGGAAAAGAAACAATAAAATTTATGTTGACTATAGAGAGATGAGTAAACTTGTGAGAAGGCAAGAAAATATGACCAAAATGAAACTAAAAACTTGAAAAGGGAAAAAAAAGAAGTAACTAAAATATAGTCCTGGGGAATCGATCCTGTGACCATCTCCAATGAAGTGTTTAGCAACGCGGACCAACACCAACTGTGCTTACTTGCACTTTGGTAATATTTGTGCACGCATTAAATTATAACCTCTTTTTCGCTTTTTTTTTTTACATAGAAACTTGCGTTTTTTTTTAAAAATAAGCTGAACCCAGTGAACCCGTACTGCATCCGCCCCTGACTCCAAGTAAAAAGTACTTTAGTTCTAAGTTCTAAACTTCTAACCCTAAAAGAAGTTTAATTTTATAAAAACAAAAAAAAAAATATCAGAAAATTTGTGATCTTCAAGGTTTATTTTTGTGGTTGCTTCATCGTTTCTCATTCTTTTGCAAGAAAAGTAGTTTGAAGGTTGTTTTTAGTTTGGCCCTTTCTGGCCTCTCTTGGGAAATACTTTTTTGTCATCTTGTTAATTATGATGTTGTGGGTTGAAATTGGGTTGTAACTAGATCTGAATTTCGGATTTACTGTAAAAGTAACTATATCGTCAAAATTCTTTCTATGGTGAGAAGTAAAATATCCTTTTTCTGAAAGCTAATTACTGATCAGTCACATCGCCCCCTTTCCTTTTTTTTTCCACCTATTAAGAAGATAGACTTCCCCTCAGCCCTTTTTTCTTTATTTTTCTTACGAACAATTTCAGAGCCCTTTTCTCTGGCATGGACTTCCACAAAATGAAACGGGCGGTATTGTTGTAGTTTTTTCAGAACACTCCTATGGTCGATTTGTCAACTCATGTTGCTTAAACAATTTGTAAAGGAGGAGGTGGGGGAGGGAGAAGATTTAGAATAAGTTGCTTATCTGTTCATGCAAAGGTTAAAAGGAAGAATCAAAAGCAAAAACATTCCTTAGAGAGGCAATCAAGAATGCTATTCTTTAATGCTCGAGAGCTGATGTGGTTTAGGACAACCATATGGATATCCAAGATCCATCCAACTTGATGTTTAAAGTTAAAAATTTCCCCTAGTGCTATGTAATGAATTTATGTTTTTTTTTTCTCTTTACCCTTTTTTCTTTTTTGCTGAGTTTACAAGATGAGTAGTACTTTTCATTTTATCTCCAAACTTCCTTTAAAATTTTACATCCTGTTGTTGGATATAGTTGAATGGAAGTTACATTCAAGTGTCATCGAGTCCCGATATAGTGCCATTGTATGTAAACTCCCTTTTATTACCAATTTGATTTTACTCATGCATTCACTGTATCTAATTATTGTGTTGAGAAGTTACATCAACAAGATTCATATACTTTTATCAATTAAGACTTCAAATTGGTCGTAGCTTAAATTTAAATTTTGATAACCTAATACACAACTTATCAACTAGAAATTTTGTTTTGTCGCTTAACTACTTGTAGATTTCGAATTACTCGAGTATACACCCCCAAAAAAGAAAAAGAATCCGGGCGACGGGACTCGATCTCTTGAGCGTCGCCCCCAACAAGACTCTGCCAACTAAGCTAGATGGCATATGGTACTTTTTGCACTATTTAGCAGGATCTTACGATCCTATGATCCGATTTTACCAATCTTATCCTACCCATTGATCAACATTTATCATTGCTGATAATTATAAAACTGAACCTAGAATTAATTCGAGCTCCTGAGGAACAATCTGAACTATGGTGTTTAGACTAGCATATGATTGAAATGAGTTTATTTATGCAGTTCAGTTCATTTTAATTTTCATGGGGCCATATTGAGATTTATTGATGAAAAAACATTCCCCCCTTCCCTCCGGATGCCAAAGCTTTACATTTTGTTATTAGCTTTATGGAAAAGTAGATGTGATTGGAAATAGTGAGTATTTATTTTATGAAGGATAGGTGAAAATGAAAGTAGGTGCGATACGCGATAGTGGATAATCTTAGATTGAAGCTAGAGAAAAAAAGGTGCATGCAATAGGAAATATTGGGAAGTTATATATTGAACAGAGAGAAAAAGTAGATGTGTTTATGCCCAGTATAGAATTGTGTAAAATGATTGGGACAACCTAAGTAAACCTTCCAGGTGCAGAGAGAGGATTAAATATCCGTTAGTACCTGTCATATTACTTTTTGGGTCATTAGGTTCAGGTGTGGCCAATCTCAGTTTGGGTCACAATCATATTTAATTCCTTTCAATTTAATTTAGTCAAACTTAATAAAGTTTCTTTCGTTGTTATTTTCGGCATGTGTCACAGGGATCATTAACATGACATTATGCATTGCACAATAGATTTTTTGCATAAAATGGTTTCCATGATCCCTGCGCAACACGTGCTGTAGTCTTTGCTCTTTTTATTTTTTTTATTTGATTTTTGCATAAAGTTATTTTCATGGTGAGCTTTACTCTTTGTCAGTGAATCCTTAATGGCTAGTGATACTATTCATGTAAGTTGATTGAAATCTTTGTTATTTTTATCTAGCATTCCTTCCTATCACAATGAGTGTGCTACTTTAATACTTTGGGATGTGTTAAATTAATTGCATTGCCTGTTTCTACGGCTGTAGAGAAGTAGCGCATTCCTGCTTTGAAACCACTCTTTGCAGTTTCTAAATTGTTGTGAAATATTGATGAGGGAAATAGTTTATATTTGAGGGAGTGATAAAGGAAGTGTAATAGCGCATAGTGTCAAGAATAGCCTACAAATGATACTCTTTCCAGAATGAAATTCCACTTTGACTCCTCACTGGCACCAAGTTTAGTAGGGGCCATTCGACAACTAATTTTCATCAGGTTCCAAAATTTCTCCCATTTACTTTTATTTGGATCACAACATATAAGGGAAAGGAAGGGGAGGGAAAAGAAAGGAAGGGAGAAGGTGGAGCTCCATTTTCCCTCCAAATCTCTCCAACTTCGGAGGGATTCTGTTTATTGGATGGGAATATAAAATGGATTCCTCCCCCTCCTTCCCCTATCCCCTTATCCAAATAAGGGAGCTTGTTTCCCTCCCCTTCCCTACCTTTCATTTCTTTCCTTTTCCTCTTATTTCAAAGTGTTATTGTTTGTAAGACATTTTAGCATCATAAAGAAATTGTATGGCTCAAACACCTGAAGTTACAAGTAATACATTTTGTGATTTTCTACCTTGAAGGTTTTCTTTTTGACATCTTAAGGTGCTAATATGAAAGTTTATGTCAATCGCAGGAAATATGTTGCTTTTATTCTGAACTTACCAATGACAAAACTGTGGCAAGGTTTTTTTGTATTTTATGTATAATCTTAGTATACATGAAAGATCATAGCTGTGATTAACTGATAATTACGTCAATGTGTTCTGGAGAATTCACTTTGATGTATCTGTTATATACATAAGTGCAGCCTACGCACTTTGATGTATCTGTTATATACATAAGTGCAGCCTACGCAGTACTAGGTGGCCTTTTTTGCTTTATAGATAATGTCTTATTATAAGTTAATTTGGTGGTTTGCAAGCCTCTTGTTACTTTGGGTAATGATTTCATCTTTCTGATGTCTCTATATGTAGGTTCTGCTGGATTTTATTCGGAAAATAAATGATGATGATGGGTATGTATTTTCATTGTTACTGTTGCTTGGCTGCTTGCTCTTCTTCAGCATCCTCTTCGACGGGACCTTCTTCGAATTGGGGGTTGGGGTGGCTTTTCTGATGATTGGCCATGCTTGAGACTTGTAGAGATTTTTCAAGATTGTACCCAAACTTGATTAGTGACTACGGACTACCTATCTCTGGTCAATTCAATAGGGGGGGGGATTGAGGCCAGCTGGGATTTACCTTTTGTGGTGCTTATGTCAGGCAGATCATAATCATCATATACCATTAAGTGATTGCTTCCATGAAGTCAGACACTCAGACTTGCTAGCTATCATTTCTTTCTACTCCTTTTGCTTCTTGTCTGGTTATTAATAACATAAGACGAAGATTCCGTTCATGGAACTTAAATATACTGTTCCATGATATTAATACAGGCCCATGGAAGAGCAGAGACAGCGGTATGGACCGCCATTGTACAGCCTGACGAAGATGGTGCTTGCTATAAGGATTGTGCTCTTTCTTATGTGGGGAAGTTCCGATGCCAGAAAAATGTTAGATATATGCTTTGACATTTTCTTTATCTTTCTCCCAAATTCTGATATGATCAGTCCAATAGTGCAGCTAAATTACATGTAGTGCATATTATGGTTGTCCCTTCATATTGCACAGTTTTCAAGCCGGGGAAATCTAATACTTCTCTAATTACCTTTCTCGATGCGCAGAACAGAAAATGAATTAATTGTTCTGGAGCAAGCTGTTAACATTTATACTACTGAATTTGAGAGGTTTATCAAGTTTATGGGGTAAATTTTCTCACCGTTTGTATGGAAGTCAAATTACTTTCTCGAGTGCATTCCCTTATCTTGACACTTCATTATTTAATTAATTAATGGACATACTTTCTGTTGTTGTTAGTGAGGTTTTTGCAAATTCGCCCTTCTTTATTTCAGCCGATGAAGTAGGCGCCACAGATTCAAGGTCAGTACCGCCCTGGAGAGCAAAGACTAACCTAAAATGCTCATATCGGCAATCAATATGTTTTTTTTGTAATGTCACTAACAAATATATGAAGAAGGTTTTTGATTTATTTTTTATCAGACATGATGATTACAAAGAGATAGGCATTCCTGCTGGGAATACCCATGAGGTTTGTTGCATAGCCCCTTTCAAATATCGTATTATGTGAAGGGAGTATTCTATGTGTAATTATGGATATCTTTTGGTTATTACTCCTTTTGTGTTTTTTTTTGATTGGGACATTTGCTCTTTTACTAGGATTAGGAAAAACTGGAAAAGGTAGAGGGGAGGATAAAAGTGAGAGAGATAAATGCTGTCCCACATAAATTAGCTGTTTTGATCACTAATCAGGTGGGCTATCTATCAGTTATGTCCCAAGACTCCCAACCTAACAGAAAACACCCCTGAATGGCGCTCTGTCCCGATTACTAACAGGAAAAATTGACACCATAAATCCTAATTTTACGGTATATTCCACCGTTGATTCCAAGTTCCATTTATTTCTCTTAAATCCCAAGTTTATCCCCATACTTCCAGGATTGGTCTCATCTTGCGGTGGAGCCTAATTTAAGTACTCCCTTCGTCCCAAAATAAGTTCATTTCTTTTTTTGAGTCAAAGCTCATCAACTCTGACCGCATTTGTTCACTAATAAATAAGAAAAATATTTTCTTATAGGATTTTGTTAGATTTGTGTCGAAGTCTATGCTTCCAAATATTTAAAATTTGTAACATATGTTAAATGTAGGATTTAGGGTATAAGTGGTCAAAGTTGAATCTTGGAGACCGTAAAAAAGTTAAATTGTAGCACTTATTTTGGGACGGAAGGAGTTGTTGTGTTGTGCAAAAGGTTTTTTTTCTTTCTAAAATCTCTTTCCCCCTCCATCTTTTCTTCCTCTCTTCATTTGCATTAAACATCTCCCTTCCCTATCTTTTTTTCTTTATCTTAAACAATGTAAATAATCTCTTTGTGAAAATGGCATGGAGAGGAAAATCCTTCCATCCATGTGAAATGGCAATGGAGACAAAATTACTCCATTTTTCAAAATTTGATACCTTCAACTCTCGTCATCTCTCTCCACTCATTATTTATCTGTTATACTATCTGTGATCAGCTTCAGGAGCAGCAAGCTGGATGATATATCCTTCTTATTTTAATTTACTTTGGCCCATGAACAGTATGATTCTATCTGTACAGAAAAAAGCTTTACTGTCTCAGGTTCCAACACACTTCCCCTTTCTCTTTCTCTCTCTTTAATTACCCCAGTCACTAGATAATTGTCTCTCCAATTTTTTCTCTCTTGGATTATAATGCATTCATCATTCATCGTTCATCGTCTGGTTAGCACTAAGTATAAAGCAAACTCTCACCTTCCTACTCCTCACCCTATGATCCCTTATTCACCCTTTTTCCTCTCTTTCTCTCCTCTTTTTTCTTATTTTCCTCACTTCCATTCACCCATTTGAATAAATTCATCAAATTGGTTGAAGTTTTTGGGAAAAAGGACAACTTTATGGTGTTTTATGGTTTGGGGATGATGCGAGTTGGGAGTTGGTGGTGGCAGAATTGGTGGTTTGAGCAGCGGAGATATGGTGCTTTCGATCATTGTAGACAACTAAAACCCGAGATTCCTACACACATATTGTACGAGCAGTTGTTACTACCCTTTCAAAAGGTTGTTTATGGAAAAATATGAAGGAGAAGGGAGATGGATGTGATACACGTGAAAGATGAATAATGTGCACACACATGATTATTTAAATTAGTGTTCCCTACATCTAATTTTCAATTTTCATTTCAATTAGCTAAGCTCCAATCAGTTTAGTTCAGTTGAGCTCCATTCATTATTTAACCTTTTTTTAAATATTATTATTGTTATTGATCTAATTTATTTTACTAGTTACTCTTTCTATTATTATTGCTAAATATTAATTTGCCGATTATATCTCATACTCTATTATTATTATTATCATTATTGTTATTCCTTATTATTATTATTATTGTTGTTGTTGAGTTTGTGCGGTTTGTGACATAACCCAAACCAACCCACACAAACGGTTTGAGATTTTTTCGAACCAACTCAAACTGCGCCGCATAAAATGGTTTGGTTCACTGCGGTTTGCGGTTTGCGGTTGACCCATATTTTATATCAGTACGAGTATTCTAATTTGCAATTGTTGTTTAATTATACACTAGATATTCACTATAAGAAACATATACAACAACAACAATAACTAAGCCTTATTCCCAAAGTGATTTGGGGTCGGCTAACATTAATCGTCAACTGAAACCGTGGCCAAAGGAGGTGGCATCGACAAGAGTGATAAAAAGTTTTTAAAAGGGTTTAAGTATTAAGAATTTTTTTAAAAAGTTTTTGAAAACAAGGTTTACACCAAAAAGTTTTAAAAGAGGTTTTCAAAAAGTTTTAATACCAACATAATTGAGAAAAACAAATAAATGCAGTAATCACACCCCTTCTTCCACATGGATAGTACCCATCCACTCACTTCTATCCAACGCCAGTATAAGAAACATATAAAAAAGCCAAAAAAAAGAAGGGTAGAAGATATTGAAAAATTACAAAGTTGCTAAAAATATTACTACTTAAGGTACGTTGTTAAGTCAAATACAAGGCACTTTGTCTATGGTGCAGTTTAGCTTATAAATATAATTGGCCAACCTTAAACTGCGGTTTGGTCAAAATCACAATTAACCCACTTTTTTAAGCCCATAAACCAATTCATACCGTGCCAAAATGGTTTGGGTTATGATTTGGTGTGATCCTTATTATTGCTAATTATTATTTTTGCATAATTAGTTCTTAATATTATAATTATAATATTAATTACTACTCCCTCTGTTTTTTTAATGGGACATTTGCCATTTAGGGGTCTTTTTATTTAATTGGGATACTTCTTCTTTTAGTATAAATGGTAGGTTGGCACACCTAATTATTACATTTATCTCATACTTTTTCTCTCTTACTTTTTCACTTTTTCCTTACTTTTTTCATCCTTCATCTTAATTTTGCACTTTTTTCTTGGTCCGCACGAAAAATCAAACGTCTCTATTAATAGATACGAAGGGAGTACTTCTTAGACATCATTGGTATTACATTTATCATCAAATATTAATTGATTAATAATAATAGTAATTACCTATTATCATTAATTAGTATTACTAATTATTTACTTCCTCCGTTTTTTAAAATGTGACACTTTCTATTTTAGGAAGTTTTGAATTAAATGTTACACTTTTTTTTTTGTCAATAAACTCTCTCCATCTCTCTCCTCTTACATGGGTCCTCTTAGTTTTTCTCTCTATCTCCTTCCTTCCCAAAAATTACCTAGGAGGCCGTGAATCTAAAAGTGTCACATTTAAATAAAAATGGAGGAAGTATTATGATTACTATTATTTATCTATTTATATTTATCAGTTATAAACAACTAAAATAATATTATCATTATATATTATCCATTAATTATTATTACTTCTCATTATAAGTATTATTAATAATAATTTATTAGTTTAATGGTTTATTATTAATTACAATTCAATTCAATTTAATCCATTTTAGCTCAACTCCATTCAGTTCGGCAAAGAGAAGAGGACCTAGGTCCCATTGTAACTATTTACTGGCTTACCAGGTATCATGTGGGATGAGGTCAATCTTGGAAGGGTGGGTGTAAACTTGGGATTTATGAAAAAAAATGAAACTTGAGATTCATGGTGGAAGACACCCTAAACTTAGCTTATTCTTCCTTTTAATTTTTTTATGTAAAACCACCCTTAAGTAGGTTGTTTGCTGTCTAAATCACCCTTGAATAAAAACCTTAAAATAACCTATCTTGTTCTATTTAATCTAGTGTGCATATGGGTGAAGACCAAAAACGTCGAAATGACATGTGGTTTATGGGGACATATGTTGGTTTTAGATGCAAATTTGTTGACAATGCACAACACTTGAGAGGTCGGTACACATTTAGTTTTAGAAAAGGCTTAGTCCTTCCAAAAAGATGCACATGATCCTTATTATTTTAGTGTCTTCTGACTATATTAATCTAATTTTGGTTCCCAAAAAATTATGCACATTTATTTTTTGAATAAAATGCGCATTCCTTTAAAAGATGCATGTGGTCGTCTACTCATCAGATCTCTCCCATATATATCCATATATCCTATTTTAAGTGTTTCAAAAACTTTTGAAATGTTTCATACATGAATTTTGTGTATTAGTGACTTTATAATGTTCTTGCTCTTCATGTGTATCTATGTAAATCAAGATTAGGTTAAGTTAGCTCAAATTTTGAAGGAGTTGGTCCAATTCAAATGTAAACCGAGTTTGAGCGGGAAGGAGCTGTAGTTGAGTTTTCATAATTTAGATTTCAAATAGCTCATGAAATGGCTCAAATCGTTATGAAATCTGTGTACAACGATGATATATGCTGTTGTTGGACTATAACTAGATTTAGTCCAAGTTAGTCTGAACTAAATGGCAATACAAAACAAACTCTACTAATCGGTAATTCCCCATAGATGTAGCTTACCACAATATAAAGTAAGCATATCGTCTTATGTTGCTCAAAATTGGCTACAAATGTGCACTTGGGAACATGTCATGTGTTGGAGTGGGCCATTTCATAAAAAATACTTCCTCCGTTTTTTTTTTAGTTAACACGTTTTAACTTTTGACACTATTCACATAATCTACTTTGACTATCTTTTGTGATTTATACGTAAGAGAAAATATAGTCATGTGGGGTCTTGTTAGATTCGTCTCATTATATATTTTCAAAATATCATATTTTTATAATTTTTACTAATTAATTTTCCAAGATAAAAGTGATTGAAATCATGCGTTGGCAAACGTGATAAAAGAAACAGGTCAACTAATTAAAAACGGAGGAAGTAAGTCTTTGGTTTAAATTGAAGTATCCAAGTATCATGTACACAACGCTAGTCTAACACACAGGCATATAAGGAAATTAGAAGAGTCGGAGTAACATAGATATTGTCTACTTCTTTTAGGCAAGAGGTTTTTTCAGCAGCTCTATGTGTAACTTGTATCCTCCTTTTAAGATGCATGGAAAGGTCCAAGTGTTCCATCTTTTCAAGGCGAAGTGGTTTGGTGGGTGTTTTGTTGCGTGTGGGGAGCCATCCTTTTCCATCTCGGGCTTTCTTTGGTGTGATTGTTGTGTCCTTTAATTATTAGTAGGGTACAAGAGGTGATTTTGTTGATATTGTTCTTAGAGATAGTCTTTTTGTATCCAAGAGTGGAAAATGAAGGAGTCCTCCATATTTTGGGTGTTCTCTTCAATGCCTTGGTATCTTACTTATTATGCGAGCCTTGCATTGGCGCTTGGATAACAAGGTCTGGAGTCTTTATAATGAATATCTAGTGGAAGGTTATGGTGATCTGGTTCCATAACGTTGAGATTGTAAGCAGATTTTGAAAGATTGGAACATGAATGAGTTTAGGGACACTAACATTAAGAGGATACAACTAGTTTCATTGTGCATGAAGAACATAAATATGTGCTATAAGGTGAACTGCGAATGGAAGTGGGAGGAGGAGGCGGTACCTATTCTATGTTACTTTTTGAAAATTTTCTTGGGTGGACAAGATGATGTTATATTAATTAGTTGGCAGTTGGCAAAGCTACTTTGATTAAAGAACACGATACTTTTTTTTCTTTGCTTTTCTTATAATATAATAAAGGGCACCAATGAGGGAATTACTATCATGCCCCTTACCAACTTGCAAATCTACGAAAGCAAAAGGCCAAAGGATTTTCATTTATACAGAAACGGAGAGCATTTCTATGTTGGATGATCTGGAGTAAGCTCTATTTCTTTTGATAATTGTGCTTGACTAGAGAAACCTCTTTTTGTCTTGGGATGATTCCATTAAAAGGGCTGGCATGGAGGTTGGTCCTTTTATATAGTCTTATCACAACATTGTCTTGGAATAATTCCCTTCTTGAAGGAGAAAGATAGTATTTCTGTCGCCGTTCAGATTTTGAACATTTGTGATCTTGACCATTTCGGATAATATACATATCACTAATGTTAAAAGTACTAAAATGGTACCCTTTGTTTCTTTCAAAAAAAATAAAATAAAATTGGTACCCTTTATATTTTCAAGAATAACCCAAAGAGTAAAATTTCACTCTTTTAATGCATGAAATTATCAATCATTGTCAACCATTAAAATTGATATCAACTTTTCATTGTCTAATATAAATTCATTCGGGAAAAAGAGGGTGATATATGGCATTAATCATCTGTCAAAAAAAAAAGTAAAAGCCATGCAAAAGCCCCATAAGCACATTACAAGAGAGAGTCCAGGAAATAGGAATACTACTCTTTCCCTCCAAGAAATGTTATCTGAGACTCGGTCTGAGAACTACCACTACCATGACACCATCATTCTTCAAACTTCTACGAATAGTCTCATAGTGGTATAATTTTTCTATAATGTCTAATTTCAGATAAAATGTTTGGGAGGTTAAATCTAAACGCAATCCTTTTCTACTGTGGTCTGATGCTCTTATTTGCTATGAAGGTTTCTAGAGTGGCCATCATCTGCAACTTGGATTCTGGGAAGGCTTATGATTGAGTAGAATGGTTCAAGTAGATGGGGTGTCTCCACTTGTTTAATGTTTTTAATTTAGTCGATATTTGCTCTTGTAGCTGATTTTCGGGTTCAAGAGGATCAAGACTGGAAGATCCTTTGCCTTGATTCGTTCTTAATAATGGATGTTGGTGTGCTATGACTTGTGACTCAATGGGATAGTGCATGATTATGTTGGAGAGTCCAATAGCGAGAGAGAATGGCTAAGCTGCATCTTTTGTGAATAGTTTACCGGACATGAATGATGACATTTTGCTCCTTTCAGACGAGTTGCTGAAGTTTAAAAAAATGTTTACCGGTCTTTCCCCTTTACCAGAAGTATGTGACAGTCCTGGGTTTGGGATTTGAAATCTAAATAAAACTGGTGATACTAGTATCAAAGGTGTGCACGTGTGTGCGCAAAGCAGAGTGGGGTGTAAGTATAGGTTTGCAAGCCGAATAGCGATTCTACTTTGTTTCAAGAATAATCTTTCTCTTTTGTCTTAAAATCCATCTTCACATATCTGTTTTCTTTGATTTTGTTGATAACATCAAAATGGCAAGAGGCTGCGGCAGCAGTCACTCATATGACAAGGATGGCAATTTATGGGTGGCCTTGGGATCGCAGGGATATAAAATCAATGATACGAGAATAAGCAGACCATGAGATATAAACTTATGCTTTGCTAATTATCACCTTTCCTTTCTGCATATTTTCTATGCGATCATCTCTATGTACGAAGGAAAAAGAGCACAATTTTCTGCCTGCTACATTGTTTCTGGATTTTTTTTTGTTTTTGAACTGAATATGGTTAGACTTCCTTTGTTTTATGTGGTGGTTTTAATTCTTACAGTTTTTGTTTCAAGGTGGTGTTATCAGTGGACTCAATAAACTCATATATTGCTTGGGACTTCACTTTGGAACAAAGTAAAATGAAATTGGTAAGCTCAGGCACCTCTCTTATGTCATTGCTACATACAGTTCTATGTATAGCAGATTTGCTGTTCTGTTAAAGCTTGTCCTATTTAGATATAGAGTGTCATTTACTCTTTTTCATTTGTTATTGTGCGTCATATTTAGCCATAATTTGATGGTTATATGTTAAATGCTGCTGTTGTTGTTATGGTTAAAAGGAGAATTGCAGAAAAAGGCGAAAAGCCTAGGAGATGGCCTACTAAGTTTCTGGTGCGGTGTGTTTGTACCTTAAGTTCCAAGGCTCTCCTTATTTTGTCTCGATGCTGTGTATAGTGATTACTAGGTTTCGACTAATAGGGCTAGTGCTACAAGAAAGGTAGTGATCTTGGGCTGTTTATGTGCAGTCTGGATCTTTTGGGTAGTTTTGATTGTTGATATGTTTGTCACTTCCACAGGGCGTCTTGTGAAACTTATTGGTTGTCACCTGACTTCTTCTGCTACTCTGTACTCGTGCTTTTGACAGAGAAATCTTCTACTTCTCCCCGCAATCTTTCTTTTGCCTTGGGAGAGGGAGTTGTCCGAAATAAGCCCATGCTATATAATCATGAGCAAATTTCTCATCAAGTGTCTTAAGAGGCAACAACAATGCCAAAGCCCAACTCTATTCTCTCTTGGCCGTGATTATAGATCCTCTGTCTCCATTGCCTTCTGTCAAGTGATATATGCTTCTACAAAACTCTTCTTTTCATACTCCCTCCGTTTTTTAATAGATGTAACATTTGAATTTCCCCACTTGTCGAGGTACAACTTTGACCGACAATATCTCTTATTGTATAAATGTAAAAATTATTAAAAATATATATTTGACAAGTATATACCGAGATAAATCCAACAAGACCCCACATGACTTTATATTTTCTTATGTACAAATAACAATCGATGGTCAAAGTGAACTAAGTGAATAATGTCAAAAGTCTATATGTTACATCTAAAAAAAACGGAGGGAGTATCTATCTTAACACCCTTTATTCAAGTTGCAACATCCCGGAAGTTCAAATGCAAAAAAAAAGAACAATTATATTATAAGATGGTGATGGAAAACATCATCTTTTGGGAATAATACTACTAAAGATAAGGGTTTAAATAACTAAATGATTAGACCAACATAATTACAAACAACAACTAAGCCTTATTCCCAAAATGATTTGGGGTCGGCTAACATGAATCGTCTACTGAAACTGTCGCCAAAGGAGATGACATCGACAAGTGTGATACAAAGTTTTTAGAAGGTTTTAAGTTTTAAAAAGTTTTTAAATAGGTTTTTTTTTATTTTAAAAAAAAGGTTTACACCTAAAAAGTTTTTAAAGAGTTTTCAACAAAAATTTTTAATACAAAGACCAACACAATTGAGAAAGACAAATAAATGAAGTGATCACACCCCTTCCTCCACGTGGCCCTCCACCCACTTCTATCCAATGCCATGCTCTCCTCAATCTCAAGTAACCCCGTATCAGTTTCAATTACCTTCATTCAAGTCATCTTAGGTCTTCCCCTGCCCCTTACAATTTGATTACTCCTTCACTCTTCAATTCTTCTCACCGGTGCATCACCTGGTCTCCTTTTCACATGACCGAACCACCTGAAACGATTCTCCCTCATATTTTTATCAATAGATGCAACTCCTACTTTTTCCCGAATCACTTCATTTAGATATAGAAAAATATAAGTATATTCCAAAAGAGAAGACCATTCGCAAACTAATTAAAGTGCTAAATCTAAAACACCTAATAATTCTCGCTTCTCAAACCTAGCTCAAAATGTAAAGACATCCTATCAGTAATAACCTGTAAAATATCATCCAAGAGTCCACAATTAGTGGGGAGTAACTACTAGCTCTCCTAATCCCAAATCAAGCAAATGGATATAAATAACAAGAGTCATAGAATAAGAACATCGTGCAAACATAGCTAGAGCTGAAGATGAGATAGTAAACATTTACAAACAAGAAAGTATAATATTAAGAAAAGACCTTAAATTAACCAATGTAATCATAAATTAGTACCCGCAAATGGAACTATAATAAAATAAAATAAAAAATATTATTAGAATCACAAGAGATTGTTCCTATTTAGTCAAGCTCATGAATCAGTTCTTCGAGAATCAGTCCTACTCTAATTATTGCCACACTCCCAAACCTAGCATATGATAACTGCAGGAGTCACTAGAATTTGAACGACAACAATGAGTTAAAACAGTGTACTCAGCGGAATTAGTCTGTTAGAGACTTAGAGTTGACTTCTCTCCAAGAGTCCTTTTTGGATATCTTGACCTCATTATTAAGGAAATGATCACATATATCCATTTCTTTGCAAATTGACCAAGGGACTTAAAACAGTACTATGTGGCTTGAACGGCTTCTGTCCATGGTTGAAGGCTTAATTGCAAAGAGAAACACAAGAAGTAACAAAATTTTTACTTGCTGACAACTAAAGACTTCTATTGAGCTCTCTCTTTTTTGAAAATAATAGTTTAACCTGTATTTAGCTCTCTTTATCTTGCTTTTTAACTTTTTCCTATAAATTCTTTATTTTCAAGAAAGTGGCATAGTACCTGTAGATGAATGTCTTGAAGGTATCTACCTAATTTACTCTATTGGGGAAAATGATGCCAATTGTTATTGAGGAAAAAAAAGAAAGTTTACAGGCTACTGGTTAGTAAATAAGAAAATGATAGATGCAAAAGTTGCAACCTGATGGAATTTACCTAGGGTTAGCAAATTCCGTTCCCGAATTTGTTCCGTGTTTCGAAGCAATCAGTGAATCATGGGACGCTGGAATAGAGAAAGCTTCTCGAATTAACAAGCCTCTTAATTCATTTAGAACAGAGGAATGGATAATAAGAAGGGCAAGTTGCTCGAAGGAATCAATTCATTAATTGGACAATTAACTCTACGAACTACTTTCCTCTCATTTTTACCAATAAAATGATAGTCATGAAAAGACGTAGGGATGAATAGTGCTAAAAAAGTGTTTTAAGAAGGAGAGACACGACTTAAATTAGTGTCTTTCTCTCTCTACAGTTAAGTGGCACGGTCCTACACTCTCGTGTTCTGGTAGCACGGTCCGTGCTCAGTAGTAGGTTGGAAGTTTGTCTAGGTAGCTCGGTCGTTCCTGTGGTTTGTGGTAGTAAGACCCGTGCTCACCATGCCTGGGCTTTGCCTCAAGCCCTCAACCCATTTGAGCTACTGCCTCCAATTTGCACATTTGGCACGAGAGCATCCAAGTATGCATGAACGTGCCTTAGCCCTTAGTCGTGCCAGCGCTTTGCTTCCTTTCTCCTTTTCTTCTCATCTCTTCTCCGCTCCACTTCATTGGTCTCTTCTTAGTTCTCCTCTTGTCTCTTTTTATAATGAACTGATGAAAATAGAAATGGAAATGGTGGTGGTTGATTGGACTATCAGAAAGAGCCACATATTCTCCTGTTCTTGGATCTCCTCTAAAGGTCATCGTGTGATCAGGTACAGAACTGCAGTGGCTTTCTTGAAAACGGAAACACCTATTTAAGGAAAATCCTCCAAAACAAACCAAGGCGACACCAAAGCTAATTATCAACATGCATTTACAAGTAAATGTTCCCAAGCTTAGTGCAAAATTACTCCTAAAGGCTCTATCAAGATCTATGTTACTCGGACAATCACGTGTGGACTCGACATGACGCGCAACACGCCTCGGAAAAGGTGACGAGTAGCGTACTGAACTAGTCTCGGATATATACTTCAAATGTCGTTGTAATTGACACTGGAGTCTATTCTCTGTCATTTGAATGCTTTGTACTTTCCGAGTCTATTCTCGCACTTTCTACCTCACATCTTTGTTCAATCTCTTGATATCTCTCAGTCTTCTTAATATCATCTCTTTGTAATCATCTATCATGTGTTTTGACAGAATTTTGTCGTTTTTTTCTTGAGCTACTACGCAATGCTCGTGGGTACATATGAAGCAGGGTGCAAAAAAACGGCCGAGATGGAACGGATCGGCCGTTCTGTAACATTTTTCAACTTTGACGAACCGTTTTTGTCCGGTTCGGTACGCTGGATTCTAAAACTCTGTTTTTTTGGCCGTATCGGCCGTATTCAGCCGTGACAACACGGTTCGGCCGTTTTTTTGGCTGTATCGGCGTGACAAAGCGGAGAAGAAGAGAGTAGATTCGAGATTTAGAGTAAAAAAAATAAACTTTCTTTAGATTTTTACATACCTTAACAGTAATCTATCAAAATCGAGCAAAAACCCCTTGTTAATTGCATCACTTTAGATCAAATTGAAGCCAGATTAAAAGCCCTAATTTGCGAAAACCCTAATTCGTAACTATGTAGGAGTTGGCAACCGCCACACTCGCCGGAGGTGACAGAAGATGACGACAAGTGGCTTCTGTTGATAATCGGGCTTGTATCTTGTCTTCATCTCTGCAATTTTTCATCTACCTTTTGGCTTCCTTCGATCTTCATCGTCTTTGGAATTGCAGGAAACAAGTAACGTAATCTCTTTTTCTCATCTTTTCTCTCTCTTGTTAACACTGTGACCCACTAGGCCACTAGTGCATACCCACTACCCAACTAGTTTTCTTTTTTTAAAAGACCAAAATTACCGTTTAACCAATATACCTTTTATGTTTTATTTTACTCAAGCTATCCTCTTCACTTGTTAAAGGCTTTTTATTAACTCCTTTAATGGAAATTTAATTCCTTAAAAGCAGTTTTTTATCAAAAATAAACAACATAACCTAATTTGTTCCACGACAACCGTATCCCGTTCCGCGACCAACGTATCCGTTCCGTTACCCCGAAATACGAACTGTTCCCGTATCCGAAACCGTTCCCGTATTTTCGAACCATGATATGAAGAGATTGAGTTTGCTTAGTTTTTGGTTAGATATGGAAGTTGCTACAACTGCCTTAAAGATCTAGTGAATGGTAATTGAGGAGGAATATTGTCATCTAAAAAATCATAATCCGAATGTTTGTTTTGTGGAGCTTAGAGAATGGAAATTCAGTTTCAACAAAACGAACATGACGACAAATTATGATTTTACCACTAGCCATGTCATAGCATTTGGACCCACGATGGTTGGGTGCCGGGCCTAAATAGGCACAAGGAGTAGACCGTTCTTGTAATTTATGAATAGTGAATGAGGGGAATAATCGGAAACATAAGCAACCAAAAACACGCAAACCCGAATAATCCGGATCACGTCGACAAAGGATTTGAGCGGGTGATTGGTAACTCAAGATCTTGGAAGGAAGGATATTGAGTAGATATGTAGCCATGGAAAGAGCATGATGCCAAAAAGTGAGTGGCATAGATGCGTGAGTGAGAAGAGTGCGAATGATATTATTTATGGACTTTATGTGTCTTTCGGCTTTCCCATTTTGAGGAGAAGTATGAGGACATATGAGAGACGGAAGAGCAATGCCATTTTGTTCAAAAAAAATTGGTGAAGGTGCCATTAGGTATTCCGTGCCATTGTCACATTAAAAAGTCTTAATATTACGTTCAACTTGGGTCTTGACGAGAGCATGAAACGCTAAGAAAAGTTGTTTGACTTGAGATTCTTGGCAATGGGAAAAGTCCACAAGAATTTGCTATAGTCATCAAGAAAAAGAACATAATAAAAATGGCCGGAAGTGCTGACAATAGGAGTAAGTCTAATGAATAATATCAAACGGAAGAGAAATATAAGACTTTGAATCATTAAAAGGTAGCTTAGAATGTTTCTCGAGAGGACAAGAAGAACAAAAAATAGTACAAGCCTTATTACAATCAATTAACTTTTTACTACAAATGCCGTGTCATTACGCTTGAGGATAGTAAGAACAAGATAAGGAGAAAGAGTGTTGTAAATCCATTGTAAAACAATGACGTCTAAACGCTTCCAAAGAGCCATGTCAAGGGACTTAGCCTTGTATAGGCAGCCAAGGCCGTTTCCTCTGTTGGTGGAACCAAATGATCGTAAAGATCATGAACCATAGCCAGATTGCTAAATAAAGTAGCCCAAGAATGATACATCGATTGATCATTGTCTAATGTTACAGGGATAAGAGATTTAACATCAGTGATGGTGAATGCGGGATGAAACTTGGACGAGTCTGCCTTGGAGAAGAAGTAAAGAGAGAAAAAGAAGAAGAAGAAGGAAGCAGAAGATAGATAGGGCTAGGGTGAGTAGGATCGTAAGAGTATCTGATACCATGAAGGAAATCAATTCCGTGAGTTTTGCATTCAACCTTTGACAAAATATATATGTTTTACAAGAGTAATGCTAGGCTACAAATCAGCTACTGATTTGCTAAAGCTAAGGAAACTAGCTACAAAAGTGGTAACTAAATATTTTACAACTAAGCAAAGATATTTACAATAATAAAAGATTATTTACAATAATAATCTAATAGAAACGACTCCAGGGCAATCAAAGCATTATCCTTGATCAATCTACCGGAACAAAAGCACTCTGACTCTCGGACACCACATTAGGCAATATACATTCCATCCTATTCGCAAGCACTTTCGAGGCTATTTTATACTCCCTGTGTTTCTTTTTAGATGTAACCTACCAAAAAGGCACGAATTTTAAGAGTTAAATGATTAAATGAAGTAATGACCAAAAAGCCCACATGCTCCTCCACTGCCATGGTTCCACCACTCCCTCATTTCAACCACCACTGCCACCCACCCACCACGCCACCATCTAAGGAACCACTACTATTAGGACCACCACTAACACCCCACTACCCGGAAATACCACCACCATTACCACCCACCACCTGAAACACCACCACCCGATAATGCAACCACCCACCAACAGAAAAGCACGACCATGACAGCGTCAACAACCCAAAACTTGATTGGGTCGATTGTTCGAGAGAGCATAGCCACCATTATTTCGGAGAAATCAGATGGTAATAGAATGACAGAAGGCTATGTCTCTGATTTAGCAAATTGTAAGGAGATGAGGATGAGATAAAGCATAACGAAAAGTAATTTGGGTTTGGTTATTCTTTCACTCTGCAACTCGACCACTCAACCGCCAATCACACCCATTCACCTTCACCGCTATGCACCACCTTCAACACAATCACTCTTGTGTCAGTGATCCACCACAACAACAACAAAAATCACCATGAAAACCACTAAGTACAAACACATCTCGTTGCCGGCATTTCCAAATCTTTATTTTCTTTTCTTATGCTCAATGTACATCCCTCGCTGGCAATTCTAGAAGAAGACGATTGGTGGCCGGCGACGGTTAATGGTGATGGTTGAGAGAGAAGACGGTGGTTGATATTGCGGGCGAGGTGGGCCAACGAAGGAGATAAGTGAGGAGAGAAAAAAGCTCAGGTGAGGAGGGAGAAAGGTGAAGTGAGGAGACAGAAAGCTTTGGTGGGTTAAGGGTATATAAGTAATTTAACAACAAAATACTTACCAAAAATAGAAATATTACATCTATTTTGAAATAGCAAAAAAAGCAAAGTGTTAATCTAATAAAAAACGGAGGGAGTATATCTTATTACAAAGACTAATGTGATAAAATTCTCAAAACCAAAATCGGGGACTTTACCTTCGGAATAAGTACAACATAAGAAAGCAGAATAAAAAAAAGGATTGATTAGTGGAGTTAAGACAATCTGGAGGTCGGGTACCATGGACAATGCCTATCACGAGCGCCGCACCCTCTTCGCCTACCACACCCCAAATAAAAGATGGCATGTATCCCATGTGGACCCCAGAGCCTTACACGGTTGCATTTGCTTCAAAGCCTCAAAGACTTCCTCTTTTATGCACCGACGGGTGAGAGCGTCATTCATTTCCTTCGATACACACTCACGCAAAGTCCCTAAAACCTCTTCGATATCAACACTGGTGGGGGAGCTCCATGTGAACAAACCTGAAAAGAAGCCAGCGACAATTGTTCCATAAGCCCTGCAATGAAATTTTTATGGCGTCTATGAGAAGCTTTATGATGGAAATTCTTCGTGTTTTTATTCACGTCCTTGAGTTCAGCAACTCGAGAACGCAAGTACCAACAAGCCTTAGAGATTCCCAGCTTCACCTCTAAGAGAGACGCATTCGAACAAGTAGAGTCTATCGGCTGTTGTTGCGCTACCCCTAAATCCTTCTCAACCTCCTTAATCTATCCCCCCAAGTCATCAAATTTTTCTTTGCTCCACCACACTAAGGCCTCTCCCACTACCTTTAATCTCTCCCAAAAAAACTCATACCTCCCCCAAGTGGACTGAACTAGCTCCTCGCACTTGCCAGCGAGAAGACACGGTTTCAAATTTCAAGCCACGTTTCTTTCTCTTCTTCTTTCTCCTCTTCTTTCTCCTGTTATTCCCTAAAATTCTAAGCATGATTGGTGTATGATCAGACTTAAATCGGATCAAGTGCTCCGCATGGGCTGGGGAAAAGAAGCGCACCATCTCGAAGAAGCCAAGTAACGATAAAGTCTCTCCCGAATTCGTTCGGCCGTTTCCCCCTCTCCCACGTGTACCAAAGACCTGTAAAACCGAGATCACGAAGTTCAAGATGATCCATCACCTCACGGAATTCCAGCATAATCTGTCGTTCCGAATCAACCCCCCTTCGATCTCACTAGTACACAACACTTCGTTGAAATCACCACCAAAAATAAACGGACCCTCATAAGAATCTGATTGGGCTATAAGCTCTCAAGTCTTACTCCCTCCGTTTCATATTAGATGATACAGTTTGACTGGCACAGAAGTTTCAGGAGTATTATTTGATTACTTTATTTTATTGTGAGTAGCTAGTTGTTGGTATTTGTTTAAGTATATAAAGTATATGGTGGGGTAATGAAAAGGAGTTGGGGTAGGTGGGTGGGACTCATTCATAATAAAAAATTTATATTTCTATTGTAAGGTCATGCCATTTATAGAAGTGTATCATCTAATGTGGGACAAACGAATATGCAGAGTATCGTCTAATATGGTATTATCTATTACTATTAAAGTTAATACAATGTGGGAAATTATTGTTAGTAATATAATAATCTATACTTATTAAAAAAAAATATCCAAGAGCCATGTGTCATCCATCCCCCGGAAATTTAGAAATTGGGCCACATGTCGAACCTAAAAATAATTATGCTACTTGTTGTGCTATATGCATTCAACATTTTAAGAAAGATATCGCAATATATTATACTCTCTAATAATGTTTTTTGAAATTTCCATATTTTAAACTACTATATTTTGAAAATTAGAAGGTTAAAAATAATAAAAGTAACCAATAATTCTATTTTTCTGAGCTCTGTCAAAGAGATCCATTTACATTAATTTATTCCATCCCAAATTAGGATAATCATTTTTATTTATAGATCATTCTTTCAAGAAAATTTTAGAAAAAGATTATGGAATGACTTCAAAATAAGGGACTAAGGGCCTGTTTAGATTTACTGAAAACAACTAACTAATTGGAGCTGAATTAAACTGAAAGCTATTATTATGAAAAGTAGGAATTAGGATAATCACAATAATTTTGCTATTTGGTTTTTATTACACCGAACTATATTATGAAAATTATTATGTTTTTCGGCAACCCTTAAGTGTTACATCTATTAAATGGTTGTCTGAGATTTCGGTTAAAAGCTGGCACGCATATAATCTCATGGGTTAATGTCCAGAATCTAATGCAGATCGGCCCATCAAAATGAAGTTTGGGCTCATTTCCTCATTGAATAAAATTTAGGATACATAAGTACTTGCTCAAAAATGATCTTACGCCATCTATAATAGATAATAAAGCCGTCCCGAAAGGAGCGACCACAGTGTGCCAACTAGGCGGTTTAGGTAATTAATAAAATAAATTTTAATAGATAATAATCAAATAATCAATGCGTAAAGCAACTAATTAATTATTAATAAGATCATTGAAAATAAGGATGTGCTTACGACAATAGTCTTATATTTAAGATCGTTAATAGCTAGTATATCTAAACTCATCATGCCTCAACATGTAAAGGTTCCAACTCTCTTAGTAATGAAAGTCTTGCTTTTATATTGTAATAATCTTTCAACCATAGCCATTATTTCTCTTGGCATTGAAGATTCATTTTGATCTAACACCAACAAATTCTTTTCATTATCTTCTACCAAAATCAACATCACTTAGATTTTCCAAATTTATTGACATGTTGTGTCGGGTTTCATATTTTTGCTTGATAAGAAATTTAGTGCTCTGTTTTTTGCTAAAAAATTAATTGCTATGTATTTGTTGCTAATAAGTTGTCTTGATTTGTTTTTGCAATGTCACCCTCTTGCATGTAAAATACGGTGGACCAACCTACAATTTAAAGGAAAATGAGGAGTTTCCTATTAAAAAAAACCACCTGTAAAAGGAAAATTTTCCATATTTGAAACATAGAAGGATAATTATATGAAAACAGCTTTTTCTTCAAAGAGAAAATTCAGAATACGAGATTTGTGAAAAAAAAAATGGGCAACAAGTGTAGAAAAAAATATTACTACCTCCGTTTTTTTAATATGCATGTTTGCTTTTGCGCGCGGACTAAGGAAAAAGTGCAAAAGTAAGAGAGAAGATTAGTAAAAGTAAGGAAAAAATTGAAAAAGTAGGAGAGAAGTATAATAATTAGGTGGGCCAACCTTCTATTTATGGGAAAAGGTAGAAATGTACCAATTAAAAAAAAACACCCCAAAATGGAAATAAGTGCATATTAAAAAAAACGGAGGGAGTATAAAATAATAATATTTTTAGGTTTAAGTCGATTATTAGTCCCATGGATCTTATAATTTTTGAATAATATATGAATACAGTTTGTTTTGACAGCAAAATTTTTACCCGTGTAATATTGAAAATTTTTGAGAAGATAGTAATAAAGTATATGAATGGAAAATTGTGTCTTTTGTAAGCTAAATTTCGAAAAATATATTATACGAAATAATCTCGAAAAATACTAATAAGTTTATAGTAACAACGAAAATTAAAATTTCCTTTTAACAAATATTTTTTAAAGCTAAATATGGAAAAGATGATGTGAAACAATATTGGAAAATACTTATAAAACATATTACTCCCTCAGTTTCTTTTAATATGCATGTTTGTTTTTGCGCGCGGACTAAGGAAAAAGTGTAAAAGTAAGAGAGAAGATTAGTAGAAGTAAGGAAAAAGTGAAAAAGTAGAGAGAAGAAAAGAAAAAGTAGGAGAGAAGTGTAATAATTAGGTGGGCCAACCTTCCATTTATGGAAAAGGTAGAAATGTACCAATTAAAAAAAACACCCCAAAATGAAAATAAGTGCATATTAAAAAAAAACGGCGGGAGTATATGGAAATCAATTTTCTTTTAATCACCACCACCACCAACAACAATAACTGAGCCTTATTCCCAAGTGATTTGGGGTCAGCTAACATGAATCGTCAACTGAAACCGTTGACAAAGGAGATGGCGTCGACAAGAGTGACAAAAAGTTTTTAAAAGGGTTTAAAGTTTTAAGAATTTTTAAAGTTTTTGAAAACAAGGTTTACACCAAAAAGTTTTAAAGGAGGTTTCCAACAAAAGGTTTTAATACCAACACAATTGAGAAAAACAAATAAATGCAGCAATCACACCCTTCCTCCACATGGATACTGCCCCTCCACCCACCCACTTCTATCCAACGCCATGCACTCCTCAATCCCAAGTAGCCTCATATCACTTTCAATTACCTTCATCCAAGTTATCTTAGGTCTTCCCCTACCCCTTACAATTTGATTACTCCTCCACTATTCAATTCTTCTCACCGCATCTGATCTCCTTTGCACATGACCAAACCATCTTAACCGATTCTCCCTCATCTTTTCTTCAATGGATGCAACTCTAACTTTTTCCCAAATCACTTCATTTCTTAATCAGTCATTCCTTGTGTGGCCACACATCCACCGCAACATACGCATCTCCGTCGTGGCATTGTTTCACCGTCCAACGTTCGGTGCCATATAACAAAGCAGGCCTAATTGCCGTACGGTAGAACTTTATCTTCAATCTTTGGGGAATGCCGGAATCACAAAGGAACCCGGTGGCGCTTTTTCACTTTAACCAACCCGCGTTAATTCTATGAGCCACGTCTCCATCCAGTTCTCCATCCTTTTGGAGAATGGATCCAAAGTAACGGAAGATGTTCGATCCTTGAACCACTTTGCTATCCAAAGTGACCGCCCCTGCCTCGCTGCTTGTAACCCCAACATATACTCCGTCTTACTTCTGCTCAGTCTAAAACCACGGGCTTCTAATGTATGCCTCCACAATTCCAACTTACTCTCAGCACCTTCATTTGTCTCATCAATCAACACAATATCATCCGCCAACATCATACACCACGGTATATCATCTTGAATTGACCGCGTTAGTTCGTCCATGACTAGAGCAAAGAGAAAGGGGCTAAGTGCATAACCTTGGTGCACTTCAATCGTAATAGGAAACTCTTCTGTCCTCCCCACCGTAATCCGTACCCTCGTAGTTGCCCCCTCATACATATCCTTGATGATATTTATATATTTTTGTGGAACAGCTTTCTTTGCTATTTCTCTTGGTACTCTATCATATGCCTTCTCCAAATCAATGAAAACCATATATAGATCCTTCTTCCTATTACGGTAATGTTCCATTGTCTGTGTCATGAGGTGGATGGCCTCTATAGTCGATCTTCCTAGCATAAATCCAAATTGGTTCTCCGATATCTTCACATGTTTCCTAAGTCTTTGCTCAATGACTCGTTCCTAGAGTTTCATCGTATGACTCATTAGTTTGATTCCTCGGTAGTTGGTACAATCTTGTACATCGCCTTTGTTCTTATACAAATGAATCAAAGTACTCCTCCAGTCTAATGGCATTTTGTTGTGTCTCCAAATCATGTTGAAGAATGTTGTCAGCCATTCGATTCCTCTCCCCCCTAAACACCTCCAAACTTCGATAGGTATGCCACCTGGCCCCGTAGCTTTCTCCAATCCCATCTTTTTTAATAATATGAAGAAAAACACAAGAATATACTTATAAAATGCTCTATTTTTATAATAAACTTCTCATTTCTTCAATACACACATATTTTTAAAGTAATTAGTAGTGAGTCCTTTGTGATTATTTATATATTAATAAGCTACTACCTCCGTTTTCTTAATACGTATGTTTGCTTTTGCCCGCGGACCAAGGAAAAAGTGCAAAAGTAAGAGAATGTTAGTAAAAGTAAGGAAAAAGTGAAAAAGGTAGAGAGAAGGAAAGAAAAAGTAGGAGAGAAATGTAATAATTAGGTGGGCCAACCTTCCTTTATGGGAAAAGGTAGAAAAGTACATCTTAAAAAAAACATCCTACAATAGTAAAATGTGCATATTAAAAAAAACGGAGGGAGTATAATTTCTAATGAAAATTTTATTATAAGAACCCCAAAAACAAAAATAATATTATTGTATTACTCCTTCTGTTACTTTTTATGTGTTCTATTTTCCGCTTTTATTTGTTCTTTTTGTTTGTCCTAGTTTTTCATCTTTCCCTATGAAAAATTATACTTCCTCCGTTTCGCAATACTCGCAACGTTTCTTGTTTGCACACTATCCAATGCAATACTTTGAACCTTAATATCTCTAATTATTGATAAGTAAAAATTATAAAAAGTTGATATTATGATAGTATGCATTAAGACGAATCAAATAAAACCCCACTTGACTATGTTTTTTCTTATACACTTGTAAAAAAATATAACATAAGATTGGTTCATGAATAGTGGCTACTATTCTTATGTTGCGAGTATTGCGAAACGGAGGAAGTATTATTCATCTACCCATACTTTATCACTTTTTGGTCCTATATATATCTTATAATTTTATTTCACCTACTTTAATCACTACATTTACTATTAAATGAGTGGACTTCTTAATTGTTGTCCGCACCCACAAGCCTATGACATCATCTTACTTTGTCATTTGGAGCTACAATAAATGGGACCAATAAAAATAAATGGAAGGAGTATAAGAACCCCATCAAATCGGAGAAATAAATATTTTATTTTGGAACAACCATTTAGGGAGGAATGAAAATTTTGTTGTTGAACAAAGGGAGTATATTATATGACATTCAAATATTTTTTCAAATTGTTTTTTCTTATTCAAAAACAGGATACTCCATCCGTTCCATAATAGTTTGAACACTTTCTTTTTATGTTTGTCCCATATTAGTTTGAATACTTTCATTTTGGCATTGTCCCACTTATTTCCTTTTCACTCATTGGGCCTTCACATTTTACCTATACCCTACTCTTTTACATCTACTTTTACCTTTACTACAATATAATATTTGATAACCACACTACAATTTATCACTTTAAACTATATGCCCCAACAAGTGTTTAGATTATTATGGAAAGGAGGGAGTACTTTGTCGCAAGGGCGGGTGAAAGGCTAAGACAATACAAGTTTGGGAAGAAGAAAGAGAAGCATAACAAAGAAGTGGAAAAGAATATGGAAATATATTAATAGAATATATTATATAATTTTTTTTATAATGAAGTAGAAATTTTAAAAAGAGACTATGAGAATGAATATGAGAAAATACTGACAAAATAATTTACTCCCTCCGTCTCATATTCATCGAAACAATAGCTTGTGGATATAGTTTTAGGAAGTTAATAGAGTAGGGTATAGGTTATATTAATTTATTGTAAAAGTTGATGTGATCGAAAGTGATGTGGTATTAATAGGAAGTTAATATAGTAGGGGAGTAATATTTTAGTGTTTTTTACATAAATCAATGGATGAGTGGGGTATATTAGTTAGGTAATATATAATAAACTATTGATGGGTCCATGCCTAAAATAGATGTGCTGCAATTAATATGGGACAACCATATATTAAAAGTATTGCAACTAATATGGGACGGAGTAAGTATGTAAATAGAATTTTTAAGCAAATTTTAGAAAAAATTGAATATGAGAGGGTAGTAACAGAATACAATAAATGAAAATCGGTTTTTTATTATTTAAGCAAAATCAGATAAGACAAAATATAAAAAAGAATATAAGAAGATACTAATATAATGTGATACATGAAAATGTGTTTTTTTTCTAAGCATAATTTCAAATGACTGAAAACAAATTTGTTTATGCACTACTTCAAAAATTAGAATGAGAAAGAATATAGGAAGATATTAATGAAATGTTCCCTCAATTTATTTAAAAGATAGGGGCACTTGCCTTGTCAAGCAGATTAAGGAAAGTATAAAAAAGTAGAGACAAGGATAGTAAAAGCAAGCGAAAAGTGAAAATGATAGAGATTAAAGAAGGAGAAATCTCTTAAAGAAGGAGATATAATATTTATATCTTATAAATATACTTTATTTTGTTATAATTTTTGAACCCAAGTCGAGTTTTGTGTAACTTGGACTTGATAATCTAAGCTCGAAAAAGCTCGAGATTCGGCTCGAGCTCGAGCAAAGTATAACTAGCCAAGCTTGAGCGACCACAATCTCGGGCTCGGCTCGGCTCATTAACACCCTACCCGTTCCCAAAGTTTCATCTTATCGTATCATTAGCTTAAATCCCGGATAGTTGGCACAATCTTTTACATCACCTTTGTTCTTCTACAAAGGGATCAAATTATTCTTCCTCCACTCTAGTGATATCTTGTTGCTTCTCCAAATCTTGTTGGTAAATGGTATCAACCATTAGATTCCTCTCTCCCCCAAACACCTCCAAAATTCAATAGGTATGTTGTCCGACCCCTTAGATAAGAGTAGTTATCATAGATTATTTTATTTAGAAGTTAGATGCTTGAAAGTTAGTGGAATATTTTTAATTGAAAGAGCAATAAAGTGGGGTATTTTCTAAAGCGAGATAGTCGGTGGGCCTTATGGGTTAAAGAGAAGTATCACAATACTAGTGGGACCATTTCAAAGAACAAGTGTTCGAACTATTGCTGGATGCATAAAAATGGAAAGTGTTCAAACTAATCTAGATGGAAGGAGCACTGTTTTTTTTTAATTGAAGCTATAGTTGTTAATGTGACTAACAAATACTTCCTCCGCTCTTAATACTGGCATCATTTCTTATTGTGACACTATTTACACGTCTCTTATAATCAAAGTTGTGACTTATATAGAAGGAAAACTCTAATCAAGTGGGATCTAGTTAGATTCGTCTCGATGTGTTGATTAATATTCATTTTGTTTAATTTTTTCTTAAGTATAACAAAAGATATTTAACGTCTAAATTGTGCATTGGAAAGCGTAAAAGCTCTCAATGATGCGAGTATCAAAAAGACGAGGTAGTATATATTATCGTAAAAAAGCTAACAATAGTTACACACACATCGACGATGATAAATTAAATTTTAAAGTAGGCTTACCTTGCATCAAAAGTTCTAAACTCACTTGACGTGTAATCGATTTGGATGTTTTACTTGTCCTTGATTGAGTGTCATCTAATTTCTTTTATTCTTTCAGGTTGTGCCTTATCCATTTCTTTTACTTCTATCATTATACTTATCACAATCTTCCCTTGGTTTGATATACATGAGATGTGAAACTGGTATATCCAACTACTACTAGTAGTACTACTACTACTACTAAAACTACCACTACCACTACCATGGCTATTTGAGGATGATGTTCCTCAAGTTATCTAGTGTGTGCTCCTTGGATTGCCTTTACTCCTATAATTCTGTCTTTAAGCTATTACGGTCCTGGACTCCTCGTGATATCACTGGACTTCATCTTGATGTATGCAGGATATTGGATTTAGCGTGGAATATACTAATTCTTCTGGTGAAAAAACTGTAAGTGATAAGTTAAGCAAATATTCTTTGCTGGAAACACTTATGTCGGAAGTGCATTTGGATATGGAGCATCACCATCACAACTTTTATTAACTTGTGACTAAAGCATTATCTGATTTTCGTAACAGCTTATCTTGCCTTATCGGCGCTGTGAATCTGATCAAGTGAGTGTGCCGTCGCGTTAGCAGTGTCGCCCTTTTTGTAACACTGATATTCTTGATGGTGTTTCTGTAGTTGATGAATTGATAATTTCAGGGAAATTTTTGCACATGCATGGCCGGGACATACAAGCTAATATGGGACAATTCATATTCAACCTTTTTCAGAAAGGTAGGATGCTTTAAATGAAAGCGATACTTGTGGGGTTGTTGAGTGCATTCACTTTTAGTTGCATAAACCTTTCTTTGACTTTAATAAGCTATGTTTCAGAAACTGCCTCTTTGTTTAGTGTGGGTTGGGTAGACTAGGCTCTGCGCTAGAAAGGGGAAAGCCTTGGTTTTATGAAGGCTTGAAAGGAATGTCATTAGGGAGAAGCTGTATGTCAGCCTTTGAAACTAGAGTTCTATAGAAGTCGTATGTTTGGACTTGGACCCCCTCGTACGATGCAATTTGTTGCTTGAGTCTATAAATGTGTATCCATAATGCTTTTGGAGATCTTTGATTGGTTAAAAGGGAGAATATCCATTCTATAGGGGATCATAAGGTTTTCAACTTGGTGGGGCACCAACCAAGAAAAGAAACCAATCACCCAACCTTAAGCACGTAAACAACTCTAGCAGTCTGATATATGCATCCGTACACTCTTTTCTCCCGCCTGCCGAAAGGGTTGAAAAAGAGTTCTCTTCATATGCTCCAAAGTCCAAGCTGCAAAAGCCAGTGCAATCATGTAATTACAAGCTTTCTTTCCTTCTCACTACACCTACAAGTACTTTGAAAATTATCTCCTTTACAACCTGATGAAAACCAAAAATAGTATTCTTAAAATTCTTGGTTTTTCTTTGCAGCAAGATATTGTAAATGGCTTCTGAAAAAAAAACATCACGTAGACTCAGCAAAAGATGGTTTGCCTCTGCCCATCTTGGTTACTGAAACCCAGCAGATCTTTTATATCTTTTGAGAATCTGCAGAATTCTTGCCCATATTTCATTGGCATAATTACAACTGAATAAAAGATGCTGCAGTGTTTCATATTCCCAGTCAGACAGTCTGTAACAGGCTGAACTGGCAGCTGCATTAAATCAGTCAATCACAAGTAGGCAGCCTATTCTGAACTGTTAACCAAGTAAAGAGAATGCTCTTTGGATATGCATGCTTGTTACAAATCAATCTCCTCCACTGCATTCTAGGATGATCATCTTCCAGAGTTTGATAAGCTTTCTTGATAGAAGACTTATTATGGTGAGTGATATTAACCCAGCCACCATATGTCCTCATCTACCCCACAAAATCTCCACTTAGCAGCACTTTTAGAGCATCCCTGAGCAGCTGCCAGTTATACTTCGTGAGATTCAAATCTTGGTTTTTGATATAGTAACTGTTCACCCACTGAACCCAGAGCTCATAGAAGCTTCAGCACTGCAGCCTTTTTCAAGTTCATCAAATTTTATCACTTTCCAACCTCCTGAAGCTTTAGGCAAGCATATTGACTTCCCTGCTGCAAGAGCTTTCCTTGAAGGATCATTTTGACTTGTCAATTGGAACCTTCTACAACATGCTTCAACCTCTTTAACCGCCTTTTGGGGAGCAGAAAGGTTTGTGCCCATAAATTCTGCATACTACTAAGGGTGCTATATTTCAGTGTAGTTCAATTCACCTCAGCTTTGGACAATACTTTTGATACCCACCATCTTCTCATGTGCTTGCACTGAGCATGAGAGTTTAGAAGAGGCACTCTGAAGTACCTAAGGGAAGAAGCGTAAAGGACCCTGAAGCAAAGAACTCAACTGGTTTCTTGTTCCTTGTGCGATGTTGCTTGGACTCTTCATTTTACCTCAAGTACTCGTGTCGGATCCTCGACACTCCGACGTGGGTGTGGACATTTCACACTTCATTTTGGGTTAAAATCATGGAAAACCTTTACAATTTAGCCAAGTCCGACATTTGGACACGTACCCCTGTCGACACTAGTGTCGACACTAGTATCGGAGTCCGAGTAACATAGCACTTGTGTTAGAATCCAACCTGCTTTTACTTGTATTTTCCTTATTTAATGCTTTCTAGTCCTTTCTTTGTGCTTTAGATCTTTTTCGTAGGCTTTAGCTTCTGTCATTGAATTACTGCAAATCCATGGAATACTATCTCACACTTAACCCTCTTTAGAGCGTTATGGTGAATGAATGAAAATTAAGGCTTCTATCAGTTGTTGTCTTGCTTTATGATATTATGTGTCGTTGTTGGCCAACTTAGAGCTTGTGCTGCTGCATATTGTTAAGCGTCCACCCAAACTCGATACAGGTACATCTCGTTCGTCTCCGCTCTTACTCTCCTTGTGCATACGAGCGTCGTGATTGACCCTTGTCTTGCACTCTTGTTGCCAATAGGCAAGTGTGTTTTTTCAGATACCGAGTGCTCGTGCATCGACGAGCCTAAGAGTCTTCATTTTCGTAAGAAGGCTAGCGCACTTGCTGCCATAAGGCAAGGGTGTGGCGTACGATCTGAGGTCAAAACACTCGGACCATGACACCTTGATCAACCCCTCCTATACATTAGTTGAGAGTTTGAGACTTGAGAGTACTTTAACCGCACTGAAATAATGTGTGCTTAACAGATAAGAGCATTTGCAAACATCAAGTGTGTAAGGTTCAGTACTTCAGTCTCTCCCACTTAGGTGAAAATTGAAGTTAATGATAACTTGTCAAGTCTCGTAAGCTTCTACTTAGGTTTAGTACATCAGTCTCTCACATTTACGTGAAAATTGATGTTAATGGTTACTTTCATTTCTCGTAAGCTTCTACATAGCTACATACTGATGGCAAAAAGGAAAGGAAAAAGAGGGTCTCCTTGTCTTTACCCTTTTTGTGCTTGGAATGGGATAGAAGGCTTTCATTTATTAGAATAGAATAAGAGGCACTTCGCACACTGCCCATAATCAAGGTCACAAACCTATTAGGAAACCCCAAATCACTAAGAACGTGTTCCAAACAGTCTCACTCCACATAATCATAAGCCTTTTTACAGTCGATTTTCGGCATACACCTAGGAGACGTGATTTTTAGTAATACCCCTTTATGACCAACAACTTCACGAATCACTTGCTAAAGCCTATGAGTAAGAACCTTAATGAGTTTGTGCACTGAGCAGCATGCAATAGGTCTTAAGGAAGATTACACCCTGTGAAACAGTCTGTTTTTTATTGTTTATCCTCCACCAGCACGTGAATACTGCTCTGAACTATGGGTAACTGTAACATTTACTATATTACTTTTCCACCACAATGAAATTCTGCCTTCAGGAGAGTAGTTAGAATTCCAACTCCAAATCTCTTCATTACTTTATCTCTGTTAACTTCTCTAACTCTAGTTTTAAACAAAACAATGATTCCAATTTTATAGTGAACTAAAAAAAATCACTGCTAAGGCAATTGAAAAACAAATCAAAACTTCGTCAATAAGAAGGAAGTTCACTTGTCAGTTGTTGGACCACAGGTCTTTCATGCGGCAAGGGGACCGTTGAAGAGTCCTTTCCTACAGTATCTGCCGTTGGAGAGAACTTACCCACACAATTAAGTACCTAGCCTTCATCAATCGCACTAAAGCAGAGGGCAGGCTTGAATTATATACTACTAGGAAAAGTAATTAAAGGAAGAATTCAAAAGGAACACTTTGTTGGGTCATTAAGACCTCTTGTGTTCTAAGTCGCAACGTTCTTTCTGAGACAAAGGTTTTGTCTCTTAGCACCCCCATCTTTCTCTAGGTTCCTAATGTTATACCCTAACCTCCTCTACCATTGTTCTCAGATGACACAGCATGATCTCCAAGATTGTAACCTCTGCTAATTGCATTCACTTGAAACATAACTTGTATTCCCCTGTCTCGAAACTTTCTTGTGACAACTTCCCTTCCTCCCTCGTCTTCTGAATTTAGTTGAGTCTGAGTTACTTCAGAAGTAACATCTTCCGACACTCTGCGGGTTCTAGTGAAGTAGGAGGATTGAATTGAGCTAGCTAAGGACCCTCTGCAATCTTCACATGAGTACCTTTAGGCACCCACTGTTGTTTTAGCTTAGGCTTGAAAGGGGCTTTAGATTCACAGTTGTCCTATAGATTGACGTTTCTGACAAACTATAGGCTTCCAATCATACCAAACTTGCTTCTCAAACATCCTCCCTCAAGTCTACTATATGAATACAGGAAGGCAGTGTCAAGGATGGTAACATCTTAGTAACATCCATCTCGATAGGAATTCGAGCATAAGAAACTCCGAGCTACTGAATGGTGTAATCATCTGCAAAGATGGCTTTGTCTAGAATGCGATTAGTTCTGCTAAGGGAATCAAATTCTAACAGTTTAAAGGAATTAGGCACCTAAACCGAAATTGAAATCACTCTTAGAATGTCATGATGAAAATCAAAATCTTAAGTCATAATTTGGTGATAATTGGTTTACCAAAAAACATACGAGGCCCTGAGCACACAATCAAATCACAATCCACCTCTCACTATATAATACTCCTCATCATGCTTAAATACTGTTGGTGATTTGGCATTTTTCCAATTTGCTTTGATGTAGTTGTTAATCACTGTTAATGAAGGATTTTAGCGAACAACATATACTTTCATCACAGCTTTTTTCCATACAATATTAATCTATTAAATCTCTGTCTTCTGAATTTTGCTAAAGGTGTCTGATTTGGGGGAACAAAGGAGAAATTCATACATTAAGCAGAGTATTTACTTTATGCTCTTCTGAGATCTGAGCTTCAGCCACTGGTTGTTCCGTAGAAAGGTTAATCATCGATGAAATCCTAGTTACTGTCCATTGCCTGGGATGCTTGAATCCTTATCAGTACCGATTTATGTCGATTGCTTGATGGTTTCAATGCCTAACGCTTTCACGTGCATGTCAATAGCTGTCTACAGATCAATATGAACTGCATTATCTTGATGTCCCAAAGACCCAGGCACTGCACCTCCTTCCTTCATCAATATACTCGGGAAAGAAATCTAATATTTTTCAGTATGCTATATACGACTAATCATAAAAATTCAAATGACCACCTATTACTACTTGAAAATGGTTTAATTGCTCGTTAGATAATTTTAGTTTTCCAGCTTTCTTCTTGACAATCATCATGAATTATGGAGTAGAAACTGAGTCCATCCAAGCGTTTTAAGGCAATTTCCACCCTCAACATCCTGCGTTACAAAATGCTAGCATAACCCTGGAATGTACCATCATTCTTACTTAAAACCACAACAATAATTTGAAATCCTCTTTTTCATATTGAACCTAGCAAAGACAACACGGCAATGTCTATTATCATCAGTAGCAAGTTCTTGTACAATTATATTACCAGTAGCAAAGGCCAAAAGAGCAAAATATTACCCAAAAGAAGGGCAGAAAAAGAGACAATACAGCAATAGCTTGTTGCAGGCCTCGAACAGCGATGCTCCACTATTACCACTATGCCCTGTGTATATTTCTTCTTTCTTTGTATTTTAGCTAGTCTGGTTCTGGCATCTGTCTGATTGTCGTCTTCTATCTATACATCATTGATAACTCATTGTTCACTACTTTGAACAGGCTCTGCTTTACAAGGTTGATTGTATACCCCCTGTTGCAGAACCAGCACAACAGTAAAATGGATGGTAGGTCCCTGGAGATATACCAGGACTTGCGCCCCTGAAGTGTTCCCAATATTCTATTCCGTGTATCTTTCATGTACCTTGCACCGGCTAGTTATGCTGTGCTGTATATTATCATCAGCATCCGATTTGTAGCTCTAGGTCGGGTGTATGCAAATGGAGAGGAAATGCTTTGAATGTTGCTGTGTGAACAGTATTATTTTTCTTTAGTTCTAGGAAAAAAGAGATGAAATAGCCTGACACGATGCGTTTCCCAATCCTGAAATTCAATGGGTTATGCTTTAATTGTGCATAATGATGCGTATCTAAGTGCTAGAAAAAACTGATGTGGAGACAGATATCGCAAAGCCATGTAAATGATGAAAACCTGATCATTTAGTTTAGACCATATCAACAATAGAAAAGAAAAGCTCAAATAGTGTCGAAGTTATCCTACGAAGATGCAATTAGTAATTGCAGATTTTTCTGAAATGACAAATTCTTTCCTACTTCTATGTAGTTAATAAAAATATTGTTTACCTTCAAAAAAAATTGTTAAACTGCGGCTCTTTTCTTTTCCCAGTAATTAGAATGTGAGTCCTTGGTGTAATTCGGGTAAATCATTAGAGAGGGTTTTCACTCACCTTGATGGGTTAAATTCTAATTTGGTACGTGTATTCTTGGCATCTCCAGTCTCTCAGTATTGCATACATCTTCATTTTGGTCGCTGACTTTGCATAGACTACCGTTCCTTCATATTGTTCTTGAAATCTTGACCAACAACCCCCCCCCAACCCAAATCCGATTGGCGACCAATTTAGATGTGGGGTCTCGTTCCCATTTTATCGCTTCTCTATATTGCCTTCTTCTTCTTTGTTACTCTACATCGTATGTGTCGGCTTTCTACATTTAAGACATTCACTATACTTTCTGATCTTGTCTTCTCCTCTGCTCTTCTCAGGGCAAACCAGGGGGTTGGTGCTTCCTTCCTCGAACACAAATCAAGTCGTTATGGTGGAGCTGATGCTCCACAGGATGGTGTGAAGTTTATGACTCTTTATTCAGCTTGGTTATCCATTAAAAAAAATACTTCCTCTAGTTTAGTGTCAAACGCATGTGATTCATCCAAAAGCGGTTTAAAATCTTAATGAGTGAATTATTAATTATCAAATTAGTTAAGCACTTCGGAGATTTTTTTTTTAGTGTCTTCTCCCTCATCCCTTATATAATAAAGATATTTTGGAGTAGATGCAGTATATTGACTAAAGGCTTGTTCTCTTCGCCTAAATTTAGCTGAACTGAACTTATTGGAGTTGAACAGAATTGACTTGAATGTAGTAAATATATGAATAATATTTAAACAATGATAATATGAATATGAAATAATAATTATAATAATAAGTAATAATAATGAATAATAATAATAGTATTTTGGATATTTTTAAATGATATTTATAAATAAATAATAATAATAATAATTAATAATTATTATTTTATATTATTTGTAATAATATATTAATACTTGATGATGTTTATATAATAACAATAATATCTAAGAATTAAATTAATATCACTATTTTAATAATTAGATTTAACAATATTGTAACATTTATTAATAAAAATTGTAATTGGGTTGGAGCGCGCAATTGCAACATAAACCGTTTTGACGCAATTTAATAGGTTTATGGGCTAGAAAAAGTGGATTGATTAGTGATTTTGACCTAAATCATGTTCGTCCCTAATGATAATAGTAATAATAATGAAAAGCTTTAATAAACAAAGTAATACTTCCTCCGTTTGGAAATAAATGATATAGTTTCGAATTCGGGTGTTTTTAATAAATGATACACTTTGCTTATTTTCTATGTATGGTAAATATTTGGTTGTGAAATGACATTTAAGCTCTTACTTTTTTTGTTTAAACACAACTTAACGATATTATCTTTCCTCTATTTATGCCCTTAGTGGGGGACCCACCCACTTACATTATCTTTTCTCTAAACATCATTACAATCTTTTGCTTCAAAATCCGTAAAAGTATTTACAAACGAAGGAAGTATATGGAAATAATAATAATAATAATAAGAGTAATTAGTAAAATAAACTAGACCAACATAATAATAATATTTAACAAAATGGTTATAAAAGAATGGAACTGAACTGATTAGAGTTAAACTGAACTGAACATAAGCTGGGGAAAACAGGCCTAATTTCACTTGTCAGTTTACAACTGTGACCATTAATTTATTTTATTAGAAATCTCAAAAAAAATTAAAAACAAACATTATGATTAAACCTAATAACAGTCGGAACAATGCCATTTGTCTTTACAAATTATTAATTAATCATGATCAAAGTTAATATCTAAAATAATAATCAATGTGATACATCTACTTCCTCCGTTTCAAAAAAATAGGTACACTTCTTTTTTTGCGGACTCCTGGGCACTTTTTGTTTGTGTGAGAGATTGTGGGGTAAGATATGTGGTAGGAGAGAGATAGAGAGAAAAAGTTACCAAAGAAAGGAAAAAAGAGAAGTGTAGTCATTAATTTGAAACTTCTTTAAATGAAAAGTGTAGCTATTTTTTTGAAACGGAGGAAGTATTAAGAAATGCGGGAAATATATGAGAAAGTTGTGAATGTAAGAATTGACATTGAGGCTTTTCTTACTGCTAGCTAGTTATGCGGATCCCTAGCGTGGACCCACCCAAATACAATTATTCTAGGACGATTACAATACCTCTCGTCGCTAGATGACCTTCATAGGGGCAACGATTTTCCATATGAAAGTCTTCCATTGTTGTAAATTTCTTTGTTGATTTACCATCAGGTTTGCATAGGACGTTGTAATCCACCTTCTTAGAAGACGGAAGGTTTTTCAGTGACTACCATAAACTACAATAAAATTGTAGTCACTATAATTTTTTCAAACTTTACCCTCTATTCTGTTAGACTAATCTTAACCATTGATTTATTTAATTTTTTCAAATGTTAATTAAAAAAAAAATATCAGAATCCGTTTATCAGGTTCACCTTCTACCTTCTACCTTCTAGCTTTGGAGTTCTCTTTCTCTCCTTTATTTTTTATTTTGGGAAATTTTCTGAGGTGCCCCGTGGTTAAGACTAATTCCTCGGGTGTCCTCCTGGCATTCGAGCTAGCTGAAATGACACCAGAGTCACTATATGTTTCTTAAATACCCTTACTACTAACTGCCATTAACTTTTCCGTTAACTTTTGTTAATTATACTTCAATTTTAATTTTAAAAAACAAAAAATTAAAATAAACTATACAAAATATAAAAAAAATAAAAACCCCACCCCCACCCCTTGCCCATCCTTCCCCCTTCCTTGAAACCGCCGGCCCCACCATCCCCCACCCCCAGCCCACCTTTCTCCTACCCTAAAACCACCGACCCACCATCCCCCAACCCTAAAACCACCGCCCCTGCTTCTCCTCAAAAATCCTTCGAAAACACCCATCGTTTCGAACTCCTCCTCGTCGATGAACACCTCGATGAACTCCCTCATGGCGTCGTTTCACTCTCCTTCCGATTCCTTCGTTGAGAACAAGTTCCAAGAAATCTCAGTAACATTCACTAGCAATACAAACAATCAAAGTTCATTTTTGCGCAACAAATGGCACTGCTTCTTTACGGGAGTAATTACGCCATTTAGACTGAAATGCGAAGTGGGTATTTGAGAAAAGAGAGTGGGAGAGATTTAGGTAAGGGTAGAAGAAACCTAGGAGTATGAGGAGAGAGAATAGAAGGAGGAGATTTGTGTGCGTTTTTTTAGTGAGGGAGAAGAGACGATGAGAAAGTGGGTATGTGTTTGTTTGGAGTGTTTGTGTTTGTCTTTGATGGAGGCAAGCCGCCATTGTTGAAGCAGATTAAAGCTATGAGTTTTGTGATTGAGTGGAAATGTGTAGAAGAAGATGAAATGACGATTGGAGATGTTGTTCTGCAGGGGAGGGGCGGGGTGGGGGGAGAGGGTGCATGGGTGAGGGGAGGAGAGAGAGTGGGAGGTTATTATTTTAATTCAAGTTTAATCATAAAAACTTAACGGAACCCTAACGTCCATTAGCAGTAAGGGTATCTTAGCTACGAATAGTGACTCTGGTGGCATTTCAGTTAGCTTGAATACCAGGAGGGCATTCGATGAATTAGCCCTAATTACGTGGGCACTTCAGGAAATTTTCCTTTATTTTTTGTGCATCATGTTCCTCAAAACTTCTGAATTTTGCTTATTGTTTCTTGAAATATAGAATTATTTCATTCTATGCTCATCACTAAAATGGAGAAATCGGAGATCTTTTATCTACATGAAAGTTGGTCGAAATTAACAATCTTGACTGTGGCTAAATGAAAAATGCTTAAAGGCTATTCTGACGACCCTAATCTTGACTGTGGAGGTTTCGTAAATTACATTTTCTAATCTCTAAAATTCAGACCCTGATACAAAACCCGACTATTCCTAGGACCCCATAACTTGTTGTTTTAAAACACAATTTTGAATGATTTTTATTGCAAAAAATTATTTCTTCATGTTTTACGACATCGAGAACTTACAAGATTCATATATTACATTCTTGAATCCCCTAAGATGAGGCCCTTATATGAAATGGATAGTTCGAGACCCAAGAACTTGATATCCTACAAAAAACAAGTGCCTTAACATCTATGATATAATAACAAATTTAAGTCACTTTTTAGTATGTATGCATTAGATTTTCTAAGAGTGAAAAGTAAACATTTATTATTAGTATTTTAACCTCTTAATATTAACATAGACCATCTATATATATATATATTAAAAAGCGTAAGAAAGGATTGCAATCCACTACGTGTCACCATCCATCTTTAAATGACAATCTATCCACTTCATTCTCATATATTAAAAAAATGTCAACGTGAAGCCTCGACCCCATGACCTTCCGTATGCAATAAGGATTTTCAACCACTACTCCAACATGTTATAAGTGGTTCTTCTATGAAAATCAATAATGATGTATGAATAGAAACCAAGAGGTAAGTTGTAATTTTTTAAAAGGAAAAGTTGTTTTAAAATCGTTTTTGATAATTCTTCACACTACATGACATCAATTATTTTAAATATTATTAATTTAATGTACAAAAATCTCGGAACATCGTCGGGGTCTAAATACTAGTTTTTTATATCATAAAATAACAAAACAAGCCAAACTATCAAATAAGTGAATCTTATGCCAATAAGGAAGAACTATATAGTTATAGACTCATTATGATAGGAACAAAAAATGTTGAATATTCAAAGTATTTGGTAGATTTAATTCATGTAATATAATGTTAAGTGGCTTGGTTAAGGTGTCTTTTTTAAGTAACATTAATATGTACGTTGGTGGCTTAATAAGTTAGAAAACAAGTTAAGAGATAAGTAGCTTCAAGTAATAAAGAAACGAGCAAGCAAAAGAGCAAGGGATGAGCAAAACCACAGGTCGCACCCCGCAACCAGTGTGGGCTGCGAGTCGCAATCTGTTTCGTGACTCGCGACAGTGCTTCTGATCGGCTCTGTCTTAAGTCACAACTCGTGACCTGTTTTGCGATTCGCGACGTTGTTTCTTTGCGCACGTCTCCATTTTGACGGTTTTATGCTCATTGAGCGGATATCATAGGTTTTTCGAACTTAACAATGTTATGCTCAAGTGGTTACTCATTGGATGCTGAAATTCTTATTATCTCTCTCTCTCTCTCAACCACTCAAGTTCTTTCTCAATATTTTTATCTTAACAATTCCACACAATATACTTTGTTCTCATTTGGTGAATTTCATACGAGCGTGACATTCAGTTTTCTTCTTTGTATCTGTGAAATGAATTCCATGTAACTCACGTTTCGCATAGGGTCGAACTATTACTTATGGAAAACTATTCCCAGCACGCCTGGAAAATTCGTTGTTGTTCTTGTTGTTTTCTTCTTTACTCGGTTACTTGCACTAACAAAAAAAATAGCAGATGTGTTCATAGCATTGTGCCAACATCCATAAATGCTTGTTTGGAAAATGAAAATGCTCATTGAGGAAAAAAAATGGGCAAAAGAAAGTCCTCATCCTAATGAATAAGTGCTAACAAACACCAATTTTGGTAAACATCATTATTCGGCATATACTAAGTCCTTTAATACATGAACCAATATATGCCAATTTAAAGATGGATGTGCACCCATCTAGAGAAAGGTGCGTGGACAGGGTTCAAAACGCAACGCAAGGAGAACAAAACTTCCAAAAATGTATAAACTGACACAAAATGAACATTAGTTCAGTTTAAATAAACATGGGAAAACACTAAACAACCTTTGATGAACAAAATGCAGCTTCATTAATGAAAACAGACACTGAATGAACAGTTGTTAGAAACAAATAAACATGGGAAATGCCAAACAACATAACATTCAGTTTATCCAAAAAGAACAGTAGCTTAATTAACGTCAATGTTCATTTAAAATGTTTAATTATTGATATCAAAGTATATTATAAAATCATTTTAATTTTTTGAAAAATTGTTCCAACTAACTTTGACATATGTTCTTTACATAACGCTAATGTTCATTTCAGTTTTTCAAGATGTTCATTTATTGATATTAAATATACATTACAAAATCAACTTAATTTAAAAAAAAATAGTTCCAACTAAATTTGCCATATGTGCATGCCTATAGATGACGCCAATGTTCATTTAAGTTATTCAAAATGTTCATTTATTGATATCAAATGGACATAATAAAACCAAGGGAAAATTAACAGGAATAATCCAACCAATTGCTCGTCTTCCAAATTTAATCCCACCTTCAATTATTCTCAAAATAATCTCAACTATCACCCACTCTTCCCAAAACACTCCCACTTGACTTGCAACTTGTTAAACAGGTCAAATGTTACATGTGTCATGCTCACATTGGCCAAAAGAATTAAAATAAATAAATAAAAAGAATATGAGAACCCTCCCACCAGCTGCCACCCCCTTCCCCTCCCCTTCCTGGCCACCACCCCCTTCCCTCCTCCCTTCCCAGCCGCCACCTCCTTCCTGCACGCCGGTCACCCCAAAACCACAACCCACAAACCGAAAAACCACCCCCACCATCTTCCCCTACACGCCGGCCACGCGAAAACCGGAACCCACGAACAAAAAACCACCCCACCCCCTTGTCCTGCAACCGGCCACCCCGAAAACCACAACCGATGAACCGAAAATCACCCCCACCCGTTCCCCTGCATGCCGGCCACCCCTGCGACGCTTCCCTTTCCCCTGCAAACCAAAAACTACCCCACCCCCTTGGCTGCGTTTGCATTTATAGGCGATAGGGGGTTGGTTTGGCCGGCACTTGTAGGTGAAGGGGGTGGGGGTGGTTTGGCCGGCGTTTGTAGGCGAAGGGGGTGGGGTAGGCTGCTGGTGTTTGCAAAGGATTAGTGGAGGCAGTGAGGGTGGGGGTGGGCTGAGTTTTTTTTTTAAATTTGTTAATTTTTTTTAACAAATTTGATAATTTAAAAAAATAATAATAAATGGACCAATCATAATGCGCCACGTGGCATGGTTAACCTGTTTATCAGGTTACCATTTCACCTAGGACTAATAGGGAAAAATACCCTAAATACTTGAGATTATTTTGGGAATTATTAAAGGTGGGATTAATTTTTGAAGATGGCCAATAGTTCGGATTATTCCTGTTAATTTTCCCTAAAATCAACTCAATTTTATGTTTTGTTCAACTAGCTTTTGACATATGTTCATATACATAGTATTGATGTTCATTTAGGTTATCCAACATGTTCAGTTATTGATATCAAATGTACATTACAAATCAATTCAATTTTTAAAAAAAGTTTTTGTTTCAACTAACTTTGACATATATTCTTTAACTCTTATACATGCATTTGAGTTATTCAATTGTCATGAAAAGAACATTACAACCATTCTTTAGTTAAATCATAAACTCATGTTACATTTTTAAATATATTATTAGTTTATTGAACGTCTGATTATTTCAGAGTGAGCACTACGTTCCAAATAGAAACATATCGAAGAATTTAAAAGAAACATCATAGGTAGTATATTGTCTGTGATTTCATGATGTCTAGTCCAATAATAGTCCATCTTTACCATTTAATTTTGGTCTTGTATTTTATCCAACATCAAAATAGTGTTTTACCATCCAACATAAAATATATTTGTAGATCCTTGTAGACTGTAGTAATTAAACATTAGAATTATATAATATAAATAATGAACATCTAGGAATTGTAAATGTTAATGTGTGTCATGACACCATAAGAAGCCAGTTAACATTGAAATCGCATATATGCACAATGATGATAATCACATGAACATATATGCACATTAACTACACACCCAATGATTTTCAAACATATATGCACATTAACTACACACCACAATTATTTTCATTTTTTCGTGTTAATTTAAACTGAATTAATGTTCATTTCGTGTTCGTTTACTTATTTATGGGAGTTTTGTTCTCTAATCCTTGCGTTTTGAACTGTGTCCACCTTCCTCTAGGTGGATTCGTGTGTATAAACCAATATTAGGTATGACGATAAATTCTGGATACAATCCCTAATACATATGTCCACTTAATCGATCTCCACAAAAACGAACTTGGTGTGACACCTTCGCGATATATAGTTGAATTACTACTTGAATGAAGGCCTTTGTGCTAATTCTCTTAGCTTCAAGTCTTCTTTTGGTCTTGAATGAGGGACACCGAGCTTGATTTCTATAAGTCTTATTCTCTAAAATAGAACGACGCGTCGATTCAAGATGCTTGTTGTTATTCTTCTAGGTTGAAAGTCTGTTGCAGGTGTATTTTTATTATCTAGAATAGCTCTGGAATAAACTCATGGTCTTCTCTTTGTTACATGACCTTCAGATTTTTCTCCTTCCAAATGAACTGTATGAACCCTCTATTTATAGAATATGTTTTTTCTCGAAACCCTAAGGTTTAGTCATTATTGGGCTTTGGTAATCATGATCCATTGAAATAATTTAGCCTATTTTGTTAGATTTTCACCGTTAAGTAAATGGGACAAAAAATAACTAAAATGAGCTAAATAATATGGCAACTTAAATTAATTAAGTTTAATAAGTTGACCTTGACCCAAATATTATTCGACATGGAACTTTAAAAAAGTTTCACTGTCTATAGCGCGTCCACCATTTGCCCTTTCACCAGTATATGGTGTTTACTAGGGTTGGCAAATAGGTCGGGTCAGGTTCGTTTCATGTTCATGTCCATATTAAATGGGTTTGAAAATGTTCAAACCAAACATAACCCATTTATTAAACGGGTTTAAAATTTCAAACCTAACCCAACCCATTTAATTAACAGGTCATCCTCTTAACCCGTTTGACCCATTTATCTCTGATTATTTAAATATTTATCTTAATTATTACAATTTAAAATAATAAAAAATACATTTCACCATAGAATTGATTATTTTTCTAAAAATATGAACATTATGATTCATCATTTGATTCTCTTATCTTTATTCACCAATTTTAATATTTATCAAACTTAGTTATCATATAAATGGGCCAAATCAGGTCATTTTTAGGTTGAAAATGGCAACATTAGCCTAACCCATTTCATTAACAGATCAAGTCAGATCAACCAGTTTAAATAATTGATTAAAAAAACTCAACTCAAACCACTTATTTTAGGTTGGGTTTGGATCGGATCAACTTTGTCAAGCCTAATACTGTCTACCCTTATTACTTCTTCCGTTTCAAAAGAATAACTACACTTTCCATTTTAAAAAGTTTCAAATTAATGACTACACTTCTCTTTTTTCCTTTTTTGGTAACTTTTTCTCTCCATCTCTCTTCTACCACATATCTTACCTCACAATCTCTCACACAAACAAAAAGTGTCTAGCAGTCCGCAAAACAAGAAGTGTAGTCATTTTTTTAAGACGGAGGAATTATAATCTACAACTTCGGTATAATTGTATCTTATCATATTCACACTAATCTCTCTTTGATCGCTATGTTATGTGCATGTTGCATGCCCATATCCAGATATCCTCATTTTAGAATGTCTAGTGTTAGAACATGGCATGATATATATTGTTTTGCCTAATATCCCCTTTTAAATAGTTAGAAGACTTAGAACATGACACGATATGTCATTAATCTCACTATTAATATAGTCTTGACTCTTGCCGCAAAGCATATTCGTAAGCATAAAACATATTTCACTTTTTGTCCCTCCTTTTTTTTCTTTTATTTTGGGCATCTTACATGTTAGGATAAATTGTTAACTACTACCTTTTAAATAGGTGAGTTTGTGAACTAGTACCTTGTGAGTTTTTTTAAATAGTACATTAAGTTGTACAAAACTTTAAAAAATAGTACTTTAGTCGAAAGTTCAGGCCAATTTAATTAATATTTCGGCTGTTGACCATTGTTTTCCCTCGTTTTTTGATAGTGAAAGTTCACCTCCTTTCTATATGTTTGCAATACACGCTCTAGAAAACGAGAAAAACAATGGTCAACAGCCGAAATATTGACCAAAGTGTCCGAAATTTTGGACTAAGGTACTGTTTTTAAGAGTTATGCACAACTTAAGGTACTATTTCACAAAAAAAGTTAAAAAGTACTAGTTCACAAATTCACCTTTTTAAAAGGTACTAGTTAACAATTTATCCTAATATGAAAGATGCCCAAAATAAAAGAAAAAAAAGAGGGACAAAAAGTGAAATACTTCATGTTTTATGCTTACGAATATGCTGTAATGCCGGATTGGCCATGGTTATTTGTTATTGCCTTATTGATAGTGATTAATTATTGGTGATAGTGAGAACTGAGAAGTGAGTGAGAGCTGTATAATGAACTTCGTTTTTCAAAGTGTGCCCCTAATTTTTGAATATTTTGAGTATTCAGTTTTGACTTGAAAAAAAAAGAAGAAAAGAAGGAAAAAGTCGATGATATAGTAAGGCTAACAGGCAGCGCAGGGCAGGCCTGGTATTTAAAAAGGCTTAAAAGCCTAATAGTAGATTAGTACTTTAGTAGTAGTATCAATTATCAGCCACCTAAACAGTATTGTTCTCACTAACTCCGTCTATTGGGAATCTCAAAGTAAAAAGTTAATTAGGTTGAACCCTTCAAGTAATAGCGAAGAGAAGATCTCATCTCCCCATTCCATTGTTATTCACTGCGTAAATCCTAATATTAAGGTTTGTTGTTCTTATTTATATTATAGCCAAGTATTTTTTGGTTTTTATTAATCATTGTTTTGTATTGTTGGTTAATTAATAAAAATGTCATTTTATGGGATTTGGAAATTAGGTAAAAAAAGAAGATAATAATCGAAATGGGAAGTTCAGATTTGTCATGGAAACTGGAAGATCACCCGAAGCTGGCGAAGGACAAGATAGTGGCTATGGTGGTTCTAGATGGATGGGGTGAAGCCGATGCAGATAAGTATAATTGTATCCATGTTGCTCATACTCCCACCATGGATTCCCTTAAGCAGGTCTTTTTATTTATTATTATTATTATTTATTGTTTTATAATACTATCACTTTTTCAGATGAGATGTGTTAAATGTGTAAGTATAAGATAAAGATGATTCTACATGTATTGTACAGGGTGCTCCAGATAAGTGGAGGTTGATAAAGGCTCATGGTACAGCTGTTGGCCTTCCATCAGAAGATGACATGGGCAACAGTGAAGTTGGCCACAATGCTTTGGGTGCTGGTCGTATTTTTGCTCAAGGGTCTCTCATCTTTCAACTCTCTCTCTCTCTCTCTTTGCTGCTCTCACTTCTACCCCTTTTTTTGCTTTATTTACATGGACTGGACTTAGGCCCCCTGTTCTCTTCGTCTAAATCTAACTCAACTGAATTGAACTGAACTGAACTGAACTGATTGGAGCTAAGCTAAACTAAACTGATAGGAAATGATTAGTATTATGTGACACTAAACGTCTTTGTCAAGAGCTAAACTGAACTGAACTGAAAAATATGTTGTTATGTTGGTCATGTATCAACTCTAATTTGTGTCTAATCAATGGATTCTCAAGCTTATGTTGATCTTGCAAAATTTAATTGCTTTTTCGTAGGGCAAAGCTTGTGGACCTTGCTCTTGCCTCTGGAAAGATATATGATGGTGAAGGCTTTAACTATATCAAGCAGAGTTTTGAAACTGGTACGATGCACCTCATTGGTTTGCTCAGTGATGGAGGTGTACATTCTCGCCTTGATCAGTTACAGGTAATATCTTTTATTAAACCTCTTTTTGTTGCCCTATGGTGAACAATTAATTGTTTCTACAACTTGCAAGACCAATCACTTTTATCACCTAACAATTGCTTCTGTTTCCAGCTCTTGTTGAAAGGATCTGCTGATCGTGGTGCCAAGAAAATCCGTGTTCATATTCTTACTGATGGCCGTGATGTTTTGGATGGTTCAAGTGTAGGCTTTGTAGAAACTCTTGAAAAAGATCTTGAGCAGTTACGGGAGAATGGTATTGATGCCCAGATTGCATCCGGTGGTGGTCGCATGTATGTTACTATGGATCGTTATGAGGTCAGTATCTTTTCATTTGCAAACTATTGTAATACGTGATTAGAGAGGTCTGTATCCTGAGGATTACCTAGTTCATTAGTAATTTGGATTTTTCTTTTTGTATATATGTCGGTGGTACTTCGGAAACCTGTTCTTTGGTGGCACTTCAGAAATCTGTTATTTGGTGGCACTTCGGAGTTTTGTGTCCGTTAAGAGAAGCCAGGAGGACTACTTCTGCATGTGAATTCTGAAGAAAGTTTTATTTTTTGATAGACATCACAATGTCACATAACCTGTCAAAATACCATCTTTTAGAAGTATCTACATGTACTGTTGAGCTTCACTTCTATCTTTTCTGGTTTTTAGACGTTTAGATCAACAATGGGGGCTTAAGGGAATTTTTCTCACTTTCACTATTAATTTGAAGTTGCACCATAAATAAATATGTGAGAAGATTTTAAGAAAGAAAATGTGATCCCATGTGTAGGGGTGAGAATGAGAGTAAGTACCCCAAACAAGTAATATATATGCAAATGTTATGGCTATTGTAAAGCATAGTATATTGCAAAATGGAGGGAGTATATTGCTTTGATGCTATAAAAGTTTTCTAAAGGGATATTTATAGTATTCCTTTTTCTACTCAAATCTCTATACTTCATTATTAATTTTGTAATTTCTAATTTTTAATGAAATCCTACTAGTGTAAACACGATGAGCGGGGAAGGGCTACACAATAGATAATATTGAGGGAGTAATTTAGTTGGCTTGCTCTTCTTTAAAAGACATACGGCCATTTTTTCTCCACATTTGTCCAATTTGGGAGTTGTATTGCTTGATTAATCTCAACCCAAATTCCTGAAAAAATGTAAATTAAACCCCAGTTGGGAGTTGAGAGAACGGTAACTTCAATCATTTCATTATTGAATATGGGGCGTATATAACCCCTTGCACCTCTTTTGTATTCACCAGTGTGCATTGGTGTGCTTGATTGATATGGGTGTTGCTGATGTTAAATTTTGCACCTTTAACTTTGCTAAGTAAAATATTTTCAAATTCTTATCCAAATAATGAGATTTGTTCAAATTCTCCACGCTCCAAACAATTGCTCATGCATGTTGGCCCTTTGTTTTGCAGAATGATTGGGAAGTTGTGAAACGAGGATGGGATGCGCAAGTGCTTGGTGAAGCTCCATACAAGTTCAGGAGTGCAGTTGAGGCTGTCAAGAAACTGAGGGAGTCTACTAAGGCTAACGACCAGTACTTGCCACCGTTTGTTATTGTGGATGAGAATGAAAAGGCTGTTGGTCCTATAGTTGATGGAGATGCTGTTGTAACAATCAACTTCCGAGCCGATCGTATGGTTATGCTTGCAAAGGCACTCGAATATGAAAATTTTGATAAGTTTGACAGAGTTCGATATCCTAAAATCCGTTATGCTGGTATGCTTCAGTATGATGGTGAATTGAAGCTTCCCAATCATTACCTTGTTTCTCCTCCAGAAATTGATAGAACGTCTGGTGAATATTTGGTTCACAATGGTGTACGGACATTTGCTTGCAGGTGATTATTAATGATTCTTGATGTTGCATACCTGCCAATGTATCATGTGCAAACTATTGAAGTTCCTAGCTGTTTCCACCGTTGCTAAATGTGTGTGAGGCTTCTATTGTCATGTACTCATGTTGGTCCAGAAATGAATTTGGCATGCTTGTAAGACTTCCATGTGTTCGAGTAGTATTTTTCTCTCGTTAGGATTTTTGTATGTCAATTTCCTTTGGCCAGATAAAAGAATGACCTGTCAAAATCGACTTACCTTTTACTTTGTCCAACCTTTGACAAGGACTCAGAGTCGTGATTGATGTTGATATATAGGTGTTTGCCTGAGAATTAGTTTTAGATTAGCTTGTTGACATGCTGTTGCAATTTGCAAATATGTAGGCCCTACATTATTCTCAAGTGCTGTTTCATCCTAACTTGTCATTTTGTGGGGGTAAGCTTGTTAAGCTGTCCAGATAATGAGGGTAATAGTTCCCCTCTTTCTTCCATTTCTCTCCTATCAACACCACATTATCCTTTCCACCACCACTTTATCCTCTCTATCATCACCTCTAAATACATTAGTTTTCCTATGTTTGACTTTTATTACCCCCTTAATACATTACCCCCATCCCAAGCATGCCCTAAGTGGTAATTATCTTGGCGTATAAACTCTGCTATCGTTTGTTTTGCTGTTAGTGTGACTGTAGGCCCTCAGCCAGGAAATCTCTGATGAGTTGCAATATGTTTGTCTGTTAAGAGTATCAAACTATCAACTGCTCTTTTTTTAATGTCTTAAGATCGATAGCATTCCTACTTCCGTTCTAGTCACTTTAGTTGCCTAAATAGCCTTTTGTGGTTTGATTGGTTGGGGCGATGGGAGTTGGGTGTAAGGTTGCATACAGTAAGGCGAGTATACACACTAATGGTGTTTGTTGCTTTAAGTGAGAATACTTTCCTTGTTACTGTGAAATTGTCCAAGTTTTGTCATGTTACATTTTTTCTAGAATGGGAAATGTTAGGTGCTTTTGAAATGATATACTTTTTTCATGCTACAGTGAAACTGTCAAGTTCGGGCACGTTACCTTTTTCTGGAATGGGAATCGGTCAGGATATTTTAAACCTGAAATGGAAGAGTATGTGGAAATCCCTAGTGATAGTGGCATAAGCTTCAATGTCAAACCCTTAATGAAGGCTTTGGAGATTGGTGAAAAAGCAAGGGATGCCATTCTGAGCCGCAAATTCCATCAGGTTATCAGTTACTTTCTTTTGTAGCATCCTTTAAAGGAGGTTGTCATGTGTAGAGATTTTTAAAAGGCTGCCTGTCCTATTTTCAGGTTCGTGTCAACATACCTAATGGGGATATGGTCGGTCATACTGGTGATGTAGAAGCTACAGTTGTGGCTTGCAAGGCTGCTGATGAAGCTGTCAAGGTATGTCTTTACCTGGCATCTTGTTGTCTCAGTCCATCAAGACCAGTTTCTGTGACTTTCCAGCTTGTTCCTTCCAACTTGTGTAGTGGTAGTCAGAACATGGGCTATTTTGTGTAGTTTCCATGGCTTTCCATGATGTTCTTTATTTGGTCTTGGGTTGGACTGTTGTTTAGATTTTTAGAATGGGCTATGTGTGGTCGAATAGTTGCCTCTTGTTTTTATTTGAACTTTGGTGAATGTAATCTTTGAACTTGTAGTCTTCCTCGTTCTTCTCCCATCTTGAACCACCTTTGCTGAAGGGCAACGGGTGTTCTATTTTGATTGCAATTTTTTGTGATAGATGTGGTGCGTCAAGGAGTTCCTTGATCATACCTATCCTTCCACCCCTTCCCTTAACCCTTGCTTCAAAACAAAGTTTTCTTTTTGTAGAAAAAGAAATTTGTGATGCTTTAAAGGACTCGCCTTGCACAAATTAAGTTCTTAGATGGCTGAGATGAAGTTTCTTATATCTTCTCCGAAAGTGCCATACTGCTATAACTAAAGTATTGCATGTGGTCAAGGAAGAGTCTTCTCAAACATATTTTGCCATGTTTGAGGGTGTGCGAAACATTTGGCAATTTGTCTTCCGGCCAGGATAAAAATTCTTTTGAAAGCTACTTACCCTTTTTGGAGATTGGTGAAAAACTACTTTTCTCAGAAATTCAGGCACTTTTGCATCCCCTCAAAGATTAGAGATTATGTGGACACCAGCGGCAACTTGTTCCTCCCTTTCAAAAGTCAGTGGCATGGCAGACGCTTCTTCTTTTATCTTTTTCGCCTCTTTCTTCTATTTTCTCTCTTTTAGACTCTGGATCTCACACCCTTGAGGCCTTTGTCCACTTAGACCTTTCCCCTCTCATCTTGGTGTTAAATGGTTGGACTTGGATGTTGACACTTAAGTGCTCGTTTCTGAAGGTAGGATAATGCTCGATGTATTTGTTATCTAACAGGGAGATAGGAGAAAGTTGGAGGGATAGTTTGCATTCTGTGACTACAGTAGACAAGTGTACACACCGGGCTTAGGATGAATGGAATCACGGGTGTCGTGAATATTGAGATTCAACATAAGAAAAGGTAGATAGGAGGAGATTGAGAGGTATTCTATCCTTATGACATAATCATACCCACAAGAGAGGTTATGAGCCTTAGCCTGATAAGAGATCGCTGGTATCTTGAATTATGAGGTTTCAACATGAGGAAGCGGTGGTGAATCTGGTGATGGAGGAACTTGGAAGTGAAACCACATTCTCTTTGTTGCAGCCTTTTTCCCTCAGTTGCCTGATTGCCCTAGACAGAAGAGACTAATTTGATGGAGACCTGTCAAGTAAGATTTTGAGCAACCCATAAAAGTGTCGTGAGCCTCAGCCTGCTAAGACCATAAGGGAATATAATAAATTTAAGTGTAGTTGTGGCAACCACGGCCGGCTTAAGTTTAAAGTAACGAGGGTGTTTCATCATACCGATCCGTTGCTGCTGTATATGTTGGAGTCTCTTAATCAGTAGCAGAGAGTATTATATTTGGATCGATGACTTACTCTGACAATGAACAAATTGCTACTTTAATTACAAATTACTTTAACCAAGGTTTAGGCATTTACGCCCTGTTTGTCGGCAGTTATAATAATGGAATCGTATAGAAAGCTGTACAGAGAGTTCATCGCCAAATATGTTCTTTTCTTTCCTTCAAATGTAACAGGTGCCATTTGATTCTACCACTGTGTTAGTGGATAGAAATGGAAATTTGTAAAGGGTAAGAATAAGATGGTTGACCATTACCCTCGTACCTTAGACATCAGTATGGGACTTCTCTTACAAATCACATAGTAATAAATTCATTGTTAAATGGGATCTTAAGAGTGTTTCTCTTTCTCTTATTGGTCTCTTCCGCTTGGCTCATGATTTATTTTATAATTTTGTCTAATATAATCTGACAGTAAGAGAATTAGTTTTGCTGATTGAACCGATTATTTGCAGATGATCCTAGATGCAATTGAGCAAGTAGGAGGAATATATGTTGTTACTGCTGATCATGGAAACGCTGAAGATATGGTAAAGAGGGACAAGAAAGGACAGCCTTCTCTTGACAAGAATGGGAATGTTCAGATTCTCACATCTCACACATTACAACCGGTATGTATGTCTAGGCACCCTTTGGAAATGATGTGATAGACAATAACGTTTTGCACTGTTTGACTTGCGCATATTATTGCCTATCATATGGTCGCGTCACGCCGTCACCCTAAATTTTGTCTATTATATTCTCAAGAAGATGAATACGGGGAATTTTTTGGTTCTCACTTTTCATCTGTTGTCTTTCTCAGGTGCCTATAGCAATCGGAGGTCCCGGCCTCGCTCCTGGTGTTCGATTCCGCCAGGATGTACCTACAGGTGGCCTTGCCAATGTAGCCGCCACAGTGATTAACCTTCATGGATTTGAGGCTCCTAGTGACTACGAGCCAACCCTTATTGAGGTTGCAGATGAGTAGACAAGACGCTTGCTCTGCAATTTGAATTTGTTTGTGAATTTTGGCTTAAGGGATCATGCCATATAGCTTGACTTCCTCATTTCTGATTCAAGGTCAAATAAGTCCCTTTCATGTTATGTAATCCAATTTATATGTAGGCAAGAGATTGAGGTGTTCTTTTGATTATCCCTTTTCAATACAGGTTACAACCGAGTCCTGGGTGGCCTTAGTTTTGCATAATAGACTCATCTTTATGTTTTCAATCTGGATTGTAAGATCCTACTGAAATCATGCGATTGATCCTGGCCCTAAGTAGGAATTTAATTGATCTTTCTTATAATTGATTACTCTACCCTTAACCACATAAAATGAAAAATAAACAATCTGCATCGTCCCATTCATGAATATGCCCTTTTCTGGTCTGTCGGGCTTGAGAAAATGGTGTCCTGCAAGCCTTAGCACAAAATTTTAGCTCTACTCATGAAACATTCTATTCATGAAGAGCAAAAAAGCTTAAAGGTAGTACTACCTCCGTATCAAATTAGTCGTTACATTTTGTTTTTCACGCTTATCAATGAAGCGATTTAAGGGTGTAAAGAGCAAATTAATCAATGAAATTTTAACACAGGTAATATAGAATCTCATTCTTACTTGAATTTAAATTTTATCGAAAAATTTATCCATTTACACCCTTAAATCGCTTCCTTGATAAGCGTGAAAAGAAAAGTGTAGCGACTAATTTGATACGGAGGTAGTATTTTAGTTGAACTTAGGCTCTGTTTGTTGGAGGAAAACATCTTCTTGGAAAATGATTTTCTACCATATTTTCGTTTTCGTTTGTTTGTTTTGTTAAGGGGAGGAAAACCATTTTCGCAAGAGTGGAAAATTTCTCTTTTAAAATAGACAACCATTTCCCTTTTCTAAACAAGGTATGTCACATTTTTCCATCATCCTTCTTATTTTTCTTTATTTACTTCTTCCATCCTTCCACTTCTTTTTGCTTCCATTTCTTTGTCCCCCTAGGTTTTCCATCATTAAACAAACAAAGGAAAATGTGTATTACAGTCATATTTCCCATTGAAAATTATTTTACTTGGAAAATGCTTTTCCATGAAAATTATTTTCCGTCAAAACAAACAGAGCCTTATTGTGACCAGCCCTTATTTGTCACAACGATCCAATGTGAACACTTCAAACTTAAACATTCCAATGTAAAAGCAATTTAGCTATACACTTGAAGCATTCTTTTTACTAGAGCTGTCAAAAATCTACACGACACGACAACACGACACGAACCGGATACGAAATATGTGGGTTAGTGTTCAACATTCTTGACATGTTTATTTAAACGGGTCAACACGTGTTTAACCGTTTAATGAATAGGTCGGGTTAGTGTTGAAATTTTCAACACGAAACTAACACGATTTTATCCGTTTAATTAAAAACCATAGATATCTATAAAATTATAGTATGATATGAAGGTAACAGATATAAATTTTATACTTCATTCTTTAAATTTCAATACGTGAAAAGATTAGTGGTTAGCCAAACATGAATTCATACAATGACTAAGAATATTAGGCACGAAAAATTGGTTTACAGTCATAATTTTCTAAATTATATGACTTAAACGGGTTAAGTGGGTTGACAGACTTGACACGGCTAACCGTTTAATTAAACAGGTCGGGTTAGTGTCAAGGGTATTTGACACGATTAGTTAAACAGGTCGGGTTAGTGTTGAGGGTTTCCTACACGTTTATTTTTTATACGAACACGAAGTTGACACGACACGACCTATACGACCTATTTGACAGGTCTACTTTTTACCAATGATTAAAAATAATTGTTAGTGTACAGTATTGTGTTTCTTTATTAATTTGTTCTTTTTGGCGCACAAAAGAAGAAGAAAAGCTATGTGATTGGAAAATTGGGTTATACTAGTGTATAAGAAGTTACCAAAAACAAGTAAAATAAAAATAAAACATTCCATAAAGAAATATTGTACACTAAAACAAAATGCTTCTCAAAAAGAAACGGCGTTGTATTAGATTCATATATATATTTTTGAAATATCAACATTTAAGTTTTAAATGTTCTAAAAGTAAATAGTTTCTGGTTCTGATATGTCAAAAAAAAAAGAAAGAATAGATAGTTAAAAGCATGGCAAGTATGAAAGTAAAATAATAAATAATAAAGATAAAGGGAATATTCGTATTAATGATAACTCTTGCAATGACCCAAGAAAGAGGAGAATCAAACTGCAGAAACAGTGTATACTTAGTAAAATCTGAGGTAGTTTAAGGTGTGGATTTTCTGAAAGGAAAGGATTAGAGATATCTAAAATCGTTCACACATTTTTCCTATTTGTTGTTGGATTTGATGTTCTTTTCTGAAATCATTCACACAAGATTGAGAAATCTGAAATTGAATGATAGGTATATCAGACGTAGTAGTGGAGTTGATTGCAGGAAAGTTTTGTTAGGTTGTTGGTTTTGTATGCTAAATTGCTAGTGAGCATAAAAAACATAGATGGTATAAGATTTAAGTAAGGAACAAGAAATAGTAGAAGAAGAAAATTTAATATAAAGACAATAATAGCAAATAAACAGAAGCAAAAGAAGAATGGGTTGCATGACTATGTAGAAGAAAGGAGAAGGGTACGGGACATCATGTGCTTGAATTCGAGGAAATCAAGGAAGCCGTCGTGGTTGTGGTCGAAGGAGGAGATCATAAGTTGGATGTGGTGGAGCTCTTGTTGAGCCTCCGGAAAGCCCAGCTTAGAGAGTACTTGCTGAAGTTCCTTGGCACAGATGTATCCATCTCTGTCTGAGTCAAACACCTTAAAAGCTTCTGTGAGATCAGATTCCAGCTGCTGTTGTTGCTGTTGTTGTTGCTGCTGCTGCTGATCATGATCATCAGATTCAAGGCTAGTGTCGCTGCAGTCATAGAAGATGGCGTTGTTCAATGAGTTATGTAGGGACTGAAAGTCTTCAAAGGCCAGACCATGATAACCAGGTTTGATGAAGGAAGTGACAATTGAATGGAGTTCCTGATTTTCATCTGCATCTGCATCTGCATCTGAATCTTCCTCCTCAAGCCCCAGTAACACAAGTGCTTGTCTGATTTCATCCACTGTGATCAATCCATCTCCGTTCTTGTCAAAAAGGTCAAACACCCGCCTCAGTCTTAACCAATTCAAGCTCCCACTTCTCAGCTGAAAAGATCTGGATGATGATGACTTTATCCTGCTCAACCTAGCTTTACTCCTTTTAATCCTTTCCTCATCTTCCTCTTTCTTCAATTCTAATTCGTAATATTCATTTCTTGCTTCTCCCATCCTATTCTCCTTCTCCGCATCTGATGCATCAACCATTTCAGCTCTTACTTCTCCCATTCTTCTAGCTACTCAGATTTGTTGGTTGATCAAGATCTTAACTTTGGAGGATTTTTTTTTAATTATCAAGATTCAAAGACACAAGACAATAGCTGCCAAGTAAGTATTAGTTGGCCTATGGTGGCTTTTGTATTTTCTTATTTGTAATATTATTACTCCTTTGATCTTTTCTTCACCCATTCCTTCTCTTTTTCATGTAGTTTTATTAGTTAAAAAATAATAACCTGCCCAAGTCTTTGTTCTCAAGCTCTAGAAGAGTAGAAGGGTTGACTATTATAGAATTGACCCATGCGCCTTGTTGAATGGCAGCTGCAGTTCATCGCTCCCCTCCCTCCCATTTCCCATTGGCAGTTGCTTTCCCCTCCCATTTATCATTCCCTTCTGTTTTCTAAGAGTTTACCCACTTATGTGTGGTTATCAAATATTCCTAATTTTGAAAATAATTGACGCAGTTTGATTTTTATTAATTTTCATTTTTTATCGTCTTTTTTATTTTTGTATAAGGGAAACATAGTTACATTTGATTTAGTTAAATTCATCTCGATACAAACTATCAAAATATTATTGATTAAAATTATGTATTGATACACGTGCTCAAAAAATGTGTCAACTATTTTGAAATAAAGTAAGCATTATCTTAATATAAAATTGTCAAAATTGTCAACAAGTACTTTAGTACCACTTTTTTTAGAACAACTACCTAATATACAATTACCTGACTTTATTATTTCGTCAACTCACCATCACCAAAACCATTAACTTTTGAATTTTTTGCCAAATTTTAGAAATCCTCAATTTCATGAATCCTAGTTTTGACAGTTTGAAAAAATTAATTGCATAACCCTAATTTCAATGATTTTCAAAAACCTCAATTTATGAATCCTAATTTATTAATTTAGATTCACAAATCCACCATTACCAATACCTACTTCTAAATTTCAGCACCACAATCTCATCGCCATTGTAGAAGATGGGTCCATCGAAAACTCTTATTGTTTTTAAGGTTTTTCTATAATATACCCGTGTGAATTTACGTTTTCTAAGATTTTGAAATCTCTCTATTATACCCTTTAATATACATTTTTTAAATCAGTTGTACCCAAAACAAAATTTTCAAACATGCAAAAATGAGATAAAGACGAACTTTTTCAGCAGTTAAAAATGTCAAAAACCCTTACCTTAAATCACATTCTGAAAACAAAATCTTATCAAACTGAAAACAAGAACACCAAAAATGAAATTCTCATCAAGCTGAATTTGGGTACAACTGATTAAAAAATGTCAAATACCGTTTCCTGTTGTTCTCATTAATAATCAAAAACGCTTCATCTCTTCTTCAATCTCTCATATCTCACCTTCAAGTGCAATTGATTCATCTCTCTCGCTTCAAAATTCATCAATAATTAAAAACACTTCAAATGGGTCAAATAAAAACACTTCACCCATTCTCACATCTAAGGATGAGAATGAGCATGTCCTGTTCGCGAACAGCTCGGTCAAAACTCGGTCAAAGCTCGGCTTGTTATGGCTCGGCTTGAGTTCGAGTTCGGCTCGAGACCTTAACGAGTTGAGCTGAATTATGCTAAGCTCGGCCCAAAAAGCTCGTGAATAGACTCGATTTATCTTTTATTATTGTGTAATATATTATGTATGAATTTAATATTGTTTCTAAATATTACACAATAATAAACTTATAGCTTTAGTATTTAAAAATAAATTCATTAGAAAAAATATTCATTAATACTACCTCCGTTCCATATGCATTGCAACCTTTGACATTTTACACTATTCATACACTCCCTTTTGACCTTTTTTTTGTGATTTATACATAAGGATAAATATAGTCATGTAGGATCTTGTTAGATTCGTCTCGATATATGCTTAATTAATATCAACTTTTTATAATTTTTACTCAAATAAGATTAGAGATATTAGCATCCAAATTAGTGCATTGGGAGGCGTAAAACTCCCTATGTTGCAATACGAACGGAGGTAGTAAATAATAAAGTGGACAAATAAATTAAGAATAATAATAGGTCAAGCTTGTTCGTGAACAGCTCGACAACGGCTCGGTCAACACTTAGTCAAAGCTCGGCTCGATAACGGCTCGGTTCGTTAAGTTTTGAGCTCGGCTCGAGTTCAAATAAACTTAAACGAACACGAGCCGAGCTAATCAGAGTTCGGTCTAAGTTCGTTCGATAATCACCCCTATCCCAACCCAAAAAAAATTAAAAAAAGAAAACGAAAAAAGAAGAGCTTTCATAGACGCAACAATGGTGGAGCCAAATTCAGATCATCATCTGTACCGTCATCTCTCTCCGATTTGATTTTGCTGATTCTATGATCTAATGTGATCTAATGTATGTTGATGATTTTGATTATCTGATTTGATTTTAGTGATCTTATTTTCATAATCTGATGTTGATGATATATATGATTTGATGATCTTGATCTGGCGTTGCTGATGTTTGATGATGAATAAAGAAAGAAGGAGTGGTTTAGATAGTTTGACAGTGAGAGAGAAATATTAGGAGAGAGAATGAGATATTTGAGGGAGGTGAGAGTAACAAATTACCGGATGAAATCATTTCTTTTTTCCTTTTATTTTAAATTAGTAAGGCCTTGTTTGATTGACAAAACAAAACATGGGAAGTGCAAATTCCTAAGAAGTAGAATTATATGAAGTTGTTTAATTGGCAAAACCATGGGAATTTGCACTTTCTATGAAGTTCTACTTCCTCCAAAATGGAGAGAGTTACTCACCTAGGTCCCCCTAGGTAAGTATAGCTTCCCATAGGAAGTTCTACTTTCCATTATCAACTAAACACAATTTTACACTTTCTTGGAATTTCAAATACATGAAAAAAAAAACTATATAGGAAGTATGATTTCCTATATACAACCAAATAAGGCCTAAAAATATCTATAAATAAAATAAAAGAAGTATCTCTTTTCATTATTGACTATACAAAATAAAAACAAAGGAAATGTATTATAAATATTATAATTGTTTCCATTCCATCACGATACCATACAAGTGGTAGCTTTAAGCTTTGGCATTACCATTTCCTTCCCTTAACCCTTCCCTTTCCATCTTTCATACCAAACAAGAGCTAATAGTGAATTAACCTAATATCTCACCTTCTTAGCATCTTTAATGGCAGATTGGCAGTGTGTTATTCTCGGTGACAGATGTTTTCATTTTCAAACTTTACACTTGCAAAGATCAATTTGGAAATCATTTATTGAAATATCTCAGTGAATTATCATATTTTTCGCTTTCTGCCCCGTCCCTTTTATGTTCTTGGTGCTTCTTAGCTTTATACGGGGCGTTCGGTATGATGGAATGGGAGTTTGGGGATTAGAAAGCGGGATGGGAATTGGGAATTAATGGATGAGATAAGGATAAAATAAAGTCTATCCCTTGTTTGGTATGAGTTGGGAATTGATTGGGATTAACTTATAATTTTACTTCAATACCCTTACTAATCCTCTACCTTCTTTCTTTACCTTACTTTTTATTAAGGGTAAATGAGTCATTTTATTCTAAAATTTTAATCCCACCCCTAATACATACCCCCATGTCTTATTTTGGTGGGATTAGAGAGTATTTAATCCCACTCTCAATCCCCCTCAAAACTCCCAATCCCCCCCAAACAAACATGGAGTTCTACCCATTGGAATATATAATCCATATCCGATCCCTCCCTCAAATCCCCTTAAACAAACACCCCCTTATTATCTTTTCTGGATGTGTTTTATGACCATCATTATTGAACTGTTCACGAGAAGAAAACCACCAAAAAGAATGGGAGACACTAAATAAAAATACAAAGCATGATACTAATCAGTACAGTAATGAGTATAACTCGAAAAAGGTCTAGTATGGATTTATGAAACGTGTACCTTGGGAGACACTATAATAGAAATATGAAAGCATGATACGAATCAGTACAGTAATGAGTATAACTCGAAAAAGGTCTAGTATAGAATTAAGAAACATGTATCTAATTTTATGTACAACAACAAAGTATGTGGCCTTCCCAGTCTCCAGCAGGAGGAGTTGCAGTCTGGCAAAGCTGATGGGAGGGTTCAAAGTTTATTGTGCTGCTTGCAGTCTTGACTTTTGATTTTCAGGTCTGGAAATCCAATCACAATCTGGCAATCAGAGGAAGAGACAATATGTTTATGGAGAATTCCCAGGAAAGTTACTCTGCCAGGGATCCTGGTTTTGGTTTCGAGTAGAAGCTCACCGGCAGCTATGTTGCTGATGAGGGATGTGAGGCCAGAATCAGCAAAGCGATCGACCTCGACAGTGAGAAGGCAAAACAATGAAGTTGTAGCCCTGGCTCGAATCAGACCAGGATGAAGTTGAGCATCCCCAACCCGGTTGCCCCGATACAGCAATACACCCTCACCCTGCCCACTCTTGAAGGTCATATGATTGCGGTTCTGAATCAGAAGGGTGAGATTTAGAGTGATGTTTAGCTCTATCTTTATAACTGGGAATGAGACCTTGGGAGCTATACCTTCCAAGGAAGTAGACACCACTTGAGTCCTCGGCTGTCTAACTTTAAATACTGTAACTCCTAAGATAAAGCCTACCAGTATTAAAGTAATCAACAAGAGCAGGAGAATGGCCAGGACGACAACCCAACACTTGCGTCTCCGTTTCGAATGAGACAGAGGGGGATATGGAGGAGCTGTGCCGGTGGCAACGTATCCAATCCCACTTTCCTGAGCCTGATGGTTCAATTTCATGATGCTATCTTAAAAGGAAGAAAACCATAAACGATAAATGTGGAGTGGTGTTGTTACAAGCTGCCTTGCAAGAGCCCGTTTGGGTTATCTTTACAAGAGTATCTTCATTGCTATAATACAGAGAGATGATATACTACTAAAACTCAAAATCACAATAAATGCGATTGTGGTATGTAGCATGACTAGTATAATATTGCTGACCCTTTCGGCCCTTCCCTAGTGTGAAGACTGGAGAGGAAATAAATGCCTAACCCTCTTACTGAGAACCGCCCATCCAACCAACTACCCACATGAAGTTATGACTATGATATCACCATTGTTTTCTCATCTTTTTCAACAATTGGGATGGGATATTTATATTTAGTGCCAACATAACTGCACTTTTTGGGTATGGAAGGTCAATTTCTTTGCATAAATGCCTATACTTGGAAAGTCATCAACTCCCAACAACCTTTTCTTTGTAGAGGTGATTAAAGCAGCATTGATAGTTAGTAAGTCATTACATTCACACTCAGACACGGTTCAAGGGAGTATTCTTTGATCTCTAGAAGTGGGCCTTTATTGCTCACACTCTTTCTCACATGTCAACAACTCAACAACTCAACAACATACTTGTTGCTAAATTTAACATCTTTAGGATCCATGATTTATGGGCGATAGTGTTTTCTCAATTACATTTGTTCAATTGTCACCCTACCTTAAGACTTAAAGACACAAGAGGAGCAACGAACAGGTTGCTAAAATTGTACCTATGAAGTTGGGATGTTAAGAAATGGATTTGGATAGCTAATATAGCACCAGATTACCCCCCAAAAGAAAAAAAAAACACTATTCTGCGCTTCTTTACAAGTTATAAGAAGAAATTTGTGTGAGGTTAGGAGACAAATAAAAAGGAAGGAGACAAGAGAACAGTTGAAGGTTAATTAAAGTAATCAAGGAGGGCTTAATCATACATACATAGTAGAACATTTGCAGAGGTAATAGAAAAGAATAACAGAATATGCAGGAAAATGAAGATAGTAGTCTAGTAAATAGGAGTACTTATATAAAAAATGGGTTGAGCTCTAAAGTAGGAAACTTAGATGACAAATCTGTAAGCTACCTAGATTAAACAAAGATATTAAAGTGGAGTGGGGGTTTCATAAATAAAAGGCATGAATGATACAAAAGAGTAACAACTAAAAATAGGGAATTGCAAAATCCGAGATTCCCAACCACCCCATCTCCATTCTCCATTCTCCATTCCCCATTGTACAGGGTCCACCAAATATAGAAAAATGAATGAAAAGAAAGAAAGAAAGAAATTAGGAAATACGAGTGTGGTATGTACAATCAGAATTGGAAATTGATTGAGAGGAGACAGAGATGTTGAGATAGCAAGATGCATAGGAGACCACATGTAAGTTAACAAAGAGAAGAGTGACCTTGCCGGAAATTCGGGTCCGGGTTGAAAGCGGTAAAGTACCAGAAACCAGATCCGATATAACCGCCTGAGAGTTGGAGAGGAAACGATCAGCCATAAGAGTAAGAGTAAGGTTGATAGGAAGGGTCTGACCGGCAGAGATTTGACCCGCTGGGATAGGAGCCTGTCCAACAACTTGACCTCTGTAATCCAAAAAAGCAGAGCTGTGTGTATACTTGAGACCAACCTTGTTTGGATTCTTAACAGAAATGGAAGCATCTACAGATACATTTAGGTGAAATTTCAAAGCAAGTGCATCAAAGGAGACGTCCATATCACGTAATGTTACTGAGTTTACGGTGGTGATGGGTCGCTTAGCCTTGAACACCGTCGCCCCCAATATTGACAACAATACAACTATTCCTATCAACATCCCCAACCCTCCTAACATCCACCGCCTTCTCTTCCTCCGCTTCTCATCCATTTTTCTTTTCTTTTCTTTTCTTTATTCTATTTCAGATTAACAATCACTAATCACTAATCACTAATCACTAATCACTAATCACTAATCACTAAGGAGGGAGGAATAGGATGATCACATACCTCAGGCTCATTCCTTCATGATGCACCGCTTCTTCTTTTGGGGTTACTCCGCCAAATTACACTTCTATCTCCCTATTTTCTATTTTCTATTTTCTGTTGCCACTCCCACCTGTTCACACTTTCTTACTTACTTTTATATCAACGGACTACTTATATAAAGTTCGCTAACTGGGACTCCAAAGTTTAGTTGCCGTCCCATTTGTCCATTCCTTTTCATATCTGCCTCCCATAAACAACCTTTTCCCACCTATATATATTGCACACTATCACTATTTTAGGGGTCACTAAGTGTTTTACTAGGCTTACCAAGTATTTTGCGGGTTATATATTATTTGGGATTAGATTAAAAGGGTTACTAATTATTTGGTGTTATCAATTATTTAGGGGTTATTAACTCTTTAGAGAGGAGTTTCTAACTTTTTGGACATGGTTTATTGTTTATTTTGCTTGAGAGGGTTACAGACTCTTAAAAAAGGGATTATTGATTGTTTTGGGTGGGTTTAGGGAGTGAAAAGACTAATGGGTTAGTACATATTGGTGTGGCCGACTATATATAAGAATCTCTATACTGTAAGGGAAGAGGGGTGGGACACCAAACTTAATGTATTGCCTAATTTATCCTTTGTTGTTTAATTAATAATTTACAGAAAAAAATAATTTATCATAAAAAATAAATAATTTAATGAGAAAAATTGCATAGTTTTTGCACAAAAAATAACTACCCACTCACCCAACCTCAATAAATAAATAACATAAAAAAACTGATTCAAAATACCAAAACTACTATGATATAGTTTTTGCACACATTGTGTGCATATAAAGGCTAGTTTGTGTATATATTAATGTGTTTGGCAATTCGTTGTTGATTACAAACGATTGATTGTTCTACTTAATTCTATTTATTTAATACTTTCAATTCTTATGAAATACTACTAAGTTACGGCAAGATTTAGGAAAACACAAATAATTAATTCTATAAAGTGACCTTATGGTTTGATAATTGATATATATAAGTATAGTGCTATTATTATGTTTTAAATCATTGAATATAACCTAAAAGACTGATTTGACTTATCTATTCTAATAAAACCACATATTTATAACCCATTAAAAAGCGTCATCTATTGCAATCTTCTGCATATAATTCCTTCCCCCTCTATACCACATATTTTATTGTTAAGGTTCCAATTTATGGGTCAGGAAATTGATACTCGTGAAATTGATACTCGTATAAATTTCCTAGTTTTCATTACTGTTATAAAACTAAAGACGTGCAGCTTAAACTGATAGTGACTTAATGTCGATATTGGAAAGGCTAAGCAATCATAAGATATATATAGGGAAGGCAATGGGTCTTGGACCCTGTCCAAATCGGTTTTACAAGATCTGGATCCAGGTCCTTGTTTTGTAAACGGATCTGAGATCCAAATCCAACCCACATATCCGTTTTTAAAACTTTTAAAAATATATATAATGATAAATAGTATCTAAAAAAGGTAATAATGTAATAATCTCCTTGTGTAGTGTATAATTTTGAGAATAAATATTAAGTAAACACTAAAGAGTATATCGGTAACAATTATAATAAAGTCGTTACTCCTTAACATTCATATAACGATTAAAAACATGGGAGATTTTTTGTTTTACCTACGCTAAAATTATGTATATATATATATATATATATATATATATATATATATATCTTGTGTAAAAAGTACAAATAATTGACTAAAAAGTATATATTAACTTTTTTCAAATAACAAAATAGTGGATCTGTGGATTGATAGGCTAAAGTCATATCACCTAATCAAAGATAAATCCTAAGTCGTCTAACAACAGTAGTCAAGGGAAGCAGAGTCGAATCCACAGAGAGACAGAGTTTCTAAGTTAATATTCAGACAAATAGCTACTTCAGACAAGATCAGATAAGAATTAGCTGAACTACTAATTAAACTAAAAGCAATATAAAAGTGGGATATAAACTATGGATTAAAGGTCTAGGGCATTAGTTCGGCCCACCATGCTTATACCAATCAAAAAGGTCGAATAACTAAAAATATCTAGGTCTAGAGTCGAACAGTCGGAGCCAATGTTAAGCCTATCATCGGGTCATGAAGCTCTCAATTCAACATATGTAGTACGATCACTCACATAATCAAAATCAATAGTGTGTTCTAAGGCTCAAAAAGTAAGCCTACGATCTGGTCATACTCAAGTTGCTAAACATAGTTCATGAAATTGTATACTAACATAAACTACAAAATAAAGAATGAATCACACTGCAATTGAACTAATCAAAACCTAGAACAAATAGCAATTCAAATATGGACACTAAAACATAAAACCACGATTATATATGATAATTAGCATAAAATAGCTCCGAAGAGCTCCAATGACGCATGATTTAGCTCATAAATAAGGGAGATTACTCTACATAAATACGTGATATCACGGATCTGGGTACTTATTTTTTTAGAACAGACGAATCCGCGACGGAGATGGATATGTCTTTGGGAAACAAATCTGGACAGGATCCAGTCCAGATGCACCCCATTGCCACCTCTAATGATATATGTGTATGTTATGTCAGTTGATGAGCCGTCTAATTGTGTGGTTAGCTACAAGGACACTTCGTAAAACACTAAACTAGGAGGATCATATGTACTTTGGGACGAGTACGTCGACTAATGTAGCTGTTAACATTAACAACGAGGTTAGTGAATTTAATTTTGACCATGAGGTTCTCAACCATGTTATTGAAAAGCATCGAAATGATATTGAAATGAATATCGATTAGATTGAACCTCTTGTGAAAGAATAGGGACCATCAAAACCAAAGTCACCCCAAAAGTCAAATAGAAAGAAATTACTAGTAAGGAAAAGTCCTGTTTATAATGAATCATATAAATCCTTCCCAAATGCCATTTCTACCCCATTACATTCATTCTCAAATGCATCATCCACTAACCAAGAAGACTTTCCGATCCCAACCACCAATTTAGACCTTTCAAACAACACAAAATTCCTAAAAGTACTACTGCTGTCCGGAAATGATTACTAGGAGCTCGTTGTTGGTGACGGTAAAGGCCTAAAATTACTCACTTTGGTTCTCTTTTCTTTTCAAATTCTTTAAAACTACATAATGTTCTTGTTGTTCCTGCTATCTCTAAAAATATTATTTCCATCTCCCAACTCTGTCAAGATAATAATATTTCTATCATTTTCTCATCTACGTCTTTTCTTGTGAAGGATCTCACAACGGGGGCATCTCTATTCCAGGGGCAAATTAAGTCCGGCATCTATGAAGTCCAAACATCTTCTCCTCAAGTTTACACAAGCACAAAAAGTAGTTCTCTTGATTGGCATCATCGTTTCGGACATCCATCTCAAAAAGTGTTTAGGCAACTTATTTCAAATAATGATCTCAATGTTTCTAGTATTTCTACTCTCGATTGTAATTCTTGTGCTTGCAATAAAAGTCATCGCCTTCCATTTTCTATCTCTTCTATTACATCTTCTGCTCCTCTTGAATATGTTTATACCGATCTTTGGACGTCCCCTGTTATTCCCATGATGGTTTCAAATACTATATAATTTTTGTTGATCACTACACTAAATACATTTGGTTATATAATCTTAAACAAAAATCTGACACCAAAAATGTATTCATTCGATATAAAGCTCTTGTTGAAAAATATTTTCAATTACCACTCAAAACTCTATACTCGGACAATGGTGGCGAGTATGAATCCCTTCGCACATTTCTCACCATTGACGGGATTTCCCATTTAACTACTCCTCCTCATACCCCTCAACACAATGGCTATTCGGAACGCCGTCATCGACACATTGTTGAGACCTTCCTTTCTTTACTCACTCACGCAGCCATGCCTCTTAAATACTGGACTCATGCTTGTTCCACCGCCGCCTATCTAATTAACCGTCTACCTACTCCCACTCTCAATAATGACACTCCATATTTCAAACTATTTGGTACTCAACCCAACTATGATAAACTAAGGAGTTTTGGGCGTCTTTGCTATCCATTTCTCAAACCATACACTTCTCATAAACTAGAATTAAAATCCAAACCTTGTGTTTTTATTGGATATTCGCCGACACAAAGTGCCTACTATTGTCTTGAATTCACTTCTGGTCGCATATACACTTCCAGACATGTTCATTTCGTAGAAAATATTTTTCCTTTTTCTAAGCAAAATAAACCCCTTCCATCTCTATCTTCTTTAGTTGAAGAATGGGCTCCCCTCACTTTACCCATTCTGATCACTCCAACTCCTACACTCCCTCTACCAAACACACCCACAACCACACCCCCTGCCATCCTTTCCGCTGCATCAACTGAGTCAGACCACCCCATATTTTCCACTCCAACTACGCCTACCTCCCTCCCTTCCTCTCCTTCTTTCTCACCTTCTAGCATAAACCAAACTACTCCCTCATCACCACAAATGACCACTCGTCTTCAACATGGCATTAGGAAACCAATAACTAAAATGAATTTAAATGCAGAAGTTGTTGAGGTTGAAGTTCCTAAAAATATCACTCAAGCACTCAAAAGTACAGTTTGGATAAAAGCCATGGATGAAGAAATACATGCCCTGGTGAAAAATAAGACTTGGCATCTTGTTCCTTCTTCCCCTTCCCAAAATGTTGTCGGATGCAAATGGATTTTCCGTATAAAGCGAGACAAAGCTGGTAACATTACTCAATACAAGGCAAGGTATGTTGCAAGAGGTTTCAATCAACGGCCGGGAATAGACTATGGTGAAACATTCAGTCCCGTAGTAAAACCCGCAACTGTTAGACTTATTTTATCCCTTGCCGTGAGTCAAGGTTGGCCTTTACGCCAACTCGATATTAACAATGCTTTTCTTCAAGGCACACTCACGGATGATGTGTACACCATTAAACCCCCTGGTTATAGTGATCCCGAAAATCCTACCTACGTGTGTAAACTTAACAAAGCACTCTACGGTCTAAAACAGGCACCAAGAGCATGGTATCACGAATTGCGGCAACATTTGGTTCATTTGGGATTTCGGAACACTATCTCTGACCCCTCTCTATTCACTCTCCACAAAAATGGTAATGTCATATACTTGCTCGTCTACGTCGATGATATTATAGTAACCAGTGATGCACCATCATTTTTAGAAGCCTTCATTAAAAATCTTGCTGCTCGTTTTTCATTAAAAGATTTGGGTGATCTCTCCTATTTTTTAGGAGTGGAAGTCATGCTCCATCCTAATGGTCTTTTCTTAAGTCAAAAAAGGTATATTCAAGAAATACTATGCAAAGCTAACATGGATGAAGCCAAATCAGTTGCAACCCCTATGGCAACGGATCCTTCATTGTCTATTCATGGCGAGCTACTGCCGGACCCAACTAAATACCGCCAACTTATTGGTAGTCTCCAGTATCTTGGTCTAACTCGTCCCGACGTTGCTTTTGCTGTCAACAAGTTAGCTCAATATATGCAACGCCCGACTACTCAACATATGCAAGCACTCCATCGTCTACTAAGGTACCTCAATGGCACGTCTCACATGGGTTTAACTTTGCATAAAAATTCCCCTCTTACTCTTCATGCCTTCTCCGATGCTGATTGGGCTCGAGATAAGGATGATTATATCTCCACAACTGCATACATTGTTTACTTGGGTAGAAATCCCATTTCGTGGTCCTCAAGAAAACAACGTACAAGAGCAAGGTCCTCGACCGAGGCCGAATATCGAGCCGTGGCAAATGCTACTGATGAAATCTTGTGGTTCCGCAACCTGCTTCAAGAACTCAATCACAAAGTCACCACGGCTCCGGTTATCTACTGTGACAATGTAGGGGCTACATATGTAAGTGCCAACCCGATTTTCCACTCAAAAATGAAGCACTTAGGCCTCGACTATCATTTTGTTCGCGAGAATGTCCAACGTGGTCAGCTACGAGTTTCCTATATCTCCACACATGATCAACTAGCAGATGCTCTAACCAAACCCCTGCCACGACAGACCTTTACTGCACTTATCAACAAAATCGGCCTTACCTCTTGGCCGCCCGTTTTGAGGGGGCGTGATAAGGATCAACCTATTATAAGATAATATCTCCTGTTATTGTGTACATATATTATGCCACTAACTAAGGAAATTATATCAGTAAGTTATGCTGTAAATCATAGCCTCATTAGTCTCCTTAATTGTAGGGATACTATTCTTGTATAACCATATTTAGTTTTCTAGCTTGTACTATATATTACGTAATTATTGAATGAGCAAATACAACTTCTATTCAACTCTCTTATACCGTCTAACCACTACAAGTAACTACGAGTGATCAAGATCATGTTGAATCTGATATGGCTGGTGGCATGGGAAGTGGGCAAGAGTTTAGTAATAATGATCAGATTGAAGGTGCGAAGCAGGCTAATGGTTATCATCATTTTTTTTTAACTTCCTTCGTTTTCTTTTAATACAATTTACTTTGGGGGATAACCAAGGATATTTCTGAAATATATACAATGGTTGTTTTGGGAATAGATAAAGTATGAGAAAGAATGTTATAAAAACAAAAAGTATGTAGTGGATGGGTGTTTAATAGAAAAACAAAAGGACAAGTGGGTTTTAAAAATGGAGATAGTAAAAGTGAAAGTGTAACAATTAAAAATAAACGGAAGGATTATAAAAGACACAACAATATTATGGTGGAGGGATGGTTGAAACTCTATTTTTGCATACTTGATGTTGCGGGTTTAAATCTTCATATTGACAATTTTTATATATAAGAAATGACTTAGATAAAATAATATTGAAAGAGGGATGAAGACATGTGGCGGATTACAACTCTTGTCCACACCTTTTAATATATAAGAAATTTTGTTAAAAAAGCCATTATATGTTATAGATTTTGTGAAAAAACACCTTATATAAGATTTTTTCACGATAAAACACCTTACATATATGACATACTTCCTTCGTTTTTATTTAATTGTGACACTTTAGATTCACAGACTCGTAGGCAATTTTTGGAAAGAAAAGAAATAGAGAGAAAAAATGTGGAGATCGATGTGAGACGAGAGAGAGATAGAGAGAGTATATTCACCAGAAAAGAAAGTGTAACATTTAATTTGAAACTTTCGAAAATAGAAAGTATCACATTTAAAGAAAAGGATGAAATATGTCAAATTACACAATTTTTTTGCCATATTATTTTTTTGTCAAAAAAGTCAAAATTTGTGTCATTGACTCTTTGTTTACCTCCCTTATTGTGCATGGAATTTCCGTCTTCAAATTTGGGTTAATATGAGTGACTTTCAATCCCAAAATAGGGCCGGTTCTGAGGGTAGGCCTCGAGTGCGACCGCCTAGGGCCCAATCTTCAAGGGGCCCAAATTAGAAAAAATGTCATATAGTAAAACAAAAATTACTTCGTGCGGGGATACTCCGAGAATACCAAAGAAAAAAAAGAAGAAAGAGAATATTTAGGGACCTTTATTACTTTCTTTTTCCTAAACTTTAACTTCTTAATTCCAATATTTTGCCAATCTCATGAACTTCTTCGTATATTCTCAATAATTTTGAAAAACTATTATCTACATAGAGTATGCCTTAGGATAGACTATTAAGACCAAAAGGTATTAATTTAAAGTAAAAAGGTTTTAGCTCATAATCTTATAACCGTCGATATTTTTACTTAAAAGCATCAGTGTTAGAATTTTATAACTGTTGAACCTTTGGATTCAACACTTTTAACTTAAACATCATACTGTCTAACCATGTACTTATGGATGGACTGCCAAACATAAGTCTCTATATTAATTTTGATATTTGATTTCTTCTTGATTTTATTTTTAAATGTCGTTGTTTCGTAATATCTTTACACATTCTATTAATTTTTTCCCAAAATTTTTACTCTTGTGAACATTTTTTCCTTTCCAAATTCTTAGTTTTCATATGGGTGTTTGGGTATTTTTCATGGATATATATAATTTTCTCTTTTTGGTGATAAATGATGATCTTACCATGGGAAAGACTTTTAGATTATCGGCAATGATGATGGAGTTCAATACTTATGCAATATTTTTAAGAAAAAGAAGTTATTGAAGAAATGAACTAAAGCGTACTAATATAATACTACTATATTTCTAAAGATAAATGCTATATTTGTTTTTGCATAGTTTCGTGACACGACTTCAAAAAGTAATATCTAAAATCAGATATATGGAAAAAAAATTCTATACATTTAGGGCCCATTTTTGGTTTTGTGCCTAGGGCCCCAAAAATGTCAGGAATGGTACTGTCCCCAAAAAAGAAGGAAAAATAGAGGCAAAGGTTAACTTTTTTGCCTAAAAATGATAATAGAGGTATAATTTGATAAATAACAATGTATTAAGTGTTTTCTGAAAAAAATAAATTTAAAAGATAAGTTTTGGCAAAACTAATAACGAAGATAAAATTTGAGGTTGGTTTTCCTAAGAGGTGTAGAATTAGGATGATGGGAGAGAAAAGAGAGAAAAGAGAAAAGAGAAAAGAGAGAAAAGAGAAAAGAGAAAAAAGAAGGCGAATGGTGGAAGCGAGGAGGTGGGGGTGTTGAGTTGTGTTGAGGGGAAACAATAAAAGGAGGAGTTTACTCTTGAATCATAGAAAAGGACAAAAAACAGGAGGAGTCGAGTAACCCAAATGAATCATCCCTGACCTCAAGTCTCTGTCAGTCTGTCACTAACTCTGATTCTTTCTTTCCATCTTCTATTATTATTAATTATAATTAATAGTAGAGTTTGAAGAAGCTAGCTTTTTAACGAAGAACTCTCAGGAGACAGAACCAACTCATTGTTCTCTCTCTAGACTCTAGACTCTAGATCATCATTCAGGTGTGGGTGTGGCAACAGAAGAGAAGAGAAGAGAAGAGAAGAGAAGAGAAAAGAGATTACATATTGTGATAATCGTCGCCGCCTTCCTTATCTCCGATCGTCTCTTTTGTTTCAGCCGCAGCCACAGTCTATAGGCCCAGGTATTTGAGTAATTCTTGTTTGCTAATTAGCCTAATACAGACTCACTTCCTTTGCTTTTTTTACTTTTACAATTTTCTCTATCAATGGAATACTACTCCTACCCCCCATGTCTGTTGTCTGTTGTCTGTTGTCTGTTGTCTGGTCACTGATTTTACCTTTTTAAGACCTTCTTTTCTGTTCCTGCTTACCCATCATTCCTATTACTGCTTCGCTTTTTTTGATTACTTCATTCATTGCTACCTATTTTATCTCACTGCTTACAATTCACTTTATACCCTTTACCTTTCTTATCTCGCTACTCCTAATTTTTAAGTTTCCAATTTTGTTGTCTCTCTCATGAATACATACCTGAAAAACCATGCCTTTTTTTTTTTTTGTTTTTGTTTTTCCAATTATAAATTCGCAATTCAATTGGTGATCCTTTTCTGATTTTAAGTTTTTGTGCATTCAGATATTAAACAAAGTTCTACTCAACAGAGTCAAAGAGAGCGCGTATTGAAACAATCAAATCAAGAATGATGAGAATGTTGGCACAAGTGTTGATGGGGAGTGAAGGAGGGGGTCAATCCCTCTTCTCCACCATCAAAATTGCCATCCTCCCCATTGCTAAAGTCTTTACTATGTGCTTTCTCGGCTTTCTTATGGCCTCTAACTATGTCAACATCCTTCCTACTACCGGCCGCAAATTGCTCAATGGGGTATTCCCCTTTACCTTTTCTTCTCCTTTTTTTATTTTCCTCATTCCCTGTTTTTCTCTTTTTCCATTTGTGTTTTACCAATTATTTTGTCTTCTCATTTTTGTTTTTTTTTTTTTTTAAAATTTTTGCAGCTTGTTTTCACTCTCTTGCTTCCTTGTTTGATATTCTCCCAATTAGGCCAAGCTATTACTCTCCAAAAGATGATCGAATGGTGAATTATTTCTTTCTCATATTTTCTTTTTTGAACAAATATAAGTATTCATGCCACTCATCTCACCACACTAATTATCTTACTATCCTCTTTCTCAGGTGGTTTATTCCCTTCAATGTTGTCCTCGCAACTATTTCAGGCTCACTTATTGGCCTACTTGTCGCAACAGTAGTCCGCCCCCCCTACCCGTTCTTTAAGTTCACCATCGTACATATCGGCATTGGTATACCTTCTTCATGTTTTAACTGAATTACACCCTGCATTGTTGCTTCTGCTGCTTTTGTTTTGTCAGACAAGTACTGTTTCTTATCAATGAGGTGTAGGCAACTAAAACATGTCTTGTTATGCTAGTAGTACTACTTAATTATGGGACTCCAAATTGAAGACCAAAATCAAATTCCGGGCTATAAATACTCTTCGTGGATATATTTTGCGGCAACTGTTTCCTCTTTCTATAATGTGATAATCTGTCTTGTACTCAACTTGCTGCTCTTTTTTTTTTTCTGGACAGGAAACATTGGCAATGTGCCTCTTGTATTAATAGCAGCTTTATGTAGAGATCAGGGTAATCCTTTTGGCGATTCCGACAAGTGCAGTCGAGACGGAACAGCCTATATTTCATTTGGCCAGTGGGTATGTATGTTTTTCATGCTCGCCCAATGCTATTGTACAGGATCTGTTGCTTTCACTGCCAACACCTTTTACCATGGGCATACATGCCGGAGCTCCTAAGCCTCTGCATTTAACTCATATATACTAGAAAATAGAAGTTGTGGACAGTTATTGTGGTACAACTGTCGCGTGCCTACCAGAAATAACTAACTCTAACCCAGTCGAACGCCACATAGAAATGGATTTATTTTATTATTTCTTATGCAAGTTAGAAAACCCTGTTTTTGACAAATTACTAACTGATAACTATATTAATCAATTCAGAAATAAACTACTGATCGAATAATCTAAAGACTCAGATAATAAAGGTAATAAAATAGGGATCGAGAGACATTAGAAAGTAGTTGAGCATTGAATAAAATAAATCATGAACATACCTTAATGTTAACCTATAGATTTTACGCGTCATATCCTAGTTTTCCCTTACAACGTAGATAATTAAAACAAGCTTGGATAATGTAACTTTACAGAATGATAACCTTAGGCAAATAACAAGCTTTAGTCACCGATTACAACGTAGATAGTTAAACAAGCTCTTAACTACCCCTAACATATAATAGCAACCTAGAACAAGCTCTCTCAAACTGCCTAGTAAGCATCATGAAAGATTAAGAAAACAGTCTTTGCCGCATATCTCACAAGCTTGGATAATGTAACTTTATGGAATGATAATCTTAGGCAAATAACAGGCTTTAGTTACCAATTGTACACCTTGACCTAAGTGCTACTTTTGGAGATTAACATGAACAATTACGTATCACAAGTTAACAACCTAGCAAACCACTAGCAAATTGTACTTGAGATTACCAATCGAAAATATGAATACATCAATTGTGGGTATAAATCAGATTATCAAACCAATCAAAGCATAAACTTAATAATATAATATAAAATTCACAACTTTCCTATCCTCACGATCCAACAACCCAATGCTCAATACATCTCCCTACTTAAAGGTACTTTATCCCGAGTTCTGGACATATTGAATATTGAACCAACACAAATTAGATATAGACATTTAGGTAACTATAATCCAACTACATAATTAGATTGATGAATAGGAAAACAGTAAGCTATAAATATTGACAAGTAATTGAAACCAGATTACCACTTGCAATGAAAATCAAACTAAAAATTTGACACTTGTACATATTTTACCAATGTTTAAGCAATAACAAATAACAAATAAAAAATTTCTAATGCTCCCTCCGTAACAAAAATAATGCAACGTTTGGGTTCGACACGGATTCCTAGACAAAATTTGGTAATTGTAATTTAGCTTGGGTATTAAGTGGGAAGGATGAGAGAGAAAAGGTAATTAATGGGCCACCATCTTCACTTCACCAACCACTGCCTACCACCAACAACCAACCACTGCCGACCACCGCCTACCACCAACCAACCACTGCCGACCACCGCCTACCACCAACCAACCACTGCCGATCACCGCCTACCACCAACCAACCACACCGCACCAAAGCCAGCCTACCACCCCAGATTTCGTCCCCCAAAACCAAGACTTTACCCCCAAACCCAGATTTCGTCCCCCAAAACCCAAATTTCTTCCCCCAAACCCATATTTCGTCCCCCAAAACCAAGACTCTACCCCCCAAACCCAGATTTCGTCCACCAAAACCAAGACTCTACCCCCCAAACCCAGATTAAACCCAGATTTTGCGTGGTGGTGGTTAGGGTTGTTAGGTGGTGGTTGTAGTGATGGTGGTGGTGGTTAGGGTTGAGCGTGGTGGTGGTTAGGGTTTTGAAAAAGTGGTTAGGGTTTTGTGGTGGTGGTGGTGTTAGGGTTGAGCGTGGTGGTGGTGTTTGGGGTTGAGCGTGGTGGTGGTGTTTAGGGTTGAGCGTGGTGGTGTTGGGTGAATTTAAGTTGAATTTGGAGTAATTAGGTTAAGAGTTGAAGGAAATTATTAACTTTAATTGATTTGTAGTTAATTATAATGATAATTTAGGATGTTTTAATTATGATTAAGTAATGTCATTTTTGTAATTAAAGCAATTTTTTTTGTTACGGCCAAAAATGGCAAATGTTGCATTTTTTTTGTTACGGAGGGAGTAGCTAATGACAATTAAAATTAAACAAAAACAAAAAGCTTAAAACAAGAACTAATCAAAGTTAAGAATTTGAAACAGAAGTACAACTTGAAATTGAACTAATACTAATCAAAAGCATCAATAGGAAAACTTGATATCTGAGGTAACTACCTTTTTTATCTTCCTTTCGGTACTGTTGCTGGACTCAGAAATAATAGCTCCTGCTGTCTAGTAGAACACTCTTAATATTCCCTAATGTGATACTAACAAAATCAGTAAATCCTCATTGCTGTTGAGTCCCTCCCAAGTCTCACGCCCCTTTCAATTTGGTGATGTTTGTCTTCCAGTTGTAAGCTAATGTGCATGAGATGATAAGTTGATAACCCACAAAGCTCAACATCAATTCTTCCATTTGTTTGCATAATCCAAGTAGCCGAGAGAATTGGTCTTGCCCTTTCTACTTGGCTCAATGAAAGTTGAGCCACATCAACATCCCGACCAAGATATGATGCTAAAAAGGCCTCCCCGAAATGAAATAAATAATAAAGTAATTCACATCTTGGAAGGAAACGACTGAAACAGTCTTTAAGATATAAAACCAGATATAATATCGAGAGTTAAAAGATGATATATATGTGTATTTGAGGTTCAGTGCCTACAAGTTTATATACTTGTTTGTCAGTTTGATCCATGTAAAGGATTATGGCGATGCTCATGTTAGTTGCCATATGTTGACGTGGATATGCATCTATTTATGTATATAAAATTGTAGCTTGTAGTTATTTTTGATATTAGCGCATAAAGTGAAGAAATACAAATAACTTTTTAAAGATTTTACTGATCTTATTGGATTGCAGTTACATTATATACTACTAGTATTGTATGCACGCGATGCGTGCCGTAATATATCAGAAGATCAAAGTTTATGGTGTCAAACAAATATAATAAATTAGCCATCATCTATAATTTAATAGCATCTCTCTTCGAAAATCCGAAAATGTGAATTGTGTTATATAAAAGGTGGAATGGATGAATGTAGACAAAGATGTAAATTGTAAATGCGAATTAGGAATTAAGACTACTTCTTTTCTCTCTTTATTTCTTGCTTTCATATTTATTTTTGCTTTTGACGGATAGTTTCATTGCTGAATTTTTTTAATGGTCTACCCTCTTTCTTTATCGTATAGAAATTTAGCAAAGGGACGGGATACAATTGGAATTTTATGTGGACACGATCTTCTCTCCCCCTTTTCTTATAGTATAGAGATAGAGATGATAGAGATAAGAAACACTATAGAGATATAAATAGATGGAAAAAAAGTCATATTTCTTATCGAAACATTAAACAAAAGTTCTACAATATATGATTGCTCAAGTTTCAATCTGAATCTTTACTTGCTCTAATGTGCTCCGATCCCTTTGTCATCGCAATAATACCCCTTCACATCCTATTGAAAAAGAAATGGAAAATTAGATTGGAAGTTTGAGAATCAAAATGAGAAAGTTACATATTGGAGAGAGGTGAAAAAGGAGCAATTTTTAATAAAAAAAGAACATAAAATTTATGGCTGATTATTAATCATTCATACTATCAAAATCAACCAAACTTAATTAAAACTTAAAAGTGAAGACCCCATATAGTTTAGAAAGAGGGAAAAGTTTACTTGAGAAAATCCATAGAAAATTCATTTGAAGCGAAGGAGGATTTTCCCTTTTTTATTGGACATAAAAAAGTATTTGTGTACATTATCCTCTTCTCTTCGTACTTTCCGTCAATTTCAATAAAACAACAATAAGCCAACTACGGCCAACCAAATAAGTGGAGGGCAAAAATTCATTTATATAATGTACCCAAAAATTTCAATGTATATAATTTAGCCTATATGTATACTAAAATTGATCATTCTTGTTGCAAAAACAGATATAAAATTACTTCAGTAATAGACTTTTGACAATAAAGACAACCATCTCCGATACAATTTCACCATTTTATGTACACAACACAACTCCGTTTTAAAAATAAGAATTATCTGAGGTAAGACCCGTTAAAGACAACAACCTTGATTTCCCAATGTAACCAAGAATCCATAGAAGGTAGAACCATAGAGGAAGGCAAATCAACTCAAGATCTAACCCAAAATCATATAAGTGTAACATTTTCCAACCCAACAATATGGACTAAAATTAAAATTCGTAGAATCCATAAAGAAGGAAAATCAACTCCAATGTTACTTTTTCTAAAATTAAATTTCATATTTCTTCATAATCTCTCTCCTCTCTTCTGAGGATTTTGAAAAGAAGAAAACTTCTGCATGTTGTAGATAAAAACAATCAAGCGGTTACCATATACTACAAAATCAGCAAATCACGCATATTCCTTAGTATTGCGGTTACAAAATCAAGTAACAATTTTTTTGTTTTTTTTGAAATTAAACGGTTAATCCTAATTATACATCAAAATGCCACCACAAAAAATTCAAAAAAATCCAAAAAATAAAACAAAAAAACCCGAGAGAAAACCCATAATTTTTGAACATCTTCAAGGCAATACGTCTCTAACCACTTGCCTACGCACCCTAATTGAAATCATCATTTTGTGTAACATGGGTAATTCTAACCTGTACAATTGCAGACCTTGTGTATAATTTGTACAATTAGAGAAGAATTGCCAATTAGGTCATTTTGTTTTGCTGAAAAATGTAAGAAGTTATTTATGGTTAACCATAGTTTTGAACATCAAACTGAAATTGCAAATGACCTTTTCACTAATAACATCAAATTGACGACATTAAATCACAAACCAACCAACTACAATAACACTTTAAGCTAAAGTAAGAAAGATTAATTACCAAATGCAGAAGCACTAGCTGGACTGAAATTGAACAATTTCGTTTAAAGCTACAACCTTTTAGATTCGTGATGTGAAACATTCAGGCATAAAACAGGTGAAATTAAAAAAAAAAAGCGTTAGCGATTTGAAGAATGCCAAATTCAGGAAACTAAAAGATGAAATTTATGGGGGAGAGTTTGGATGGGGAGGAGAGGCTTGAAGAGAGGAAGTGGAGCAGCAGTTTTGTATTTGAGAGGTAAAAGAAAGTGAGAGTGGTATGAAATTAAAGAGAGAAATGGAGACGTGGGGAAATGAAGGGTAGGTGGAAGGGAAATGTGTGTGTGAGAAGCAGTTTTTTATTATTTTTTTATTTTTTCTTTTTCTATTTTTGGTGTCCCCCACCCTTTCCTTTATATAATAGAGATAATTGCCATTGTTTCAAGCTATCTCTTCATGCTTCCCTTCAAATAATTTATGTTCCTACACTATTTTGAAGCAATGGATATCTCAAGTGTTTGTTTTCCTTTCAGCAGAATATTTTTCCATGTTGAAGTCTGAGCATTCTCCTTGGTTTTTGTCAGGTTGGTGCAATTGTCCTGTATACATATGTATTTCAAATGCTAGCACCGCCTCCTGAAGGTACCTTTGATGTTGAGAGTGGACATGTTCCAATTAAAAGTCAACATCACAATGGAAGTGCAACACCAGAACAAGTTCCTTTACTTTCTCAAGAACCAGGACTGATGGTATCAAATGCATCTGACAAAGGAAAGGCAAGAGTCATTTTACTTTCCTTATAGATTGTTAAGTCATAGCTTGTTGCATTTTTTAATTTGACGTGGTGATTGGTTCTTGATGAGAATAGATTTTCAAGAATATTATTCTTGTTTGCATAATGTCTTTGCCTCACCTACATGTATACTGATTGAATTTACTTGCTTATATGTAATTATCTGTCTCAATAAGGCCATCTTGGAGATGGGGTGCTGTTTTCTTCTTTCCCTTGTGTTGCATCAGTTTAGGATAGATGGTTAACTCTCAGCTTTCCCACCGCATTTACTGTCTTGTATTGCTGCAGCCTCTTTTCCTGCTGGTTTACATTAGGCTCATCTCATCTTTGCTTATAAACAATACAAACAAATTAAAGTTGTCTGGAAGTTTGGGTAGCATTAGCATACTTCGTTTTTGAAGTCCTTCAGGCTTCACATGTTAAATTACTGTTAGTTCGTTCCTCACGGAATTTAGAGATGTATTGACATATACTTTCTATGTTTTTCTAGTTGACTCATGTTGACTTTTGACACCATATACATACTCTACTTTGACTTTCATATTTGATTTATGAGTAAGAAAAGATATAGTCGTGTGAGATCTTGTTAGATTCGTCTCATCATACAATTTCTAAATTTCAACTTCTAAAATTTATCTTAGTGACGACTTAGGATATAAATGATTGAAGTCATGTATTGGCAAAGTGATAAAGGAAAGGTGACAACTAACACTAAGGGCATGCTTGGGATGGGGGTAATTTATTAAGGGGGTAATAAAAGTCAAACATAGGAAAAGTAAGGTATTTAAAGGTAATGATAGAGGGATAGAGTGGTTGTGGAGAGGATAATGTGGTGTTGGTAGAAAAGAAATGGAAGAAGAAGGGGAACTATTACCCTTCATATGAGGGTAATAGTTACCTAGGGGTGGTGGTGGGTAATTATTACCCCCATAATGAGGGTAATAGTTCCCCTCCTCCTTCCATTTCCCTCTACAAACACCACATTATCTTCTCCACCACCACTTTATCTCCTCTATCATCACCTTTAAATACCTTAATTTTTCTATGTTTGACTTTTATTACCCCCTTAATATATTACCCCCATCCCAAGCATGCCCTAAATGGAGTAAGTATACAACTTGTGCTTGCTTTTTTGATGATTATGAAATGAATATTTTAAGTGCCAGGTTCCTGTATATCATCAGGAATGGTAACAGGTATGTTAACCATGACTTAACTATTCAGGAACTGAATTAGAAGGGGCTAACTTGATCTTTTAGAAAGTTCTATGAGAAAGGATATACCAAAGGCCAAATTTTGAATCAACTAGCTGTTGATATCTCAATTTTGAGAATTGAAAATGGCTTTATGATGTCTACAGTAAAACCATGCCAAGGATGCCCAACTAATCTCCCTCTTCGATCCGCATCTTGAGATCTGGCTATTTCTCTGCAGATAACCTAAAATTTGATCTCTGATGACTTGGGTGCGGTTTATCTTATACTCCCTCCGTTTCTTCTTAACGGTTACATTGTATCTTTTGACGCTTGCCAATGCAAAGTTTGAACATATCGAAAATATCGAACATATCTTAGTGATGACTTGGGCTAGTTTTCTATGCAACAAGTGCTTGGACAATTAATATAAATGCAAATTCAAGAAGTCTGATTGCTATTGTGGAAAAAAGGAAGAATTTGGTGGCTGGGGTTTTTCATATATAATTTATTTCAAACAGAGATATCGGATTCCTACTTGCTTTACACCCAATAAGAGTCAAATCTTGGATTCAACTAGTTTAATTGGTAAAATCTTAGAGGCTGGAACCATGATATTGGATCGAATCCTTTTGTTAATCGCCCTACACACCAAAAATAAGGAAGAAAAACAAGTAGAAGTTGCCTCTGTAGTTCTGAGAGACTTAAGTACTTGCTCAAATATAATAAAAATCATTAAACAGTGGAAACGAAAGGTACAAAATGTAGAACTCTTTTTTCGTTTAAATGGTTTCCATGTTAATATGTAGAAACGACATAATAATACTTCTGTAGCTTCTGAGAAATTTATTGCCCATGCAGTGATGTTCATATAAATTTAATTAGGAGATTCTCCACCATAAACAATGTTTGCTTACCCTTTCTTTCTCCATTTTACTAAGCTCTGAGTTGTGCTATGATGCAGATCAAGGAGCTCCTGATGTTCATCTATGACAAGTTAAAGCTCAAACAACTAATACAGCCTCCTATTATTGCCTCTGTAGGTTCATCTTTATATACATGCCTACATCATATATACAGCTTGCACGTGTTTAGTCTTATTGTGTATTATTACTGTATTCAATTGGATGCTTACCTCTTCCCTTGGGTGACTTAGATGTAAAAGTGCAATGCATGCTAAGAAATTGATGATAGTAACTATCTTGTGGATTATAAAAACATTTAGTTTTATATTTAGTCCCTCGCAAACAGCTGCTACTTTCTTTGATTTAGCAGCTTCTATTACCATTGAACAACAACTTACCACTCACTGCTGTAAAATATAAGAAAATGAAAGAAAAAGCATAGCTCAAATTTGGAAAAGTGCCTTGGGCCCATGAGTACTCACTTGCTAGTTGTGACTCGGCTTGTGGCCCATCAACTTAAAGAAATTTTGGTTGTTGCTAAAGGAGAAGATTTAGATGGAAATGTTTTAATGTTTATCTGTATGCACTCAATGTCCAAACATAAACACACATTTATGTGTGTGTGAGCGGCTGAGCGCTCCTTTATCCAAAAAACCTGTTAAAAATTTCAAATTTTTTGTTCCACAACTTATTGGGTTGTCCCTGTTCAAAATATTTTTTGTGTCCTTTTTTCTCTGTAGGTGTGCCCTACTCCCACTCGCTCACTTCTTTCCTCTACCTTTCACTTCTCTAAAGCATATTCGGAACATGTTGTGGCAAATAAATTGGGATGGAGTAATAACATAGTTTTGACGGATCAAATTGTAAACAACAATGTTCCCTTGATTTCTTCCGAAATCTGTCGTATTATAGTATAGAATTGTGACACAACCCTTACTGTACACTTGCATGTTAATTTTAGATTGGAATGGTTCTTTCTCGATAATAGTCTGGTTTTATCTTCTCCAACAATGTTATTAACAGTATTATTGTCATCATTGTTATTATGCTGTAGGTGTTGGCAATGATACTAGGTTGTGTGCCTTTCTTGAAGAGTTTAATCTTTACAACTGATGCTCCACTATATTTTTTCACTGACAGCTGTATGATTCTTGGGTAAGCTTGTATACTTCTTATCTTGAAGGGGTACTATCTGTGTTCAAAAGTGTCTATGTTGTCTCTATATCTATGTATCTATCTATTAATATATATATATGTGCGTATATATATATATATATATATATATATATATATATATATAGGGGTAGGCTCTTGTGAGAATACCCCTCTTATATGAGAACACTCATTTATGTGAGAATAAATCTATACCATTGAATATTTTAGATCCAACGGTTGTGACTTATCCCAAAAACTCAGAATTTGAATGCCCCACCTCCCGTGATATCACGACATTACATTTTCTTCATCTCCTTTGTATCTCTTCACCTCCTCACTCTCTCTCCTCTCACCGTCAATGGTGAACTCATCACCACCAACATACTTCGTGCACCGTCGACACCACCAACGCTACTGGCGACTGACGTCAACAGCCACCGACCACCACCTCATAAAGTTTTATGGTTGCTCAAATCACTCGAACCTTCTCATGTTTTGGCCCCAAAATTGAAGTATGTTGGAGGCTAATTCGTCACTTCCTTACTAAGAAAATGCCAGGGAAATTAGCAACCATAAACTGTAAAATTGAACGTCCATTGTGATTGCCAAAACTCACTCAAATCATACCATTTACTTCTCTGACCCCACCAATTTTAGTGATGCAAAGAACAACTCTAGGTCTTTATATCTGTAAACCCAAAGAAAATAAAAAATAATTATGTATAAGAAAGATCTATATTAAAAAATGTTGCTTTGTTTTTAGTTGGGCCAGTTTTACCATTTTCTGTTAACTTTCCGGAAACATTTATTGATTTAGGCTATCATGTTCTAAAAAAAATGTATTTATGTTTTAAATTTTGGAGTGTTCTCATATAAATAGTTGTTCTCACATAATGGGGGTATTCTCACCGGATCCCACCCCTATATATATATATATATATATATATATATAGTCAAGATCAAGTGAGAAGACCCTTGTGGTGAGAAGTGAGAAGAACTTCGAGTTATAGTACTTCTTACTTAAAGTTATAGCACTTCTCACTTAGAGTTATACCTTCTTTTTTCTCAATTTTTTTTTTGACTTTTTATTCGTTAAAGTTATATCACTTGTTCATTGAATTATACCTCTTCTCAATTCTCAAACGAAAAGCCTTCTCACATGAACTTATCTCTCTCTATATGTATATACTCCCTCCTTTTCAATCTATTTGTTGCATTCATTTTTTCACAGTTTTCGAGATGCGATTTCAAAAACTAATATATCAAATTAGCTATAGGATTAAATTACAAAAATTTTATATTTGGAAAGTACACGTTGAGACGAATCAAAGAAGATCCCACATGAGTATGTTTTTCATTACGTATATAAACTTAAAGACAGTCAAGATTGCAATGTGAATAGTGCTCAAATTCCATATGTAGCAAATAAAATGAGACGGAGGGAATATCTTTTTTTCTTATATTGTAAACGACCTAGGTCGGAAGAAAGAAAAAGAGGTGCCAAATAAATTTATTTGCAGCTCTTGATAATTTCTTGAAAAATTGCTGCTTTTCAAGAATCTAGGGCAGTTTAGTAGGTTACACTACAGTTATTCTGACGGATGATTTTGTGTTTCAGAGAGGCTATGATTCCATGCATTTTGCTGGCATTGGGAGGCAACCTTGTGGATGGTAAGTTTTCTTATTGTAAGGGTTGTATTTGGACCCTGGTCTATAAGGAGAATTATTTAGTAAACGAAGTATAATTCAGTAAAATTAAGTTTCAATGAGTAAGAATCAGTAAACTGTGTAAGAGAAAACAATAGAAAATCAGCAAAAATCACTTTTAATCACTGAAACTAAACTAATTTCAGTTTAGTAAAAAAGAATTTCAATCAATGAATACTCCTTCCGTTTCTCTGTATGCTCCATATGGGTTTGCACAATTTCTAATATTTGGTTAAGTGGAGTGAATGAAAATTTAAATAGTGGGACCAATTACAATTTATATGAGAGTAAAGCAATGGGACGACATAACTAACAAAGAAATGGTGGATTCTTTGGGGACATCAGAAAAGGGAAAACGGTGCATAGAAAAAGGGACTTAGGGAGTATTAGTTTCAGTTTAGTAAGAGTCAGGTGAAGTGGGCCTTTGCTAATATTTTGGAAGAAGATGTGGGAGCTTTTTTCTTATTGTTTGCTCTTAGTGTTGGAATGAACGTAAATTGAAGTAAAAATGAACAAGCCAATGAAATTTGGAAGTTTGTGTGTCATGGGAAAATGAATCACTGATTTGGAAATGATAATCCGGTGCAATGTAGGGTGTGCTCAATTTGTGTTCGCCGATTTGTTCACTAAGGTTATGACATATCTTCTTACAAAGGCCTTTTGGGTGAGAGGTTACAGTCGCCTAAATTTATGCCCAAAAAGAAGAAGGGAGAAAAGATATATAGTAAAAAAAGATCATTCAAACACTCCAAAAATAGTTCAATTAAGCTCTTAACAATACTTTGCTCTCTATTTCACTATTCCTCAGTTGTTTTCAGTTTAGTTCAGTTTAGTTGTTTTCAATTCAGTGGAGAAAATAATCAAAGCAATCATGACCTTGTAACCGCTCTCATCAAACTTATATCCTCGTTACTGGCCAAAAGAGTTGTTGCGAAAAAAATAATCAAACCAGGAAGTAGTTTCTCGGAAATATGCCTTGTTGCCCGATGCCCTAATTGGGCGGACATTCCCAGGGGTCGGGCGAAGTGTCCTGACAGATGAATTTTTTTAATCTCCACTCCCAAGTCGCGACACATAGTTTAGGTCCGTCCTTATTGAGCTTAGTGGATCAGAAGTGATCTGTAAGTGTTGTTATGTGCAGGGCCTGGAAGTTCGAAACTCGGTTTCAGGACAACTGCTGCAATTATCTTTGGGCGATTGGTTTTAGTTCCATCCTCAGGGCTTGGTATAGTGATGCTGGCTGATAAGTTGGGCTTCCTTCCTGCTGGTGACAAGATGTTCAAATTTGTACTGCTTCTCCAACATACAATGCCTACATCTGTGCTTTCAGGTACTTTCACATTGTCTTTTGCACAGCACGTAGGCCGTAGTTATGTGTAGCTTACTGTTCAGTTTTTTTTGTTGTTGGTGTATTGAGTCTCTCTTGATGGCAAAGCCTTGTATTACTTATATATATATCTCAAGAAGTATTGTTGATGGCCCATATATATACTGAATGTTTTGTAGGTGCTGTTGCCAACTTAAGAGGATGTGGGAAGGAATCGGCTGCAATACTTTTCTGGGTTCATATTTTTGCAATAATTTCAATGGCTGGATGGATTGTGCTATACATACACATACTCTTCTGAAAGGGCTTTCTTTGCCTAAACGTAATCTAGTTGTGATTTTTAACTAGAATTCGCTTTCACTTGTCTAGGTCAAATTTTGATTGTTTCTCTCTGAACTTTCCAGAGGTATTTATATTCAAAAGTCTGACCTGCTAGTGCTAGAGGTAATACAGGGCTATTTGGTATTATAAGATGAAGGGTTGATATAATTTTCTTCGCCGAGGTGGAATTTTGAACATCTCTGCCAGCTACAACTTACAAAAGTAATTGGAGTGATCCCTGATGATAACTATAGATGAAAAGAAAAGAAGTGTTGTACAAAGGTCTCTGTAAATGGGTGAACAAGTGAGAAACATTTGATGTTTTAGATTATTTTTATCTACAGATGATAACGGTTTTGATGGAGATGTGGGTAATATAATTTTCTGCACTTGCTAATGCCATCAAATTCTATGCTCAATCATGCGTGCTTTGTATACTATGGACCACATTATCGAAGAAATAAATAACACTAGACACTTACAGGTTTTAAGCAGCTGAAGAATTTCCAGTAGATCACAAGCATGAAATCATTCAATACTTCCCGGAGTTAACCCCAACTAGCACTGTCTCACCTGAAATGACTCGTCAAATTTCAAATAATATATCTTTTTTTATTTTGAGTTTTTAACCATTCACATAGACTACAGGTCTGATAAGTCTTTAATTTAATGGTTGCCCGATGCCTAATAAATTGGCCATGTCAAGGGTCTAAACCGGTAGTTGATTGGATAGTTATTTTAGTTAACATTATTCTAAAGAGGGAGTTATCTTATTTTCTTTACGTTTAATTTCTAATTGTATCCAAATGTTGAAAAATATTTATCCCTGAGGTCAAAGGCATTTCTCTTATTGAATGTTGGAAAAAAATTATCTTCTTTTGGCACTTTCCTCCTTTCCATCCCCTTCTATTTTCATTCTTCCTTTTCCCCAATTCTTTATACAAGAAATTGAACAAAAAACTAGTTTAGATTATATGCTTTCAGCTTGGAAATTATTTTTCACTATAATTGTTTTTGGTCAAACTAATGTAAGTCTAAAAACACCCTTCAATGAGATGGATGATGATTATAAACTCAAGGAAACAAGAACATTCACCAGATCACTTTAAACACTCAAAAATAAGGATAGTAACCAAATCACAAGAACTTACTCAATGATTTGGAGTTTTAGACCAGAGATAAGACTCATGCATTCTCTCCTAAGATAACTCAAAGCAATAAGGGATACTTTAATCTTTAGACAAACACAAAGAGAAAGCTTACAACACAAGAGTTTTTTTAATCACTCATATCTGATTTATTCTCATTATTTGCTCTCCTCATATAGAGGATTAAGCAGCAAAAGCAAGCCAAAAGACTTCAAAACATAACCCTAAAACGTCCAAACATACAAAACGGTTTTGTTCAATAGGCTCCTAAATTCACTCCATGATTACTTCCTAAATAAGTCTGATTAATGTGCCGTAATAGATGAGCCATAATCAGCATATTACTAGCCTAAAATACTCCTAATCACACTCCTAAGGTATTTAAACACTTGCCTAAATGTTACAAGTAATTTCTAAGCTTTATTACATGCTAGAATTAAAAGACAAAAAGCAAATAAAACCCAAACAGAATTTGGACTCTTCACTTCACGTTGGGCTCTTCAACCTCACGTCCATCTTCAATCTCCCAAACAGAACTTGGGCTTTAAGTGTATTACATGAATTGAGTTTAAGGAGGCTTTATGGGCTCCATGGTCAAAGAACCATTGATGTTAAAGAACCGACTTTGGTCCACGAAAACGGGTAAATCGGACAATTTCGAGCAGGGTGATTTTTTTTGACGGGGGCCTTCCCGGGGGTCCCAATAGGGATACTGCAAATTTTGGGGGGCTTCTAACCCCAACATTGCCTCGAAATGTCCTCTTTAGTCGTTTATCGGTATTGGTCGAAATTACGGAGATGGGATTGGAAGGCATCCGATGTCTAGTTTTGGGGCAAGTTAAGGTTCCGAAGGGTCACATACGGCCCAAGGAGGCCCCAAAAAAATTTAGGGCAATTTTCGGTTCCGGGCCCAGGGACGTGGCAGGGCGCGAGTAATAGGGTAAATCGAACAATTTCGAGCATGGTGATTTGGGCCTTCCCGGGGTTCCAATAGGGATAATGCAAATTTTGGGGGGCTTTTGGCCCCTGCATTGCCTCGAAATGGCCTCTCTAGTCGTTTATTGGTATTGGTCGGAATTACGGAGATGGGATTGGAAGGCATCTGATGCCCAATTTTGGGGCAAGTTAAAGTTCCGAAGGGCCTCATATAGGTATGTCAATGGGGCGGGGCGGGGCGGATGTTGACATTCTTATCCCCATCTCCGCCTAAAAAACTCATCCCCATCCCCGCCCCATCACCCATGGCGGGGGAAAATCTTGTCCCCATCCCCGCCCCAACGGGGACAAGATAAAATCTATCCCCGCCCCATCCCCGCGCGACTCCCCGCACCCGCCCCATCCCCGCGCAAATCCCCGCACCCGTCCCATCCCCGCCCCAATCTATTAGGGTTAAGGGAGAGGGAAAACAAAAGTTTAAAAGTAATTTTGGATTTTAGCCTTTGGAAAATAAAAGCATCAAATGAAAGCAGTAAACAGCTAATAACATTTAGGATTTTAGGCATTTGGAGAATACCTATGGCGGGGCTCAGACGGGGCGGGCGGGGATGGGGCGGGGCGTGCGGGGATGGGGTGGCGCGAGCGGGGATGGGGCGGGTATGGACTAACATCCACCCCCGCCCCAGTACCTATGGCGGGGATGGTTTTCATCCCCATCCCCGCCCCATCCCCCGCGAAACCTTCCCCCATCCCTATCTAACTAGGGCGGGTGCTGGGCGGGTCTCCACCAAACCCGCCCCACTGACATATCCCTAGCCTCATACAGCCCAAGAAGACCATAAATATTTTAGGGCAAGTTTCGATTCCGGCCCCCGGGACGTGGCCGGGGCGTGATTAAGTCCACGGAAACGGGTAAATCGGACTATTTCGAGCAGGGTGATATTTTTTGACGGGGGCCTTCCCGGGAGTCCCAATAGGGATAATGCAAATTTTGGGGGGCTTCTGGCCCCTGCGTTGCCTCGAAATGGCCTCTTTAGTCATTTATCGGTATTGGTCGGAATTACGGAGATGGGATAGGAAGGCATCCGGTGCTCAGTTTTAGGGCAAGTTAAGGTTCCGAAGGGCCTCATACGGCCCAAGGAGGCCCTAAAAAAATTTCGGTCAAGTTTTGATTCCGGCCTGACGTGGCCGGGGCGTGAGTAATAGTCCACGAAAACGTGTAAATCGGTCAATTTCGACCATGGTGATTTTTTTTGACGGGGGTCTTCCCGGGGGTCCCAATAGGGATACTGCAAACTTTGGGGGGCTTCTGGCCCCTACATTGCCTCGAAATGTCCTCTTTAGTCGTTTATCTCTATTGGTCGGAATTACGGAGATGGGATTGGAAGGCATCCGGTACTCAGTTTTGGGGCAAGTTAAGGTTCCGAAGGGCCTCATACGGCCCAAGGAATGCCTAATCAAATTTAGGGCAAGTTTTGATTTTGGCCTCGGGGCGTGAGTAATAGTCCACGAAAACGGGTAAATCGGACAATTTTGAGCAAGGTGATTTTTTTGACGGGGGCCTTCCTGGGGGTCACAATAGGGATAATGCAAATTTTGAGGGGCTTTTGGCCCCCGCATTGCCTCGAAATGGCCTCTCTAGTCGTTTATCGGTATTGGTCAGGATTAAGGACATGAGATTGTAAGGCATCCGGTGCCCAATTTTGGGGCAAGTTAAGGTTCCGAAGGGCCTCATAGGGCACAAGGAGGCCCTAAAAATTTAGGGCAATTTTTGATTCCGGCCCCTGCGACGTGGCCGGGGCGTGAGTAATAGTCCACGAAAACGGGTAAATCAGATAATTTCGAGCAGAGTAATTTTTTTTAACGGGGGCCTTCCCCGGGGGTCCCAATAGGGATACTGCAAATTTTGGGGGCTTCTGCCCCTTTATTGCCTCGAAATGGCCTCTTTAGTCGTTTAGCAGTATTGGTCGGAATTACGGAGATGGGATTGGAAGGCATCCGGTGCCCACTTTTGTGGAAAGTTTAGGTTCCGAATGGCCTGATACGGCCCTAGGAGGCCCTAAAAAAATTTAGGGCAAGTTCCGATTCTGGGCCACGTGACGTTGCTGGGCGTGAGTTATTCGTCCACAAAACGGGTAAATGGGAAAAATTTCGAGCAGAGTGATTTTTTTTGACAAGGGGCCTTCCCGGGGGTCCCTATAGGGATAATGCAAATTTTACGAGGCTTCTGGCCCCAGCATTGGCTCGAAATGCCCTCACTAGTCGTTTATCGATAGTGGTCGGAATTACGGAGATAGGATAGGAAGGCATCCGATGCCCAGTTTCGGGACAAGTTAAGGTTCCAAAGGGCATCATACGGCCCAATGAGGCCCTAAAAATATTTAGGGCAATTTTTGATTCCGGCACCTGGGACGTGGCCGAGGCGTGAGTAATAGTCCACGAAAACGGTTAAATCGGGAAATTTCGAGCAGGGTGATGTTTTTAGACGGGGTCACCCGGGGGTCCCAATAGGGATACTGCAATTTTTGGGGGGCTTCTAGCCCCTGCATTGACTCGAAATATCCTCTTTAGTCGTTTATCAGTATTGGTCGGAATTACGAAGATGGGATTGAAAGGCATCCGCTGCCCAGTTTTAGGGCAAGTTAAGGTTACGAAGGGCCTCATACGGCCCAAGGAGGCCCAAAAAAAATTTCGGACAATTTCAAGCAGGGTGATTTTTTTAACGGGGGGCCTTCTAGGGGGTCTTAATAGGGATACTGCAATTTTGGGGGGCTTCTGGCCCCTGCACTGCCTCGAAATGGCCTCGTTAGTCGTTTATCGGTATTGGTCGGAATTACGGAGATGGGATTGGAAGGCATCCGATGCCCATTTTTGGGGCAAGTTAAGGTTCCGAAGGGCCTCATACGGCCCAAGGAGGCCCTAAAAAAATTTACTGCATGTTTCAGTTCCGGGCCCCGGGACGTGGCGGGGGCGTGAGTAATTGTTCAAGAAAACATGTAAATCGGACAATTTCAAGTCGGGTGATTTTTTTTGACGGGAACCTTCTCGAGGGTCCCAATAGGAATAATGCAAATTTTGGAGGGCTTTTGGCCCCTGCATTGCCTCGTAATGGCCTCTCTAGTCGTTTACCGGTATTGGTCGGAATTACGGAGATGGGATTGGAAGGCATCCGGTGCCCAATTTTGGGGCAAGTTAAGGTTCCAAAGGGCCTCATACGTCCCAAGGAGGCCCTAAAAAAGTTTAGGGCAAGTTTCGGTTTCGGGCCCCGAAATGTGGCGAGGGCATGAGTAATAGTCCACGAAAACGTGTAAATCGGACAATTTCAAGAAGGGTGATTTTTTGAAGTAGGTCTTCCCGGGGGTCTTAATAGGGATACTGCAAAAGGGCCTCTAAATAACCTCCCGAATCGGTTATCGGTATTGGTCGAAATTACTGAAGTGGGATTGGAAGGCATCCGGTGCCCGATTTTGGGGCATGTCACTGTTCCAAAGGGCCTCATATGGCCCAAGGAGGCCCTAAAAATATTTTGGGCAAGATCCGACTCCGGGCCCCGGCGCGTGAGTAATAATCCACGAAAACAGGTATATCAGAACATTTTTGGGGCAGGGTGATTTTTTTTGGCGAGTGCCTTCTCTGGGGTTCTAATAGGGTCTCTGAAAATTTTGGGGGCTTCTTGCCCTAAAAGGGCCTCTAAATGGCCTCCCGAGTCGGTTATCGGTATTGGTCGGAATTACGGAGGTGGGATTGGAAGGCATCCGGTGCCCGATTTTGGGGCATTTTTAGGTTCCAAAGGGCCTCATATGGCCCAAGGAGGCCCTTAAATTTTTTTGGGCAAGATCCGAATCCTGACCCCGGGACGTGGCCGAGGAGTGAGAAATAGTACACAAAAACGGGTAAATCGGAATATTTTCGGGCAGGGTGATGTTTTTTGACGGGTGGCTTTTCGGGGGTCCCAATAGGGTCTCTGTAAATTTTGGGGGGCTTCTTGCCCCAAACGGGCCTCTAAATGGCCTCCCGAATTGGCTATCGGTATTGGTCGTAATTACGGAGATGGGATTGGAAGTCATCCGGTGCTCGGTTTTTGGGCATGTTAAGGTTCCAAAGGGCCTCATACGGCCCAAGGAGGCCCTAAAATTTTTTTGGGCAAGATCCGACTCTGGGCCCCGGGACGTGGCCGGGACGTGAGTAATAGTCCACGAAAACGGGTAAATCGAAACATTTTCGGGAAGGGTGATTTTTATACGGGTTCCTTCCCGGGGGTCTCAATAGGGTCTCTGTAAATTTTGGGGGGCTTCTTGCACCAAAAGGACCTCTAAATGGCCTCTCGAGTCAGTCATCGTTATTGGTCGGAATTACGGAGGTTGGATTGGAAGGCATCCGGTGCCCTGTTTTGGGTCATGTTACTGTTCCAAAGGGCCTCATATGGCCCAAGGAGGCCCTAAAATTTTTTTGGGCAAGATCAGACTCTGGGCCCCGTGACGTGGCCGAGGCGTGAGTATTAGTCCACGAAAATGGGTAAATCGGAACATTTTCGGGCAGGGTGATGTTTTTTGACGGGTGCCTTCCCGGAGGTCCTAATAGGGTCTCCCGAGTCGGTTATCGGTATTAGTCGGAATTACGGAGGTGGGATTGGAAGGCATCTGATGCCCGGTTTTGGGGCATGTTAAGGTTCCAAAGGGCCTCATCATATGGACCAAGGAGGCCCTATAAATTTTTTGGGCAAGATGCGTCTCCGCGCCGTGGGACGTGGCCGGGGCGTGAGTAATAGTCCACGAAAACAGGTAAATCGGAACATTTTCGGACATGGTAATATTTTTTGACAGGTGCCTTCCCAGGGGTCTCAATAGGATCTCTGTAAATTTTGGGGGGCTTCTTGCCCCAAAAGGGCCTCTAAATGGCCTCCCGAGTCGGTCATCGGTATTGGTCGGAATTACGGAGGTGGGTTTGGAAGGCATCGGGTGCCCGGTTTTGAGGCATGTTAAGGTTCCAAAGTGCCTCATATGGCCCAAGGAGGCCCTAAAAATTTTTGGGCAAGATCCGACTCCGGGCCCCGGGACGTGGCTGAGGCGTGAGTAATAGTCCACGAAAACGGGTAAATCGGAACATTTTCGGGCAAGGTGGTTTTTTTTCATGGGTGCCTTCCCGGGGGTCCCATTATGGTCTCCGTAATTTTTAGGGGGTTTCTGGCCCCAAAAGGGCCTCTAAATGGTGTCCCGTGTCGGTTATCGATATTGGTCGGAATTACGGAGGTGGGATTGGAAAGCATCTTGTGCCCGATTTTGGGCATTTTAAGGTTCCAAATGGCCTCATATGGCCCAAGGAGGCCCTAAATATTTTTGGGCAAGATGCGACTCCGGGTCCCGGGACGTGGCCTTGGCGTGAGTAATAATGCACGAAAACAGGTATATCAGAACATTTTTGGGGCAGGGTGATTTTTTTTGGCGGGTGCCTTCTCATGGGTCCTAATAGGGTCTCCGAAAATTTTGGGGGGCTTCTTGCCCCAAAAGGGCCTCTAAATGGCCTCCCGAGTCGGTTATCGGTATTGGTCGGAATTACGGAGGTGGGATTGGAAGGCATCCGGTGCCCGGTTTTAGGGCATGTTAAGTTTTCAAAGGGCGTCATATGGCCCAACGAGGCCCTAAAAATATTTTGGGCAAGATGCGACTCCGGGCCCCAGGACGTGGACGGGGCGTGAGTAATAGTCCACGAAAACGGGTAAATCGGAACATTTTCGGACAGGGTGATTTATTTTGACAGGTGCCTACCCGGGGGTCCCAATAGGATCTTTGTAAATTTTGGTGGGCTTATTGCCCCAAAAGGGCCTCTAAATGGCCTCCCGAGTCGGTTATCGGTATTGGTCGGAATTACGGAGGTGGGATTGGAAGGCATCCGGTGCCCGATTTTGGGGCATGTTAGGTTACAAAGTGCCTCATATGGCCCAAGAAGGCCCTAAAAAATTTTGGGCAAAATCCGACTCCAAACCCCGGGACGTGGCCGAGGCGTGAGTAATAGTCCACGAAAACGAGTAAATCAGAACATTTTTGGACAGGGTGATTTTTTTGACAGGTGCCTTCCCGGGTGTCCCAATAGGAACTCTGTAAATTTTGGGGGGCTTCTTGCCCCAAATGGGCCTCTAAATGGCCTCCCGAGTCGGTTATCGGTATTGGTGAGAATTACGGAGGTGGGATTGGAAGGCATCCGGTGTCCACTTTTGGGGCATGTTAAGGTTCCAAAGGGCCTCATATGGCCCAAGGAGGCCCTAAAAATATTTTGGTCAAGATGCGACTCCGGGCCCCGGGACGTGGTCTGGGCGTAAGTAATAGTCCACGAAAACGGGTAAATCGGAACATTTTCGGAGAAGTTGATTTTTTTGACAGATGCCTTCCCGGGGGTCCCAATAGGATCTCTGTAAATTTTGGGGGGCTTCTTGCCCCGAAAGGGCCTCTAAATGGCCTCTCGAGTCGGTTATCAGTATTGGACGGAATTACGGAGGTGGGATTGGAAGGCATCCGGTGCCCGGTTTTGGGTTATGTTACTGTTCCAAAGGGCCTCATATGGCCCAAGGAGGCCCTAAAAATTTTTTGGGCAAGATCCGACTCCGGGCCCCGTGACCTGGCCGAGGCGTGAGTAATAGTCCACGAAAACAGGTAAATCGGAACATTTTCGGTCAAGGTGGTTTTTTTTGATGGGTGCCTTCCCGGAGGTCCCATTTGGGTCTCTGTAATTTTTGGGGGGTTGCTGGCCCCAAAAGGGCCTCTAAATGGCCTCCCGTGTCGGTTGTCGGTATTGGTCGGAAATACGGAGGTGGGATTGGAAAGCATCTGGTGCCCGGTTTTGGGCGTTTTAAGGTTCCAAAGGGCCTCATATGGCCTAAGGAGGCCCTAAATTTTTTTGGGCAAGATGCGACTCTGGCTCCGGGGCGTGAGTAATAATCCACGAAAACAGGTATATCAGAACATTTTTGGCGCAGGGTGATTTTTTTTAGCGGGTGCGTTCTCAGGGGTCCCAATAGGGTCTCTGAAAATTTTGGGGGGTTCTTGCCCCAAAAGGGCCTCTAAATGGCCTCCCGAGTCGGTTATCGGTATTGGTCGGAATTACGGAGGTCGGATTGGAAGGCATCCGGTGCCCGATTTTAGGGCATCTTAAGTTTCCAAAGGGCCTCATATGGCCCAAGGATGCCCTAAAAATATTTTGGGCAAGATGCGACTCCGGACCCCAGGACGTGGCCGGGGCGTGAGTAATAGTCCACGAAAACGGGTAAATCGGATCATTTTCGGGCAGGGTGATGTTTTTAAACGGGTGCCTTCCCGGGGGTCCCAATAGGTTCTTTGTAAATTTTGGGGGTTTGCTGGCCCCAAAAGGGCTCTAAATGGACTCCCGAGTCGGTTATCGGTATTGGTCGGAATTACGGAGGTGGGATTGGAAGGCATCTGGTGCCCGATTTTGGGGCATTTTAAGGTTCCAAAGGGCCTCATATGGCCCAAGGAGGCCCTAAAATTTTTTTGGGCAAGATGCGACTATGGGCCCCAGGACGTGGTCTGGGCGTGAGCAATAGCCACGAAAACGGGTAAATCGCAACATTTTCGGGCAGGGTAATTTTTTTTGACGGGTGCCTTCCTAGGGTTCCCAATAAGGTCTCTATAAATTTTGCGGGGCTTCTTGCCCCAAAAGGACCTCTAAATCGCCTCCCGATTTGGTTATCATTATTGGTCGGAATTACGGAGGTGGGAATTGAATGCATCCGGTGCCCGGTTTTGGGGCATGTTAGGTTCCAAAGTGCCTCATATGGCCCAAGAAGGCCCTAAAAATTTTTGGGTAAGATCCGACTCCAGTCCCCGGGACGTGGCCGAGGCGTGAGTAACAGTCCATGAAAACGGGTAAATCGAAACATTTTCTGACTGGGTGATTTTTTTTGACAGGTGTGTTCCCGGGGGTCCAAATAGGATCTCTGTAAATTTTGGGGGGCATCTTGCCCCGGAAGTGCCTCTAAATGGCCTCCCGAGTCGGTTATCTGTATTGGTCGGAATTACGGAGGTAGGATTGGAAGGCATCCGGTCCCAGGTTTTGGGGCATGTTACTGTTCCAAAGTGCCTCATATGGCCCAAGGAGGCCCTAAAAATTTTTTGGGCAAGATCCGACCCCAGGCCCAGGGACGTGGTCGGTGCGTGAGTAATTGTCCACGAAAACGGGTAAATCAGAACATTTTTGGCAGGGTAATTTTTTTGACAGGTGACCTTCCTGGGGGTCCCAATAGGGTCTCTGTGATTATTGGGGGCTTTTTGCCCCAAATGGGTCTTTAAATGGCCTCCAGAGATGGTTATCGGTATTGGTCGGAATTACGAAGGTGGGATTGGAAGGCCTCAGGTGCCCAGTTTTTGGGCATGTTAATGTTCCAAATGGCCTCATATGGCCCAAGGAGGCCCTAACAAATTTTCGGGCAAGATCCGACTCTTGGCCCCGGGGCGTGAGTAATAGTCCACGAAAACGGGTAAATCGGAACATTTTCGGAATGAGTGATTTTTTTTGACAGGTGCCTACCCGCGGGTCCCAATAGGGTCTCTGTAAATTTTGGGGGCTGCTGGCTCCAAAAGGGCCTCTAAATGGCCTCCCGAGTCGGTTATCGGTATTGGTCGGAATTACGGAGGTGGGATTGGAAGGCATCCGGTGCCTACTTTTGGGGCATGTTAAGGTTCCAAAGGGCCTCATATAGCCCAAGGAGACCCTAAAAATATTTTGGTCTACATGCGACTCCAGGCAACGAGACATGGCCGGGGCGTAATAGTCCACGAAAACGGGTAAATCGGAACATTTTCAGACAAATTGATTTTTTTGACGGTTTCCTTCCCGGGGGTCCCAATAGGGTCCCTGTAAATTTTGGGGGCTGCTGGCCCCAAAAGGGCCTCTAATTGGCCTCCCGAGTCGGTTATCGGTATTGGTCGGAATTACGGATGTGGGATTGGAAGCCATCAGGTGCCCGGTTTATGGGCATGTTACTCTTCCAAAGGGCCTCATAAGGCCCAAGGAGGCCCTAAAAAAATTTTGGGCAAGATCTGACTCCGGGCCCTGGGACGTGGCTGGGGCGTGAGTAATAGTACACGAAAACGGGTAAACCGGAACATTTTTGGGCAAGGTGATGTTTTATAACAGGTGCCTTCCAGGGGGTCCCAATAGGGCCTCAGTAAATTGTGGGGGGCTTCTTGCACCAAAAGGGCCTCTAAATGGCTTCCCGAGTCGGTTATCGGTATTGGTCGGAATTACGGAGGTGGGATTGGAAGGCATCCGGTGCCCGGTTTTTGGGCATGTTAAGGTTCCAAAGGGCCTCATATGGCCCCAGGAGGCCGTAAATTTTTTTTGGACAAGATTCGACTCCGGGCCCTGGGACGTGGCCGTGGCGTGAGTAATAGTCCACGAAAACGGGTAAATCGAAACATTTTCTGACAGGGTGATTTTTTTTGACAAGTGCCTTCCCGGGGGTCCCAATAGGATCTCTGTAAATTTTGGGGGGCTTCTTGCCCCAAAAGGGCTTCTAAATGGTCTCCCGAGTCGGTTATCGGTATTGGTTGGAATTACGGAGGTGGCATTGTAAGGCATCTGGTGCCAGGTTTTGGGGCATGTGTACTGTTCCAAAGTTCCTCATATGGCCCAAGGAGGCCCTAAAAATTTGTTTGGCAAGATCCGACTCTGGGCCCCGGAACGTGGCCAGAGCGTGAGTAACAGTCCACGAAAACGGGTAAATCGGAACATTTTCGGCAGGGTTATTTTTTTAACAAGTGCCTTCCTGGGGTCCCAATAGGGTCTCTGTAATTATTGGGGGCTTTTGGCCCCAAAAGGGCCTCTAAATGGCCTCCCGAGACGGTTATTGGTATTGGTCGGAATTAAGAAGGTGGGATGGGAAGGCTCGGGTGCCCGGTTTTTTGGCATGTTAAGGTTCCAAAGGGCCTCATATGGCCCAAGGAGGCCCTAAATATTTTTTGGGCAAGATCCGACTCCCGGCCCCGGGGCGTGATTAATAGTCCACGAAAACGGGTAAATCGGAACATTTTCGGACAGGGTGATTTTTTTTGACAGGTGCCTTCCCGGGGGTCCCAATAGTATCTCTGTAAATTTTGGGGGGCTTCTTGCCCCAAAAGGGCCTCTAAATGGCCTCCCGAGTCGGTTATCGGTATTGGTCGGAATTACGGAGGTGGGATTGGAAGGCAACCGGTGCCCGGTTTTGAGGCATGATAAGGTTCCAAAGTGCCTCATATGGCCCAAGGAGGCCCTAAAATTTATTGGGCAAGATCCGACTCAGGGCCCCGGGCCGTGGCCGGGGCGTGAGTAATAGTCCACGAAAACGGGTAAATCGGAACATTTTCGGACAGGGTGATTTGGTTTTGACGGGTGCCTTCCCGGGGGTCCCAGTAGGATATCTGTAAATTTTGGGCGGCTTCTTGCCTCAAAAGGGCCTCTAAATGGCCTCCTGAGTTGGTTATCGGTATTGGTCGGAATTACGGAGGGGGGATTGGAAGGCATTCGGTGCCCGGTTTTGGGGCATGATAAGGTTCCAAAGTATGGCCCAAGGAGGCCCTAAAATTTTTTAGGCATAATCCGACTCCGGGCCCCGGGACGTGGCGGGGCGTTAGTAATAATCCACGAAAACGGGTAAATCGGAACATTTTTGGGCGGGGTGATTTTATTTGACGGGTGCCTTCTCATGGGTCCCAACAGGGTCTCTGAAAATTTTGGGGGGCTTCTAAATGGCCTCCCGAGTCGGTTATCGGTATTGGTCGGAATTATGGAGGTGGGATTTGAAGCCATCCTTTGCCATGTTATGCCATGTTACTGTTCCAAAAGGCCTCATATGGCCATGGAGGCCCTAAAAGAACTTTGGGCAAGATCTGACCCTGGGCCCCAGGACGTGGCCGGGGCGTGAGTAGTAGTCCACGAAAACGGGTAAATCAGAACATTTTCGGGCAGGGTGATTTTTTTTGAAAGGTGCCTTCCCGGGGGTCCCAATAGGGTCTCTGTAAATTTTGGGGGCTGCTGGCTCCAAAGGGCCTCTAAATGGCCTCCCGAGTCGGTTATCGGTATTGGTCGGAATTACGGAGGTGGGATTGGAAGGCATCCGGTGCCTACTTTTGGGGCATGTTAAGGTTCCAAAGGGCCTCATATAGCCCAAGGAGGCCCTAAAAATATTTTGGTCAACATGAGACTCCGGGCTCCGAAACGTGGCCGGGGCGTGAGTAATAGTGCACGAAAACGGGTAAATCGGAACATTTTCGGGCAGGGTGATTTTTTTGACGGGTGCCTTCCCGGGGGTCCCAATAGGGTCTCTGTAAATTTTAGGGGCTGCTTGCCCCAAAAGGGTCTCTAAATGGCCTCCCGAGTCGGTTATCGGTATTGATCGGAATTACGGAGGTGGGATCGGAAGGCATCCGGTGCCCGGTTTTTGGGCATGTTAAGGTTCCAAAGGGCCTCATATGGCCCAAGGAGGCCCTACAAATTTTTGGGCAAGATGCGACTCCGGGCCCTGGGACGTGACCGGGGCGTGAGTAATAGTCCACGAAAACGAGTAAATCGGAACATTTTCGAAAAGGGTGATTTTTTTTGACAGGTGCCTTCCCGGGGGTCCTAATAGGATCTCTGTAAATTTTGGGGGGCTTCTTGCCCCAAAAGGGCTTCTAAATGTCGTCCCGAGTCGGTTATCGGTATTGGTCGGAATTACGGAGGTTGGATTGGAAGCCATCCTTTGCCATGTTTTGGGGCATGTTACTGTTCTAAAGTGCCTCAAATGGCCCAAGGAGGCCCTAAAAATTTTTTGGTCAAGATCCGACTCCAGGCCCCGGGGCGTGAGTAATAGTCCACGAAAACAGGTAAATCGGAACATTTTTGGCAGTGTGATTTTTTTTGACGGGTGCCTTCCCAGGGGTTCTTATAGGGTCTCTGTAAATTTTGGGGGGCTGCTGGCCCCAAAAGAGCCTCTAAATGGCCACCCGAGTCGGTTATCGGTATTGGTCGGAATTACGGAGGTGGGAGGTAAATCGAAATATTTTCGGACAGGGTGATTTTTTTTTGACGGGTGCCTTCCCGGGGGTCCCAATAGGGTCTCTATATATTTTGGGGGCTTCTTGCCCCAAAAGGGCCTCTAGATGGCCTCACGAGATGGTTATCGATGCTGGTAGGAATTACGGAAGTGGGATTGGAAGGCATACGGTGCCCGGTTTTGGGGCATTTTAAGGTTGCAAAGGGCCTCATATGGCCCAAGGAGGCCCTAAAGTTTTTTTGGGCAAGATCCGACTCCGGGCCCTGTGACGTGGCCGGGGCGTGAGTGTTCACGAAAACGGGTAAATCGGAACATTTTTGTGCAGGGTGATTTTTTTTGACGGGTGCCTTCCCTGGGTTCCAAATAGGGTCTCTGTAAATTTTGGGGGCTGCTGGCCCCAAAAGGGCCTCTAAATGGCCTCCCGAGTCGGTTATCTGTATTGTTCGGAATTACGAAGGTGGGATTGGAAGGCATCCGGTGCCCACTTTTGGGGCATGTTAAGGTTCCAAAGGGCCTCATATAGCCCAAGGAGGCCCTAAAAATATATTGGTCAACATGCGACTCCGGGCTCCGAGACGTGGCCGGGCGTGAGTAATAGTCCACGAAAACGGGTAAATCGGAACATTTTTGGGCAGGGTGATTTTTTTTGACGGGTGCCTTCCCGGGGGTCCCAATAGGGTCTGTGTAAATTTTGGGGGCTGCTGGCCCCAAAAGGGCCTCCAAATGGCCTCCCGAGTCGGTTATCGATATTAGTCGGAATTACGGAGGTGGGATTGGAAGGCATCTGGTGCCCGATTTTGGGGCATGTTAAGGTTCCAAACGGCCTCATATGGCCCAAGGAGGCCCTAAAAAATTTTTGGGCCAGATGCGACTCTGGGCCCCGTGACGTGGCCGGGGCGTGAGTAATTGTCCACGAAAACGGGTAAATCAGAACATTTTTCGGGCAGGGTGATTTTTTTCGATAGGTGCCTTCCCGGGGGTCCCAATAGGGTCTCAGTTAATTTTGGGGGGCTTCTTGCCCCAAAAAGGCCTCTAAATTGGCTCCCGAGTCGGTGATCGGTATTGGTCGGAATTACGGAGGTGGGATTGGAAGGCATCCGGTGCCCGATTTTGGGACATGTTTAGGTTCCAAAGGGCCTCATTTGGCCCAAGGAGGCCCTAAATAATATTGGGGCAAGATCCGACTCCGGGCCCCGGGACGTGGCCGAGTCGTTAGTAATAGTCCACGAAAACGGGTAAATCGGAACATTTTTGGGGCAGGGTGATTCTTTTTGACGGGTGCCTTCTCGGGGTCTCAATAGGGTCTCTATAAATTTTGGGGGGCTGCTGGCCCTAATTGGGCCTCTAAATGGCCTCCCGAGTCGGTTATCGGTATTGGTCGAAATTACGGAGGTGGGATTAGAAGGCATCCGGTGCCTGATTTTGGGGCATGTTAAGGTTCCAAAGGGCCTCATTTGGCCCTAAAAATTTTTTTGGGCAAAATCCGACTCAAGGCCCCTGGACATTTCTGGGGCTTGAGTTAATAGTCCAAAAAAACGGGTAAATCAGAATATTTTCGGGCATGGTGATTTTTTTTTACGGGTGCCTTCTCGGGGGTCCCAATAGGGTCTCTGTAAATTTTGGGGGGCTTCTTGCCCCAAAAGGGCCTCTAAATGGCCTCCCGAGTGTGTTATCAGTATTGGTCGGAATTACGGAGGTGGTACTAAAAGGGCATGTTAAGGTTCCAAAAAGCCTCATATGGCCCAAGGTGGCGCTAATAAAATATTGGGCAAGCTCCGACTCCGGGCGCCGGGATGTGGGCGTGGCGTGAGTAATAGTCCACGAAAACGGGTAAATCGGAACATTTTAGGGTTGGGTGATTTTTTTTTGACGGGTTCCTTCCCTAGGGTCCCAATTGGGTCTCAGTAAATTTAGGGGGGCTGCTGGCCTCAAAAGGGCCTCTAAATAGCCTCTCGAGTCGGTTATCGGTATTGGTCGGATTGATGGAGGTGGGATTGGAAGGCATCCGGTGCCCGGTTTTGGGGCATGTTAAGGTTCCAAAGGGCCTCATATGGTCCAAGGAGGTCCTAAAATTTTTTTGGGTAAGATCCGACTCCAGGCCCCATGACCTGTCCGTGGCGTGAGTAATAGTTCACGAAAACGGGTAAATCAGAACATTTTTTGGCAGGGTGATTTTTTTTGACGGGTGCCTTCCGGGGGTCCCAACAAGGTCTATGTAAATTTTGGGGGGCTGCTGGCCCAAAAAGGGCCTCTAAATGGCCTCCCGAGTCGGTTATCGATAACGGTCGGAATTACGGAGGTTGGAGGTAAATCGGAATATTTTCGGACAGGGTGAGTTTTTTTTACGGATGCCTTCCCGGGGGTCCCAATAGGGTCTCTGTAAATTTTGGGGGCTTCTTGCCCCTAAAGGGCCTCTAAATGGCCTCACGAGTTGGTTATCGATATTGGTCGGAATTACGAAGGTGGGATTGGAAGGCATCCGTTGCCCGGTTTTGGGGCATGTTAAGGTTCCAAAGGGCCTCATATGGCCCAAGGATTTGGGCAAGATCCGACTCCGGGGCCCGGGACGTGGCCGGGGCGTGAGTGTTCAGGAAAACGGGTAAATCGGAACATTTTCTGGCAGGGTGATTTTTTTTGACGGGTGCCTTCCCTGGGGTCCCAATAGGGTCTCTGTAAATTTTGGGGGGCTTCTGGCCCCAAAAGGGCCTCTAAATGGCCTCCCGAGTCGGTTATCGGTATTGGTCGAAATTACGGAGGTGGGATTGTAAGGCATCTGGTGCCCGATTTTGGGGAATGTTAAGGTTCCAAAGGGCCTTATATGGCCCTAAAATGCCCTATAAAAATTTTGCTCAGGATCCGACTCTAGGCCCCGGGACGTGGCCGGGGCGTGATCAATAGTCCACGAAAACATGTAATTCAGAACATTTTTGGGCAAGGCGATTTTTTTTTACGGGTGCCTTCCTGGTGGTCCCAATAGGGTCTATGTAAATTTTGGGGGGTTGCTGGCTCAAAAGGGCCTCTAAATGGCCTCCCGAGTCGGTTATCGGTATTGGTTGGAATTACGGAGGTGGGATTGGAAGCCATCCTTTGCCAGGTTATGGCATGTTACTTTTCCAAAAGGCCTCATATGGCCCAATGAGGCCCTAAAATAATTTTGGGCAAGATCCGACCCCGGGCCCCAGGACGTGGCTGGGCCGTGAGTTGTAGGCCACGAAAACGGGTAAATCAGAACATTTTCGGGTAAAGTGATGTCTTTTTGACGTGTGCCTTCCCGGGGGTCCCAATAGGGTCTCTGTATATTTTGGGGGCTGTTGGCCCCAAAAGGGCCTCTAAATGGCCTCCCGAGTCGGTTATCGGTATTAGTCCGAATTACGGAGGTGTGATTGGAAAGCATCCGGTGCCCACTTTTGGGGCATGTTAAGGTTCCAAAGGGCCTCATATAGCCCAAGGAGGCCCTAAAAATATTTTGGTCAACATGCGACTCCAGGCCCCGACACGTGGCCGGGGCGTGAGTAATAGTCCACGAAAACGGTTAAATCGGAACATTTTCTGGCAGGGTGATTTTTTTTGACGGGTGCCTTCCCGGGGTCCCAATAGGGTCTCTGTAAATTTTGGGGGCTGCTGGCCCCAAAAGGAACTCTAAATGGCCTCCCGAGTCGGTTATCGGTATTGGTCGGAATTACGGAGGTGGGATTGGAAGGCATCCGGTGCCCGGTTTTTGGGCATGTTAAGGTTCCAAAGGGCCTCATATGGCCCAAGGAGACCCTAAAATATTAATTGGGCGAGATGCGACTCCGGGCCCCGGGACGTGGCCGGGGCGTGACTAATAGTCCACGAAAACGAGTAAATCGGAACATTTTCGGACAAGGTGATTTTTTTTGACAGGTGCCTTCCCGTGGGTCCCAATTGGATCTCTGTAAATTTCGGGGGGCTTCTTGCCCCCAAAAGGGCTTCTAAATGTCCTCCCGAGTCGGTTATCGGTATTTGTCGGAATTACGGAGGTGGGATTGGAAGCCATCCTTTGCCAGGTTTTGGGGCATGTTACTGTTCCAAAGGTCCTCATATGGCCCAAGGAGTCCCTAAAATTTTTTGGTCAATATCCGACTCCGGGCCTCGGAACATGGCCGGGGCGTGAGTAATAGTCCATGAAAACAGGTAAATCGGAACATTTTCGGTAGTGTGATTTTTTTGACGGGTGTCTTCCCGGGGGTCCTAATAGGGTCTCTGTAAATTTTGGGGGGCTTCTGGCCCCAAAAGGGCCTCTAAAGGGCCTCCCGAGTCGGTTATCGGTATTGGTCGGAATTACGGAGGTGGGATTGGAAGCCATCCGGTGCCCGATTTTGGGGCATGTTAAGGTTCCAAACGGCCTCATATGGCCCAAGGAGGCCCTAAAAATTTTTTGGGCAAGATGCGACTCTGGACCCTGGGACGTGGCCGGGTGTGAGTAATAGTCCACGAAAACGGGTAAATCGGAACATTTTCGGGCAGGGTGATTTTTTTCGACAGGTGCCTTCCCGGGGGTCCCAATAGGGTCTCTGTAAATTTTGGGGGGCTTATTGCCCCAAAAAGGCCTCTAAATTGCTTCCAGAGTCGGTTATCGTTATTGGTCGGAATTATGAAGGTGGGATTGGAAGGCATCCGGTGCCCGATTTTGGGACATGTTAAGGTTCCAAAGGGCCTCATTTGGTCCAAGGAGGCCCTAAAAAATATTTGGGCAAGATCCGACTCCGGGCCCCGGGACATGGCCGAGGCGTTACTAATAGTCCATGAAAACGGGTAAATCGGAACATTTTTGGGGCAGGGTGATTTTTTTTGACGGGTGCCTTCTCGGGGTCTCAATAGGTTCTCTATAAATTTTGGGGGGCTGCTGGCCCCAAAAGGGCTTTAAATGGCCTCCCGAGTCGGTTATCTGTATTGGTCGGAATTACAGATGTGGGATTGGAAGGCATCCGGTGCCCGATTTTGGGGCATGTTAAGGTTCAAAACGGCCTGATATGGCCTAAGGAGGCCCTAAAAATTTTTTGGGCCAGATGCGAGTCCGGCACCGGGACGTGGCTGGGGCGTGAGTAATAGTCCACGAAAACGGGTAAATTGGAACATTTTCGGGCAGGGTGATTTTTTCTACATGTGCCTTCCCGGGGGTTTCAATAGGGTCTCTGTAAATTTCTGGGGGCTTCTTGCCCCAAAAAGGCCTCTAAATTGCTTCCCGAGTCGGTTATCGATATTGGTCGGAATTACGGAGGTGGGATTGGAAGGCATCCGGTGCCCGATTTTGGGAAATGTTAAGGTTCCAAACGGCCTCATTTGGCCCAAGGAGGCCCTAATAAATATTTGGGCAAGATCCGACTCCGGGCCCTGGGATGTGGCCGAGGCGTTAGTAATAGTCCACGAAAACAGGTAAATCAGAACTTTTTTGGGGCAGGGTGATTCTTTTTTACGGGTGCCTTCCCGGGGGTCTCAATAGGGTCTTTATAAATTTTGGGGGGCTGCTGGCCCCAAAAGGGCTTCTAAATGGCCTCCCGAGTCAGTTATCGGTATTGGTCGGAATTACGGAGGTGGGATTGCAAGGCATCTCGTGCCCGGTTTTGGGGCATGTTAAGGTTCAAAAGGGCCTCATATGGCCTAAGGAGGCCCTAACAAAATTTTGGGCAAGATCCAACTCCGGGCCCCGGGACGTGGCCAGGGTTGTCCACGAAAACGGGGAAATCGGAACATTTTCGGGCAGGGTGATTTTTTTTGACAGGTGCCTTCTTTGGGGTACCAATAGGGTCTCTGCTAATTTTGGGGGGCTGCTGGCCCCAAATGGGCCTCTAAATGGCCTCCCGAGTCGGTTATCGGTATTGGTCGGAATTACGGAGGTGGGATTAGAAGGCATCCGGTGCCTGATTTTGGGGCATGTTAAGGTTCCAAAGGGCCTCATTTGCCCCAAGGAGGCCCTAAAAATCTTTTTGGGCAAAATCCGACTCAGGGCCCCTGGACATTTCTGGGGCTTAAGTTAATAGTCCACAAAAACGGGTAAATCGGAACATTTTCGGACATGGTGAATTTTTTTGACGGGTGCCTTCTCGGGGGTCCCAATAGGGTCTCTGTAAATTTTGGGGGGCTTCTTGCCCCAAAAGGGTCTCTAAATGGCCTCCCGAGTCTGTTATCGGTATTGGTCGAAATTACGGAGGTGGTATTAAAAGGGCATGTTAAGGTTCCAAAGGGCCTCATATGGCCCAAGGTGGCCCTAATAAAATATTGGGCAAGATTTGACTCCGGGCGCCGGGACGTGGGCGTGGCGTGAGTAATAGTCCACGAAAACGGGTAAATCGGAACATTTTCGGGTTGGGTGATTTTTTTTGACGGGTGCCTTCCCTAGGGTCCCAATAGGGTCTCTGTAAATTTAGGGGGGCTGCTGGCCTCAAAAGGGCCTCTAAATGGCCTCTCGAGTCGGTTATCGTTATTGGTCTGAATGATGGAGGTGGGATTGGAAGGCATTCAGTGCCCGGTTTTGGGGCATGTTAAGGTTCCAAAGGGCCTCATATGGCCCAAGGAGGTCCTAAAATTTTTTTGGGTAAGATCCGACTCCAGGCCCCAGGACCTGTCCGTGGCGTGAATAATAGTTCACGAAAACGGGTAAATCAGAACATTTTCTGGCAGGGTGATTTTTTTGACGGGTGCCTTCCCGGGGGTCCCAACAAGGTCTCTGTAAATTTTGGGGGGCTGCTGGCCCAAAAAGGGCCTCTAAATGGCCTCCCGAGTCGGTTATCAGTATTGGTCGGAATTACGGAGGTGGGAGGTAAATCGGAACATTTTCGGACAGGGTGATTTTTTTTGACGGGTGCCTTCCCGGGGGTCCCAATAGGGTCTCTGTAAATTTTGGGGGGCTTCTTGCCTCAAAAGGGCCTCTAAATGGCCTCACGAGTTGGTTATCGATATTGGTCGGAATTACGGAGGTGGGATTGGAAGGCATCCAGTGCCCGGTTTTGGGGGCATGTTAAGGTTCCAAAGGGCCTCATATGGCCCAAAGAGGCCCTAAAATTTTTTTGGGCAAGATCCGACTCCGGGCCCCGGGACGTGGCCGGGGAGTGAGCAATAGTCCACGAAAACGAGTAAATCGGAACATTTTCGGACAGGGTGATTTTTTTTGACATGTGCCTTCCCGGGGGTCCCAATAGGATCTCTGTAAATTTTGGGGGGCTTCTTGCCCCAAAAGGGATTCTAAATGTCCTCCCGAGTCGGTTATCGGTATTGGTCGAAATTACGGAGGTGGGATTGGAAGCCATCCTTTGCCAGGTTTTGGGGCATGTTACTGTTCCAAAGTGCCTCATATGGCCCAAGGAGGCCCTAAAATTTTTTTGGTCAAGATCCGACTCCGGGCACGGGAATGTGGCCGGGGCGTGAGTAATAGTCCACGAAAACAGGTAAATCGGAACATTTTGGGCAGTGTGATTTTTTTTGATGGGTGCCTTCCCGGGGGTCCTAATAGGGTCTCTGTAAATTTTGGGGGCTGCTGGCCCTAAAGGGCCTCTAAATGGCCTCCCGAGTCGGTTATTGGTATTGGTCGGAATTACTGAGGTGGGATTGGAAGGCATCCGGTGCCCGGTTTTGGGACATGTTAAGGTTCCAAAGGGCCTCATTTGGCCCAAGGAGGCCCCAAAAAATATTTGGGCAAAATCCGACTCCGGGCCCCGGGATGTGGCCAGGGCGTGAGTAATAGTAGACCAAAACGGGTAAATCGGAACATTTTCGGGCATGGTGATTTTTTTTGACGGGTGCCTTCCCGAGGGTCTCTATAAATTTTGGGGGGCTGCTGGCCCCAAAAGGGCTTCTAAATGGCCTCCCTAGTCGGTTATCGGTATTGGTCGGAATTACGGAGGTGGGATTGCAAGGCATCCAGTGCCCGGTTTTGGGGCATGTTAAGGTTCAAAAGGGCGTCATATGGCCCAAGGAGGTCCTAACAAAATTTTGGGCAAGATCCAACTCCGGGCCCCGGGACGTGGCCAAGGCTGTCCACGAAAACGGGGAAATCGGAATATTTTCGGGCAGGGTGATTTTCTTTGACGGGTGCCTTCTTGGGGGTCCCAATAGGGTCTCTGGAAATTTTGGGGGGCTTCTTGCCCCAAAAGGGCCTCTAAATGGCCTCCCGAGTCTGTTAGCGGTATTGGTCGGAATTACGGAGGTGGTATTAAAAGGGCATGTTAAGGTTCCAAAGGGCCTCATATGGCCCACGGTGGCCCTAATAAAATATTTGGCTAGATCCGACTCTGGGCGCCAGGACGTGGCCGTGGCGTGAGTAATAGTCCACGAAAACGGGTAATCGGAACATTTTCGGGTTGGGTGATTTTTTTTTTGACGGGTGCCTTCCCTAGGGTCTCTGTAAATTTGGGGGGCTGCTGGCCTCAAAAGGGTCTCTAAATGGCCTCTCGAGTCGGTTATCAGTATTGGTCGGAATGATGGAGGTGGGATTGGAAGGCATCCGGTGCCCGGTTTTGGGGCATGTTAAGGTTCCAAAGGGCCTCATATGGCCCAAGGAGGTCCTAAATTTTTTTTGAGTAAGATCCGAGTCCAGGCCCCAGGACCTGTCCGTGGCGTGAGTAATAGTTCACGAAAACGGGTAAATCAGAACATTTTCTGATAGGGTGATTTTTTTGACGGGTGCCTTCCCGGGGGTCCCAATAGGGTCTCTGTAAATTTTGGGGGGCTTCTTGCCCCAAAAGGGCCTCTAAATAGCCTCACGAGTTGGTTATCGATATTGGTCGGAATTACGGAGGTGGGATTGGAAGGCATCCGGTGCCCTGTTATGGGGCATGTTAAGGTTCTAAAGGGCCTCACATGGCCCAAGGAGGCTCGAAATTTTTTTTGGGCAAGATGCGACTATGGGCTCCGGGACGTGGCCGGGGCGTGAGTAATAGTCCACGAAAACGGGTAAATTGGAACATTTTCGGGCAGGGTGATTTTTTTTAACGGGTGCCTTCTTGGGGGTCCCAATAGGGTCTTTGTAAATTTTGGGGGCTTCTTGCCCCAAAAGGACCTCTAAATGGCCTCCTGAGTTGGTTATCGGTATTGGTCGGAATTACAGAGGTGGGATTGGAAGGCATCCGGTACCCGGTTTTGGGGCATGTTAAGGTTCCAAAGGGCCTCATATGGCCCAAGGAGGCCCTAAAATTTTTTTGGGCAAGATCCGACTCCGGGCCCCGGGACGTGGCCGGGGTGTGACTGTTCACGAAAACGGGTAAATCGGAACATTTTTGGGCATGGTGTTTGACGGGTGCCTTCCCTGGGGTCCCAATAAGGTATTTTTAAATTTTGGGGGGTTGCTGGCCCCAAAAGGGCCTCTAAATGGCCTCCCAAGTCGGTTATCGGTATTGGTCGGAATTACGGAGGTGGGATTGGAAGGCATCTGGTGCCCGGTTTTGGGGCATGTTAACGTTCCGAAGGGCCTCATATGGCCCAAGGAGGCCGTAAATTTTTTTTGGGCAAGATCCGACTCTGGGCCCCGGGACGTGGCCGGGGCGTGAGTAATAGTCCACGAAAACGGGTAAATCGGAACATTTTCGGGCAGGGTGAATTTTTTGACGGGTGCCTTCCCGGTGGTCCCAATAGGGTCTCTGTAAATTTTGGGGGGCTTCTTGCCCCAAAATGGCCTCTAAATGGCCTCCCGAGTCGGTTATTGATATTGGTCGGAATTACAAAGGTGGGATTGGAAGGCATCAGGTGCCCGGTTTTGGGGCATTTTAAGGTTCCAAAGGGCCTCATATGGCCCAAGGAAGCCCTAAAAAGTTTTTGGGCAAGATCCGACTCCGAGCTCAGGGACGTAGCCAGGGCGTGAGTAATTTTGTTTCATTATGCATCCACACATATAGGTAAAACCAAAGGTCATAGGCTTGTTTGATTTTTATTCATATAGACGAGAAATGGTTTTATATGCATAAAAAACCCAAAGGCTATGTTTGCATCTAAGTAAAACTGACCCACATTGATCCATTCAGTAAAAGAGAGATATAATCAAGATAATCTTTTTAGCAAAAGTGGGTAAGCCATCATGCAACATGTTAGGTGAGTGACTTGGGATGGGAAGTTGGACAAATTTTTTTTTGAAAAAAAATCAGCATAAAGTTGAAGCATATGTAGCCCAACAGGCACGGTGGAAACAAAGGTTGTCACATTAGTTGCTAAGGATAGAACGAGAGTTAAAATGACTGATCATTTGATTCCGGCTATTAGGAAAAAAAATGGCTGGCACATAGAAGCAACATATTTACATACAACAAGATAATATTAAACCACATGTGACAAACGATGATCCTAATTGGCAAGCATCACGACTACAAGGGGTTTGAATTCAGATTGATAGAACAACCTCCAAGTAGTCCAGATTTGAATATTCTTGACTTAAGAACCTTCATGCTAATGAGAAGGTAAAAGGAATGAACTTCAAATTATCCTTTTTATTTGGTTTTATGGACCTGTTCTCCCCGACTTATTTTCGTTTCACCATAGTTTGGTTTAATTTAGCTCCCATTGGTCCAGCTAGTTCAGCTTCGTTCATCATTTAATCATTTTCGTTGATATTACTGTTATTGTTAATCTAATTTATTTTACTATTTATTTTTCTTACTATTATTATTGCTAAATATTATTTTGTAATTATATCTTTACTCGTTACTATTTTTACTATTCTTATTAAGTACTCCCTCCATCCCCAAAGGATTTATCATTTCTTTTGGGCACAAAATATAAGGAGGAAGGTCGGCGTATGGCCTAAATTTTCATCATTTATAATTGAAAAGTAAGGTGTTAGTATTAGTTAGAATTGTTTATTAAGAGAGAGGGAGAGAGTGGGGTCAAATGCTTTTTGTAAGAAAAATAATCTTATAATTGGTGGACCATATCCAAATAAGAAAAAGAGAAGTGCAATTGTGCAAATTCTTTCCTACACACTAGTAAGATGCGCATGGTGCTCACCTAAATCAGGCAATAAAACGCAAAACGCACGAAAACCACTTACCTAGGATACAGATGAACATATAGGCAATAACAATGAACATATGTCAAAGATGAACATTTTGTTGGACAGTAATGAATATTTAGTTGCAAGAAGCGAACAAAGGTAAAGGAAATGAACATTTGGTTGAAAAGCAATGAATAGAAGGTGAGAAAATGAACTATATGGAAATAAATGAACATGGAAGATAAGACACCTTTTTTTTACTAAATAAAGCGATAGAGAATGAACATGTGAATGACAATAATGAACATATGGTTAATTACAATAAACAAAATAATATTAGAGAACATCTAGTTGCAAGAAATGAATAAGGAAAAAGGGGAATATGGACATGAGAAAGAAATGAACATGAGAACCATTTAATTGAAGAAAGGGATAGATAGTGAACATCTAGATTCCCAAAATGAACATGTGAATGAAAATACTGAACATATGGTCAACACAACAATGAATAAGAGAACATTAATGACCATACAGGCGGGGGCAGAAATAAAGCAATCGAAATCGTTCAATCCAATGAGATCATAATATGCAATTTTGAAGTCAAGACACCACAACTAAAGTGGCCTACGAACGATCCTTGAATTCGACTTCTCATCCCCAGTTGAGTGGCCACCACTGTCTAAGCGGCATATTTTGTTGATGCTCAAGGAATGAACAATATGAAGAAATATATAAACATTAAAAATGAGAATGAACATAAAAGTTTGTTGTTCATTCATGAACTAATTGTTTATTCTTTGTCTTGGACAATCTGTTTGCTTGCGTTTTATCTTCATTGGCTTGCGTTTGGGGTGACCGCGCCATGCACATTCTTACAGGCGGGTGTATGATAGACCTACATTGAGACAAACAAAATTGTAAAAATGAAAAATTGGTGATGTTAGATGTCCTAGACTTCTTAAGCTAATTGCATATGATGAGCCTGCTCTAGTAACCCTTCTTGGAAGGTGTGCTAGTTTAAGGTGTAGTCGTGTAGATGCTTTTGTATAACCTCAAAGGGATAGGAGGTGCATTGGTGGTTGTACGCCTTTCTTTTTTATTATTAATAAAATTTTAATTACCAAAAATAAAAAGAAAAATTATTTGGGAGATGAGGGAGTATTATTATTAATTCTTTATTATTATTATTATACATTGTCGTTAATATTATAGTTATCAAATAAAACTATATTATTAATTATAATTACTTATTATTATTATTATCATTATTATTATTAATGATGAATAATAATAACGATGAATGAGTTGAGTTGAGTTCAATTAGTTCACCCCAATTCGATAAGCAAACAAATCCATATGTATGTTAGGAAAATGTTGAGTTCTTATCTGATAGATGTGAACAATATATGGATCAGATAGAAATATACTACAATTTCTGAAAACATATTATCTCACTAACACAAAAAATACAAACGATTTGATGTAAAATATGAGTAGAAAATATCTAAATCATTATATTTTTTATATTTTATTGCGGAGGTAATGTAATAGACTTATGTTACTTGGTTGATGTTTACGGTCATTAGAAAATGGTGAATCCGCTAGTGGCTGCGTGATGGGTTTTTGTTGTTTATTTTGTTGAGACTTTGGGTCCATGAGATTTGTTTAACTCCAATCTCCATTGATGGGAAGTTGAGAAGGTAGTGATGTTGTCAACTAGCGGGTACTGATCTCGTCGGCGTTAGAGAGCAGGGAGTCAACCGCCACTAAATACTAATCTCCAATAAGTACTGATCTCAGTTTATTATAGTCTCTTGTGCCGTGCCGCCTATACAATCGGAATCAGAATCGGAATCAGAATCAGAATCAGAATCACATAGTCTCTCTACTCTCTCCGTTCTCTGGTGATCCGATTCCACCGAGGGAAGATGTTAACGCCGGAACTTCAACCCTTATCGTATCAACGGCAGTACATTTCACCTTTGAAATTCAACCCTAACCCTAGGTCCAACAGCAACATCAACAGCAACAGCAACAGCAACAGCAACAGCAACAGCTTGAGCTCTGGAATGAAGAACTCTCGATTCAGTCCTTCTTCAACGTTTGGCTACAATGGTCGAATCGCCATAGCTCTAATCCCATGCGCAGCGTTCCTTGTTGACCTTGGAGGTACACCAGTGGTTGCCATCCTAATACTGGGTCTTATGTGCTCTTACATCCTCGACTCCCTCAATTACAAACCCGGTGCCTTCTTTGGAGTCTGGTTCTCTCTTATCCTATCTCAGATCGCTTTCTTCTTCACCTCCACCTCTTCTCTATCTTCCACCTTCAATTCTACTTTCCTTGCTATTCTCTCTTGTTTGCTTTGTGCTCAAACTACTTTCCTCATCGGTGTTTGGTCTTCCCTCCAGTTCAAATGGCTTCTTATTGAAAATCCTTCAACAGTACTTGCTCTAGAACGCCTCCTTTTTGCCTGTCTTCCTGTTTCTGCATCCTCCATCTTTACATGGGCCACTGTTTCTGCTCTTGGTATCCCCAATTCCTCTTACTATCTTATGTCTTTTAACTGTATCTTCTACTGGCTTTTCTCCATTCCCCGTCCTTCTTCCTTCAAGTCTAACCTCCATCATCATCATCATGACTCCTCCTCCTCCTCTCATCCTCGTTACCACGGAGGTCAAGTTCCCGATGATATGTTCATTCTTGGCCCCCTTGAGAGCTGTTTCCATGCTCTTCATTTACTTTTCTTCCCCCTTCTCTTTCACATTGCTTCTCATTACTCCGTCCTCTTCTCTTCCTCTTCCTCCGTCTCTGATCTCTTCCTACTTTTCTTTATTCCCTTTCTATTTCTCCTATATACATCCACCAGGAATTCTCTTTGGTGGCTCACTAACGATCCTACTCACCTCCACAGTATCCGCATTGTCAATGGAGCCATTGCTTTACTTGTCATTGTTGTCTGCTTGGAAGTCAGGGTTGTTTTCCATTCTTTCAGCCGTTACATCCAGGTCCCTTCTCCTTTTAGTTATCTCCTTGTCACAACTACCATGCTTGGTGGAGCAGCTGCTGTTGCTGCTTTTGCCTTGGGTATCATTGCCGATGCTCTCACTTCTCTGCTTTTTGTCATCTTGGCTGTTGTAGCTAGTGCTGCTGGTGCACTCGTTCTGGGATTCCCCATTTGGGTATGTTCTTCCGCTCTCCTTTTTTCTTAGCTTTCCAATGTATTATAAACCTATAGGCTTGGAGACTGAATTTTATTCAATTAAGGGGAACTCACGGATTCATCTCCTTCATTTACGCTTAACTAGCCTTAAATGGTCATTGGAAAGGAGAAGAGAAGAAGAGTACAAAAAGGACCGATCGTTTGTGTTAGTCTGTATTGTATATCTTCTTTCAAAATTTAAAAACTAAAGAGAGAATTACGTCATTCAATTAAGAACTTTAAAAAATTAATGCTGATTTTTGGTGCCCCTCCTCTTCCCTTCTAGCATAGAGATATAATTAAGTGGCATTGGTTTTAAGTATGAGTATAATATATAGCCATGATTACAACAACACACAACAACAACAACAACAACACACAACAACAACAAACAACAACACACAAACAACAACACACAACAACAACGCACAACACACAACAACAACAACACAACACTCAAACAACAACAACACACAACAACACACAACACAACAACAACAACACACAACAACAACACACAACAACAACACACAACAACACACAACACACAACACACAACACTAACACACCACAATAACACACAACAATAACACACAACACAACACACAACAATAACACACAACAATAACACACAACAATACCACACAACAAGAACACATAACAAGAACGAACAACAAGAACAATAACAATAACAACAATAACAACAACAATAACAACAACAATAACAACAACAATAACAACAACAATAATAATAACAATAATAATCATAATAATAATAATAATAATTATGTAAAAAAAACTAATAGTGCACTATTTTGAAATAATAATGATAAATTTACAAAGGACAAATACAATCTATTCTTGCCGAAGAACTGGGAGAAAAGTCATTGAAAGGAGTTCATGGTCAACCATAAAGGATCTTTATCAATGAGAGAGAAGTACGCAGGTAGGTGTAATAGAGAAATAAATGAGTAAATAAATTAGTAGAATTAGGTCGCGGAAAAGCAAACTTTTATTCTTCATCTATTAACCATCACCCCTACCCTAATACTTATGCCCAAATTCACATCCATGTGTCTTCTTCTCTTTGTGGTTTGGTTTGGTTTTGGTGGTGCGTTTCGCGTCTAAACACGATTCTTATGGTGAACACTAACTTTTTGGGATGTATGACTCGATTCGCGGTGTGTAGGGGTAAGCCGCTTCCATGAAGAGAGAAGCGGGGCTTGATGTATATATATTGAGGCTAATAGGTGCTTGGAGGAGAGAAGGATTGTATGGTTAACGACATTCTTCAATTAAGATGAAAAGGTACTTCGATATCTTTTTTAAATAACATTAGTGACGTCCTAACTATCGAGGCATCAAAGTAATGAGTTGTATTATGAAACATAAGGAGAAGTACAAATTGGCCTTTATTTCGTGAGGATAAACTATGGTGGTAATTCATCTAATGTTGAACTATGGGGATAAGGAGAAGGGTTTAATGTGGCTTTCATTGATTTAAAGGGACATGATAAGGTGTAGAGAGAAGTAGTTTGGTTTTAGCAAAGAATATGGTTTCTTGGAATTTGTTAGACATCATTCGGGACACATATGAAGGAGTTAGCCTGTGTGTTCCACTTTCAATCCTCTTTCTTTTTGCTATAGTCGTGAATGATTTAACGATAATCTAGTTCATGAGATTTTGGTGCCCTAAAACGAACCTACTATAATCGAGGCCGCTTAAGGAGCAATGAAAGAAAAATGTTTATTGACGGTATGCAAATACAAAATTGCTTATGAAACGATTCTTTTTATCACGCTTAATATTCATAAAAAAATTAGTAACTAATTGACATAAAATCTTAGTAAAATTTAAAAAATGCAAATCAGTTATGAAAAATGATATTAATTATGAGCATAATCCTTAACAACACAAAAATGATTAAATATATTTTCTCTATAATCATTATGATTACATTAGACTCCTAAGACAATAAGTTGTTGTGGTAGTAAAACATATTTCCATACATACAATCAATCTTATCATGCTTTTATTGACTCGAAAACTAATATAAATTATACCCTTTAATGAGATTGTCATCTTTATAAAACTAATTAAACAAATGAAGAAAAATAATGTAAGAATTAGAAGAAAGGAGAGATACATGGGTTACTGATGGTTCGATGGGGGACATGGAAGAAGGGTCCTTTGAAGTTGAATTTGTGTATATGTAAAACTCGGAGAAAGATGTGATTGTTTTTGTAAAATTATATTTTGAAATTGATTTAGGAAGGATCTTATATTTCGAACCGCTTGTCATTGGAAGAAAACATACCATGATGCATGATAGGATCCGTGATATTTGATGGAAGAAGGCGTAGAAACTAAGTTAGAAATGGCGGACACAAACTTTGGAGTTCATTATGAGTGAAAGCTAGATGAAAAGATTGTCCAAGGTTTGAGTTTTTTCGTAAGGATTGGATGGAGATGTGGCTATCCCTTTTCTTTGTGAATTTGGCATGACAATAGCATTGTTGTATGGTAGGAAATGTCATTCATGAAACATGTTTATAAGATGAATGGTGGATATGTGTATGATATGTAGATGTATGCCATAAAAGATAGGATTGGTGCGCGAATTAGGGTGAAAGAAGGGTTATGAGAATAAGATAAGGGAGAATTGTCTAAGGTGGTTTGGACATGTTAGATAAGTTAGAGATCAAGTGACTAGGAAAGATTGGGTGTTGATGTTGGGATGTTTTGAGGGGAAAACCTAAGAAAACTTGACGAGGGTGATTGAAAATGAAAAGAATCTACTTGGAATTTGTGGAAAGTATGACGATGGATAAGGCAAAGTGGAGGGGGAGAATTTATTTACTTCACTTTATATATTACTAGCCTTATATGCATGTGCTGCGTGCCTCTCGCGAAAGAGTAATATGTAAGGATTTGGGAAAAACTATATTGCAATTTCTCTTTTGAAGCGTATACATATTTTTCATACTTTTAAAAATAAGTTAACTTTTAGTTATTTTGTTTTTTTAGATGGTGTAATTGTAATCCTAAAAGAGTTTAAATAGTGAAACAATATGAATACATAAAAAAGAGTAGATTAGCAATAATGATTTAAAAACAAAACGTTAAAAGATAAAAAATCTTACCAAAGATTAATGGAAGAATTCATTTAGCGCATCATCACTCATTTACCACTTTCTCACTCATCTTAAAATACTTTATCATGTTTTATGATCAATTTGATCAAATGCACCCCACTCATGAGCAATCAATTAATTCAAAAGTATATAAAATATAGCAAAATGGGTGTCTACTTATGGATTTCAAGAAAATATAACCATTGATAATTTTTTTTAATTGTTTTTACTTTGTAGATTTTAAGATATTTTAGTTTGAAGTTTTAAACTTTTATTGTTAAAAATCTAATGGCTAAGATTAGAAATAAAACTTAATTCCTTAATTATAAGATTTGAGAACATCCTTAATTTATTTTATTTGTTTTTTCTTTTCTTATTTTTGGTGTCCACCCCCTCTTCCCCTTATAGTATAGAGATTCCTTTTGATTCTTTTAGGAAATATTCTCCTCTACTATGGTCATCCTCCTTAACTTGAATCCGATCATCTTTTTATGTTTTTTTTCCTTTTTATTTTTCTTCTACTTTCCTCCATCCAATTACCTCCTTAATTTTTAACCTAACCACCACATGATTCATAGTAGCTTAAGTGTGCTATCTAATCATTAGTAGAAGGTATTTTTCATAGTTTTGTATTATTGTTTTTTGTCCCTTTTACTTTACTCGTATTTTGCAAACTTTTCTCCTTTTAAATTTTTTTAGGCACCTTCGTATTTGTTTTTTTTTCCACATATGTTTCTTCCCTTTAGTGCTATACTTAGCCCTTTCGTGTAAGACTTCCTCACATTTTGTTTTTTTCCCTATTCTTTTAGGTTTTTTTTTTTAATCTCTTATGTTTTCTCTCACTCACTTCACTTTCTTATTATCCCTTGTTTACTCTTTTAAAGTTATTCCTTTGCTCTTCTTATGTCATAGGATCATATTAATGCGATTTTTTATGACTGTGCATGTTAACTCCAAATTAATCTGGGATTAAGATTTTGTCGATGTTGTGGTGGTGGTCTCATCAATGTAGAGGTCATGAAATACTTTCCTAGTTTATGTGAGACAAGATTAAGCTGTTACTGTGAAGAATAAAGGGACAATGCAAGCGAATAGGCTAATAGGATAGATTTTCAGGATCCACAAATCAATTGTTAGAAACATGTAAAAATAGAGTTTTATCATGTTGAACCAATGGTTTCCCATAAATGAAACACCTTTTGTTCACCCCCTTAGTCGTTGTCATCCCATTAAGGTTTTAAGAGAGCTTGTGTGGAGATCAAAGCATATGAGAGCGCACCTAAGCCTTGGAGCATGAAGTGTTCCCTCCGAATTAAGCTCATAAACATTGTGTCCCTCTTACAAATGCGATATTCTAACCTGTCAACAAAGCCCGTTCCTAGTAATTCAACAAACTATATCTTTTAGGCTTATTCATTTTTTTGTATTATGTAGCTTGACTGCTTCCTTGATAAAGATAAAACAACGGGCAATGAAGGGTGCCTAAGGCCCACAAACAAATATTAGTGGGTGTGTCCTCTCATAGGCAAGTCGCACATTATCTCTTATCTTTTTTTTCTTTTTAAGTATTAATTTTATAGTAAAAGCCCAAAAATTAAATATTAGAGGGCCTTGACTTCCAAACAAACTGAAATAAAACAAATCAAAAAGGGGAAGAGGGGTTTGCATGTGAATGGGAGTGGCTTTTACCTAATATCACCCCCTCACTTTCATCTGAAATCCTAAAACAAAACGGCATAAGAGAAGGAAATAGGAAAAGACCTCTTCGAAGAGAAAGTGGTGGGTTTCTTCTAGATTTGGGTTCAATTCAAAGCAATTTGGTGAAACTAAATTAGGGATTTTGGTCGAATTAGAGTTGTTAAGCTTAGCTAAGGTTCAATTCGGAAAAAAACCCTTTTCTTTTCATTTCAACTCACATCTAGTCGAAGTTGTGCAACTCTACCAGAAGGAGGCACGCACCTAGGGTTGCGTCTCGGAAAACGCCTCACCTAGGTTCAGGGAAGAAAATCGCGGATATCATCGCGTTCGCGGTAACGGTCGCGATGACGCGGGAACGACTTGTAACGGTCGAAAAAAGACAAATCGCGGTTGACGCGGCGTGAACTTTTTCCAAAAATTCACACATTTAGAATTTTAAACTCAAAATGGCATTTTTGAAGTTTTATAAGTATTATTATAACTTAAGTTGACCAAAGCAATCATATGGGTGGATTACACATATGGTGAATAAAAGATTACTTTAAACATGAGATTTATGTCATATTATATACTTCCTCCGTTTTTTATTAGTTGTGACACTTTTGATTTCACGGACTCATAGTCAATATTTGGAGAGGAAAGAGATAGAGAGAAAAAAGAAGTTGACCCATGTGCTTAGGGGTGTAACTGAGCCGAGCCGGCTCGTAGAACCCTCGAGCTCGGCTCGGTCAAAGCTCGGCTCGAGCTCGGTCAACTTCGAGCTCGAGCCAAGCCCGAGCTATGCTTTAGTCATTCGAGCTCGAGCTCGAGCCCAGCAAAGCTCGGCTCGGGCTCGGGCTCGTTTTGGAGTTATTTAGTGGACTATTTTGTTATTCCTATATTTTGGACTAGTCTATTGTATTAAGTTGTTTGTTATCTTATGAAAGACCTTGATTGCATTAAATTTGTGTATGGTGAAATTTCGCATATTTTACTTTATGTAAGGAAGAGTCGTAACCATTAGACGGGTAAAAAAAAACGAGCCGAGCCCGAGCCGAGCTCGAGCTCAAACATTTGGAAAAGAGCCGAGCTCGAGCTTCATGTAGGCGAGCTCGTCGAGCTTCGAGCCGAGCTCGAGCTCGATCAAAGTGAGCTCGAGCCGAGCCGAGCTTGGTCGAGCTCGAGCTCAGCTCGGCTCGTTTTCACCCCTACATGTGCTAGGAGAGAGATAGAGAGAAGGATTTGCCCAAAATAGAAGTTTCACAACTAATTCCAAACTTCCTAATATGGAAAGTGTCACATTAAAAAAAAAACGTAGGAAGTATAAAAATTGATACTAAATCATATATATTACTCAACTTGGAAGCCCATGGTAAGTTTTTCTCCTTTCGTTGGTGTGACCCTATAGTTTTTGTGCTACTATTCGTATATTCCCTTTCTTTTTTTGACCAATTTTTATATAGTAACGGATGTAACGGGTAAAAAAACGCTCTAATGCGGCGAGTCACCGTTACGTAACGGACATCGCGGCGAGTTGGACGTGAATTTCATCGCGGGGTTACGTAACGGCATTTCGCGTAACGGCAAGTTCAAAACGTAACGGCCGAGTTTTGTTTCCCTGCCTAGGTTTGCCTCGGGCGCACTTGTTAAAACTAAGTTCACAACTAAGACATGGTTCACCCCTTAAGCCTTGCACAAAACCTAAGAGATATCTTCCCAAATTATATGTGGTTGTAGTTGGCCTAGAGTTTTCGCGGCTTCTCGTACCCGGCCAAAATCATTTTTGAGCAAGCCTCATATAAGTCTCAAAGAGCACAATGACCCAAGAGGTGATTCATGATTTTTCTTAAGTATGTTTTGCACTAAAGGGAGAGTTAGGAATGATTAGCCACCTTTTCCCACCCGACTCCATTTGCAATTTTATTGCTCTCATCCCATGCGTAGTTTGAGTTTCCACCTCACTCCACATGATAATTATTGCTTTCGATTCTTCAAAGGGCATATGGCTCATGGCTTGTACATTGATGTCAAATTCGAGTCCCTACTTCTCTCTGCTCCCTAAGGTGTTTAGGGCTTTGTTGATAAGTGATAATAATGAATTTCTACTTAAGAGATAGTGCCTTCAGTTTTGAGTAGCTAGAACTATGGCCATTAGCACCTTCTCATGTATAGGTTGTAGTCCTCTAGCCTAGCATTTTTGCTGAAATAGGCTATGGATACATAAGGAGATTAATAATCACGCATGGCAAGGAAGGATTAACGGTCGTTGCTTTCTTAGGCTATAGTGGCTGCCAGTCCATTGGAATCCATTCAGCGAGTGGTTGGCTAATATGGGTGTATATGTCGCTTAAGTAAATTAATTTATTTGATAAAACTAGGGGAGAAAATGATGGGGTTGAAGACGTCTTTGCATCCTTGTTGTCTGCATTGGGCACATACGTGAGAGTTCTGTTGTGCATTGGGCATTGCGCAATGGAGTTCAAGGTGGCTTTCCATTGTTTATCCTTGTATTTCTCTTGTTTTGTTCTTTCTCTTCCAAGTTTCAACCTTATCAAACCCGTGCTCTTATCCCTCTTTTTACTTTTCGGGATATTAGAAGGGAGAGGATTATAGGAGACAATGGGTGATAGTTGAGAATGTTAAGAAGAGAAGTGTGGTAGAGATTTGTATGTTATTGTAAGGGTTGAAAAGATGGAGTTGAGAATGTAAAGAAGAGAAGTGTGGTAGAGATTTGTATGTTAGAGATGGATGTGTGGAAACATCGTAGCAGACATATTTAAGAGTGAAGTTTTTGGTCAGAAGGTTGAAGTTGCTATTAAAAAAAGAGAGAAAGGGTTGGGCATTTGCAATGTTGACCAGGGTAAGGAAAGTAGAGAGATATTCTAGCGATTGTAGCGAGGGAGATCAAAGATGACTCATTTGATGGATTCAAAATGCTATGAAGAAAATGGGTTTGTTGAAGCATATAACAATAGTAGAAATGAGTTGTGAAAATGAATAGAGGAAGAAGATCTTTGTTGATCCACAAGTATATATTCCCCATCCTTTTAGATTTAGGCTTTGATTTTTTTGTTGTTGCTGTACTTGGTTCTTGGTCACCCTAGTACTAAGAAAACTTAGAATATCAAAATAGTGTGTTATTATGGCAATTTTCCCTCTGTGATAAAAAAATGTCCAAAAGTTTTTAGAACATGTTTACTAGATAGATAACAATTGGCTTACTTATGAGTGTTATCCATAAAAAGGTGGTTTTGTTTTTGGATTGGTTTCTATATGTTGAAGAAGCGTGAGCCTTAAAGGAAAGGATTTGCCTTCAGTATAGAATAGTTCTTTGGTGAGATACTATTCTTATGGTTGGGCTTGAACCTTTTGGTTTAATTTGCTAAGAATGAGGTGTTTGGGTTTTTAGGTTTCTTATTGTCGACCATGTCGTCCACTTCTATTAGTTGAATGGATTGCTGGTTTCATTATCTAAAATGACAAACATTTCCCGCCTAAAGCTCCATCCAGTAATTGTCCAGTAATACTACTCACTGGTAAATAGCGCAAGACTCTTTCATGAGCCAGTGAGGCAATAATGATTTTTTTCATGAAATCAGGTTGCTGAGCGTCATATCGGAAAAAAGAAAAGCGTGATTATTTCCACAAATTTCAGTGACCACAATCTTTCTAAAGCGCTAACGAGTTGGAGGAAAAGGAAACAACAGAGGGTTCCAATGGGACCTAATTGAAGATGGCATGAAAAGTCTGCTTCAGTGATAGAACTATTAAAGAGAGAATATGGGTTTTAATATCTATCCCAAATCCAAATTAAGCTCTTTTTTCATTGTCTTCCATATGCATCTTTGTGACCTAGATATTGTGACACATATGCCCCAAATGCTGGAACTATTTCTAGTAACATGCGCAGAAAAGAAGAATCTAAGGCATATAGGAAAGTGCTTGAATGCCTGAAAAGTTTTGCAGACTAAGGTGGGGTTGGGAGCAATGCAAAACAAAATTGGCTTGTATCTTACTTTAGCCGTTTCTTTTCTCATGGGCCTCTTTCGTTTGGAGCTTTTCTTTTCCATGAAGAAGCTACCTCTTCTGTTTCCTTGTTTTCTTGGTTCTTATAGATTTTTACAATATTTCTCAACTTCTAATTACCATACAAGTCTATGAAACGGATGTATATGAATTGCACAAACTTTTACCCGATGAAAATTCTTATTCCTACTCTGATCGCAGAAAAGGGTATTAAGAAACGAACAAGTATCAAAAGAATTATGCATATCTTATGACGAGTTTTTTTTTCAGTTTTTAATTTATTTTATCATTTCTCTACGTTAACTTGATTCCTTCCATTATGTGCAGCTTCTTCCGCTACCTTCAGTGTCTGGATTTTACCTTGCTCGTTTTTTCGTAAAGAAGTCTTTGCCGTCATATTTCGCTTTTGTTGTGCTTGGGAGCCTGATGGTTATGTGGTTTGTGATGCATAATTTCTGGGATCTTAATATATGGTTGGCAGGCATGTCGCTCAAATCCTTTTGTAAGCTCATCGTTGCAGGTTTTGTCCTTGCTATGGCTACTCCTGGCTTGGCTCTTTTCCCTTCAAAGCTCAAGGTTTTGACTGAGGCTGCTTTAATCATCCATGCAATGCTGCTGTGTCACATTGAGAATCGATTCTTTAATTACAGTAGCATATATTATTATGGTTTGGAGGACGACGTGATGTACCCAAGTTACATGGTTATGATGACAACTTTTCTGGGTTTGGGCCTGGTAAGGAGGCTTACTTCGGATTGCAGAATTGGACCTAAATCGGTCTGGATTTTGACTTGCTTGTATGCTTCGAAGCTAGCAATGTTATTCATCACGTCCAAGTCTGTAGTATGGGTCTCAGCTGTCCTACTATTGGCCATATCTCCCCCCTTGCTTCTTTATAAGTATCCCCTGTTTCTTAATCACTCTCCATATATTTTATAGTGAACTTTGTATTTCTGGGGATAACCAATGAACTGTATCCCTTTGAAATTCGCAGGAACAAGTTAAAGGCAACCGCAAAGATGAAACCTTGGCAAGGATATATGCATGCTTGTGTGGTTGCTTTCGCTGTCTGGTTCTGTCGTGAAACCATTTTTGAATCTCTTCAATGGTGGTATGGTAGACCTCCAACTGATAGCTTACTTTTGGGTTTCTGCATCATTTTGATGGGGTCGGCTTGCATCCCTATAGTTGCGCTCCACTTCTCCCATGTGCTGGTATGATATGTTTGAAGGAAATGAAAAGATCCCAGATGTAATGTATAAAGCAGTTTATGTTACCTGTACATAATTTCTTGACATATTACATATGGTTTCTGTTGGCTATATCTGTGTGTTTATTAATCATTTCATTTCACCATGTTTTGAGGAATAGGACAAGACTAAGAAAATGGAAGTTCTTGTTTGACTTTCACTCATTGTCAGTATAGTCCTTTATTACGTGATATGATGATCCTCTAACATGACTTAGTTGTTAAAAGATAATGATACTTGGTAATTCTGGTAGAGTATTGGAGCTTCAGAAACAATTTGTTAAACACTTGGACCTGAAAGTCGTACTTGCTTGATACCATATGATGTTTGACATGTTAAATAGGATGTGCATCTGATTTTCATATAAACTTTTCCTAAATAAATTGTGTATATAAATCTGTTGAAGTAATGTTTTCCTATTGCTTTATATCCAGTAAATGCATTACCAAATTCTATAGAGATATGTCTGGTGGTTCCATGCTTTTCTTATCCTAGATCAATGCCTGTCCTTTATGGTTTTGTAAATTGTTTTGATCATTGTCTGGCAGCTGATCAAGGGTCTGTTCTTCTGCGTAAATAATTTAAGCTCAACAAAAATAAGTTTCACAAAAATAAGATTCACAAAAATAAGTTACGTGAAAATAAGTTGAGCAAAAATAAGTCAAGTTACGTGAAATTAAGTTGACCAAAATAATTCAAGTTACGTGAAATTAAGTTGACCAAAAATAATTCAAGTTAAGCAAAATAAGTTTATAGGCTGAGTCTCAAAAAATAAGTCAAGTTCATCAAAAAGTTAAGTCAAGTTCAGTGAAAAACTAAATTAAGTTGACAAAAACAAAAAATGAAGCTGAGGAGAACATAGCCTAAGTCCTATTTACTTTGGGTTTGACTTGGATTAATCAGCTCCAAGGGAAAAAATTCTTGGTAAGGTGGTAAATACCATAGGGTCATGTGAACTAAACATAATCTCTTGATACAACTGTCTCTTGCATGGTTAACAACATTAGTATCTTTAGTTATCTACTAGAAAACCTTATAAAAAGTTGATATTTTAAAAATATATATCGAGACTAATCCAAGAACACTTAACATAATATTTTGTATATGTAAGTAAAAGGGTATGCTGTAAGTTTGTAATATATGATCAGTGCAACAGTCGAAGTGTTTCATCTGTTGAGAGCATTTCCTTTTCCGGAACATGAAATGTTCAACTAATTATTCTGTTGCTCTTAATCAAGCTCCAAATGCTTCTAGCTGTTCTTTCTTCACATGAAGGGTAGTTAAGGAGATATAGAGTAATGGCTTTTAGCCAGATAACTTTGTTTCCCTTAGATATGATACAATTGGAAGTTCTGGAGTTGAGTAAGATTCTTTACTCAAGGTGTTCTGCATGTTTTTATTAAAATTAATCATTAACATGTTAATTTTATTTGGGAGATTGGTGTCATGCTGATGGGCAATAATCTAATGACCATGTGCTTCATGTAGATTGCTAAAAGGTGCTTACTACTGGTGGTAGCAACTGGATTTCTCTTTGTCTTGCTGCAGCCACCCGTTCCATTTTCATGGACTTATCACTCTGACCTCATTAAAGCTGCTCATCAGACTGGAGATGACATTTCCATCTACGGATTTATGGTGTCGAGACCTACATGGCCGTCTTGGCTCCTTATCGCGGCTATCTTGCTCACACTTGCTGCAACAACTTCACTGATCCCTATCAAGTATATTGTTGAGCTAAGAACCTTTTATTCCATTGCAGTTGGTATTGCAGTGGGTGTCTACGTATCTTTTGAGTTCTTCCCTGAGGCTGTCGTCCTGCAAGCTCTTATTGTTTTAACTATGATCTGCACCTCTCTGTTTGTCGTCTTCACACATTTTCCATCTGCTTCTAGTACAAAAGGTTTGCCATGGGTTTTTGCTCTCCTTGTTGCACTTTTCCCTGTGACCTACTTGTTAGAAGGTCAGGTTAGAATTAAAACCCTCATAGATGGTGGAGATATCACCGAAGAAGAACAGAGACTAACTGCAATATTGGCTGTTGAGGGTGCAAGGACTTCGCTCCTTGGATTATATGCTGCTATATTTATGCTTATCGCATTGGAAGTAAAGTTTGAGCTAACTTCATTAATACGGGATATAGCTCTTGAAAGGGGTGGTTCCAAGCAGGGTCAATCTGGTCAAAACAATCTGGCAAATTTCCCTGCCAAACTGAGATTTTTGCAGCTGCGTAGAGCTTCCATGGTGCCTACATTCACTGTTAAGAGGATGGCTGCCGAGGGAGCCTGGATGCCGGCAGTTGGTAATGTTGCAACCGTTTTGTGCTTTGCAATATGCTTGATCTTGAATGTTAACCTCACTGGGGGATCAAATCGGGCTATCTTCTTGTTGGCTCCCATCTTGCTGCTACTCAATCAGGATTCTGATTTTGTTGCTGGGTTCGGTGACAAACAACGATATTTTCCTGTTGCTGCTGTTATTTCATCGTATCTAGCCCTAACTTCCCTACATAGCATATGGGAAGAAGTGTGGCATGGAAATGCTGGTTGGGGGTTGGAGATTGGTGGACCAGACTGGTTTTTTGCAGTGAAAAATGTGGCTCTCCTGATATTGACATTCCCGAGCCATATTCTTTTTAACCGGTTTGTTTGGAGCTATGTGAAGCAGAAGGACATGGCGCCTTTGCTGACTTTGCCTCTCAATCTACCAGCTATCATAATCACAGATGTTATCAAGGTGAAATTATTAGGGCTTTTGGGAGTTATTTATTCCTTGGCTCAATATCTAATATCAAGACAACAATACATCTCAGGACTGAAATACATCTAAGTATGCATAAACTTTGTACAATTTTGCAAGAGTTGAATGTGAATTTCAAGTTTGCCTTTGGTCAGTCCTCAGTTTAGGCGCAGTTTGAGCTGTACAATTATTTTGCCCAATTGGTATGCATATATGCGTCTGCTCCTACACACTGTAATTAGTGTGAAATGTCAAGAAATTTTGCAAAATATGTGCCTGGCTTTGAGATAAATCTTTAGCGCTTAAGTGCCGAAATACAAGATTGTAAGCAACAACTGTTTACTCCTTAATCTATGCGCTGATATGCCCTGATGGACCTGGAAATTTGGAGCTGTTGTTATTGTGGTTCTGTAATTCTTTTTTCTCAATTGGCACGGTGACGTGGATATTTTTGCATCTGCTTCTGCTCACTGCAATTTGTGTGAAATCTGAAAAGAAATTTAGCAAAATAAGGGGCGTTTGGATAGGATCATTAAGAAAGGGAAATGTTATGAAACCTTGGGTTTTCCTTGTTTGTTTGATATTTTTTTCTTTTCCTTTACCCAATTTCAGTTTTAGTTAACCCTCCAAACTCATCTATAGTGATTTCCCACCCCTACCTAATGTTTTGGATGCTTACAAATCCCTCTACATCAAAACAACAATTGACCAAACTTGGCCACCACTTCATCACCACAATCCTACCACAACCACCACCTTACCACCTCCACCCAACCACAAAAACCACCTAGCCACCCTTTCCCCACCGACGTACACCTTCACCATTGTTCAACAAGGTTGTCTCCACCCCTCACCACCATCAAAACCGCCCCACACTCTAAACCACCCCCACCCTACCCCAAACCCTGAATCTGCCAAAGCTTCCAACACATCTTTAACAACCATTGTCGACTCTTGAACCACCATCGTTCATTTACCTCTACCTCTATACCTCAAAAAGTGGCGTTTCCCGAACCACCAACCTTACCTTACAACATTGGAGAGAGAAGATCTGCAATTCAATGCCTCTTCACGTCGTTTCTCTCTTCGAAATTTCCATCATCGCCGTTGTCGGAAAAAGCCACGAATAAACCACCAACCTTACCTAGAACTCCTGGCTGCCGGAAAAGAGGAAAGGAGGCGCGCCGGAGAGCGAGGGGAGAGGAGAAGACGTTGGGAGAAAGGGAGGAGAGCACGCTGGTGAGCGATGTGAGTCTTGTGGCCGCCAGAAAAGAGGAAGAGAGAGAGAGTGGTTGGAAGAAATATTTTTTTAAACCTATTCCCCTTATTTTAGCAAACAAAATTTTCAGTAAAATCTTCCTCTCCTTTATAGTCGAGTTACTACGTACCTTAGATGGCGCTAAGCTATTTCATAACCTTTTCGGAACTTGTGAGCGTTTGACTTTTCTTGGCTTAGCTAACCCTTTTTTTATTCCTTTCTCTTTCCCTTCTTCCAACTAAACGATCCCTAAATGCCTTGCCTTTGAGATAAATCTTTAGAGAATAGGCCCCACACCAAATACTTGCGATGAAAGGCCAATGTCGGAAAAGAAAAAAGTACATGGAATGAGGCATGAAACACTTGGTGTAGTGGTAAATATTAATATTCCACAATTAAGAGGTTGTGGTATTTTGGGGAATGAATTTACTCTCTTAAGAGAAATGGTGTTGGAGTAAAGGACATCACTTGTAATGTGAAGTTCGAAGTACATAGATAGAGCTCTATACTCCAAAAGTACAATCTCTATTTCATTATTTTTCCCTGCGAAGTCTTCTAGTTAGATATCAACGTATATATATTAAAAAATGTGTTTTAAGAGCACATATCTCTATATTCTCTCAAGAGTGCCTAATAAATTGTCTTGGTGATTGACTTGTAAAAGGCTCTAGATTAGTTAGGTACTTAAAGAAAACTACTTTGAATGAGGTTTTGACATGTACTCCAGCTTTAAGAAAAGTCATTGGAGCTAAAAAAAATGATTTACTTTTTGTTACCTACACTCCAAAAAGAATTATCCGGTTCCTTTGTATTGGAAACAAATTGTTACCATACGACGTCCACAAAAATTTAGGATTACACTAAAATTCATGCGGCATAAAAATGCAAATGGAAGTAGCGGTTATCTTAGAGAAAATCATTGTAGGCATAAGAATTTGTGCTACCTACACATTGTGAATGTGTATTTGAGGCGATCTAAAGAGTAATGTTTAAATAGTCACCAATAAATTATGGCAGATACTTAAAAACCCCAATTGCATATTCTGTGACCACAACAAATAAAGTAATTATCGGGATACGCTTAGAGTAATGAGGTATGAATATGAATGAAGTTTTCAGAATTTGTTTGACAGAAGGAGCAATGAGGGTTATTGGTTATGTGTTTATGGTAAACACATTCTTTGTGAAGGATTTTGTCTTGGACAACTTGCCAAATGAAGAATTTAATCTTCGATTGGTTATGCAAAAATGATGTATAGGGATTATGTGTGTAGTAGTAAAACATAGGCAAAAAAACATAAGTTATACCCTTGTACATTTTGATATTCTAACATATGTCCATGTTATACAGGATTCTCAGTTTTACCCCTATTTTAATAATTGTTAATCATAAGTAACCTTTGATAGGTCGTATTAATGATAGATGACGATTAATAATAAATGATGTTAATAATTATTTGAATGTGAAATAGATTAATGAAAAAAGAAAGAAGTCATAAATGATATTAGTTATAAGGAGGAGTCTCCTATTTTAATGAAGGGATTTCAACACTATTTATGATTTTCCAGTTTCTTTTTTTCATTTTTTATTTCAAAGTTCAATAATAACTAACACCGAATATGATTGATCTAACGTTCTTCACTAATATGACCTGTCAAAGGTTACTTATGATTAACAAGGATCAGAATAAATGTACAACTGAGAACTCTGTATAACCATGAGTATGGCTTAGAATATAATAAAGTTTAGGGATTTAACTTAGAAAAACCCAAAAAACATCTATTCCAAATGTCGAGTACAGGGAGTCTTCCGCCATTGTCATTCATTTGAGCTTCATCCGGAGCTCTTTCTCAAGGGGGCTTTATGCCCTTACAAGCCATCCCAACCAAAATAAATCAACATGTTCGGCATCTCCAGCCATCTATTGCCTCTGTACCCCTTCCCTTCTCCATCCATTCCCATTTCACATCCCTTCTCTCCTCCCGCCTTTAATCCAAAATCTGAAATCATCAATCCAACCCTAAAAGCTCTTGTTCAGAAATCTCTCTCTCAAGAACTGGCAATTTGCAGTTGTTTTGAAGGCGATTGAACATCCATTCCAGAAGGAATACATCGAACTTGATCTAATAAAAGTTATGGAAATTTCAAAGTGATTGCTCTCTAAAAACAATTGGCAATTATGTTTTTATTCAGAAATGCCCTAATGAAAAATGTAAGCGCAACCTACTCTCTAATAACCTTGGTTCATTAATGGAGTCTTCATCTCTTTTCATGTTCTCCCTAGGTTTTCGGGACTAAAAGAGTACAAATTTGTAACGTCCCGAAAATGGGGGTCCTTAATGAAACATGATTAGCCTTAACTAGCTCATAGTTGAATAACAATCAGCGGAAGCGAATCTTTAACTCTATGGGTTAGGGCCCACAATGAATACAATATCCTTATCTATCACAACAATGACCTTATAAATGTTCCTAATAACATCGGTCAACAATTCATGAAATCCACCTAAACGATTTACTTTCCATGGGTCGATCCTGAGCCCTCTTTCTTAACCTGAGCTTCTTTCACAAAAAAAATAGAGAAAACTCGTAATTTTACTCCAGCTCGTAAAAGCGGTTTTAGTTTGAAAACGTTTTTCACACACAGGCACATATCACATCATTCTGGTAATTGTTCGAAAATACTTAATCAAAGATCATTACTTTTACCTAGAACAATCTCCTGGCAAGGATCAATCACAGATTTCAAATCGTTGGCAAGTACGGGCTTTGGACGGGACATAAAAGAACATAACTTTCATCATCTTTCGTTAACATTCGACCATCTCGGTCCATTCATAGAGCAGAAACATTTCCTCCACCCGTAACTTGCCCATTCACCAGTTCAGTTCATAACTCCAAGCCAGGGAGACAGTTTTCTTTCCACTTTTCATTACAATATCTTAATTATAAACTTTCGGATGACTTATATTTTCGAACAACACCCATCATTCAGATAATCATATAAGCAGATATATTTAACATGCATCAAGTCATGAAGAAACATAACCATGATCATATCACACTGGCATTTCACACAATTCTTCATACTTCACATAACTTCATGTAACGTCACATTTTCATATAAACACATATGAGCAGTCATATATATACACTTCGTATATAGCAGGAGATAAGAGTTACAAATGACACATACTGACATCCTCATAGGAACACCATAGGTTTCCGCCTTTATCATTCTCATTTACAGATATCTTTCATTTTGGTATCTTGGCGAGTACAGCAGAAGGGACGTCTCCCCAAACATAGCATCATCATTATTATAATAAACAGAAGGTAGCCACCCGAGGACAATTTCCCTCACAACGGAAGGTGGTGTACCCATATCAGGGCCACCCAAGAGCATATGCTCCCTAAAACAGAAGGTGGCGAACCGCCAGATGGTACGTGCACGACCCGATCATAACATAACAGAATACTGCCAAGAACCATCTTCCACTTTCATTTAATAGTCCACGAAAACGGGTAAATAGGACAATTTCGAGCAGGGGGGTATTTTTAGACGGGGGTCTTCTGGGGGGTCCCAATAGGGATAGTGCAAATTTTAGGGGGCTTCTGGCCCCTGCATTGCCTCGAAATGGCCTCTTTAGTCGTTTATCGGTATTGGTCGGAATTACGGAGATGGGATCGGAAGGCATCCGGTGCCCAGTTTTGGGGCAAGTTAAGGTTCTGAAGGGCCTCATACGGTCTAAGGAGGCCCTAATAAAATTTAGGGCAACTTTTGATTTCGGCCCCCGGGACGTGGCCGGAGCGTGAGTAATAGTTCACGAAAACGGGTAAATCGAACAATTTCGAGCAGAGTGTTTTTTTTACGGGGGCCTTCACGGGGTCCCAATAGGGATAATGCAAATTTTGCGGCGCGTCTGGCCCCTGCATTGCCTCGAAATGGCCTACCTAGTCGTTTAGCAGTATTGGTCGGAATTACGGAGATGGGATTGGAAGGCATCCAGTGCCCAGTTTTAGGGCAAGTTAAGGTTTAAAAAGACCTCATACGGCCCAAGAAGGCCATAAAAAATTTAGGACAAGTTTCGATTCCGGCCCCGGACATGGCAGGGGCGTGAGTAATAGTCTACGAAAACGGGTAAATCGGACAATGTCGAGCAGGGTGATTTTTTTGACGGGGGTCTTCCCGGGGTCCCAATAGGGATACTGCAAATTTTGTGGGGCTTCTGGCCCCTGCATTGCCTTGAAATGGCCTTTTTAGTCGTTTATCTATATTGGTCGGAATTACGAAGATGGGATTGGAAGACATCCAGTGCCCAATTTTGGGGCAACTTAAGGTTCCGAATGGCCTCATACGGCCCAAGGAGGCCCTAAAAATTTAGGAGAAGTTTCAGTTCCGGGCCCTGGGACGTGGCCGGGGCGTAAGTAATAGTCCACGAAAACGGGTAAATCGGACAATTTCGAGCAGGGTGATTTTTTTTGATGGGGGCCTTCCCGGGGGTCCCAATAGGGATAATGCAAATTTTGGGGGGCTTCTGGCCCCTGCGTTGCCTCGAAATGGCCTCTCTAGTCGTTTATCGTTATTGTTCGAATTATAGAGATGAGATTGAAAGGCATCCGGTGCCCAGTTTTGGCGAAAGTTAAGGTTCCGAAGGGCCTCATACGGCCCAAGGAGGCCCTAAAAAAATTTAGGGCAAGTTTCAATTTCGGACCCCGGGACGTGGCCCGGGCGTGAGTAATAGTCCACGAAAATGGGTATATCGGACTATTTCGAGCAGGGTGATATATTTTGAAGGGGGCCTTCCCGGGGGTCCCAATAGGGATAATGCAAATTTTGGGGGGCTTCTGGCGCCTGTGTTGCCTCGAAATGGCCTCTCTAGTCGTCTATCGGTATTGGTCGAATTACGGAGATGGGATTTGAAGGCATCCGTTGCCCAGTTTTGGGGCAAGTTAAGGTTGCGAAGGGCCTCATACGGCCCAAGAAGGCCCTAAAAAAAATTTAGGACAAGTTTCGATTCCGGCCCCGAGACGTGGCCGGGGGCGTGAGTAATAGTCCACGAAAACGATTAAATAGGACAATTTCGAGCAAGGGGATTTTTTTGACTGGGGCCTTCCCAGGGACCCTTATAGAGATTCTGCAAATTTTGGGGGGCTTTTGGCCCTTACATTGCCTCGAAATGGCTTCTCTAGTCGTTTATCGGTATTTGTCGGATTTACGGAGATAGGATTCGAAGGCATCCGGTGCCCAGTTTTAGGGCAAGTTCAGGTTCCCATGGGCCTCATACGGCCCAAGGAGACCCTAAAAAAATTTAGGGAAATTTTTGATTCCGGCCCCCGTGACGTGTTCGGGGCGTGAGTAAATCGGAAAATTTCGAGCAGGGTGATTTTTTTGACGGGGATCTTCCCGGGGGTCCCAATAGAGATAATGCAAATTTTGGGGCGCTTTTGGCCCCTATATTGCCTCGAAATGGCCTCTTTAGTCGTTTATCGGTATTGGTCGGAATTACGGAGATGGGATTGGAAGGAATACGGTCCCTAGTTTTGGGGCAAGTTAAGGTTCCGAAGGTCCTCATAAGGCCAAAGGAGGCCCTAAATTTTTTTTGGCAAGTTTCGGTTCCGGATCCCGGGACGTGGCTGGGCGTGAGTAATAATCCAGGAAAACGGGTAAGTTAGAGAATTTCGAGCAGGGTAATTTTTTTTACGGCGGCCTTCCCTGGGGTCCTAATAGAGATAATACAAATTTTGGGGGGCTTCTGGCCCGTGTTGCGTCGAAATGGCGCTCTAGTCGTTTATCGGTATTGGTCGAATTACGGAGATGGGATTGGAAGGCATCCAGTCCCAATTTTTAGGCAAGTTTAGGTTCCGAAGGGCCTCATACGGCCCAAGGAGGCCCTAAAATATTTAGGGCAAGTTTCGATTCCGGGCCCCGGGACGTGAGTAATAGTCCACGAAAACGAGTAGATCGGACAATTTCAAGCAGCGTGTGTTTTTTGACGGGGGCCTTCTCGGGGGTCCCAATAAGGATAATGCAAATTTTGGGGGCTTTTGGCCCCTGCATTGTCTCGTAATGGCCTCTCTAGTCGTTTATCGGTATTGGTCGGAATTACGGAGATGGAATTGGAAGGCATCCGGTGCCCAGTTTTGGGGAAAGTTAAGGTTCCGAAGGGCCTCATGCTGCCCAAGGAGGCCCTTAAAAAATTTAGGGCAAGTTTCAGTTCCGGGCCCCAGGACGTGGCCGGGGCATGATTAATAGTCCACGAAAACGGGTAAATCGGACAATTTCAAGCATGGTGATTTTTTTCGATGGAGGCCTTCCCGGGGTTCACAATAGGGATAATGCAAATTTTGGGGGGCTTCTGGCCCCTGCGTTGCCTCGAAATGGCCTCTCTAGTCGTTTATCGGTATTGGTCGAATAAGAGAAATGTTATTAAAAGTCATCTGATGCCCAATTTTGGGGCAAGTTAAGGTTTTGAAGGGCCTCATACGGCCCAAGGAGGCCCTAAAAAAATTTAGGGCAAGTTTCGATTCCGGCCCCCGGGACGTGGCCGGGAGCGTGAGTAATAGTCCACGAAAACGATTAAATTGGACAATTTCGAGCAGGGTGATTTTTTTTACTAGGGCCTTCCCAGGTGTCCCAATAGAGATTATGCAAATTTTGGGGGGCTTTTGGCCCCAACATTGCCTCGAAATGGCCTCTCTAGTCGTTTATCGGTATTTGTCGGATTCACGGAGATGGGATTGGAAGGCATCCGGTGCCTAGTTTTAAGGCAAGTTCAGGTTCCGAAAGGCCTCATACGGTCCAAGGAGGTCCTAAAATAATTTCGGGCAAGTTTCAGTTCTGGGCCCCGGGACGTGGCCGGGGCGTGAGTAATATTCCACGAAAACGGGTAAATAAGAGAATTTCGAGCAGGGTAATTTTTTTTGACGGGGGCCTTCCCGGGGGTCCCAATAGAGAATACAAATTTTGGGGGGCTTCTGGCCCGTGCGTTGCGTCGAAATGGCCTCTGTATTCGTTTATCGGTATTGGTCGAATTACGGAGATGGGATTGGAAGGTATCCAGTGCCCAGTTTTGGGGAAAGTTTAGTTTCCAAAGGGCCTCATACGGCCCCAAGAGGCCCAACAAAAATTTAGGGAAAGTTTCGATTCCGGGCTCCGGGACGTGAGTAATAGTCCACGAAAACGGGTAAATCGGACAGTTTCAAGCAGGGTGATTTTTTTGACGGGGGCCTTCTCGAGAGGTCCCAATAGGGATAATGGAAATTTTGGGGGGCTTTTGGCCCGTGCATTGCCTCGTAATGGCCTCTCCAGTCGTTTATCGGTATTGGTCGGAATTACGGAGATAGGATTGGAAGGCATCCGGTGCCCAGTTTTGGGGAAAGTTAAGGTTCGGAAGGGCCGCATACGGCCAAAGGAGGTCTTAAAAAAATTTATGGAAAGTTTCGGTTCCGGGCCCCAGGACGTTACCGGGGCGTGAGTGTCCACGAAAACGGGTAAATCGGACAATTTTCAGCAGGGTGATTTTTTTTGACGGGAGCCTTCTCGGGGTTCCCAATAGGGATAATGCAAGTTTTGGGGGGCTTTTGGCCCCGGCATTGCCTCGTAATGGCGTCTCTAGTCGTTTATCGGTATTGGTCGGAATTACAGAGATGAGATTGGAAGGCATCCGGTGCCCAGTTTTGGGGAAAGTTAAGGTTCCGAAGGGCCTCATACGTCCCAAGGAGGCCCTACAAAAATTTAGGGCAAGTTTCGATTCCGGGCCCCAGGACGTGGCCGGGGCTTGAGTAAGAGTCCACGAAAACGGGTAAATCCGACAATTTCAAGTAGGGGGATTTTTTTTTACGGGGGCCTTCTCGGGGGTCCCAATAGGGATAATGCAAATTTTGGGGGTCATTTGGCACCTTCATTGCCTCGAAATGGCCTCTTTAGCGTTTATCGGAATTACGTATATGGGATTGGAAGGTATCCGGTACCCAGTTTTGGGGCAAGTTAAGGTTCTGAATGGTCTCATACGGCCCAAGGAGGCCCTAATTAGGGCAAGTTTTGGTTCCGGGCCCCGGGACGTGGCCAGGGCGTGAGTAATAGTCCATGAAAACGGGTAAATCGGACAATTTCAAGCAGGGTGATTTTTTTAACGGGGGCCATTTCGGGGGTCCTAATAGGGATAATGCAAATTTTGGGGGCTTCTGGCCCCTGCATTGCCTCAAAATAGCCTCTTTAGTCGTTTATCAGTATTGGTTGGAATTACAGAGATGGGATTGGAAGGCATCCGGTGCCCAGTTTTGGGGTAAGTTAAGGTTCTGAAGGGCCTCATACGGACAAAGGAGGCCCTAAAAATATTTAGGGCAAGTTTCAGTTTTGGGCCCCGTGAAGTGGCCGGGGCGTGAGTAATAGTCCACGAAAACGGGTAAATCGGACAATTTCAAGCCGGGTGATTTTTTTTGACGGGGGCCTTCTCGAGGGTCCCAATAGGGATAATGCAAATTTTGGGGGGCATCTGGCTCCTGCATTGCCTCGAAATGCCCTCTTAGTCGTTTATCAGTATTGGTCGGAATTACGGAGATGGGATTGGAAGGCATCCGGTGCCCAATTTTTGGGCAAGTTAAGGTTTCGAAGGGCCTCATACGGCCCTAGGAGGCCCTAAAAATATTTAAGGCAAGTTTCGATTCCGGCCCCCGGGACGTGGCCGGGGGCGTGAGTAATAGTCCACGAAAACGATTAAATTGGACAATTTCGAGCAGGGTGATTTTTTTGACGGGGGCCTTCCCAGGGGTCCCAACAGAGATTATGCAAATTTTGGGGGGCTTTTGGCCCCTACATTGCCTCGAAATGGCCTCTCTAGTGGTTTATCGGTATTGGTCGGAATTACGGAGATGAGATTGGTATGTATCCGGTGCCCAGTTTTGGGGCAAGTTAAGGTTTCGAGGGCCTCATACGGTCGAAGGAGGCCCTAAATTTTTTTTGGGAAAGCGTCGGTTCCGGGCCCCGGGACGTGTCCGGGGCGTGAGTAATAGTCCACGAAAACGGGTAAATCGGACAATTTCAAGCAGGGTTATTGATATCACGTATTTATATAGAGTTTTCTCCCTTATTTACAAGCTAATTTGTGCGTTACTGGAGCTCTTGGGAGCTATTTTGTGCTAACTATCGTATATAGTTGTGGTTTTGTGTTTTAGTGTTGAATTGCAGGTTTTAGGGAGTTTTCTCCTTATTCCCTAGCCATTTGGAAGCAACCACGGCTTTACGAGATGTTACGAGGCACATAGGACGGCTCACGAGCTTTATGGGTAGTTTATGAGGTCCCAGGACCTCTAAGCGTGAAGAATTAAGAGCCAAAGAGTCAAAAAGGAGGTTTCCGTACTATGATCGGGCAAAAATGGCCCGATCGGGCAAAAATACATTGATCGGGTATAGAAGTTGCGGACCCGATCGGGCAAGGCATGCCCGATCCGATCGGGCGAGCACACATGTGCCCAGACCCGATCAGACATTCACCACCCGACCCGATCGGGTCGAATGCTGCTACGTCTCATTATGCTGCTGCTTTCGAGGGGAACGTGCTGATCCATTTTGTTGCCAGGCCCGATCGGGTGATGTTGCTGGGCCCGATCGGGTGGGCCGCAATTCTCGAATAGGTGCTGTGCTGCTGCATTGGGACGTGAAACAAAGAGGTGAAGACATTTCACTATGGGCCCGATCGGGTGGGGTTTGGCCCGATCGGGTCCCATGCACTTATTCGCGAATTTCGTCTTTTTGTTTCCTATTTTAATTAGACTTTGAGGGGTATTATATATACCTTTTCCTCATTATTTTAGTGACATCTTTTGAACTGCTTTAGACTCTAGTTATTTCTCATTGTTCTTAGTTTAGTTTAAACACTTTAGATTAAGGGTGATCAAACCTATTCGATTTCAATAAAAGTTCCTGTTTTCTGTCAATTGGTATTCTTCTTTGCCCTAATCTCTTTTATTATTCTTAATTGCTTAGCCTAATTATTTAATCATTCATGATGCAATTGTTAGGGTTTCATATTAGTTTTGTTGTTGTTAATTCGATTATGAGTGAGTAGTTCTTTTTCTAGGGTGTTAGATAGGAAAACCATGTTTATACCATGATTGTGATTTAGATTTCTATCAATTTCTAGGGCTTGATTAGGGTGATTGTGATGTGGTTAATTCTTATTGAGTAATTAATGTCAGTGTACAATTTCATTGATTGCTTGTGGTTAATAGTTGTTTGCACAGATCCGTCTTACGACTAGAGGTCTAGGACACGTCAGTAGTTCTGATTACGTTAGTGAACATGCGGCGTATGTTGAACTATGAGCGTTGAGTCTTAACCATAGCTCAACACATGCTCTAATCCCTTGACTCTTGACCTAGGTTTTGATAGTTGTGGACCTTGTTTGATTGATATAAGCATGGTGGACCGACCTAATACCCTAGGCTTTTAGTCCATAGTTAAATCCTTGATTTATTTCGTCTTCTTTAGTTTAATCATTAGTTCAGTTCATTCTTCTCTGATTTCATCTGAAGTAGCTAATTGACTGAATATTAATTTAGAAACTCTGTCTCCCTGTGGATTCGACCCTGCTTCCATTGACTACCATAGTTAGAGGACTGTAGGTTTATTTTTGATTAGGTCACACGACTAAAACCCTATCAAATTTTGGCGCCGTTGCCGGGGAGACGGCTAGTTTTCTATGTTTTTATTTGATTATTTGGTCTACTTCTCTGTACCTCATTGGAACTTCATTGTTTTATTCGAGGTACGTTTTACTGCATCTTTTTGTTTCTTTTGTATGCCCAGGTCTCAAAGAAACGATTCCCCCATCCCAGCGGATCCCAATCTTACTAGGACAATCAGGCGGATTCGAAAGAAAAATCGAAAAGAAAAGCAATCTGTTCAGCTGAACACCTCTGGAACAGACACCTTGAGTTCAGTTATGTCAAAGTCACTGAAGTCATATGGGGTGCCCAACCCAGATGGTCTTTCTACTGGACCACCAATGCCCACCATTGCCGCTAAAATTTTTGAGATTAAGCCTGGACTCATCAGCATGGTCCAGCAAAATCAGTTATGTGGGCATCCTACTGAAGACCCGGCAAATCATCTGCAACGATTTCAACAGCTTTGTCAAACCGTTAAACATGCCGGTGTCACTCCAGATCAACTCAAAGTCATGTTGTTCGAGTTTTCATTGAGAGATAGAGCCCAGAAATGGTTGAATGACGTGAAGGAAACTGAATGGAGTGAGATTTCTGATGCATTTCTGAGAGAGTATTATCCACCTACTAAAACAGCAGAAATCAGAAACAAACTAGCCACTTTTTCCCAAGAGCCTGATGAAACATTACGGGAAGCGTGGGCTAGGTTTAGGGATTTACAGAGAGAGTGTCCACACCACAACATGGACAAATGGTTTTTGACGCAGACATTTTACAATGGTCTGCAGCCTTAGACGAAGAGTATTGATGATTCGTGTGCAGGAGGAATTTTTCTGGATAAGGAAGTGGATGTAGGCTACGAGTTTCTATCAAACCTCGCAGCCAATGATCATTCCACTTTCCAAAGCCTCACGAGGAAGGTACTTGAGGTAGATGCCATTGCATTATTGACTTCGCAGATGGCGAAGCTGAGTCAGCAGATTAACACCTTCAATTCCTCTTCCGCAGCAGCACCTTCTTTGAGTATTAATGCTATGTCTGCCGTAGCCCCCATTACCTCATCTTACTGCGAGGTATGTGGTGTTCAGGGTCACTTTGGGCATGACTGTCAGTTCAGTCAACTTCAGATGGAGCAGGCAAACGCCTTTCAACAAAGGTGACAAACCTTTCCCCCTCCACATAACTACCAAAACCCACAAAACTATCCTAAACCCTCATACCATTAAACCTCACAAAATTTCCAAAGACCACCACCACAAAACTTCCATCACCACAATAATTTCCAAACTCCACAAAATTTTCCCACCCCACCTCCACAAAACAATAACCCACAAGAGCCTAGAAATTATGAACTGATGAAACTGATATTGTCTATGCAAAAGGCAAATGAGGAAGCACAGAGGGCCCAAGATAAGGACATCAAACTTCTCGAGGCTCAAGTTGCTCAATTGGCAGAAACTAATGCACAGAGGCAGCAGGGACAATGTCCAGGGCAACCCGTTCAGAGAGAACATGTGAATGCCATCACTCTTTGTAGTGGCATAGCTTATGATGCTCCTCCATTGCCCGTTGATGAGGTTACCCCAACTGCAGGGAAGAAGAGGTTGGTAGAGGAGGGAAAAAGGAAGAATTCGACGTCTGAAGTCGATTTGTCTGAAGAAGCTGAACAGACAGGGAAGAAAAAGGAGAAGGTTTCTGAAACGCCTTTTACACCAAGGCTACCTTTTCCTCACAGGATGCAACAGTCCAAGGTTGATCAGCAGTTTGGTAAGTTCTTGTCTATGGTCAAGAACCTTGAGGTAACGATTCCATTCACAGACTTAATTACCCAAGTGCCTGTTTATGCCAAATTTCTGAAAGACATGATCACTAAGAAAAGAGACTTTGGTGGGTTAGAACGTGTCGCTCTTACTGAAGAGTGTAGTGCTTTTATTCAAAATAAAGCCCCACCAAAGTTAAAAGATCCTGGTAGTTTTTCTATACCCTGCCATCTTGGACCTATTTTTATTGATAAGGCTTTGTGTGATTTAGGTGCTTCTGTTTCTGTTATGCCATTGTCTGTTTATAAGAAACTGAACATGGGAGCACTTAAATGCACACAAATCACTTTACAGATGGCGGATCGTTCTATAAAATACCCTCTAGGTGTTTTAGAGGACGTTCCTGTTAGGGTCGGGAAATTCTATATCCCTGTAGATTTTGTGGTGTTAGATATGGATGAAGATGCCCAGATTCCCATTATTCTAGGTAGGCCATTTTTGTGTACTGCTGGTGCTGTCATTGATGTCAAGTCTGGGTCTTTAACTCTGAGTGTTGGTGATGATAAAGTTATTTTTAAACTAACCAATGCTGTTAAGGCACCTATGCTTGAACAATCTTGTTGCAGGGATGAGGTTTTGGATGAAGTAGGTGTGGAGAAGGTTCCAACTACACCTACGGTTGCCCCACCATCTGGAGGCATTATCAAGAACATTTGGAGAAGAAAGATATTTGATGAGAGTGACACTCATTGCCAAGCCCCTCCTATTTGAGAGAGGGAGGATTAGGGTCGTGCGGGACCTTTATAAACCAGCGCTGTGCGAGAGGCAACTCGTATTCTTTCCCTTTTTCCTTTTCTTTTCATTTTTTTAATTATTTTTTTAATTTTTTCTTCTTTTTGTGAGCGAGAGTGAGGGTACTAACATTGTTTTTCCCCTTAGCATAGTCCTTATCACCTTTTGGAATTGAAGACACTGCCAAGTTCAGCTTGGGGGAGGAGTTCTGTTTGTATTCCCTATCTCTTTTACTGCTTTCTAGGATATATTTACTGCTTTCGAAAAATTCTGAAAAAATCAAAAAAAAAATGGTTCCATGACTGGTTTAGTTGCCTCCGTGTGCCCCTTGTTGTGCTCTATTTGAAAATGATTTGACTTTGTTTTTTGGATAGCTGGGCATTTGTGATCTTGAGGCTATGATTTGATGTTTGATTGCTATGATTTCGAGCATTTTTGATTATACTACACCACTTTGTGCTGCATACCTGAATTGGTTAGACTGTGAGGCCTCTTTGTAGCCTATTGGATTCATATTATTATCCAGTCTGTTTTTTTGTGTTAGTTCCTCTTTAGTTGATTGATCTTAACTTTGATTTCGTACTTGTCTGATGTTCGATGGCTTGTAGCATATGCTGTGATAGAGGCGTTCTTTTGTCTTATTCTTGAGCTTCAGAGTGAATTTTTGATATGCTTTTATCCTCCTTAGTCCCGTTGAGCCTAATGACTTGTTTCATGTTACTTAAACTCCTATTATGAGCCCAAGGCCTTCACTTGATATTATTCCAAGCCTAGCTTGGGGGAGTTTTTGTATGGGGTGAGTTTGAGATTGGTTTCTTGGTTTAAGTTTGGTTGTTGAGGAACTTAAAAGTGTATTTGATGTGGCTAGAGGGTGAGAAAAAGGAAAAGAAAAAGCAAAATTAGAGTTGCGTGAATGAAGTTCAGAAAAATGAAAGAAAAATGAAATGAAAGTTCAAAAGAATTCGAAGTTCTTTCATTCACGTACGTTCTTAAGGAAATTATCGCTTCATTGCTTGAAAGCTGGGTTTGTTATGAGTTTTTCATTGATTTATGAGAGTTGGGTCACTTTGTGTGGTTTTATGGTGTTGTTGGGAGTTGTGTAGGCCATCTTAGGCCTCGTTTGAATGATTCATGCTCCCCCTTTCTTGGTTTTTCCACCACATTACCCAAAAGTATCCCCTACCTCTTACCTAAGCCCCATTGCAACCCTCTAAAGTCCTCTTGAGCTCGTGTCTGCAGTGTTCATTTGATTGATTTTGAGTCAGTTTATCAAAGTTAAAGAGTATTTCTGCTGATTGAGTCGACTTGACTAGGATGAGCGTCATTGAACCTTCTTAAACACATGAGAGTGTGAGTGGGAAGGGTATTTATGGTCGGGTTGGTGAGTGTTCGGGCATATTCTTTGCCTGCCACAAAATAGAGAGGAGTGACACCCTTGTGAGACCCTTTTCAGGACTTGTATGCCTTGTGGATACTTGAATTTGGATGATTAGTGGTTGGATGGATTTGATTAGCCAGTTTTGGGGAAAGTTAAGGTTCCGAGGGCCTCATACGGTCGAAGGAGGCCCAAAATTTTTTTGGGCAATGTCGGTTCCGGGCCGCGGGACGTGTCCGGGGCGTGAGTGATAGTCCACGAAAACGGGTAAATCGGACAAATTCAAGCAGGGTTATCTTTTTTGACGGGGCCTTCTCGGGGGTCCCAATAGGGATAATCCAAATTTTGGGGGGCTTCTGGCCCATGCATTGCCTCGAAATGGCCTTTTCAATCGTTTATAGGTATTGGTCGGAATTATGGAGATGGGATTAGAAGGTATCCGGTGCCCAGTTTTGGGGCAAGTTAAGGTTCCGAGGGCCTCATACGGTCGAAGGAGGCACTAAAAAAATTTAGGGCAAGTTTCGGTTCCGGGCCCTGGGACGTGGCCGGGGCATAAGTCCACGAAAACGGGTAAATCGGACAATTTCAAGTAGGGTGATTTTTTTTGACGGGGTCCTTCTCGGGGGTCCCAATAGGAATAATGCAAATTTTGGGGGGCTTCTGGCCCCTTGCATTGCCTCGAAATGGGCTCTTTAGTCGTTTATCGGTATTGGTTGGAATTACGGAGATGGGATTGGAAGGCATCCGGTGCCCAGTTTTGGGGTAAGTTAAGGTTCCGAAGGGCCTCATACGGCCCTAAAAAAATTTAGGTCAAGGTTTAGTTTCGGGCCCCGTGACGTGGCCGGGGCGTGAGTAATGGTCCACGAAAACGGGTAAATCGAACAATTTCAAGCAGGGTGTATTTGTTGACGTGGGCGTTCTCGGGGGTCCCAATAGGAATAATGCAAATATTGGGGGGGGGGTCTGGCCCCAGCATTGCCTCGAAATGGCCTCTTTAGTCGTTTATCGGTATTGGTCGGAATTACGGAGATGGGATTGGAAGGCATCCGGTTTCCAGTTTTGGGGTAAGTTAAGGTTCCGAAGGGCCTCATACGGCCCTAGGAGGCCCTAAAAACATTTAGGGCAAGTTTCTTCCAGGCCCCGGGACGTGGCCGAGGCATGAGTAATAGTCCACGAAAACGGGTAAATCGGACAATTTCAATCAGTGATTTTTTTGACGGGGGCCTTCTCGGGGGTCTGAAAAGGGATAATGCAAATTTTGGGGGGCTTATGGCCCCTACATTGCATTGAAATTGTCTCTTTAGTCGTTTATCGGTATTAGTCGGAATTACGGAGATGCAATTGGAAGGCATCTGGTGCCTAGATTTGGTGCAAGTTAAGGTTCCGAAGGGCCTCATACGACCCAAGGAGGCCCTAAAAAAATTTAGGGCATGTTTCGATTCCGGGCCCTGGGACGTGGCCGGGACGTGAGTAATAGTCCACAAAAACGGGTAAATCTGACAATGTCAAGGAGGGTAATTTTTTTTGACGGGGCCTTCTCGGGGGTCCCAATAGGGATAAAGCGAATTTTGGGGTCTTCTAGCACCTGCATTGCCTCGAAATGGCCTCTTTAGTCGTTGATCGGTATTGGTCGGAATTACGGAGATGGGATTGGAAGGCATCCGGTGCCCGATTTTTGGGCATATTAATGTTCCAAAGGGCCTCATATGACCCAAGGAGGCCCTAAAATTTTTTTGGGCAAGATCCGACTCCGGGCCCCAGGAAGTGGCCGGGGCATGAGTAATAGTCCACGAAAACGAGTAAACCGGAACATTTTTGGGCAGGGTGATTTTTTTTGATGGGTCCCTTCCCGGGAGTCCCAATAGGGTCTCTGTAAATTTTGGGGGGTTTCAAGCCCCAAAAGGGCCTCTAAATGGCCTCCGGAGTCGGTTATCGGTATTGGTCGGTATTACGGAGGTGAGATTGGAAGGCATCCGGTGCCCGGTTTCGGGGCATGTTATGGTTCCAAAGAGCCTCATATGGCCCTAAAAATTTTTTGGGCAAGGTGCCCGGTTTCGGGGCAAGTCCACGAAAACATGTAAATCGGATCATTTTTTGGCAGGGTGATTTTTTTTGGCCGGTGCCTTCGAGGGAGTACCAAGAGGGTCACTGTAAATTTTGGGGGGCTTCAAGCCCCAAAAGGGCCTCTAAATGGCCTCTCGAGTCGGTTATGGGTATTGGTCGGAATTACAGAGGTGGTATTGGAAGGCATCCGGTGCACAGTTTTGGGGCATGTTAAGGTTCCAAAGGGCCTCATATGGTCCAAGGAGGCCCTCAAAAAATTGTGGGCTAGATCCGACTTTGGACCCCGGGACGTGGCCGGGGCGTAAGTAATAGTCCCCGAAAACGGGTAAATCGGAACATTTCGGGCAGGGCTATTTTTTTGACGGGTGCCTTCCCGGTGGTCCAATAGGGTCACTATATATTTTGGGAGGCCTCTAAATGACCTCCCGAGTCAGTTATTGGTATTAGTCGGAATTACGGAGGTGGGATTGGAAGGCATCTGGTGCCCGGTTTGGGTCATGTTAAGGTTCCAAAGGGCCTCATATGGCCCAAGGACGCCCTAAAAATATTTGGGCAAGATCCGACTCCGGGTCCAAGTTCATTGTGACGCATTTTTCTTAAGATTCAACAATTCACTAAAATCTCTATGTTCAACGACCCCCGGTACACGCCCGTAGACATATTTTGTGATTACTTGATACCATTCTAAAAGGGAAAATCGAACCTGTGGAAGGCTTTAGTTTCCACTATTAGGCACCCCGGAGGTGAAATGTGCTTTACAGTACCATTTTTTTGACAAATAACACATATTTTCAAAATCCTCCCAGTTAGTGACCCGGGGTACACGCCTGTGTATTAATTGTGAGATTTATTTAAATCAAACTAAGGATTCCTCTTCTTGACCCCCAAGTAGACTTAAGGTTACTAAGAATTGATTTCTAGACAGTCGAATTTCATTTTGACACCATTTTTCTTTAGAGTTCAACAATTCTTTAAATCTCTATGTCTAGTGACCCCCGGTACACGGCCGTGAGGCATTTTTGGTGAATTTAATAAACATTTCTAAAAAGGAATAATCGAACTTGTGAAAGGCTTTAACTACCACTATTGGGCGCGCTGGGGGAATAATGTGCTTTACACTCCTATTTTCTGAGAAATCAAACATATTTTAATAAATTCTCCGAGTTAGTGAATCGGGGTACACGCTTGAGTATAATTTTGGTGATTTCTTAAAATCAAACTAAGGATGCCTCTTCTGGTTGCCAAGTAGACTTAAGGTTCCTATGCATTGATATCTAGATGGTCCAAGTTCATTGTGATGCTATTTTTCTCAAGATTTCAACAATTCAATAAAATCTCTATTTTCAGTAACCCCCGGTACACGCCCGTGAGGCATTTTTAGTGACTACTTAAACCATTCTAAAAGGGAAAATCGAACCTGTGGAAGGCTTTAGTTTCCACTATTAGGCACCCTAGGGGTCAAATGTTTTTTACAGTACTACTTTTTGACAAATAAAACATATTTTCAAAATCCTCCGAGTTACTGACCCGGGGTACACGCCTGTGTATTAATTGTGAGATTTCGTAAAATCAAACTAAGGATTCATTTTCTTGACCCCAAGTAGACTTAAGGTTACTAAGTATTGATTACTAGATAGTCGAATTTCCTTTTGGCGCCATTTTTCTTTAGAGTTCAACAATTCTTTAAAATCTCTACGTTTAGTGACCCCCAGTACACGCCCGTGAGGCATTTTTGTTGAAATTTTAAAATATTTCTAAAAAGGCAAAATCGAACCTGTGAAAGGCTTTAACTACCACTATTGGGCGCCCTGGGGGAATAATGTGGTTCACAGTCCTATTTTCTTAAAAATCAAACATATTTAAGAAAATCCTCCGAGTTAGTGAACCGGGGTACACGCCTGAGTGTAATTTTGGTGATTTCTTAAAATCAAACTAAGGATGCCTCTTCTGGTTGCCAAGTAGACTTAAGGTTCCTATGCATTGCTATCTAGACAGTCCAAGTTCACTGTGACGCTATTTTTCTAAAGATTTCAAGAATTCGATAAAATCTCTATGTTCAGTGACCCCAGGTACACGCCCGTGACGCATTTGTAGTGATTACTTGAAACCATTCTAAAAGGGAAAATCGAACCTGTGGAATACTTTAGTTTCCATTATTAGGCACCCTTAAGGTGAAATGTGCTTCACAGTACCATTTTTTGACAAATAAGACATATTTCAAAATCCTTCGAGTTAGTGACCCGGGGTACACGCCTGTGTATTAATTGTGAGATTTCATAAAATCAAACTAAGGATTCCTCTTCTTGACCCCAAGTAGACTTAAGGTAAATAAGCATTGATTTCTAGACAGTTGAATTTTATTTTACGCCATTTTTCTTTAGAGTTCAACAATTCTTTAAAATCTCTATGTTTAGTTACCCTCGGTACATGCCCGTGAGGCATATTTGGTGAATTTTTGAAACCTTTCTAAAATGGCAAAATCGAACCTGTGAAAGAGTTTAACTACCTCTATTGGGCGCCTTGGGGGAATAATGTGCTTTACCGTCCTATATTCTGAGAAATCAAACATATTTTAAGAAATCTTCCGAGTTAGTGAACCGGGGTACACGACTGAGTGTAATTTTGGTGATTTCTTAAAATAAAACTAAGGATGCCTCTTCCGGTTACCAAGTAGACAAAAGGTTCCTATGCATTGATATCTAGATGGTCCATGTTCATTGTGACGCTATTTTTCTTAAGATTTCAACAATTCGATAAATTCTCTATGTTCAGTGACCCCCGGTACACGCCAGTGAGGCATATTTAGTGATTAATTGAAACCATTCTAAAAGGGAAAATCGAACCTATGGAAGGCTTATGTTTCCACTATTAGGCACCCTGGAGGTGAAATGTGCTTTACATTACCATTTTTTGACAAATAAAACATATTTTCAAAATCCTCCGAATTAGTGACCTGGGGTACACGCTTGTGTGTTAATTGTGAGATTTCGTAAAAACAAACTAAGGATTCCTCTTCTTGACCCCAAGTAGACTTAAGGTTACTAGGCATTGATTTCTAGACAGTAGAATTTCCTTTTTGCGCCATTTTTCTTTAGAGTTCAACAATCCTTTAAAATCTCTACGTTTAATGACCCCGGGTACACGCTCATGAAGCATTTCGGTGAATTTTCCAAATCTTTCTAAAAAGGAAAAATCGAACCTGTTAAAGGATTTAACTACCACTATTGGGCGCCTTAGGGGAATAATGTGCTTTACAGTCCTATTTTCTGAGAAATAAAACATATTTTAGAAAATCCTCCGAGTTAGTGAACCGGGGTACACGCCTGAGTGTAATTTTTGTGATTTCTTAAAATCAAACTAAGGATGCCTCTTCTGGTTGCGAAGTAGACTTAAGTTCCTATGCATTGCTATCTAGATAGTCCAAGTTCATTGTGACGCTATTTTTGTAAAGATTTCAACAATTCGATAAAATCTCTATGTTCAATGACCCCCGGTACACGCTCGTGAGGCATTTTTAGTGATTACTTTAACCATTCTAAAAGGGAAAATCGAACTTATGGAAGGCTTTAGTTTCCACTATTAGGCATCCTAGGGGTCAAATGTGCTTTACAGTACCTTTTTTTGAACAATAAAACATATTTCAAAATACTCCGAGTTAGTGACCCTGGGTACACGCTTGTGTATTAATTGTGAGATTTCCTAAAATCAAACTAAGGATTCCTCTTTTTGACCCCAGGTAGACTTAAGGTTACTAAGAATTGATTTCTAGACAGTCGAATTTCAGTTTGACACCATTTTTCTTTATAGTTCAACAATTCTTTAAAATCTCTATGTTTAGTGACCCCCGGTACATTCCCGTGAGGGATTTTTGGTGAATTTTTGACCCCTTTCTAAAAAGGCAAAATCGAACCTGTGAAAGGCTTTAACTACCACTATTGGGAGCCCTGGGAAATAATGTGCTTTACAGTTCTATTTTCTGAGAAATCAAACACATTTTAAAAAATCCTACGAGTTAGTGAACCGGGGTACACAACGGAGTGTAATTTTGCTCATTTCATAAAATAAAACTCAGGATGCCTCTTCTGGTTGCCAAGTGGACTTAAGGTTCCTATGCATTGATATGTAAATGGTCCAATATCATTGGGCCTCTATTTTTTAAAAGATTTCAAAAATTCGATAAATTCTCTATGTTCAGTGACCCCCGGTACACGCCCGTGAGACATATTTTGTGATTACTTGAAACCATTCTAAAAGGGAAAATCGAACCTGTGGAAGGCTTCAGTTTCCACTATTAGGCACCCTGGAGGTTAAATGTGCTTTACAGTAACATTTTTTGGACAAATAACACATATTTTGAAAATCCTCCGAGTTAGTGACCCGGGGTACACGTCTGTGTATTAATTGTGAGATTTCTTTAAATCAAACAAAGGATTCCTCTTCTTTACCCCAAGTAGACTTAAAGTTACTAAGAATTGATTTCTAGACAGTCGAATTTCATTTTGACACCATTTTTGTTTAGAGTTCAACAATTCTTTAGAATCTCTATGTTTAGTGACGCCCGGTACACGCCCGTGAGGCATTTTTGGTGAATTTTTGAAAGCTTTATAAAAAGGCAAAATCGAACATGTGAAAGGCTTTAACTACAACTATTGGGCGCCCTGTGGGAATAATGCGCTTTATAGTCCTATTTTCTGAGAAAACAAACATATTTTAAAAATGCTCCGTGTTAGTGAACTAGGGTACACGCTTGAGTGTAATTTTGTTGATTTCTTAGAATCAAACTACGAATGCCTCTTCTGGTTTCCAAGTAGACTAAAGGTTCCTATGCATTGATATCTAGATGGTCCAAGTTCACTAAAAATGCCTCACGGGCGTGTACCGGGGCCACTCAACATAAAGATTTTATCGAATTGTTGAAATCTTTAGAAAAATATCGTCACAGTGAACTTGGACTTTCTAGATAGCAATGCATAGGAACCTTAAGTCTACTTGGAAACCAGAAGAGGCATCCTTAGTTTGATTTTAAGAAATCACCAAAATTACACTCAGGCGTGTACCCCAGTTCCATAACTCGGAGGATTTTCTATAATATGTTTGATTTCTCAGAAAATAGGACTGTAAAGCACATTATTCCCCCAGGGCGCCCAATAGTGGTAGTTAAAGCCTTTCACAGGTTCGTTTTGCCTTTTTAGAAAGATTTCAAAAATGCGTCATGGGCGTGTACCGGGGGTCACTAAACGTAGAGATTTTAAAGAATTGTTGAACTCTAAAGAAAAATGGCGCCAAAAGGAAATTCGACTGTCTAGAAATCAATGCTTAGTAACCTTAAGTCTACTTGGGGTCAAGAAGAGGAATCCTTAGTTTGATTTTTAGAAATCTCACAATTAATACACAGGCGTGTACCCCGGGTCACTAACTCGGAAGATTATGAAAATATGTTTTATTTGTTAAAAAATGGTACTGTAAAGCACATTTCACCTCCAAGGTGCCTAATAGTGGAAACTAAAGCCTTCCACAGGTTCGATTTTCTCTTTTAGAATGGTTTCAAGTAATGTACCGGGGGTTACTAAACATTGAGAATTTATCGAATTGTTGAAATCTTAAGAAAAATAGCGTCACAATGAACTTGGACCATCTAGATATCAATGCATAGGAACCTTTTGTCTACTTGGTATCCAGAAGAGGCCTCCTTAGTTTTATTTTAAGAAATCACCAAAATTACACTCAGTCGTGTACCCAGGTTCACTAACTCGGAGGATTTTTTAAAATATGTTTGATTACTCAGAAAATTGCACGGTAAAGCACATTATTCCATCAGGGCGCCCAATAGTGGTAGTTAAACCCTTTCATAGGTTCGATTTTTCCATTTTAGAAAGGTTTCAAAAATTCACCAAATATGCCTCACGGGCGTGTACCGGGGGTCACTAAACATAGAGATTTTAAAGAATTGTTGAACTCTAAAGAAAAATGTCGTCAATATAAAATTCAACTGTCTAGAAATCAATGCTTAGTAACCTTAAGTCTACATAGGGTCAAGAAGAGGAATTCTTAGTTAGATTTTATGAAATCTCTCAATTAATACACAGGCGTGTACCCCGGGTCACTAACTCGGAGGATTTTGAAAATATGTCTGATTTGTCAATAAATGGTACTGTAATGCACATTTCACCTCCAGGGTGCCTAATAGTGGAAACTAAAGCTTTCCACAGGTTCGATTTTCCCTTTTTGAATGGTTTCAAGTAATCACTAAAAATGCCTCACGGGCGTGTACCGGGGGTCACTGAACATAGAGATTTTATCGAATTGTTGAAATCTTTAGAAAAATAGTGTAACAGTGAACTTGGACTATCTAGATAGCAATGCATAGGAACCTTAAGTCTACTTTGCAACCAGAAGAGGCATCCTTAGTTTGATTTTAAGAAATCACCAAAATTACACTCAGGCGTGTACCTCGGTTCACTTACTCGGAATATTTTTTAAAATATGTTTGATTTCTCAGAAAATAGGACGGTAAAGCACATTATTCCCCCAGGGCGCCCAATAGTTGTAGTTAAACCCTTTCACAGGTTCGATTTTGCCATTTTAGAAAGGTTTCAAAAATTCACCAAATATGCCTCACGGGCGTGTACCGGGGGTCACTAAACATAGAGATTATAAAGAATTGTTGAACTCTAAAGAAAAATTGCGTCAAAATAAAATAAAACTGTCTAGAAATTAATGCTTAGTAACCTTATCTCTACTTGGGGTCAAGAAGATGAATCCTTAGTTTGATTTTATGAAATCTCACAATTAATACACATGCGTGTACCCTGGGTCACTAACTCGGAGGATTTTGAAAATATGTCTTATTTGTCAAAATATGGTACTGTAAAGACATTACACCTCCAGGGTATCTAATAGTGGAAACTAAAGTCTTCCACGGGTTCGATTTTCCCTTTTAGAAGTGTTTCAAGTAATCACTAAAAATGCCTCACGGGCGTGTACCGGGGGTCACTGAACATAGAGATATTATCGAATTGTTGAAATCTTTAGAAAAATAGCGTCACAGTGAACTTGAACTATCTAGATAGCAATTCATAGGAACCTTAAGTCTACTTGGCAACCAGAAGAGGCATCCTTAGTTTGATTTTAAGAAATCACCAAAATTCACTAACTCGGAGGATTTTCTAAAATATGTTTGATTTCTCAGAAAATAGGACTGTAAAGCACATTATTCCCCCAGGGGGCCCAATAGTGGTAGTTAAAGCCTTTAACAGGTTCGATTTTTCCTTTTTAGAAAGATTTCGAAAATTCACCAAAATGCTTCATGGGAATGTACCAGGGTCATTAAACGTAGAGATCTAAAAGAATTGTGGAACTCTAAAGAAAAATGGCGCCAAAAGGAAATTCGACTTTCTAGAAATCAATGCTTAGTAACCTTACGTCTACTTGGGGTCAAGAAGAGGAATCCTTAGTTTGTTTTTAAGAAATCTTAAAATTAATACACAGGCGTGTACCCCAGGTCACTAATTCAGAGGATTTTGAAAATATGTTTTATTTGTCAAAAACTGGTACTGTAAACCACATTTCACCTCCAAGGTGCCTAATAGTGGAAACTAAAGCCTTCCACAGGTTCCATTTTCCCTTTTAGAATGGTTTCTAGTAATCAGTAAAAATGTATCACTGGCGTGTACCGGGGGTCACTGAACATAGAGAATTTATCGAATTGTAGAAATCTTAAGAAAAATAGCGTCACAATGAACATGGACCATCTAGATATAAATGCATAGGAACCTTTTGTCTACTTGGCAACCAGTAGAGGCATCCATAGTTTTATTTTAAGAAATCACCAAAATTACACTCAGTCGTGTACCCCGGTTCACTAACTCGGAGGATTTTCTAAAATATGTTTGATTTCTCAGAAAATAGAACTGTAAACCACATTATTCCCCCAGGGCGCCCAATAGTGGTAGTTAAAGCCTTTCACAGGTTCGATTTTGCCTTTATAGAAAGATTTCAAAAATTCACCAATAATGCCTCACGGGCGTGTACCGGTGGTCACTAAACGTAGAGATTTTAAAAAATTGTTGAACTCTAAAGAAAAATGGCGCCAAAAGGAAATTCGACTGTCTAGAAATTAATTCTTAATAACCTTAAGGCTACTTGGGGTCAAGAAGAGGAATCCTTAGTTTGTTTTTAAGAAATCTCACAATCAATACACATGCGTGTACACCGGGTCACTAACTCGGAGGATTTTGAAAATATGTTCTATTTGTCAAAAAATGGTACTGTAAAGCACATTTGACCTCCAGGGTGCCTAATAGTGGAAACTAAATCCTTCCACAGTTTTGACTTTCCCTTTCAGAATGGTTTCAAGTAATCACTAAAAATGCCTCATGGGCGTGTACCGGGGGTCACTAAACATAGAGAATTTATCGAATTGTTGAAGTCTTAAGAAAAATAGCGTCACAATGAACTTAGACCATCTAGATATCAATGCATAGAAACCTTTTGTCTACTTGGCAACAAGAAGAGGCATCCTTAGTATTATTTTAAGAAATCACCAAAATTACACTCAGTCGTGTACCCCGGTTCACTAAATCGGATGATTTGTTAAAATATGGTTGATTTCTCTTAAAATAGGACGGTAAAGAACATTATTCCCCCACGGCGCCCAATAGTGGTAGTTAAACCTTTTCACAGGTTCGATTTTGCCAGTTTAGAAAGTTTTCAAAAATTCACCAAATATGCCTCACGGGCGTGTGCCGGGGGTCACTAAACATAGAGATTTTAAAGAATTGTTGAACTCTAAAGAAAAATGGCGTCAAAATAAAATTCAACTGTCTAGAAATCAATGCTTAGTAACCTTAAGTCTACTTGGGGTCAAGAAGTGGAATACTTTGTTAGATTTTTTGAAATCTCACAATTAATACACAAGAGTGTACCCCGGGTCACTAACTCGTAGGATTTTGAAAATATGTCTTATTTGTTAAAAAATGGTACTGTAAAGCAAATTTCACCTCCAGGGTGCCTAATAGTAGAAACTAAAGGCTTCCACAGGTTCGATTTTCCCTTTTAGAATGATTTCAAGTAATCACTTCAAATGCCTCACGGGCGTGTACCGGGGGTCACTGAACATAGAGAATTTATCGAATTGTTGAAATCTTAAGAAAAATAGTGTCACAATGAACTTGGACCATCTAGATATCAATGCATAGGAACCTTTTGTCGACTTGGCAACAAGAAGAGGAATCCTTAGTTTTATTTTAAGAAATCACCAAAATTACACTCATTCGTGTATCCCGGTTAACTAACTCGGAAGATTTTTTAAAATATGTTTGATTTCTCTGAAAATAGGACGGTAAAGCACATTATTCCCCCAAGGTGCCTAATAGTGGTAGTTAAACCCTTTCACAGGTTCGATTTTGCCAATTAAGAAAGAATTCAAAAATTCACCAAATATTCCTCACGGGCGTGTACCGGGGCTCACTAAACATAGAGATTTTAAAGAATTGTTGAACTCTAAAGAAAAATGGCGTAAAATAAAATTCAACTGTCTAGAAATCAATGCTTAGTAACCTAAAGTCTACTTGGGGTCAAGAAGAGGAATCCTTAGTTTGATTTTATGAAATCTCACAATTAATACACAGGCGTGTACCCCGGGTCACTAACTCGGAGGATTTTGAAAATATGTCTTATTTGTCAAAAAATGGTAATGTAAAGCACATTTCACCTTCAGGGTGCCTAATAGTGGAAACTAAAGTCTTCCACAGGTTCGATTTTCCCTTTTAGAATGATTTCAAGTAATCACTACAAATGCCTCACGGGCGTGTACCGAGGGTCACTGAACATAGAGAATTTTTCGAATTGTTGAAATCTTAAGAAAAATAGCGTCACAATGAACTTGGAACATCTAGATATCAATGCTTAGGAACCTTTTGTCGACTTGGCAACAAGAAGAGGAATCCTTAGTTTTATTTTAAGAAATCACCAAAATTACACTCATTCGTGTACCCCGGTTAACTAACTCGGAAGATTTTTTAAAATATGTTTGATTTCTCTGAAAATAGGACGGTAAAGCACATTATTCCCCCAAGGTGCCTAATAGTGGTAGTTAAACCCTTTCAGAGGTTCGATTTTGCCAATTAAGAAAGAATTCAAAAATTCACCAAATATGCCTCACGGGCGTGTACCGGGGCTCACGAAACATAGAGATTTTAAAGAATTGTTGAACTCTAAAGAAAAATGGCATAAAATAAAATTCAGCTGTCTAGAAATCAATGCTTAGTAACCTTAAGTCTACTTAGGGTCAAGAAGAGGAATCCTTAGTTTGATTTTATGAAATCTCACAATTAATACACAGGCGTGTACCCCGGGTCACTAACTCGGAGGATTTTTAAAATATGTCTTATTTGTCAAAAAATGGTAATGTAAAGCACATTTCACCTTCAGGGTGCCTAATAGTGGAAACTAAAGTCTTCCACAGGTTCGATTTTCCCTTTTAGAATGATATCAAGTAATCACTACAAATGCCTCACGGGCGTGTACCGGGGGTCACTGAACATAGAGAATTTATCGAATTGTTGATATCTTAAGAAAAATAGCGTCACAATGAACTTGGAACATCTAGATATCAATGCTTAGGAACCTTCTGTATTTTTGGCAACAAGAAGAGGAATCCTTAGTTTTATTTTAAGAAATCACCAAAATTACACTGATTCTTGTACCACGGTTCACAAACTCGGAAGATTTTTTAAAATATGTTTGATTTCTCCGAAAATAGGAAGGTAAAGCACATTATTCCCCAAGGCGCCTAATAGTGGTAATTAAACCCTTTCACAGGTTCGATTTAGCCATTTTAGAAAGGTTTCAAAAATTCACCAAATATGCCTCACGGGTGTGTACCGGGGGTCACTAAACATAGAGATTTTAAAGAATTGTTGAACTCTTAAAGAAAAATGGCGTCAAAATAAAATTCAACTGTCTAGAAATCAAAGCTTTGTAACCTTAAGTCTACTTGGGGTCAAGAGGAGGAATCAATAGTTTGATTTTATGAAATCTCACAATTAATACACAGGAGTGTACCCTAGGTCACTAACTCGGAGGATTTTGAAAATATGTCTTATTTGTCAAAAAATGGTAATTTAAATCACATTTCACCTCCAGGGTGCCTAATAGTGGAAACTAAAGTCTTCCACAGGTTCGATTTTCCCTTTTAGAATGGTTTCAAGTAATCATTAAAAATTTCTCACGGGCGTGTACCGGGGGTCACTGAACATAGAGAATTTATCGAATTGTTGAAATCTTAAGAAAAATAGCGTCACAATGAACTTGGACCATCTAGATATCAATGCATAGGAACCTTTTGTCTGCTTGGCAACTAGAATAGGCATACTTAGTTTGATTTCAAGAAATCACCAAAATTACACTCAGTCGTGTACCCCGGTTCACAAAGTCGGAGGAATTTCTAAAATATGTTTGATTTCTCAGAAAATAGGACTGTAAAGCAAATTATTCCCCCAGGGCGCCCAATAGTGGTAGTTAAATCCTTTCACAGGTTCTAGTTTGCCTTTTTAGAAAGATTTCGAAAATTCACCAAAATGCTTCACGGGCGTGTACCGGGGGTCATTAAACGTAGAGATTTTAAAGAATTGTTGAACTCTAAAGAAAAATGGCGCCAAAAGGAAATTCGACTGTCTAGAAATCAATGCTTAGTAACCTTAAGTCTACTTGGGGTCAAGAAGAGGAATCCTTAGTTTGATTTTAAGAAATCTGACAATTAATACACAGGCGTGTACCCCGGGTCACTAACTTGGAGGATTTTGAAAATATGTTTTATTTGTCAAAAAATGGTACTGTAAAGCACATTTCACCTCCAGGGTGCCTAATAGTGGAAACTAAAGCCTTCCACAGGTTTCGTTTTCGCTTTTAGAATGGTTTCAAGTAATCACTAAAAATCCCTCATGGGCGTATACCGGGGGTCACTGAACATAGAGAATTTTTCGAATTGTAGAAATCTGAACAAAAATAACGTCACAATGAACTTGGACCATCTAGATATCAATGCAAAGGAGCCTTAAGTCTTCTTGGCAACCAGAAGAGGCATCCTTAGTTTGATTTTAAGAAATCACCAAAATTACAATCAGGCGTGTACCCCGGTTCACTAACTCAGAGGAGTTTTTAAAATATGTTTGATTTCTCATAAAATAGGACTGTAAACCACATTATTCCCCCAAGGCGCCTGATAGTGGTAGTTAAAGCCTTTCACAGGTTCGATTTTTCCTTTTTAGAAATATTTCAAAAATTCACCAAAAATGCCTCTCGGGCGTGTACCGGGGGTCACTAAACGTAGAGATTTTAAAGAATTGTTGAACTCTAAAGAAAAATGGCGCCAAAAGAAAATTAGACTGTCTAGAAATCAATGATTAGTAACCTTAAGTCTACTTGGGGTCAAGAAGATGTATCCTTAGTTTGATTTTATGAAATCTCACAATTAATACACAGGCGTGTACCACGGGTCACTAACTCGGAGGATTTTGAAAATATGTTTTCTTTGTAAAAAAATGGTACTGTAAAGCACATTTCACCTCCCGGGTGCGTAATAGTGGAAACTAAAGAACTCCACGGGTTCTATTTTCCCTTTTAGAATGGTTTCAAGTAATCACTAAAAATGCCTCACGAGCGTGTACCGGGGGTTACTGTACATAGAGAATTTATCGAATTATTGAAATCTTAAGAAAAATAGCGTCACAATGAACTTGGACCATCTAGATATCAATGCATAGGAACATTTTCTACTTGGAAACCAGAAGAGGCATCCTTAGTTTTATTTTAAGAAATCACCAAAATTACACTCTGTCGTATACCCCGGTTCACTAACTCGGAATATTTTTTAAAATATGTTTGATTTCTCAGAAAATAGGACGGTAAAGCACATTATTCCCCCAGGGCGCCCAATAGTGGTAGTTAAACCCATTCACACGTTCAATTTTGCTATTTTAGAAAGGTTTCAAAAATTCACCAAATATGCCTCACGGGGGTGTACCGGGGGTCACTAAACATAGAGATTTTAAAGAATTGTTGAACTCTAAAGAAAAATGGCGTCAAAAAAAAATTCAACTGTCTAGAAAACAATGCTTAGTAACCTTAAGTCTACTTGGGGTCAAGAAGAGGAATCCTTAGTTTGATATTAAGAAATCTCACAATTAATACACAGGCATGTACCCTGGGTCACTAACTCGGAGGATTTTAAAAATATGTTCTATTTGTCAAAAAGTGGTACTGTAAAGCACATTTCACCTCTAGGGTGCCTAGTAGTGGAAACTAAAGCCTTCAACAGGTTCGATTTTCCCTTTTAGAATGGTTTCATGTAATCACTAAAAATGCCTCACGGGCGTGTACCGGGGGTCACTGAACATAGAGATTTTATCAAATTCTTGAAATCTTATGAAAAATAGCGTCACAGTGAACTTGGACTATCTTGATAACAATGCATAGGAACCTTAAGTCTACTTGGAAACTAGAAGAGGCATCCTTAGTTTGATTTAAAGAAATCACCAAACTTACACTCAGGCGTGTACCCCGGTTCACTAACTCGGAGGATTTTCTAAAATATGTTTGATTTCTCAGAAAATAGGACTATAAAGCACATTATTCCCCCAGGGCGCCCAATAGTGGTAGTTAAAGCATTTCACAGGTTCGATTTTGCCTTTTTAGAAAGATTTCAAAAATTCACTAAAAATGCCTCACGGGCGTGTATCGGGGGTCACTAAACGTAGAGATTTTAATGAATTGTTGAACTTTAAAGAAAAATGGCGCCAAAAGGAAATTCGACTGTCTAGAATTCAAAGCTTAGTAACCTTAAGTCTACTTTGGGTCAAGAAGAGGAATCCTTAGTTTGATTATAAGAAATCTCACAATAAATACCCAGGCGTGTACCCCGCATCACTAACTCGGAGGATTTTGAAAATATGTTTTATTTGTCAAAAAATGGTACTGTAAAGCACATTTCAACTCTAGGGTGCCTAATAGTGGAAACTAAAGCCATCCACAGATTCGATTTTCCCTTTTAGAATGGTTTCAAGTAATCACTAAAAATGCCTCACAGGCGTGTACCGGGGGTCACTGAACATAGAGAATTTATCGAATTGATGAAATCTTAAGAAAAATAGCGTCAAAATGAACAAGGACCATCTATATATCAATACATAGGAACCTTTTGTCTACTTGGCAACAAGAAGAGGCATCCTTAGATTTATTTTAAGAAATCACCAAAATTACACTCAGTCGTGTACCCCGGTTCACTAACTCAGAAGATTTTTTAAAAAATATTTGAGTTGTCAGAAAATAGGACTGTAAACCACATTATTCCCCGAGATGCCCAATAGTGGTAGTTAAAGCCTTTCACAGGTTCGATTTTGCCTTTTTAGAAAGATTTCGAAAATTCACTAAAATGCCTCACTGGCGTGTCCAGGGGGTCATTAATCGTAGAGATTTTCAAGAATTGTTGAACTCTAAAGAAAAATAGCGCCAAAAGGAAATTCGACTGTCTAGAAATCAATGCTTAGTGACCTTAAGTCTGCTTGGGGTCAAGAAGAGGAATCCTTAGTTTGATTTTAAGAAATCTCACAATTAATACACAGGTTTGTAACCTGGAACACTAATTCGGAGGATTTTGAAAATATGTTTTATTTGTCCAAAAATGGTACTGTAAAGCACATTTCACCTCTAGGGTGCCTAGTAGTGGAAACTAAAGCCTTCCACAGGTTCCATTTTCCCTTTTAGAATGGTTTCAAGTAATCACTAAAAATGCCTCACAGGCGTGTACCGGGGGTCACTGAACATAGAGATTTTATTGCATTGTTGAATTCTTTAAAAAAATAGCGTCACGGTGAACTTGGACTATCTAGATAGCAATGCATAGGAACCTTTAGTCTACTTGACAACTAGAAGAGGCATCATTAGTTTGATTTTAAAAAATCACCAAAATTACACTCAGGCGTGTACCCCGGTTCACTAACTCAGAGGAGTTTTTAAAATATGTTTGATTTCTCAGAAAATAGGACTGTAAACCACATTATTCCCCCAGGGCGCCCAATAGTGGTAGTCAAAGCCTTTCACAGGTTCGATTTTGCCTTTTTAGACAGATTTCAAAAGTTCACCAAAAATGCCTCACGGGCGTGTACCGGGAGTCACTAAACGTTGAGATTTTAAAGAATTGTTGAACTCTAAAGAAAAATGTCCCCAAAAGGAATTTCGACTGTCTAGAAATCAATGCTTAGTAACCTTAAGTCTACTTGGGGGTCAAGAAGAGGAATCCTTAGTTTGATTTTAAGAAATCTCACAATTAATACACAGGTTTGTAACCTGGGTTACTAATTCGGAGGATTTTGAAAATATGTTTTATTTGTCAAAAAATGGTACTGTAAAGCACATTTCACCTCTAGGGTGCCTAATAGTGGAAACTAAAGCCTTCCACAGGTTCCATTTTCCCTTTTAGAATGGTTTCAAGTAATCACTAAAAATGCCTCACGGGCGTGTACCGGGGGTCACTGAACATAGAGAATTTATCGAATTGTTGAAATCTTAAGAAAAATAGCGTCACAATGAACCTTGACCATCTAGATATCAATGCATAGGAACCTTTTGTCTACTTGGCAACTAGAAGAGGCATCCTTATTTTTATTTTAAGAAATCACCAAAATTACACTCAGTCGTGTACCCCGGTTCCCTAACTCGGAAGATTTTTTAAAATATGTTTGAGTTCTCAGAAAATAGGAATGTAAACCACATTATTCCCCCAGGGCGCCCAATAGTGGTAGTTAAAGCCTTTCACAGGTTCGATTTTGCCTTTTTAGAAAGATTTCAAAAATTCACCAAAATGCCTCACGGGCGTGTACCGGGGGTCATTAAAGGTAGAGATTTTAAGGAATTGTTGAACTCTAAAGAAAAATGGCGTCATAATAAAATTCAACTGTCTAAAAATCAATGCTTAGTAACCTTAAGTCTACTTGGGGTCAAGAAGAGAAATCCTTAGTTTGATTTTATGAAATCTCACAATTAATACACAGGCGTGAACCCCGGGTCACTAACTCGGAGGATTTTGAAAATATGTCTTATTTGTCAAAAATGGTACTGTAAAGCACATTTCACCTCCAGGGTTCCTAATAGTGGAAACTAAAGTCTTCCACAGGTTCGATTTTCCTTTTTAGAATGGTTTCAAGTAATCATTAAAAATGCCTCACGGGCGTGTACCGGGGGTCATTGAACATAGAGATTTTATCGAATTGTTGAAATCTTTAGAAAAAAGCTTCAAAGTGAACTTGGACTATCTAGATGGCAATGCATAGGAACCTTAAGTATACTTGGCAACCAGAAGAGGCATCCTTAGTTTGATTTTAAGAAATCACCAAAATTACACTCAGGCGTGTACCCCGGTTCACTAACTCAGAGGAGTTTTTAAAATATGTTTGATTTCTCAGAAAATAGGACTGTAAACCACATTATTCCCCCAGGGCGCCTGATAGTGGTAGTTAAAGCCTTTCACAGGTTCGATTTTTCCTTTTTAGAAAGATTTCAAAAATTCACCAAAAATGCCTCTCGGGCGTGTACCGGGGGTCACTAAACGTAGATATTTTAAAGAATTGTTGAACTCTATAGAAAAATGGCGCCAAAAGAAAATTCGACTGTCTAGAAATCAATGATTAGTAACCTTAAGTCTACTTGGGGTCAAAAAGATGAATCCTTAGTTTGATTTTTCAAAATCTCACAATGAATACACAGGCGTGTACCACGGGTCACTAACTCGGAGGATTTTGAAAATATATTTTCTTTGTCAAAAAATGGTACTGTAAAGCACATTTCACCTCCCGGGTGCCTAATAGTGGAAACTAAAGCCTTCCACGGGTTCGATTTTCCCTTTTAGAATGGTTTCAATTAATCACTAAAAATGCCTCACGGGCGTGTACCGGGGGTCATTGAACATGGAGAATTTATCGAATTTTTGAAATCTTAAGAAAAATAGCGTCACACTGATCTTGGACCATCTAGATATCAATGCATAGGAACCTTTTGTCTACTTGGCAACCAGAAGAGGCATCCTTAGTTTTATTTTAAGAAATCACCAAAATTACACTCAGTTGTGTATCCCGGTTCACTAACTCGGAAGATTTTTTAAAATATGTTTGATTTCTCAAAAAATAGGACGGTAAATCACATTATTCCCCAGGGCGTCCAATAGTGGTAGTTAAACCTTTTCACAGGTTCGATTATGCCATTTTAGAAAGGTTTAAAAATTCACCAATATGCCTCACGGGCGTGTACCGAGGGTCACTAAACAATGAGATTTTAAAGAAATGTTTAACTCTAAAGAAAAATGGCGTCAAAATAAAATTAAACTGTCTAGAAATCAATTCTTAGTAACCTTAAGTCTACTTGGGGTCAACAAGAGGAATCCTTAGTTGGATTTTATTAAATTTCACAATTATTACACAGGCGTGTACCCCGGGTCACTAACTCGGAGGATTTTGAAAATATGTCTTATTTGTCATTAAATGGTATTGTAAAGCACATTTCACCTACAGGGTGCCTAATAGTGGAAACTAAAGTCTTCCACGGGTTCGATTTTCCCTTTTAGAATGTTTCAGGTAATCACTCAAAATGCCTCACGGGCGTGTACCGGGGGTAACTGAACATAGAGATTTTATCGAATTGTTGAAATCTTTAGAAAAATAGCGTCACAATGAACTTGACTATCTAGATAGAAATGCATAGGAACCTTAAGTCTACTTGGCAACCAGAAAGGTATCCTTAGTTTGATTTTAAGAAATCACCAAAATTACACTCTGGCGTGTACCACGGTTCATTAACTCGAAGGATTTTCTATAATATGTTTGATTTCTCAGAAAATAGGACCATAAAGCACATTATTCCCCCAGGGTGCCCAATAGTGGTAGTTAAAGCCTTTCACAGGTTCGATTTTGCCTTTTTAGAAAGATTTCAAAAGTTCACCAAAAATGCCTCACGGGCGTGTACCGGGAGTCACTAAACATAGAGATTTTAAAGAATTGTTGAACTCTAAAGAAAAATAGCGCCAAAAAGAAATCCGACTGTCTAGAAATCAATGCTTAGTAACCTTAAGTCTGCTTGGGGTCAAGAAGATGAATCCTTAGTTTGATGTAAAGAAATCTCACAATTAATACACAGGCGTGTACCCCGGGTCACTAACTCGCAGGATTTTGAAAATATGTTTTATTTGTCAAAAAATGGTACTGTAAAGCACATTTCACCTCCCGGGTGCCTAATAGTGGAAACTAAAGTCTTCCACGGGTTCGATTTTCCGTTTTTGAATGGTTTCAACTAATCACTAAAAATGCCTCACGGGCGTGTACCGGGGTCACTGAACATAGAGATTTTATCGAATTGTTGAAATCTTTAGAAAAATAGCGTCAAAGTGAACTTGGACTATCTAGATAACAATGCATAGGAACCTTAAGTATACTTGTCATCCAAAAGAGGCATCCTTAGTTTGATTTTAATAAATAACCAAAATTACACTCAGGCGTGTACCCCGGTTCACCAACTCGGAGGAGTTTCCAAAATATGTTTGATTTCTCAGAAAATAGGACAGTAAAGCCAAAATCGAACCTGTGAAAGGCTTTAACTACCACTATTGGGCGCCATGGGGGAATAAAGGGCTTTACAGTCCTATTTTCTGAGAAATCAAACATATTTTAGAAAATCCTCCGAGTTAGTGAACCGGGGTTCACGCCTGAGTGTAATTTTGATGATTTCTTAAAATCAAACTAAGGATGCCTCTTCTGGTTACCAAGTAGACTTAATGTTCCTATGCATTGCTATCTAGATAGTTTAAGTTCACTGTGACGCTATTTTTCTAAAGATTTCAACAATTCAATAAAATCTCTATGTTCAGTGACCCCCGGTACACGCCCGTGAGGCATTTTTAGTGATTACTTGAAACCATTTTAAAAGGGAAAGTCGAACCTGTGGAAGGATTTAGTTTCCACTATTAGGCACCCTGGAGGTCAAATGTGCTTTACAGTACCATTTTTTGACAAATAGAACATATTTTCAAAATCCTCCGAGTTAGTGACCCGGTGTACACGCATGTGTATTAATTGTGAGATTTCTTAAAATCAAACTAAGGATTCCTCTTCTTGACCCCAAGTAGCCTTAAGGTTACTAAGAATTGATTTCTAGACAGTCGAATTTCCTTTTGGCGCCATTTTTCTTTAGAGTTCAACAATTCTTTAAAATCTCTACGTTTAGTGAACCCCGGTACACGCCCGTGAGGCATTTTTGGTGAATTTTTGAAATCTTTCTAAAAAGGCAAAATCGAATCTGTGAAAGGCTTTAACTACTACTATTGGGCGCCCTGGGGGCATATTGTGCTTTACAGTCCTATTTTTTGAGAAATCAAACATATTTTAGAAAATCCTCCTAGTTAGTGAACCGGGGTATACGCCTGAGTGTAATTTTGGTGATTTCTTAAAATCAAATTAAGGATGCCGCTTCTGGTTGCCAAGTAGACTTATGGTTCCTATGCATTGCTATCTAGATAGTCCAAGTTCACTGTGACGCTATTTTTCTAAAGATTTCAAGAATTCGATAAAATCTCTATGTTCATGGACCCCGGGTACACGCCCGTGAGGTTTTTTTAGTGATTACTTGAAACCATTCTAAAAGGGAAAATCGAACATGTGGAAGACTTTAGTTTCCACTATTAGGCACCCTGGAGGTGAAATGCGCTTTACAGTACCCTTTTTTGACAAATAAAACATATTTTCAAAATCCTCCGAGTTAGTGACCCGGGGTACACGCCTGTGTATTAATTGTGAGATTTCTTAAAATCAAACTAAGGATTCCTCTTCTTGACCCCAAGTAAACATAAGGTTACTAAGCATTGATTTCTAGACAGTCGAATTTCCTTTTGGCGCCATTTTTCTTTAGAGTTCAACAATTCTTTAAAATCTCTAAGTTTAGTGACCCCCGGTACACGGCCGTGAGGCATTTTTGGTGAATTTTTGAAATCTTTCTAAAAAGGAAAAATCGAACCTGTGAAAGGCTTTAACTACCACTATTGGGCACCCTGGGGGAATAATGTGCTTCACAGTCCTATTTTCTGAGAAATCAAACATATTTTAGAAAATCCTCCGAGTTAGTGAACCGGGGTACACACCTGAGTGTAATTTTAGTGATTTCTTAAAATCAAACTAAGGATGCCTCTTCTGGTTGCCAAGTAGACTTAAGGTTCCTATGCATTGCTATCTAGTTAGTCCAAGTTCACTGTGACGCTATTTTTCTAAAGGTTTAAAGAATTCGATAAAATCTCAATGTTCAGTGACCCCCGGTACACGCCCGTGAGGTATTTTTAGTGATTATTTGAAACCATTCTAAAAGGGAAAATCGAACCTGTGGAAGACTTTAGTTTCCACTATTAGGCACCCTGGAGGTGAAATGTGCTTTACAGTACCATTTTTTGACAAATAAAACAGATTTTTAAAATCCTCCAAGTTAGTGACCCGGGTTACACGCCTGTGTATTAATTGTGAGATTTCTTAAAATCAAACTAATTATTCCTCTTCTTGACCCCAAGTAGACTTAAGGATACTAAGCATTGATTTCTAGACAGTCGAATTTCCTTTTGGCGCCATTATTCTTTAGAGTTCAACAATTCTTTAAAATCTCTACTATTAATGACCCCCGGTACACGCCCGTGAGGCCTTTTTTAAATCTTTCTAAAAAGGCAAAATCGAACCTGTGAAAGGCTTTAACTACCACTATTGGGCGCCATGGGGGAATAATGTGCTTTAATTTCCTATTTTCTGAGAAATCAATCATATTTTAGAAAATCATCCGAGTTAGTGAACCGGGGTACACGCCTGAGTGTAATTTTGGTGATTTTTTAAAATCAAACTAAGGATTCCTCTTCTGGTTGCCAAGTAGACTTAAGTTTCCTATGCGTTGCTATCTAGATAGTCCAAGTTCACTGTGACACTATTTTTCGAAAGATTTCAAGAATTCGATAAAATCTCTGTGTTCACTGACCCCCGGTGCACGCCCGTGAGGCATTTTTAGTGATTACTTGAAAACATTCTAAAAGGGAAAATCGAACCTGTGGAAGGATTTAGTTTCCACTATTAGGCACCCTGGTGGTGAAATGTGCTTTACAGTACCATTTTTTGACAAATAAAACATATTTTCAAAATCCTCCAAGTTAGTGACCCGGGGTACACGCCTGTGTATTAATTATGAGATTTCATAAAATCAAACTACGGATTCCTCTTCTTGACCCCAAGCAGACGTAAGGTTACTAAGCATTGATTTCTAGACAGTTGAATTTTATTTTGACGCCATTTTTCTTTAGAGTTCAACAATTCTTTAAAATCTCTATGTTTAGTGACCCCGGTACACGCCAGTGAGGCACATTTGGTGAATTTTTGAAACCTTTCTAAAATGGCAAAATCGAACCAGTGAAAGGGTTTAACTACCACTATTGGGCGCCTGGGGGAATAATGTGCTTTACCGTCCTATTTTCTGAGAACTTAAACATATTTAAAAAAATCTTCCGAGTTAGTGAAGCGGGGTACACGACTGAGTGTAATTTTGGTGATTTCTTAAAATAAAACTAAGGATGCCTCTTCTTGTTGCCAAGTAGACAAAAGGTTCCTATGCATTGATATCTAGATGGTCCAAGTTCATTGTGACGCTATTTTTCTTAAGATTTTATCAATTCGATAAATTCTCTATGTTAAGTGACCCCCGGTACAAGCCCGTGAGGCATTTTTAGTGATTACTTGAAACCATTCTAAAAGGGAAAATCGAACCTGTGGAAGGCTTTTGTTTCCACTATTAGGCACCCTGGAGGTGAAATGTGCTTTACAGTACCATTTTTTGACAAATAAAACATATTTTAAAAATCCTCCATGTTAGTGACCCGGGGTACACGCCTGAGTAATAATTGTGAGATTTCTTAAAATCAAACTAAGGATTCCTCTTCTTGACCCCAAGTAGACTTTTGGTTACTATGCATTGATTTCTAGACAGTCGAATTTCCTTTTGGCGCCATTTTTCTTTAGAGTTCAACAATTCTTTAAAATCTCTACGTTTAGTGACCCCCGGTACACGCCCGTGAGGCATTTTCCAAATCTTTCTAAAAAGGCAAAATCGAACCTGTGAAAGGCTTTAAATGCCATTATTGGGGGCCCTGGGGGAATAATGTGCTTTACAGTCCTATTTTCTGAGAAATCAACATATTTTAGAAAATCCTCCGAGTTAGTGAACCGGGGTACACGCCTGAGTGTAATTTTTGTGATTTCTTAAAATCAAACTAAGGATGCCTCTTCTGGTTGCCAAGTAGACTTAAGGTTCCTATGCATTGCTATCTAGATAGTCCAAGTTCACTGTGACACTATTTTTCGAAAGATTTCAAGAATTCGATAAAATCTCTGTCTTCACTGACCCCCGGTACACGCCCATGAGGCATTTTTAGTGATTACTTGAAAACATTCTAAAAGGGAAAATCGAACCAGTGGAAGGATTTAGTTTCCACTATTAGGCACGCTGGTGGTGAAATGTGCTTTACAGTACCATTTTTTGACAAATAAAACATATTTTCAAAATCCTCCAAGTTAGTGACCCGGGGCACACGCCTGTGTATTAATTGTGAGATTTCTTAAAATTAAACTAAGGATTCCTCTTCTTTACCCCAAGTTGACATAAGGTTACTATGCATTGATTTCTAGACAGTCGAATTTCCTTTTGGCGCCATTTTTCTTTAGAGTTCAACAATTCTTTAAAATCTCTACGTTTAGTGACCCCCGGTACACGCCCGTGAGGCATTTTTCAAATCTTTCTAAAATGGCAAACTCGAACCTGTGAAAGGCTTTAAATACCACTATTGGGCGCCCTGGGGGAATAATGTGCTTTACAGTCTTATTTTCTGAGAAATCAAACATATTTTAGAAAATCCTCCAAGTTAGTGAACCGGGGTACACGCCTGAGTGTAATTTTGGTGATATCTTAAAATCACACTAAGGATGCCTCTTATGGTTGCTAAGTAGACTTAAGGTTCCTATGCATTGCTATCTAGATAGTCCAAGTTCACTGTGACGCTATTTTTCTAAAGATTTCAACAATTCGATAAAATCTCTATGTTCAGTGACCCCCGGTACACGCCCGTGAGGCATTTTTAGTGATTACTTTAAACAATTCTAAAAGGGAATATCGAACCTGTGAAAGAATTTAATTTCCACTATTAGGCACCCTGGAGATGAAATGTGCTTTACAGTACCATTTTTTGACAAATAAGACAAATTTTCAAAATCCTCCATGTTAGTGACTCGGGGTACACGCCTGTGTAGTAATTGTGAGATTTCATAAAATCAAACTAAGGATTTCTCTTCTTGACCCCAAGTAGACGTAAGGTTACTAAGCTTGATTTCTAGACAGTTGAATTTTATTTTGACGCCATTTTTCTTTAGAGTTCAACAATTCTTTAAAATGTCTATGTTTAGTGACCCCCGGTACACGCCCGTAAGGCATATTTGGTGAATTTTTGAAACCTTTCTAATATGGCAAAATTGTACTTGTGAAGGGGTTTAACTACCACTATTGGGCGCCCTGGGGGAATAATGTGCTTTACCGTCCTATTTTGTGAGAAATCAAATATATTTTAAAAATCTTCCGAGTTACTGAACCGGAGTACACGACTGAGTGTAATTTTGGTGATTTCTTCATATAAAACTAAGGATGCCTCTTCTGGTTCCCAAGTAGACAAAAGGTTCCTTTGCATTGCTATCTAGATAGTCCAAGTTCACTGTGACTCTATTTTTCTAAAGATTTCAACAATTCGATAAAATCTCTACGTTCAGTGACCAACGGTACACGCCTGTGACGCATTTTTAGTGATTACTTGAAACCATTCTAAAAGGGAATATCGAATCTGTGAAAGACTTTAATTTCCACTATTAGGCACCCTGGAGATGAAATGTGCTTTACAATACCATTTTTTGACAAATAAGACAAATTTTCAAAATCCTCCATGTTAGTGACTCGGGGTACACGCCAGTGTAGTAATTGTGAGATTTCATAAAATCAAACTAATGATTTCTCTTCTTGACCCCAAGTAGACGTAAGGTTACTAAGCTTGATTTCTAGACAGTTGAATTTTATTTTGACGCCATTTTTCTTTAGAGTTCAACTATTCTTTAAAATCTCTATGTTTAGTGACCCCCGGTACACGCCCATAAGGCATATTTGGTGAATTTTTGAAACCTTTCTAAAATGGAAAAATTGTACCTGTGAAGGGGTTTAACTACCACTATAGGGCGCTCTGGGGGAATAATGTGCTTTACCGTCCTATTTTCTTAGAAATAAAACATATTTAAAAAAATCTTCCGAGTTATTGAACCAGGGTACACGACTGAGTGTAATTTTGGTGATTTCTTAAAATAAAACTAAGGATGCCTCATCTGGTTGCCAAGTAGACAAAAGGTTCCTATGCATTGATATCTAGATGGTCAAAGTTCATTGTGACGCTATTTTTCTTAAGATTTCAACAATTCCATAAATTCTCTATGTTCAGTGACCCCCGGGACACGCCCGTGAGGCATTTTTAGTGATTACTTGAAACCCTTCTAAAAGGGAAAATCGAACCCGTGGAAGGCTTTAGTTTCCACTATTAGGAACCCGGGAGGTGAAATATGCAATACAGGACAATTTTTTAACAAATAAAGCATATTATCAAAATCCTCCGAGTTAGTGACCCGGGGTACACGCCTGTGTATTGATTATGAGATTTCGTAAAATCAAACTAAGGATTCATCTTCTTGACCCCAAGTAGACGTAAGTTTACTAAGCATTGATTTCTAGACAGTCGAATTTCCTTTTGGCGCCATTTTTCTTTAGAGTTCAACAATTCTCTAAAACCTCTACGTTTAGTGACCGCTGTTACACGCCCGTGAGGCATTTTTGGTGAATTTTTGAAATCTTTCTAAAAGGCAAAATCGAACCTGTGAAAGGCTTTGAATTACCACTATTGGGCGCCCTGGGGGAATATTGTACTTTACAGTCCTATTTTCTTAGAAATCAAACATATTTTAGAAAATCCTCCGAGTTAGTAAAACCGGGGTACACGCCTGTGTGTAATTTTTGTGATTTCTCAAAATCAAACTAAGGATGCCTCTTCTAGTTGCCAACTAGACTTAAGGTTACTATGCATTGCAATATAGATAGTCCAAGTTCACTGTGACGCTATTTTTCTAAAGATTTCAACAATTCAATAAAATCTCTATGTTCAGTGACCCCCGGTACACGCACGTGATGCATTTTTAGTGATTACCTAAAACCATTGTAAAAGGGAAAATCGAACCAGTGGAAGACTTTGGTTTCCATTATTAGGCACCCTGGAGGTGAAATGTGCTTTACAGTACCATTGTTTGAAAAATAAGACATATATTCAAAATCCACCGAGTTAGTGACCCGGGGTACACGCCTGTGTATTAATTGTGAGATTTCAAAACATCAAACTAAGGATTCCTCTTCTTGACCCCAAAAAGACTTAAGGTTACTAAGCAATGATTTCTAGACAGTTGAATTTGATTTTGACGCCATTTTTTTTTAGAGTTCAACATTTCTTTAAAATCTCTACGTTTAGTGACCCCCGGTACACGTCCGTGAGGCATTTTTGGTGAATTTTTGAAATCTTTCTAAAAAGGCAAAATCGAATCTGTGAAAGGCTTTAACTACTACTATTGGGCGCCCTGGCGGAATATTGTGCTTTACAGTCCTATTTTCTGAGAAATCAAACATATTTTAGAAAATCCTCCGAGTTAGTGAACCGGGGTATACGCCTGAGTGTAATTTTGGTGATTTCTTAAAATCAAATTAAGGATGCCGCTTTTGGTTGCCAAGTAGACTTAAGGTTCCTATGCATTGCTATCTAGATAGTCCAAGTTAACTGTGACGCTATTTTTCTAAAGATTTAAACAATTCGATAAAACCTCTATGTTCATGGACCCCCGGTACACGCCCGTGAGGTTTTTTTAGTGATTACTTGAAACCATTCTAAAAGGGAAAATCGAACATGTGGAAGACTTTAGTTTCCACTATTAGGCACCCTGGAGGTGAAATGCGCTTTACAGTACCCTTTTTTGACAAATAAAACATATTTTCAAAATCCTCCGAGTTAGTGACCCGGGGTACACGCCTGTGTATTAATTGTGAGATTTCTTAAAATCAAACTCCCAAGTAGACATATGGTTACTAAGCATTGATTTCTAGACAGTCGAATTTCCTTTTGGCGCCATTTTTCTTTAGAGTTCAACAATTCTTTAAAATCTCTACTTTTAGTGACCCCCGGTACAAGCCCGTGAGGCATTTTTGGTGAAATTTTGAAATCTTTCTAAAAAGCCAAAATCGAACCTGTGAAAGGCTTTAACTACCACTGTTTGGCGCCATGGGGGAATAAAGTGCTTTACAGTCCTATTTTCTAAGAAATCAAACATATTTTAGAAAATCATCCGAGTTAGTGAACCGGGGTACACGCCTGAGTGTAATTTTGGTGATTTCTTAAAATCAAACTAAGGATACCTCTTCTGGTTGCCAAGTAGACTTCAGGTTCCTATGCATTGCTATCTAGATAGTCCAAGTTCACTGTGACGCTATTTTTCTAAAGATTTCAACAATTCAATAAAATCTCTATGTTCAGTGACCCCCGGTACACGCCCGTGTTGCATTTTTAGTGATTATTTGAAACTATTTCAAAAGGGAAAGTCAAACCTGTGGAAGGATTTAGTTTCCACTATTAGGCACCCTGGAGGTCATATGTGCTTTACAGTACCATTTTTTGACAAATAGAACATATTTTCAAAATCCTCTGAGTTAGTGACCCGGTGTACACGCATGTGTATTAATTGTGAGATTTCTTAAAAACAAACAAAGGATTCCTCTTCTTGACCCCAAGTAGACTTAAGGTTACTAAGCATTTATTTCTAGACAGTCGAATACCCTTTTGGCGCCATTTTTCTTTAGAGTTCAACAATTCTTTAAAATCTCTACGTTTAGTGACCCCCTGTACACGCCAGTGAGGCATTTTTGCTGAATTTTTGAAATCTTTCTAAAAAGGCAATATCGAACCTGTGAATGGCTGTAACTACCACTATTGGGCACCCTGGGGGAAAAATCTGCTTTACAGTCCTATTTTCTGAGAAATCAAACATATTTTAGAAAATCCTCCAAGTTAGTGAACCGGGGTACACGCCTGAGTGTAATTTTGGTGATATCTTAAAATCAAACTAAGGATGCCTCTTATTGTTGCTAAGTAGGCTTAAGGTTCCTATGCATTGCTATCTAGATAGTCCAAGTTCACTGTGACGCTATTTTTCTAAAGATTTCAACAATTCGATAAAATCTCTATGTTCAGTGACCCCTGGTACACGCCCGTGAGGCATTTTTAGTGATTACTTTAAACAATTCTAAAAGGGAATATCGAACCTGTGAAAGACTTTAATTTCCACTATTAGGCACCCTGGAGATGAAATGTGCTTTACAGTACCATTTTTTGACAAATAAGACAAATTTTCAAAATCCTCCATGTTAGTGACTCGGGGTACACGCCTGTGTAGTAATTGTGAGATTTCATAAAATCAAACTAAGGATTTCTCTTCTTCACCCCAAGTAGACGTAAGGTTACTAAGCTTGATTTCTAGACAGTTGAATTTTATTTTGACGCCATTTTTCTTTAGAGTTCAACAATTCTTTAAAATCTCTACTATTAGTGACCCCTCGTACACGCCCGTAAGGCATTTTTGAAATCTTTCTAAAAAGGAAAAATCGAACCTGTGAAAGGCTTTAAATACCACTATTGGGCACCCTGGGGGAATAATGTGCTTCACAGTCCTATTTTCTGAGAAATCAAACATGGTTTAGAAAATCCTCCGAGTTAGTGAACCGGGGTACACACCTGAGTGTAATTTTAGTGATTTCTTAAAATCAAACTAAGAATGCCTCTTCTGGTTGCCAAGTAGACTTAAGGTTCCTATGCATTGCTATCTAGTTAGTCCAAGTTCACTGTGACGCTATTTTTCTAAAGGTTTAAGGAATTCGATAAAATCTCAATGTTCAGTGACCCCCGGTACACGCCCGTGAGGTATTTTTAGTGATTATTTGAAACCATTCTAAAAGGGAAAATCGAACCTGTGGAAGACATTAGTTTCCACTATTAGGCACCCTAGAGGTGAAATGTGCTTTACAGTACCATTTTTTGACAAATAAAACATATTTTAAAAATCCTCCAAGTTAGTGACCCGGGGTACACGCCTGTGTATTAATTGTGAGATTTCTTAAAATCAAACTAATTATTCCTCTTCTTGACCCCAAGTAGACTTAAGGTTACTAAGCATTGATTTCTAGACAGTCGAATTTCCTTTTGGCGCCATTATTTTTTAGAGTTCAACAATTTTTTAAAATCTCTACTATTAGTGACCCCTGGTACACGCCCGTGAGGCATTTTTGAAATCTTTCTAAAAAGGCAAAATCGAACCTGTGAAAGGCTTTAAATGCCATTATTGGGCGCCCTGGGGGAATAATGTGCTTTACAGTCCTATTTTCTGAGAAATCAAACATATTTAAGAAAATGCTCCGAGTTAGTGAAACGGGGTTCACGCTTGAGTGTAATTTTGGTGATTTTTTAAAATCAAACTAAGGATTCCTCTTCTGGTTGCCAAGTAGACTTAAGTTTCCTATGCATTTCTATCTAGATAGTCCAAGTTCACTGTTACGCTATTTTTCTAAAGATTTCAACAATTCGATAAAATCTCTATGTTCAGTGACCCCCGGTACACGCCCGTGAGGCATTTTTAATGATTACTTGAAACCATTCTAAAAGGGAAAATCAAACCTGTGGATGACTTTAGTTTCCACTATTAGGCACCCTGGAGGTTAAATGTGCTTTACAGTACCATTTTTTGACAAATAAAACATATTTTCAAAATCCTCCAAGTTAGTGACCCGGGGTACACGCCTGTGTATTAATTATTAGATTTCTTAAAATCAAACTAAGGATTCCTCTTCTTGACCCCAAGTAGACTTAAGGTTACTATGCATTGATTTCTAGAAAGTCGAATTTCCTTTTGGCGCCATTTTTCTTTAGAGTTCAATAATTCTTTAAAATCTCTACGTTTAGTGACCCCCGGTACACGCCCGTGAGGCATTTTTGAAATCTTTCTGAAAAGGCAAATCGAACCTGTTAAAGGCTTTAACTACCCCTATTGGGCGCCCTGGGGGAATAATGTTCTTTACAGTCCTATTTTCTGAGAAATCAAACATATTTTAGAAAATCCTCCGAGTTAGTGAACCAGGGTAAACGCCTGAGTGTAATTGTGGTGATTTTTTAAAATCAATCTAAGGATGCCTCTTCTGGTTTCCAAGTAGACTTAAGTTTCCTATGCGTTGCTATCTAGATAGTCCAAGTTCACTGTGATGCTATTTTTCGAAAGATTTCAACAATTCGATAAAATCTCTATGTTCAGTGACCCCAGTACACGCCCGTGAGGCATTTTTAGTGATTACTTGTAACCCTTCTAAAAGGCAAAATCGAACCTGTGAATGACTTTAGTTTCCACTATTAGGCACCCTGAAGGTGAAATGTGCTTTACAGTACCATTTTTTGACAAATAAGACATATTTTCAAAATCCTCCGAGTTAGTGACTCGGGGTACACGCCTGTGTATTAATTATGAGATTTCATAAATTCAAACTACAGATTCCTCTTCTTAACCCCAACCAGACGTAAGGTTACTAAGCATTGATTTCTAGACAGTTGAATTTTATTTTGACGCCATTTTTCTTTAGAGTTCAACAATTCTATAAAATCTCTATGTTTAGTGACCCCGGTACACGCCCGTGATGCACATTTGGTGAATTTTTGAAACCTTTCTAAAATGGCAAAATCGAACCAGTGAAAGGGTTTAACTACCACTATTGGGCGCCCTGGGGGAATAATGTGCTTTACCGTCCTATTTTCTGAGAAATTAAACATATTTAAAAAAATGTTCCGAGTTAGTGAAGCGGGGTACACGACTGAGTGTAATTTTGGTGATTTCTTAAAATAAAACTAAGGATGCCTCTTCTTGTTGCCAAGTAGACAAAAGGTTCCTATGCATTGATATCTAGATGGTCCAAGTTCATTGTGACGCTATTTTTCTTAAGATTTTATCAATTCGATAAATTCTCTATGTTCAGTGACCCCCGGTACACGCCCGTGAGGCATTTTTTGTGATTACTTGAAACCATTCTAAAAGGGAAAATCGAACCTGTGGAAGGATTTAGTTTCCACTATTAGGCACCCTGGTGGTGAAATGTGCTTTACAGTACCATTTTTTGACAAATAAAACATATTTTCAAAATCCTCCAAGTTAGTGACCCGGGGTACACGCCTGTGTATTAATTGTGAGATTTCTTAAAATCAAACAAAGGATTACTCTTCTTGACCCCAAGTTGACTTAAGGTTACTATGCATTGATTTCTAGACAGTCGAATTTACTTTTGGCGCCATTTTTCTTTAGAGTTCAACAATTCTTTAAAATCTTTACGTTTAGTGACCCCCAGTACACGCCCGTGAGGCATTTTTGAAATCTTTCTAAAAAGGCCAAATCGAACCTGTGAAAGGCTTTAAATACCACTATTGGGCGCCCTGGGGGAATAATGTGCTTTACAGTCCTATTTTCTGAGAAATCAAACATATTTTAGAAAATCCTCCAAGTTAGTGAACCGGGGTACACGCCTGAATGTAATTTTGGTGATATCTTAAAATCAAACTAAGGATGCCTCTTATGGTTGCCATGTAGACTTAAGGTTCCTATGCATTGCTATCTAGATAGTCCAAGTTCACTGTGACGCAATTTTTCTAAAGATTTCAACAATTCGATAAAATCTCTATGTTCAGTGACGCCCGGTACACGCACGTGAGGCATTTTTAGTGATTACTTTAAACAATTCTAAAAGGGAATATCGAACCTGTGAAAGACTTTAATTTCCACTATTAGGCACCCTGGAGATGAAATGTGCTTTACAGTACCATTTTTTGACAAATAAGACAAATTTTCAAAATCCTCCATGTTAGTGACTCGGGGTACACGCCTGTGTAGTAATTGTGAGATTTCATAAAATCAAACTAAGGATTTCTCTTCTTCACCCCAAGTAGACGTAAGGTTAGTAAGCTTGATTTCTAGACAGTTGAATTTTATTTTGACGCCATTTTTCTTTAGAGTTCAACAATTCTTTAAAATCTCTATGTTTAGTGACCCCCGGTACACGCCCGTGAGGCATTTTTGATGAATTTTTGAAATCTTTCTAAAAGGCAAAATCGAACCTGTGAAAGGCTTTGAACTACCACTATTGGGCGCCCTGGGGGAATATTGTGCTTTACAGTCCTATTTTCTTAGAAATCAAACATATTTTAGAAAATCCTCCGAGTTAGTAAACCGGGGTACACGCCTGTGTGTAATTTTTTTGATTTCTCAAAATCAAACTAAGGATGCCTCTTCTGGTTGCGAACTAGACTTAAGGTTACTATGCATTGCTATATAGATAGTCCAAGTTCACTGTGACGCTATTTTTCTAAAGATTTCAACAATTCAATAAAATCTCTATCTTCAGTGACCCCCGGTACACGCACGTGATGCATTTTTAGTGATTACCCGAAACCATTCTAAAAGGGAAAATCGAACCAGTGGAAGACTTTGGTTTCCACTATTAGGCACCCTGGAGGTGAAATGTGCTTTACAGTACCATTGTTTGAAAAATAAGACATATTTTCAAAATCCTTCGAGTTAGTGACCCGGGGTACACGCCTGTGTATTAATTGTGAGATTTCAAAACATCAAACTAAGGATTCCTCTTCTTGACCCCAAAAAGACTTAAGGTTAATAAGCAATGATTTCTAGACAGTTGAATTTGATTTTGACGCCATTTTTCTTTAGAGTTCCAGAATTCTTTAAAATCTCTATGTTTAGTGACCCCCGGTACACGCCCGTGAGGCATATTTGGTGAATTTTTGAAACCTTTCTAAAATGGCAAAATCGAACCTGTGAAAGGGTTTAACTACAACTATTGGGCGCCCTGGGGGAAAAATGTGATTTACCGTCCTATTTTCTGAGAAATTAAACATATTTTAAAAAATCTTCCGAATTAGTGAACCGGGGTACACGCATGAGTTTTATTTTGGGGATTTCTTAATATCAAACTAAGGATGCCTCTTCTGGTTGCCAAGTAGACTTAAGGTTCCTATACATTGCTATCTAGATAGTCCAAGTTAACAGTGACGCTATTTTTCTTAAGATTTCAAGAATTCGATAAAATCTCTTGGTTTAGTGACCCCCGGTACACGCCCGTGAGGCATTTTTAGTGATTACTTTAAATCATTCTAAAAGGGAAAATCGAACCTGTGGAAGACTTTAGTTTCCACTATTAGGCACTCTGGAGGTGAAATTTGCTTTACAATACCATTTTTTGACAAATAAGACATATTTTCAAAATCCTCTGAGTTAGTGACCCGGGGTACACGCCTGTGTATTAATTGTGAGATTTCATAAAATCAAACTAAGGATTCCTCTTCTTGACCCCAGGTAGACTTAAGGTCACTAAGCATTGATTTCTAGACAGTCGAATTTTACTTTGACGCCATTTTTCTTTAGAGTTCAACAATTCGATAAAATCTCTATGTTCAGTGACCCACGGTACACGCCCGTGAGGAATTTTTGGTGAATTTTCGAAATCTTTCTAAAAAGACAATGCATAGGAAACTTAAGTCTACTTGGCAACCAGAAGAGGCATCCTTAGTTTGATTTTAAGAAATAACCAAAATTAAACTCAGGCGTGTACCCCGGTTCACTATGTCGGAGGATTTTCTATAATATGTTTGAATTCTCAGAAAATAGGACTGTAAAGCACATTATTCCCCCAGGGCGCCCAAGAGTGGTAGTTAAAGCCTTTCACATGTTCGATTTTGCCTTTTTATAAAGATTTCAAAAATGCCTCACGGGCGTGTACCGGGGGTTACTAAACGTAGAGATTTTAAAGAATTGTTGAACTCTAAAGAAAAAGGGGGCAAAAACAAAATTTGACTGTCTATAAATCAATGCATAGTTTCCTTAAGTTTACTTGGGGTCAAGAAGAGGAATCCTTAGTTTGATTTTAAGAAATCTCAGAATTAAAACACAGGCGTGTACCCTGGATCACTAACTTGGAGGATTTGGAAAATATGTTTTATTTGTAAAAAAATTGTACTGTAAAACACATTTCACCTATAGGGTGCATAATAGTGGAAACTAAAGCCTTCCACAGGTTCGATTTTTCCCTTTTAGAATGGTTTCAAGTAATAACTAAAAATGCCTCACGGGCGTGTACCGGTGGTCACTGAACATTGAGAATTTATCGAATTGTTGAAATCTGAAGAAAAATAGCGTCACAATGAACTTTGACCATCTAGATATCAATGCATAGGAACCTTTTGTCTACTTGGCAACCAAAAGAGGCATTCTTAGTTTTGTTTTAAGAAATAAACAATATTACACTCAGTCGTGTAACCCGGTCCACTAACTTGGAAGATTTTTTAAAATATGTTTGATTTCTCAGAAAATAGGACGGTAAAGCACATTTTTCCCCCAGGGCGCCTTAGAGTGGTAGTTAAACCCTTTCACAGGTTCGATTTTGCCATTTTAGAAAGGTTTCAAAAATTCACCAAATATGCCTCACGGGCGTGTACTGGGGGGTCACTAAGCATAGAGATTTTAAAGAATCGTTGAACTATAAATAAAAATGGCGTCAAAATAAAATCCAACTGTCTAGAAATCAATGCTTAGTAACGTTAAGTCTACGTGGGGTCAGGAAGGGGAATCCTTTTTGATTTTATGAAATCTCACAATTAATACACAAGCGTGTACCCCGGGTCACTAACTCGAAGGATTTTGAAAATATGTTTTATTTGTCAAAAAATGGTACTGTAAAGAACATTTCACCTCCAGGGTGCCTAATATTGGAAACTAAATGCTTGCACAGGTTCGATTTTCCATTTTAGAATGGTTTCATGTAATAATTAAAACTGCCTTACGGGCGTGTACCGGGGGTCACCGAACATAAAGAATTTATCGAATTGTCTAAATCTTATGAAAAATAGCGTCACAATGAACTTGGACTATCTAGATAGCAATGCATAGGAACATTAAGTCTACTTGGCAACCAGAAGAGGCATCCTTAGTTTTATTTTAGGAAATCACCAAAATTATACTCAGGCGTGTAGCCCGGTTCACTAACTCGAAGGTTTTTCTAAAATATGTTTGATTTCTCAGAAAATAGGACTTTAAAGCACATTATTCCCCCAGGGTTCCCAATAGTGCTAGTTAAAGCCTTTCACATGTTCGATTTTGCCTTTTTAGAAAGATTTCAAAAATTCACCAAAAATGCCTCACGGGCGTGTACCGGGGGTCACTAAAAGTAGACATTTTAAAGAATTGTTGAACTTTAAAGAAAAATGGCGCCAAAAGGAAATTTGACCGTCTAGAAATCAATGTTTGGTAACCTTAAGTCTACTTGGGGTTAAGAAGAGAAATCCTTATTTTGATTTTAAGAAATCTCACAATTAATACACAGGCGTGTACCCTGGGTCACTAACTCGGAGGATTTTAAAAATATGTTCTATTTGTCAAGAAATGGTACTGTAAAGTACATTTCACCTTAAGGGTGCCTAATAGTGGAAACTAAAGCCTTTCAACAGGTTCGATTTTCCCTTTTAGAATGGTTTCAAGTAATCACTAAAAATGCCTCACGGGCGTGTACTGGGGGTCACTGAACATAGAGAATTTATCGAATTGTTGAAATCTTTAGAAAAATAGCGTCACAATGAACTTGGACCATCTAGATATCAATGCATAGGAACCTTTTGTCTACTTGGCAACCAGAAGAGGCATCCTTAGTTTTATTTTAAGAAATCACTAAAATTACACTAAGTCATGTACCCCGGTTCACTTACTCGGAACATTTTTTAAAATATGTTTGATTTCTCAGAAAATAGGACGGTAAAGCACATTATTCCCCAGGGTGCCTAATAGTGGTTGTTAAACCCTTTCACAGGTTCGATTTTGCCATTATAGAAAGGTTTCAAAAATTCACCAAATATGCTTTACGGGCGTGTACCGGGGGTCACAAAACATGGAGATTTTAAAGATTGTTGAACTCTAAAGAAAAATGGCGTTAAAATAAAATTCAACTATCTAGAAATCAATGCTTAGTAACCTTAAGTCTACTTTGGGTCAAGAAGAGGAATCCTTAGTTTGATTTTAAGAAATCTCACAATTAATACACAGGCGTGTACCCCGGGTCACTAACTCGGAGGATTTTGAAAATATGTTTTATTTGTCAAAAAATGGTACTGTAAAACACATTTCACCTCCAGGGTGCCACAGGTTCGATTTTCCCTTTTAGAATGGCTTCAAGTAATCACTAATAATACCTCACGGGCGTGTAACGGGGGTCACTGAACATAGAGATTTTATCGAATTGATGAAATCTTTAAAAAATAGCGTCACAGTGAACTTGGACTATCTAGAGAGCAATGCACAGGAACCTTAAGTCTACTTGGCAACCAAAAGAGGCATCCTTAGTTTTATTTTAAGAAATCACCAAAATTACACTCAGGCGTGTACCCCGGTTCACTAACTTGGAGGATTTTCTAAAATATGTTTGATTTCTCGGAAAATAGGATTGTAAAGCACATTATTCCCCCAGGGCGCCCAATATTGATAGTTAAAGCCTTTCACAGGTTCGAATTTGCCTTTTTAGAAAGATTTTAAAAATTCACCAAAAATGCCTCACGGGCGTGTATCGGGGGTCACTAAACGTAGAGATTTTAAAGAATTGTTGAACTCTAAAGAAAAATGGCGACAAAAGGAAATTCGACCGTCGAGAAATCAATGTTTAGTAACCTTAAGTCTACTTGGGGTAAAGAAGAGGAATCCTTAGTTTGATTTTAAGAAAACTCACAATTAATACACAGGCGTGTACCCCGGGTCACTAACTCGGAGGATTTTGAAAATATGTTCTATTTGTCAAAATATGGTACTGTAAAGCACATTTCACCTTCAGGGTGCCTAATAGTGGAAACTAAAGCCTTCCACAGGTTCTATTTTGCCATTTTAGAATGGTTTCAAGTAATCACTAAAAATGCCTCCCGGGCGTGTACCGGTGGTCACTGAACATAGAGAATTTATCGAATTGTTGAAATCTGAAGAAAAATAGCGTCACAATGAACTTTGACCATCTAGATATAAATGCATAGGAACCTTTTGTCTACTTGGCAACCAGAAGAGGAATCCTTAGTTTTGTTTTAAGAAATCAACAAAATTACACTCAGTCGTGTACCTGGTTCACTAACTTGGAAGATTTTTTAAAATATGTTTGATTTCTCAGAAAATAGGACGGTAAAGCACATTTTCCCCCCAGGGAGCCTTAGAGTGGTAGTTAAACCCTTTCACAGGTTCGATTTTGCCATTTTAGAAAGGTTTAAAAAATTCACCAAATATGCCTCACGGGCTTGTACTGGGGGTCACTAAACATAGAGATTTAAAAGAATCGTTGAACTATAAAGAAAAATGGCGTCAAAATAAAATCCAACTACCTAGAAATCAATACTTACTAACCTTAAGTCAACTTGGGGTCAGGAAGGGGAATCCTTATTTGATTTTATGAAATCTCACAATAAATACACAAGCGTGTACCCCGGGTCACTAACTCGAAGGATTTTGAAAATATGTTTTATTTTCAAAAAATGGTACTGTAAAGCACATTTCACCTCCACGGTGCCTAATAGGTGAAACTAAATGCTTGCAGAGGTTCGATTTTCCCTTTTGAATGGTTTCATGTAATAACTAAAACTGCCTTACGGGCGTGTACCGGGTGTCACCGAACATAAAGAATTTATCGAATTGTCTAAATCTTAAGAAAAATAGCGTCACAATGAACTTGGACTATCTAGATAGCAATGCATAGGAACATTAAGTCTACTTGGCAACCAGAAGAGGCATCCTTAGTTAGATTTTAAGAAATCACCAAAATTATACTCAGGCATGTAGGCCGGTTCACTAACTCGAAGGTTTTTCTAAAATATGTTTGATTTCTCAGAAAATAGGACTTTAAAGCACATTATTCCCCCAGGGTGCCCAATAGTGGTATTTAAAGCCTTTCATAGGTTCGATTTTGCCTTTTTAGAAAGATTTCAAAAATTCACCAAAAATGCCTCACGGGTGTGTATCGGGGGTCACTAAAAGTAGAGATTTTAAAGAATTGTTGAACTTTAAAGAAAAATGGTGCCAAAAGGAAATTTGACTATCTAGATATCAATGCTTAGTAACCTTAAGTCTACTTGGGATCAAGAAGAGGAATCCTTAGTTTGATTTTATGAAATCTCACAATTAATACACAAGCGTGTACCCCGGGTCAGTAACTCGGAGGATTTTGAAAATATGTTTTATTTGTCAAAAAATGGTTCTGTAAAGCACATTTCACCTCCAGGGTGCCTAATAGTGGAAACTAAAGCCTTCCACAGGTTCGATTTTCCCTTTTAGAATGGTTTCAAGTAATCACTAAAAATGTCTCACGGGCGTATACCGGGGGTCACTGAATATAGAGAATTTATCGAATTGTTGAAATCTTAAGAAAAATAGCGTCACAATGAACTTAGACTATCTAGATAGCAATGCATAAGAACCTTAAGTCTACTTGGCAACCAGAAGAGGCATCCTTAGTTTGATTTTAAGAAATCATCAAAATTATACTTAGGCGTGTAGCCCGGTTCACTAACTCGAAGGATTTTCTAAAATTATTTGATTTCTCAGAAAATAGGACTGTAAAGCACATTATTCCCCCAGGGTGCCCAATAGTGGTAGTTAAAGCCTTTCACAAGTTCGATTTTGCCTTTTTAGAAAGATTTCAAAAATTCACCAAAAATACCTCACGGGCGTGTACCCCAGGTCACTAACTTGGAGGATTTTGAAAATATTTTTTATTTGTCAAAAAATGGTACTGTAAAGCACATTTAACCTCCAGGGTGCCTAATAGTGGAAACTAAAGCCTTCCACAGGCTCGATTTTCCCTTTTAGAATGGTTTCAAGTAATCACTAAAAATATCTCACGGGCGTATACCGGGGGTCACTGAACATAGAGAATTTATCGAATTGTTGAAATCTTAAGAAAAATAGCGTCACAATGAACTTGGACCATCTAGATATCAATGCATAAGAACCTTTTGTTTACTTGGCAACCAGAAGAGGCATCCTTTATTTTATTTTAAGAAATCACCAAAATTACACTCAGTCGTGTACCGCGTTCACGAATTCGGAAGATTTTTTAAAATATGTTTGATTTCTCAGAAAATAGGACGGTAAAGCACATTATTCCCCAGGGCGCCCAATAGTGGTAGTTAAACCCTCTCACAGGTTCGATTTTTCCATTTTTTTAAGGTTTCAAAAATTCACCAATTATGCCTCACAGGCGTATACCGGGGGACACTAATCATAGAGATTTTTAAAAAAATTTGAACTCTAAAGAAAAATGGCGTCAAAATAAAATTCAACTGTTTAGAAATCAATTTTTAGTAACCTTAAGTCTACTTGGGGTCAAGAAGAGGAATCCTTAGTTTGATTTTATGAAATCTCACAATTAATACACACACGTGTACCCCGGGGCACTAACTCGGAGGATTTTGAATATATGTCTTATTTGTCAAAAAATGGTACTGTAAAGCACATTTCACCTTCAGGGTGCCTAATAGTGGAAACTGAAGTCTTCCACAGGTTCGATTTTCCCTTTTAGAATGGTTTTAAGTAATCACTAAAAATGCCTCACGGGCGTGTACGTGGGGTCAGTGAACATAGAGATTTTATCGAATTGTTGAAATCTTTAGAAAAATAGCGTCACAGTGAACTTGGACTATCTAGAAAGTAATGCATAGGAACCTTAAGTCTACTTGGCAACCAGAAGAGGCATCCTTAGTTTGATTTTAAGAAATCACAAAAATTACACTCAGGCGTGTACCCGGTTCTCTAACTTGAAGGAGTTTCTAAAATATGTTTGATTTCTCAGAAAATAGGACAGTAAAGCACATTATTCCCCCAGGGCGCCCAATAATGGTAGTTAAAGCCTTTCACAGGTTCGATTTTGCTTTTTTAGAAAGATTTCAAAAATTCACCAAAAATGCATTACGGGCGTGTACCGGGGGTCACTCTAACTAGAGATTTTAAAGAATATTGGAAGTCTAAAGAAAAATGGCGCCAAAAGGAAATTCGACTGTCTAGAAATCAATGCTTAGAAACTTTAAGTCTACATGGGGTCAAGAAGAGGAATCCTTGGTTTGATTCTAAAAAATCTCACAATCAATACACAGGCGTGTACCCCGGGTCACTAACTTGGAGGATTTTGAAAATATGTTCTATTTGTCAAAATATTGTACTGTAAAGCACATTTCACCTCCAGGTTGCCTAATAGTGGAAACTAAAGCCTTCCACAGGTTCGATTTTCCCTTTTAGAATGGTTTCAAGTAATCACTAAAAATATCTGACGGACGTATACCGGGGGTCACTGAACATAGAGAATTTATCGAATTGTTGAAATCTTCAGAAAAATAGCATCACAATGAACTTGGACCATCTAGATATCAATGCATAGGAACCTTTTGTCTACTTGGCAACCAGAAGAGGCATCCTTAGTTTTATTTTAAGAAATCACCAAAATTACACTCAGTCATGTACCCCGGTTCACTTACTCGGAACATTTTTTAAAATATGTTTGATTTCTCAGAAAATAGGACGGTAAAGCACATTATTCCCCAGGGTGCCTAATAGTGGTTGTTAAACCCTTTCACAGGTTCGATTTTGCCATTATAGAAAGGTTTTAAAAATTCACCAAATATGCTTTACGGGCGTGTACCGGGGGTCACAAAACATGGAGATTTTAAAGATTGTTGAACTCTAAAGAAAAATGGCGTCAAAATAAAATTCAACTATCTAGAAATCAATGCTTAGTAACCTTAAGTCTACTTTGGGTCAAGAAGAGGAATCCTTAGTTTGATTTTAAGAAATCTCACAATTAATACACAGGCGTGTACCCCGGGTCACTAACTCGGAGGATTTTGAAAATGTGTTTTATTTGTCAAAAAATGGTACTGTAAAACACATTTCACCTCCAGGGTGCCACAGGTTCGATTTTCCCTTTTAGAATGGCTTCAAGTAATCACTAAAAATACCTCACGGGCGTGTAACGGGGGTCACTGAACATAGAGATTTTATCGAATTGACGAAATCTTTAAAAAATAGCGTCACAGTGAACTTGGACTATCTAGAGAGCAATGCACAGGAACCTTAAGTCTACTTGGCAACCAAAAGAGGCATCCTTAGTTTTATTTTAAGAAATCACCAAAATTACACTCAGGCGTGTACCCCGGTTCACTAACTTGGAGGATTTTCTAAAATATGTTTGATTTCTCTGAAAATAGGATTGTAAAGCACATTATTCCCCCAGGGCGCCCAATATTGGTAGTTAAAGCCTTTCACATGTTCGAATTTGCCTTTTTAGAAAGATTTCAAAAATTCACCAAAAATGCCTCACGGGCGTGTATCGGGGGTCACTAAACGTAGAGATTTTAAAGAATTGTTGAACTCTAAAGAAAAATGGCGGCAAAAGGAAATTCGACTGTCGAGAAATCAATGCTTAGTAACCTTAAGTCTACTTGGGGTCAAGAAGAGGAATCCTTAGTTTGATTTTAAGAAATCTCACAATTAATACACAGGCGTGTACCCCGGGTCACTAACTCGGAGGATTTAGAAAATATGTTCTATTTGTCAAAATATGGTACTGTAAAGCACATTTCACCTTCAGGGTGCCTAATAGTGGAATCTAAAGCCTTCCACAGGTTGGATTTTGCCATTTTAGAATGGTTTCAAGTAATCACTAGAAATGCCTCCAGGGCGTGTACCGGTGGTCACTGAACATAGAGAATTTATCGAATTGTTGAAATCTGAAGAAAAATAGCGTCACCATGAACTTTGACCATCTAGATACAAATGCATAGGAACCTTTTGTATACTTGGCAACCAGAAGAGGAATCCTTAGTTTTGTATTAACAAATCAACAAAATTACACTCAGTCGTGTACCCGGTTCACTAACTTGGAAGATTTTTTAAATTATGTTTGATTTCTTAGAAAATAGGACGGTAAAGCACATTTTCCCCCCAGGGAGCCTTAGAGTGGTAGTTAAACCCTTTCACAGGTTCGATTTTGCCATTTTAGAAAGGTTTCAAAAATTCACCTAATATGCCTCACGGGCTTGTACTGGGGGTCACTAAACATAGAGATTTAAAAGAATCGTTGAACTATAAAGAAAAATGGCGTCAAAATAAAATCCAACTACCTAGAAATCAATACTTACTAACCTTAAGTCTACTTAGGGTCAGGAAGGGGAATCCTTATATGATTTTATGAAATCTCACAATTAATACACAAGCGTGTACCCCGGGTCACTAACTCGAAGGATTTTGAAAATATGTTTTATTTTCAAAAAATGGTACTGTAAAGCACATTTCACCTCCACGGTGCCTAATAGTGGAAACTAAATGCTTGCAGAGGTTCGATTTTCCCTTTTGAATGGTTTCATGTAATAACTAAAACTGCCTTACGGGCGTGTACCGGGTGTCACCGAACATAAAGAATTTATCGAATTGTCTAAATCTTAAGAAAAATAGCGTCACAATGAACTTGGACTATCTAGATAGCAATGCATAGGAACATTAAGTCTACTTGGCAACCAGAAGAGGGATCCTTAGTTAGATTTTAAGAAATCACCAAAATTATACTCAGGCATGTAGGCCGGTTCACTAACTCGAAGGTTTTTCTAAAATATGTTTGATTTCTCAGAAAATAGGACTTTAAAGCACATTATTCCCCCAGGGTGCCCAATAGTGGTATTTAAAGCCTTTCACAGGTTCGATTTTGCCTTTTTAGAAAGATTTCAAAAATTCACCAAAAATGCCTCACGGGCGTGTATGGGGGGTCACTAAAAGTAGAGATTTTAAAGAATTGTTGAACTTTAAAGAAAAATGGTGCCAAAAGGAAATTTGACTATCTAGATATCAATGCTTAGTAACCTTAAGTCTACTTGGGATCAAGAAGAGGAATCCTTAGTTTGATTTTATGAAATCTCACAATTAATACACAAGCGTGTACCCCGGGTCAGTAACTCGGAGGATTTTTAAAATATGTTTTATTTGTCAAAAAATGGTACTGTAAAGCACATTTCACCTCCAGGGTGCCTAATAGTGGAAACTAAAGCCTTCCACAGGTTCGATTTTCCCTTTTAGAATGGTTTCAAGTAATCACTAAAAATGTCTCACGAGCGTATACCGGGGGTCACTGAATATAGAGAATTTATCGAATTGTTGAAATCTTAAGAAAAATAGCATCACAATGAACTTAGACTATCTAGATAGCAATGCATAAGAACCTTAAGTCTACTTGGCAACCAGAAGAGGCATCCTTAGTTTGATATTAAGAAATCATCAAAATTATACTTAGGCGTGTAGCCCGGTTCACTAACTCGAAGGATTTTCTAAAATTTATTTGATTTCTCAGAAAATAGGACTTTAAAGCACATTATTCCCCCAGGGTGCCCAATAGTTGTAGTTAAAGCCTTTCACAAGTTCGATTTTGCCTTTTTAGAAAGATTTCAAAAATTCACATAAAATGCCTCACGGGCGTGTACCCCGGGTCACTAACTTGGAGGATTTTGAAAATATGTTTTATTTGTCAAAAAATGGTACTGTAAAGCACATTTAACCTCCAGGGTGCCTAATAGTGGAAACTAAAGCCTTCCACAGGCTCGATTTTCCCTTTTAGAATGGTTTCAAGTAATGACTAAAAATATCTCACGGGCGTATACCGGGGGTCACTGAACATAGAGAATTTATCGAATTGTTGAAATCTTAAGAAAAATAGCGTCACAATGAACTTGGACCATCTAGATATCAATGCATAAGAACCTTTTGTTTACTTGGCAACCAGAAGAGGCATCCTTTATTTATTTTAAGAAATCACCAAAATTACACTCAGTCGTGTACCGCGTTCACGAATTCGGTAGATTTTTTAAAATATGTTTGATTTCTCAGAAAATAGGACGGTAAAGCACATTATTCCCCCAGGGCGCCCAATAGTGGTAGTTAAACCCTCTCACAGGTTCGATTTTTCCATTTTTTTAAGGTTTCAAAAATTCACCAATTATGCCTCACAGGCGTATACCGGGGGACACTAATCATAGAGATTTTTAAAAAAATTTGAACTCTAAAGAAAAATGGCGTCAAAATAAAATTCAACTGTTTAGAAATCAATTTTTAGTAACCTTAAGTCTACTTGGGGTCAAGAAGAGGAATCCTTAGTTTGATTTTATGAAATCTCACAATTAATACACACACGTGTACCCCGGGGCACTAACTCGGAGGATTTTGAATATATGTCTTATTTGTCAAAAAATGGAACTGTAAAGCACATTTCACCTTCAGGGTGCCTAATAGTGGAAACTGAAGTCTTCCACAGGTTCGATTTTCCCTTTTAGAATGGTTTTAAGTAATCACTAAAAATGCCTCACGGGCGTGTACGTGGGGTCAGTGAACATAGAGATTTTATCGAATTGTTGAAATCTTTAGAAAAATAGCGTCACAGTGAACTTGGACTATCTAGAAAGTAATGCATAGGAACCTTAAGTCTACTTGGCAACCAGAAGAGGCATCCTTAGTTTGATTTTAAGAAATGACAAAAATTACACTCAGGCGTGTACCCGGTTCTCTAACTTGAAGGAGTTTCTAAAATATGTTTGATTTCTCAGAAAATAGGACTGTAAAGCACATTATTCCCCCAGGGCGCCCAATAATGGTAGTTAAAGCCTTTCACAGGTTCGATTTTGCCTTTTTAGAAAGATTTCAAAAATTCACCAAAAATGCATTACGGGCGTGTACCGGGGGTCACTATAACTAGAGATTTTAAAGAATATTGGAAGTCTAAAGAAAAATGGCGCCAAAAGGAAATTCGACTGTCTAGAAATCAATGCTTAGTAACTTTAAGTCTACATGGGGTCAAGAAGAGGAATCCTTAGTTTGATTCTAAAAAATCTCACAATCAATACACAGGCGTGTACCCCGGGTCACTAACTTGGAGGATTTTGAAAATATGTTCTATTTGTCAAAATATGGTACTGTAAAGCACATTTCACCTCCAGGTTGCCTAATAGTGGAAACTAAAGCCTTCCACAGGTTCGATTTTCCCTTTTAGAATGGTTTCAAGTAATCACTAAAAATATCTGACGGACGTATACCGGGGGTCACTGAACATAGAGAATTTATCGAATTGTTGAAATCTTCAGAAAAATAGCATCACAATGAACTTGGACCATCTAGATATCAATGCATAGGAACCTTTTGTCTACTTGGAAACCAGAAGAGTCATCCTTAATTATTTTTTAAGAAATCACCAAAATGACACTCAGTCGTGTACCCGGTTCACTAACTTGGAAGATTTTTTTAAATATGTTTGATTTCTCAGAAAATAGGACGGTAAAGCACATTTTTCCCCTAGGGCGCCTTATAGTGGTAGTTAAACCCTTTCACAGGTTCGATTTTGCCATTTTAGAAAGGTTTCAAAAATTCACCAAATATGCCTCACGGTCAAGTACTGGGGGTCACTAAACATAGAGATTGTAAAGAATTGTTGAACAATAAAGAAAAATGGCGTCAAAATAAAATCCAACTGTCTAGAAATCAATGCATAGTAACCTTAAGTCTACTTGGGGTCAGGAAGAGGAATCCTTATTTGATTTTATGAAATCTCACAATTAATACATAAGCGTGTACCCCGGGTCACTAACTAGGAGGATTTTGAAAATATGTTTTATTTGTTAAAAAATGGTACTGTAAAGAACATTTCACCTCTAGGGTGCCTAATTGTGGAAACTAAATGCTTGCACAGGTTCGATTTTCCCTTTTAGAATGGTTTCAAGTAATCACTAAAAATGCCTAACGGGCGTGTACCGGGGGTCATTGAACATAGAGATTTTATTGAATTGTTGAAATCTTTAGAAAAATAGCGTCCCAGTGAACTTGGACAATCTAGATAGCAATGCGTTGGACCTTAAGTCTACTTGGCAACCAGAAGAGGCATCCTTAGTTTGATTTTAAAAAATCACAAAAATTACACTTAGGCGTGTACCCTGGTTAACTAACTCGGAGGATTTTCTAAAATATGTTTGATTTCTAAGAAAATAGGACTGTAAAGCACATTATTCCCCCAGGGCGCCCAATAGTGGAAGTTAAAGCCTTTCACAGGTTCGATATAGCCTTTTTAGAAATATTTCAAAAATTAACCAAAAATGCCTCACGGGCGTGTACCGGGGGTCACTAAACGTAGAGATTTTAAAGAATTGTTGAACTCTAAAGAAAAATAGCGCCAAAAGGAAATTCGACTGTCTAGAAATCAATGTTTGGTAACCTTAAGTCTACTTGGGGTCAAGAAGAGGAATCCTTAGTTTGATTTTAAGAAATCTCACAATTAATACACATGCGTGTACCCTGGGTCACTAACTCGGAGGATTTTAAAAATATGTTCTATTTATCAAAAAATGGTACTGTAAAGCACATTTCACCTCCAGGGTGCCTAATAGTGGAAACTAAAGCCTTCCACAGGTTCGATTTTCCTCTTAAGAATGGTTTCAAGTAATCACTAAAAATGCCTCACGGGCGTGTACCGGGGGTCACTGAACATAGAGAATTTATCGAACTGTTGAAATCTTAAGAAAAATAGCGTCACAATGAACTTGGACCATCTAGATATCATTGCATAGGAACCTTTTGTCTACTTGGCAACCAGAAGAGGCATCCTTAGTTTTATTTTAAGAAATCACCAAAATTACACTCAGTCGTGTACCCTGGTTCACTTAATCGGAACATTTTTAAAATATGTTTGATTTCTCATAAAATAGGACGGTAAAGCACATTATTCCCCCAAGGTGCCTAATAGTGGTTGTTAAACCCTTTCACAAGTTCGATTTTGCCATTATAGAAAGGTTTCAAAAATTCACCAAATATGCTTTACGGGTGTGTACCGGGGGTCACAAAACATGGAGATTTTAAAGATTGTTGAACTCTAAAGAAAAATGGCGTCAAAATAAAATTCAACTATCTAGAAATCAATGCTTAGTAACCTTAAGTCTTCTTTGGGTAAAGAAGAGGAATCCTTAGTTTGATTTTAAGAAATTTCACAATTAATACACAGGCGTGTACCTCGGGTCACTAACTCGGAGGATTTTGAAAATATGTTTTATTTGTCAAAAAATGGTTCTGTAAAACACATTTCACCTCTAGGGTGCCTAATAGTGGAAACTAAAATCTTCCACAGGTTCGATTTTCCCTTTTAGAATGGCTTCAATTAATCTCTAAAAATACCTCACGGGCGTGTACCAGGGGTCACTGAACATAGAGATTTTATCGAATTGATGAAATCTTTAAAAAAATAGCGTCACAGTGAACTTGGACTATCTAGAGAGCAATACACAGGAACCTTAAGTCTACTTGGAAATCAGAAGAGGCATCCTTAGTTTGATTTTAAGAAATCACCAAAATTACACTCAGGCGTGTACCCCGGTTCACTAACACGGAGGATTTTCTAAAATATGTTTGATTTCTCGAAAAATAGGATTGTAAAGCACATTATTCCCCCAGGGCGCCCAATAGTGGTAGTTAATGCCTTTCACAGGTTCGATTTTGCCTTTTTAGAAAGATTTCAAAAATTCACCAAAAATGCCTCACGGGCGTGTACCGGGGATCACTAAACGTAGAGATTTTAAAGAATTGTTGAACTCTAAAGAAAAATGGCGCCAAAAGGAAATTCGACTGTCTAGAAATCAATGCTTAGTAACCTTAAGTCTACTATGGGTCAAGAAGAGGAATCCTTAGTTTGATTTTAAGAAATCTCACAATTAATAAACAGGCGTGTACCGTGGGTCACTAACTCGGAGGATTTTGAAAATATGTTCTATTTGTCAAAATATGGTACTGTAAAGCACATTTCACCTTCAGGGTGCCTAATAGTGGAACCTAAAGCCTTCCACAGGTTCGATTTTTCCCTTTTAGAATGGTTTCGAGTAATCACTTAAAATTCCTCACGGGCGTGTACCGGGGGTCACTGAACATAGAGAATTTATCGAATTGTTGAAATCTTAAGAAAAATAGCGTCACAATGAACTTGGACCATCTAGATATCAATGCATAGGAACCTCTTGTCTAATTGGCAACCAGAAGTGACATCCTTAATTTTTTTTTAAGAAATCACCAAAATTACACTCAGTCTTGTACCCCGGTTCACTAACTTGGAAGATTTTTTAAAATATGTTTGATTTATCAGAAAATAGGACGGTAAAGCACATTATTCCCCCAGGGCGCCTTATAGTGGTAGTTAAACCCTTTCACAGGTTCGATTTTTCCATTTTAGAAAGGTTTCAAAAATTCACCAAATATGCCTCACGGTCAAGTACCGGGGGTCACTAAACATAGAGATTTTAAAGAATTGTTGAACTATAAAGTAAAATGGCGTCAAAATAAAATCCAACTGTCTAGAAATCAATGCATAGTAACCTTAAGTCTACTTGGGGTCAGGAAGAGGAATCCTTATTTGATTTTATAAAATCTCACAATTAATACATAAGCGTGTACCCCGGGTCACTAACTCGGAGGATTTTGAAAATATGTTTTATTTGTTAAAAAATGGTACTGTAAAGGACATTTCACCTCCAGGGTGCCTAATAGTGGAAACTAAATGCTTGCACAGGTTAGATTTTCCCTTTTAGAATGGTTTCAAGTAATCACTAAAAATGCCTCACGGGCATGTACCGGGGGTCACTGAACATAGAGAATTTATTTAATTGTCTAAATCTTAAGAAAAATAGCGTCATAATGAACTTGGATATGTAGATAGCAATGCATAAGAACCTTAAGTCTACTTGGCAACCAGAAGAGACATCCTTAGTTTGATTTTAAGAAATCACCAAAATTACACTCAGGCGTGTACCCCGGTTCACTAACTCGGAGGATTTTCTAAAATATGTTTGATCTCTCAGAAAAGAGGACTGTAAATCACATTATTCCCCCAGGGCGCCCAATAGTGGAAGTTAAAGCCTTTCACAGGTTCGATATAGCCTTTTTAGAAAGATTTCAAAAATTCACCAAAAATGCCTCACGGGCGTGTACCGGGGGTGACTAAACGTAGAGATTTTAAAGAATTGTTGAACTCTATAGAAAAAGGGCGCCAAAAGGAAATTCGAATGTGAAGAAATCAATGCTTAGTAACCTTAAGTCTACTTGGGGTCAAGAAAAGGAATCCTTAGTTTGATTTTAAGAAATCTCACAATTAATAAACAGGCGTGTACCCTGGGTCACTAACTCAGAGGATTTTGAAAATATGTTCTATCTGTCAAAATATGGTACTGTAAAGCACATTTCACCTTCAGGGTGCCTAATAGTGGAACCTAAAGCCTTCCACAGGTTCGATTTTGCCCTTTTAGAATGGTTTCGAGTAATCACTAAAAATGCCTCATGGGAGTGTACCGGGGGTCACTGAACATAGAGAATTTATCGAATTGTTGAAATCTTAAGAAAAATAGCGTCACAATGAACTTAGACCATCTAGATATAAATGCATAGGAACCTCTTGTCTAATTGGCAACCAGAAGTGGCATCCTTAATTTTGTTTTAAGAAATCACATAAATTACACTCAGTCTTGTACCCCGGTTCACTAACTTGGATGATTTTTTAAAATATGTTTGATTTCTAAGAAAATAGGACGGTAAAGCACATTATTCCCCCAGGGCGCCTTATAGTGGTAGTTAAACCCTTTCACAGGTTCGATTTTTCCATTTTAGAAAGGTTTCAAAAATTCACCAAATATGCCTCACGGTCAAGTACCGGGGGTCACTAAACATAGAGATTTTAAAGAATTGTTGAACTATAAAGTAAAATGGCGTAAAAATAAAATCCAACTGTCTAGAAATCAATGCATAGTAACCTTAAGTCTACTTGGGGTCAGGAAGAGGAATCCTTATTTGATTTTATGAAATCTCACAATTAATACATAAGCGTGTACCCCGGGTCACTAACTCGGAGGATTTTGAAAATATGTTTTATTTGTTAAAAAATGGTACTGTAAAGGACATTTCACCTCCAGGGTGCCTAATAGTGGAAACTAAATGCTTGCACAGGTTAGATTTTCCCTTTTAGAATGGTTTCAAGTAATCACTAAAAATGCGTCACGGGCATGTACCGGGGGTCACTAAACATAGAGAATTTATCGAATTGTCTAAATCTTAAGAAAAATAGCGTCATAATGAACTTGGATATCTAGATAGCAATGCATAAGAACCTTAAGTCTACTTGGCAACCAGAAGAGACATCCTTAGTTTGATTTTAAGAAATCACCAAAATTACACTCAGGCGTGTACCCCGGTTCACTAACTCGGAGGATTTTCTAAAATATGTTTGATCTCTCAGAAAAGAGGACTGTAAATCACATTATTCCCCCAGGGCGCCCAATAGTGGAAGTTAAAGCCTTTCACAGGTTCGATATAGCCTTTTTAGACAGATTTCAAAAATTCACCAAAAATGCCTCACGGGCGTGTACCGGGGGTCACTAAACGTAGAGATTTTAAAGAATTGTTGAACTCTAAAGAAAAATTGCGCCAAAAGGAAATTCGACTGTCTAGAAATCAATGTTTGGTAACCTTAAGTCTACTTGGGGTCAAGAAGAGGAATCCTTAGTTTGATATTAAGAAATCTCACAATTAATACACAGGCATGTACCCTGGGTCACTAACTCGGAGGATTTTAAAAATATGTTCTATTTGTCAAAAAATGGTACTGTAAAGCACATTTCACCTCTAGGCTGCCTAATAGTGGAAACTAAAGCCTTCAACAGGTTCGATTTTCCCTTTTAGAATGGTTTCATGTAATCACTAAAAATGCCTCACAGGCGTGTACCGGGGGTCACTGAACATAGAGAATTTATCGAATTGTTGAAATCTTTAGAAAAATAGCGTCACAATGAACTTGGACCATCTAGATATCAAAGCATAGCAACCTTTTGACTGCTTGGCAACCAGAAGAGGCATCCTTAGTTTTATTTTAAGAAATGACCAAAATTACACTCAGTCGTGTACCCCGGTTCACTTACTCGGAACATTTTTTAAAATATGTTTGATTTCTCAGATAATAGGACGGTAAAGAACATTATTTCCCCAGGGTGCCTAATAGTGGTTGTTAAACCCTTTCATAGGTTCGATTTTGCCATTATAGAAAGGTTTCAAAAATTCACCAAATATGCTTTACGGGCGTGTACCGGGGGTCACAAAACATGGAGATTTTAAAGATTGTTTAACTCTACAGAAAAATGGCGTCAAAATAAAATTCAACTATCTAGAAATCAATGCTTAGTAACCTTAAGTCTACTTTGGGTCAGGAAGAGGAATCCTTAGTTTGATTTTAAGTAATGTCACAATTAATACACAGCCGTGTACCCCGAGTCACAAACTCGGAGGATTTTGAAAATATGTTTTATTTGTCAAAAAATCGTACTGTAAAACACATTTCACCTCCATGGTGCCTAATAGTGGAAACTAAAATATTCCACAGGTTCGATTTTCCCTTTTAGAATGGCTTCAAGTAATCACTAAAAATACCTCACGGGCGTGTACCGGGGGTCACTGAACATAGAGATTTTATCGAATTGATGAAATCTTTAAAAAAATAGCGTCACAGTGAACTTGGACTATCTAGAGAGCAATGCACAGGAACCTTAAGTCTACTTGGAAACAAGAAGAGGCATCCTTAGTTTGATTTTAAGAAATAACCAAAATTACACTCAGACGTGTACCCCTGTTCACTAACTCGGAGAATTTTCTAAAATATGTTTGATTTCTCGAAAAATAGGATTGTAAAGCACATTATTCCCCCAGGGCGCCCAATAATGGTAGTTAAAGCCTTTCACAGATTCGATTTTGCCTTTTTAGAAAGATTTCAAAAATTCACTAAAAATGCCTCACGGGCGTGTACCGGGGGTCACTAAACGTAGAGATTTTAAAGAATTGTTGAACTCTAAAGAAAAATGGCGCCAAAAGGAAATTCGACTGTCTAGAAATCAATGCTTAGTAACCTTAACTCTACTTGGGGTCAAGAAGAGGAATCCTTAGTTTGATTTTAAGAAATCTCACAATTAATACACAGGCGTGTACCCCGGTTCACTAACTCGGAGGATTTTGAAAATATGTTCTATTTGTAAAAAAATGGTACTGTAAAGCACATTTCACCTTCAGGGTGCATAATAGTTGAAACTAAAGCCTTCCACAGGTTCGATTTTTCCCTTTTAGAATGGTTTCAAGTAATCAATAAAAATGCCTCACGGGCGTGTACCGGTGGTCACTGAACATTGAGAATTTATCGAATTGTTGAAATCTGAAGAAAAATAGCGTCACAATGAACTTTGACCATCTAGATATCAATGCGTAGGAACCTTTTGTCTACTTGGAAACCAAAAGAGGCATTCTTAGTTTTGTTTTAAGAAATCAACAAAATTACACTCAGTCGTGTAACCCGGTTCACTAACTTGGAAGATTTTTTAAAATATGTTTGATTTCTCAGAAAATAGGACGGTAAAGAACATTTTTCCCCCAGGGCGCCTTAGAGTGGTAGTTAAACCCTTTCACAGGTTCGATTTTGCCATTTTAGAAAGGTTTCAAAAATTCACCAAATATGCCTCACGGGCGTGTACTGGGGGTCACTAAGCATAGAGATTTTAAAGAATCGTTGAACTATAAATAAAAATGGCGTCAAAATAAAATCCAACTGTCGAGAAATCAATGCTTAGTAACCTTAAGTCTACGTGGGGTCAGGAAGGGGAATCCTTTTTGATTTTATGAAATCTCACAATTAATACACAAGCGTGTACCCCGGGTCACTAACTCGAAGGATTTTGAAAATATGTTTTATTTGTCAAAAAATGGTACTGTAAAGAACATTTCACCTCCAGGGTGCCTAATAGTGGAAACTAAATGCTTGCACAGGTTCGATTTTCCATTTTAGAATGGTTTCATGTAATAATTAAAACTGCCTTACGGGCGTGTACCGGGGGTCACCGAACATAAAGAATTTATCGAATTGTCTAAATCTTATGAAAAATAGCGTCAAAATGAACTTGGACTATCTAGATAGCAATGCATAGGAACATTAAGTCTACTTGGCAACCAGAAGAGGCATCCTTAGTTTTATTTTAGGAAATCACCAAAATTATACTCAGGCGTGTAGCCCGGTTCACTAACTCGAAGGTTTTTCTAAAATATGTTTGATTTCTCAGAAAATAGGACTTTAAAGCACATTATTCCCCCAGGGTTCCCAATAGTGGTAGTTAAAGCCTTTCACATGTTCGATTTTGCCTTTTTAGAAAGATTTCAAAAATTCACCAAAAATGCCTCACGGGCGTGTACCGGGGGTCACTAAAAGTAGAGATTTTAAAGAATTGTTTAACTTTAAAGAAAAATGGCGTCAAAAGGAAATTTGACCGTCTAGAAATCAATGTTTGGTAACCTTAAGTCTACTTGGGGTTAAGAAGAGAAATCCTTATTTTGATTTTGAGAAATCTCACAATTAATACACAGGCGTGTACCCTGGGTCACTAACTCGGAGGATTTTAAAAATATGTTCTATTTGTCAAGAAATGGTACCGTAAAGCACTAAAAATGCCTCACGGGTGCCTAATAGTGGAAACTAAAGCCTTTCAACAGGTTCGATTTTCCCTTTTAGAATGGTTTCAAGTAATCACTAAAAATGCCTCACGGGCGTGTACTGGGGGTCACTGAGCATAGAGAATTTATCGAATTGTTGAAATCTTAAGAAAAATAGCGTCACAATGAACTTGGACCATCTAGATATCAAGGCATAGGAACCTTTTGTCTACTTGGCAACCAGAAGAGGCATCCTTAGTTTTATTTTAAGAAATCACCAAAATTACACTCAGTCATGTACCCCGGTTCACTTACTCGGAACATTTTTTAAAATATGTTTGATTTCGCAGAAAATAGGACGGTAAAGCACATTATTCCCCAGGGTGCCTAATAGTGGTTGTTAAACCCTTTCACAGGTTCGATTTTGCCATTATAGAAAGGTTTCAAAAATTCACCAAATATGCTTTACGGGCGTGTACCGGGGGTCACAAAACATGGAGATTTTAAAGATTGTTGAACTCTAAAGAAAAATGGCGTCAAAATAAAATTCAACTATCTAGAAATCAATGCTTAGTAACCTTAAGTCTACTTTGGGTCAAGAAGAGGAATCCTTAGTTTGATTTTAAGAAATCTCACAATTAATACACAGGCGTGTACCCCGGGTCACTAACTCGGAGGATTTTGAAAATATGTTTTATTTGTCAAAAAATGGTACTGTAAAACACATTTCACCTCCAGGGTGCCACAGGTTCGATTTTCCCTTTTAGAATGGCTTCAAGTAATCACTAAAAATACCTCACGGGCGTGTAACGGGGGTCACTGAACATAGAGATTTTATCGAATTGATGAAATCTTTAAAAAATAGCGTCACAGTGAACTTGGACTATCTAGAGAGCAATGCACAGGAACCTTAAGTCTACTTGGCAACCAAAAGAGGCATCCTTAGTTTTATTTTAAGAAATCACCAAAATTACACTCAGGCGTGTACCCCGGTTCACTAACTTGGAGGATTTTCTAAAATATGTTTGATTTCTCGGAAAATAGGATTGTAAAGCACATTATTCCCCCAGGGCGCCCAATATTGGTAGTTAAAGCCTTTCACAGGTTCGAATTTGCCTTTTTAGAAAGATTTCAAAAATTCACCAAAAATGCCTCACGGGCGTGTATCGGGGGTCACTAAACGTAGAGATTTTAAAGAATTGTTGAACTCTAAAGAAAAATGGCGGCAAAAGGAAATTCGACTGTCGAGAAATCAATGCTTAGTAACCTTAAGTCTACTTGGGGTCAAGAAGAGGAATCCTTGTTTGATTTTAAGAAATCTCACAATTAATGCACAGGCGTGTACCCCGGGTCACTAACTCGGAGGATTTTGAAAATATGTTCTATTTGTCAAAATATGGTACTGTAAAGCACATTTCACCTTCAGGGTGCCTAATAGTGGAAACTAAAGCCTTCCACAGGTTCGATTTTGCCATTTTAGAATGGTTTCAAGTAATCACTAAAAATGCCTCCCGGGCGTGTACTGGTGGTCACTGAACATAGAGAATTTATCGAATTGTTGAAATCTGAAGAAAAATAGCGTCACAATCAACTTTGACCATCTAGATATAAATGCATAGGAACCTTTTGTCTACTTGGCAACCAGAAGAGGAATCCTTAGTTTTGTATTAACAAATCAACAAAATTACACTCAGTCGTGTACCCGGTTCACTAACTTGGAAGATTTTTTAAAATATGTTTGATTTCTCAGAAGATAGGACGGTAAAGCACATTTTCCCCCCAGGGAGCCTTAGAGTGGTAGTTAAACCCTTTCACAGGTTCGATTTTGCCATTTTAGAAAGGTTTCAAAAATTCACCAAATATGCCTCACGGGCTTGTACTGGGGGTCACTAAACATAGAGATTTAAAAGAATCGTTGAAATATAAAGAAAAATGGCGTCAATATAAAATCCAACTACCTAGAAATCAATACTTACTAACCTTAAGTCTACTTGGGGTCAGGAAGGGGAATCCTTATTTGATTTTATGAAATCTCACAGTTAATACACAAGCGTGTACCCCGGGTCACTAACTCGAAGGATTTTGAAAATATGTTTTATTTTCAAAAAATGGTACTGTAAAGCACATTTCACCTCCACGGTGCCTAATAGTGGAAACTAAATGCTTGCAGAGGTTCGATTTTCCCTTTTGCATGGTTTCATGTAATAACTAAAACTGCCTTACGGGCGTGTACCAGGTGTCACCGAACATAAAGAATTTATCGAATTGTCTAAATCTTAAGAAATATAGCGTCACAATGAACTTGGACTATCTAGATAGCAATGAATAGGAACATTAAGTCTACTTGGCAACCAGAAGAGGCATCCTTAGTTAGATTTTAAGAAATCACCAAAATTATACTCAGGCATGTAGGCCGGTTCACTAACTCGAAGGTTTTTCTAAAATATGTTTGATTTCTCAGAAAATAGGACTTTAAAGCACATTATTCCCCCAGGGTGCCCAATAGTGGTATTTAAAGCCTTTCACAGGTTCGATTTTGCCTTTTTAGAAAGATTTCAAAAATTCACCAAAAGAGCCTCACGGGCGTGTATCGGGGGTCACTAAAAGTAGAGATTTTAAAGAATTGTTGAACTTTAAAGAAAAATGGTGCCAAAAGGAAATTTGACTATCTAGATATCAATGCTTAGTAACCTTAAGTCTACTTGGGATCAAGAAGAGGAATCCTTAGTTTTATTTTATGAAATCTCACAATTAATACACAAGCGTGTACCCCGGGTCAGTAACTCGGAGGATTTTGAAAATATGTTATATTTGTCAAAAAATGGTACTGTAAAACAATTTCACCTCCAGGGTGCCTAATAGTGGAAACTAAAGCCTTCCACAGGTTCGATTTTCCCTTTTAGAATGGTTTCAAGTAATCACTAAAAATGTCTCACGGGCGTATACCGGGGGTCACTGAATATAGAGAATTTATCGAATTGTTTAAATCTTAAGAAAAATAGCGTCACAATGAACTTAGACTATCTAGATAGCAATGCATAAGAACCTTAAGTCTACTTGGCAACCAGAAGAGGCATCCTTAGTTTGATTTTAAGAAATCATCAAAATTATACTTAGGCGTGTAGCCCGGTTCACTAACTCGAAGGATTTTCTAAAATTTATTTGATTTCTCAGAAAATAGGACTGTAAAGCACATTATTCCCCCAGGGTGCCCAATAGTGGTAGTTAAAGCCTTTCACAAGTTCGATTTCGCCTTTTTAGAAAGATTTCAAAAATTCACCAAAAATGCCTCACGGGCGTGTACCCCGGGTCACTAACTTGGAGGATTTTGAAAGTATGTTTTATTTGTCAAAAAATGGTACTGTAAAGCACATTTAACCTCCAGGGTGCCTAATAGTGGAAACTAACGCCTTCCACAGGCTCGATTTTCCCTTTTAGAATGGTTTCAAGTAATCACTAAAAATATCTCACGGGCGTATACCGGGGGTCACTGAACATAGAGAATTTATCGAATTGTTGAAATCTTAAGAAAAATAGCGTCACAATGAACTTGGACCATCTAGATATCAATGCATAAGAACCATTTGTTTACTTGGCAACCAGAAGAGGCATCCTTTATTTTATTTTAAGAAACCACCAAAATTACACTCAGTCATGTACCGCGGTTCACGAATTCGGAAGATTTTTTAAAATATGTTTGATTTCTCAGAAAATAGGACGGTAAAGCACATTATTCCCCCAGGGCGCCCAATAGTGGTAGTTAAACCCTCTCACAGGTTCGATTTTTCCATTTTTGTAAGGTTTCAAAAATTCACCAATTATGCCTCACAGGCGTATACCGGGGGACACTAATCATAGAGATTTATAAAAAAATTTGAACTCTAAAGAAAAATGGCGTCAAAATAAAATTCAACTGTTTAGAAATCAATTTTTAGTAACCTTAAGTCTACTTGGGGTCAAGAAGAGGAATCCTTAGTTTGATTTTATGAAATCTCACAATTAATACACACACGTGTACCCCGGGGCACTAACTCGGAGGATTTTGAATATATGTCTTATTTGTCAAAAAATGGTACTGTAAAGCACATTTCACCTTCAGGGTGCCTAATAGTGGAAACTGAAGTCTTCCACAGGTTCGATTTTCCCTTTTAGAATGGTTTTAAGTAATCACTAAAAATGCCTCACGGGAGTGTACGTGGGGTCAGTGAACATAGAGATTTTATCAAATTGTTGAAATCTTTAGAAAAATAGCGTCACAGTGAACTTGGACTATCTAGAAAGTAATGCATAGGAACCTTAAGTCTACTTGGCAACCAGAAGAGGCATCCTTAGTTTGATTTTAAGAAATCACCAAAATTACACTAAGGCGTGTACCCGGTTCACTAACTTGAAGGAGTTTCTAAAATATGTTTGATTTCTCAGAAAATAGGACTGTAAAGCACATTATTCCCCCAGGGCGCCCAATAATGGTAGTTAAAGCCTTTCACAGGTTCGATTTTGCCTTTTTAGAAAGATTTCAAAAATTCACCAAAAATGCATTACGGGCGTGTACCGGGGGTCACTATAACTAGAGATTTTAAAGAATATTGGAAGTCTAAAGAAAAATGGCGCCAAAATGAAATTTGACTGTCTAGAAATCAATGCTTAGTAACTTTAAGTCTACATGGGGTCAAGAAGAGGAATCCTTAGTTTGATTCTAAAAAATCTCACAATCAATACACAGGCGTGTACCCCGGGTCACTAACTTGGAGGATTTTGAAAATATGTTCTATTTGTCAAAATATGGTACTGTAAAGCACATTTCACCTCCAGGTTGCCTAATAGTGGAAACTAAAGCCTTCCACAGGTTCGATTTTCCCTTTTAGAATGGTTTCAAGTAATCACTAAAAATATCTGACGGACGTATACCGGGGGTCACTGAACATAGAGAATTTATCGAATTGTTGAAATCTTCAGAAAAATAGCATCACAATGAACTTGGACCATCTAGATATCAATGCATAGGAACCTTTTGTCTACTTGGAAACCAGAAGAGTCATCCTTAATTTTGTTTTAAGAAATCACCAAAATTACACTCAGTCGTGTACCCGGTTCACTAACTTGGAAGATTTTTTTAAATATGTTTGATTTCTCAGAAAATAGGACGGTAAAGCACATTTTTCCCCTAGGGCGCCTTATAGTGGTAGTTAAACCCTTTCACAGGTTCGATTTTGCCATTTTAGAAAGGTTTCAAAAATTCACCAAATATGCCTCACGGTCAAGTACCGGGGGTCACTAAACATAGAGATTGTAAAGAATTGTTGAACTATAAAGAAAAATGGCGTCAAAATGAAATCCAACTGTCTAGAAATCAATGCATAGTAACCTTAAGTCTACTTGGGGTCAGGAAGAGGAATCCTTATTTGATTTTATGAAATCTCACAATTAATACATAAGCTTGTACCCCGGGTCACAAACTAGGAGGATTTTTAAAATATGTTTTATTTGTTAAAAAATGGTATTGTAAAGCACATTTCACCTCCAGGGTGCCTAATTGTGGAAACTAAATGCTTGCACAGGTTCGAGTTTCCCTTTTAGAATGGTTTCAAGTAATCACTAAAAATGCCTAACAGGCGTGTACCGGGGGTCACTGAACATAGAGATTTTATTGAATTGTTGACATCTTTAGAAAAATAGCGTCCCAGTGAACTTGGACAATCTAGATAGCAATGCGTAGGACCTTAAGTCTACTTGGCAACCAGAAGAGGCATCCTTAGTTTGATTTTAAAAAATCACAAAAATTACACTCAGGCGTGTACCCTGGTTAACTAACTCGGAGGATTTTCTAAAATATGTTTGATTTCTCAGAAAATAGGACTGTAAAGCACATTATTCCCCCAGGGCGCCCAATAGTGGAAGTTAAAGCCTTTCACAGGTTCGATATAGCCTTTTTAGAAATATTTCAAAAATTCACCAAAAATGCCTCACGGGCGTGTACCGGGGGTCACTAAACGTAGAGATTTTAAAGAATTGTTGAACTCTAAAGAAAAATAGCGCCAAAAGGAAATTGAACTGTCTAGAAATCAATGTTTGGTAACCTTAAGTCTACTTGGGGTCAAGAAGAGGAATCCTTAGTTTGATTTTAAGAAATCTCACAATTAATACACATGCGTGTACCCTGGGTCACTAACTCGGAGGATTTTTAAAATATGTTCTATTTATCAAAAAATGGTACTGTAAAGCACATTTCACCTCCCGGGTGCCTAATAGTGGAAACTAAAGCCTTCCACAGGTTCGATTTTCCCCTTAAGAATGGTTTAAAGTAATCACTAAAAATGCCTCACGGGCGTGTACCGGGGGTCACTGAACATAGATAATTTATCGAACTGTTGGAATCTTAAGAAAAATAGCGTCACAATGAACTTGGACCATCTAGATATCAATGCATAGGAACCTTTTGTCTACTTGGCAACCAGAAGAGGCATCCTTAGTTTTATTTTAAGAAATCACCAAAATTACACTCAGTCGTGTACCCTGGTTCACTTAATCGGAACATTTTTTAAAATATGTTTGATTTCTCAGAAAATAGGACGGTAAAGCACATTATTCCCCCAAGGTGCCTAATAGTGGTTGTTAAACCCTTTCACAGGTTCGATTTTGCCATTATAGAAAGGTTTCAAAAATTCACCAAATATGCTTTACGGGCGTGTACCGGGGGTCACAAAACATGGAGATTTTAAAGATTGTTGAACTCTAAAGAAAAATGGCGTCAAAATAAAATTCAACTATCTAGAAATCAATGCTTAGTAACCTTAAGTCTTCTTTGGGTCAAGAAGAGGAATCCTTAGTTTGATTTAAAGAAATTTCACAATTAATACACAGGCGTGTACCCCGGGTCACTAACTCGGAGGATTTTGAAAATATGTTTTATTTGTCAAAAAATGGTTCTGTAAAACACATTTCACCTCTAGGGTGCCTAATAGTGGAAACTAAAATCTTCCACAGGTTCGATTTTCCCTTTTAGAATGGCTTCAATTAATCTCTAAAAATACCTCACGGGCGTGTACCAGGGGTCACTGAACATAGAGATTTTATCGAATTGATGAAATCTTTAAAAAAATAGCGTCACAGTGAACTTGGACTATCTAGAGAGCAATACACAGGAGCCTTAAGTCTACTTGGAAACCAGAAGAGGCATCCTTAGTTTGATTTTAAGAAATCACCAAAATTACACTCAGGCGTGTACCCCGGTTCACTAACTCGGAGGATTTTCTAAAATATGTTTGATTTCTCGAAAAATAGGATTGTAAAGCACATTATTCCCCCAGGGCGCCCAATAGTGGTAGTTAAAGCCTTTCACAGGTTCGATTTTGCCTTTTTAGAAAGATTTCAAAAATTCACCAAAAATGCCTCACGGGCGTGTACCGGGGATCACTAAACGTAGAGATTTTAAAGAATTGTTGAACTCTAAAGAAAAATGGCGCCAAAAGGAAATTCGACTGTCTAGAAATCAATGCTTAGTAACCTTAAGTCTTCTTGGGGTCAAGAAGAGGAATCCTTAGTTTGATTTTAAGAAATCTCACAATTAATACACAGGCGTGTACCCCGGGTCACTATCTCGGAGGATTTTGAAAAAATGGTCTATTTGTCAAAATATGGTACTGTAAAGTACATTTCACCTTCAGGGTGCCTAATAGTGGAAACTAAAGCCTTCCACAGGTTCGATTTTTCCATTTCAGAATGGTTTCAAGTAATCACTAAAAATGCTTCACGGGCGTGTACCGGTGGTCACTGAACATAGAGAAAATTTATCGAATTGTTGAAATCTGAAGAAAAATAGCGTCACAATGAACTTTGACCATCTAGATATCAATGCATAGGAACCTTTTGTCTACTTGGCAACCAGAAGAGGAATCCTTAGTTTTGTTTTAAGAAATCAACAAAATTACACTCAGTCGTGTAACCCTGTTCACTAACATGGAAGATTTTTAAAATATGTTTGATTTCCCATAAAATAGGACGGTAAAGCACATTTTTCCCCCAGGGCGCCTTAGAGTGGTAGTTAAACCCTTTCACAGGTTCGATTTTGCCATTTTATAAAGGTTTCAAAAATTCACCAAATATGCCTCACGGGCGTGTACCGGGGGTCACTAAACATAGAGATTTTAAAGAATCGTTGAACTATAAAGAAATATGGCGTCAAAATAAAATCCAACTGTCTAGAAATCAATGCTTAGTAACCTTAAGTCTACTTGGGGTCAGGAAGGGGAATCCTTATTTGATTTTATGAAATCTCACAATTAATACACAAGCGTGTACCCCGGGTCACTAACTCGGAGGATTTTGAAAATATGTTTTATTTTCAAAAAATGGTACTGTAAAGCACATTTCACCTCCAGGGTGCCTAATAGTGGAAACTAAATGCTTGCACAGGTTCGATTTTCCCTTTTTGAATGGTTTCATGTAATAACTAAAACTGCCTTACGGGCGTGTACCGGGGGTCACCGAACATAAAGAATTTATCGAATTGTCTAAATCTTAAGAAAAATAGCGTCACAATGAACTTGGACTATCTAGATAGCAATGCATAGGAACATTAAGTCTACTTGGCAACCAGAAGAGGCATCCTTAGTTTGATTTTAAGAAATCACCAAAATTATACTCAGGCATGTGGCCCGGTTCACTAACTCGAAGGTTTTTCTAAAATATGTTTGATTTCTCAGAAAATAGGACTTTAAAGCACATTATTCCCCCAGGGTGCCCAATAGTGGAAGTTAAAGCCTTTCACGGGTTCGATTTTACCTTTTTAGAAAGATTTCAAAAATTAACCAAAAATGCCTCACGGGCGTGTACCGGGGGTCACTAAATGTAGAGATTTTAAAGAATTGTTGAACTTTAAAGAAAAATGGCGCCAAAAGGAAATTTGACTATCTAGATATCAATTCTTAGTAACCTTAAGTCTACTTGGGGTCAAGAAGAGGAATCATTAGTTTGATGTAAATAAATCTAACAAGTAATACACAGGCGTGTACCCCGGGTCACTAACTTGGAGGATTTTGAAGTTATTTTTTATTTGTCAAAAAATGGTACTGTAAAGCACATTTAACCTCCAGGGTGCCTAATAGTGGAAACTAAAGCCTTCCACAGGCTCGATTTTCCCTTTTAGAATGGTTTCAAGTAATCACTAAAAATATCTCACGGGCGTATACCGGGGGTCACTGAACATAGAGAATTTATCGAAGTGTTGAAATCTTAAGAAAAATAGCGTCACAATGAACTTGGACCATCTAGATATCAATGCATAAGAACCTTTTGTCTACTTGGCAACCAGAAGAGGCATCCTTTATTTTATTTTAAGAAATCACCAAAATTACACTCACTCGTGTACCGCGGTTCACGAACTCGGAAGATTTTTAAAAATATGTTTGATTTCTCAGAAAATAGGACGGTAAAGCACATTTTTCCCCCAGGGCGCCTTAGAGTGGTAGTTAAACCATTTCACAGGTTCGATTTTGCCATTTTAGAAAGGTTTAAAAAATTCACCAAATATGCCTCACGGGCGTGTACCGGGGTCACTAAACGTAGAGATTTTAAAGAATTGTTGAACTCTAAAGAAAAATGGCGCCAAAAGGAAATTCGACTGTCTAGAAATCAATGTTTGGTAACCTTAAGTCTACTTGGGGTCAAGAAGAGGAATCCTTAGTTTGATTTAAAGAAATCTCACAATTAATACACAGGCTTGTACCCCGGGTCACTAACTCGGAGGATTTTCAAAATATGTTCTATTTGTCAAAAAATGGTACTGTAAAGCACATTTCACCTCCAGGGTGCCTAATAGTGGAAACTAAAGCCTTCCACTGGTTCGATTTTCCCTTTTAGAATTGTTTCAAGTAATCACTAAAAATGCCTCACGGGCGTGTACCGGGGGTCACTGAAGATAGAGAATTTATCGAATTGTTGAAATCTTAAGAAAAATAGCGTCACAATGAACTTGGACCATCTATAAATCAATGCATTGGAACCTTTTGTGTAATCACCAAAATTACACTCAGTCGTGTACCCCGGTTCACTTACTCGGAAGATTTTTTTGAAATATGTTTGGTTTCTCAGAAAATAGGACGGTAAAGCACATTATTCCCCCAGGGTGCCTAATAGTGGTTGTTAAACCCTTTCACAGGTTCGATTTTTCCATTATAGAAAGATTTCAAAAATTCACCAAATATGCTTTACGGGCGTGTACCGGGGGTCACAAAACATGAAGATTTTAAAGATTGTTGAACTCTAAAGAAAAATGGCGTCAAAATAAAATTCAACTATATAGAAATCAATGCTTAGTAACCTTAAGTCTACTTTGGGTCAAGAAGAGGAATGCTTAGTTTGATTTTAAGAAATCTCACAATTAATACACAGGCGTGTACCCCGGGTCACTAACTCGGAGGATTTTGAAAATATGTTTTATTTGTAAAAAAATGGTACTGTAAAATACATTTCACCTCCAGGGTGCCTAATAGTGGAAACTAAAATCTTCCACAGGTTCGATTTTTCCCTTTTAGAATGGCTTCAAGTAATCACTAAAAATATCTCATGGGCGTGTACCGGGGGTCAGTGAACATAGAGATTTTATCGAATTGATGAAATCTTTGGAAAAATAGCGTCACAGTGAACTTGGACTATCTAGAGAGCAATGCATAGGAACCTTAAGTCTACTTGGCAACCAGAAGAGGCATCCTTAGTTTGATTTTAAGAAATCACCAAAATTACACTCAGGCGTGTACCCCGGTTCACTAACTCGGAGGATTTTCTAAAATATTTTGATTTCTCGGAAAATAGGAAAGTAAAGCACATTATTCGCCCAGGGCGCCCAATAGTGGTAGTTAAAGCCTTTCACATATTCGATTTTGCCATTCTAGAAATAAATGCTTAGTAACCTTAAGTCTACTTTGGGTCAAGAAGAGGAATCCTTAGTTTGATTTTATGAAATCTCACAATTAATACACAGGCGAGTACCCCGGGTCACTATTTCGGAGGATTTTGAAAATATTTTCTATTTGTCAAAATATGGTACTGTAAAGCACATTTCACCTCCAGGGTGCCTAATAGTGGAAACTAAAGCCTTTAACAGGTTCCATTTTCCCTTTTATAATGGTTTCAAGTAATCACTAAAAATGTGTCACTAGCGTGTACCGGGGGTCACTGAAGATAGAGAATTTATCGAATTGTTGAATTCTTAAGAAAAATAGTGTCACAATGAACTTGGACCATCTAGATATCAATGCATAGGAACTTTTGTCTACTTGGCAACCAGAAGAGGCATCCTTAGTTTTATTTTAAGAAATCAACAAAATTACAGTCAGTCGTGTACCCCGGTTCACTAACTCGGAAGATTTTTTAAAATATGTTTGATTTCACAGAAAATAAGACGATAAAACACATTATTCCCCCTAGGGCGCCCATTAGTGGTACTTAAAACCTTTCAGAGGTCCGATTTTGCCATTTTAGAAAGGTTTCAAAAATTCACCAAATATGTCTCACGGGCGTGTACCAGGGGTCACTAAACATAGAGATTTTAAAGAATTGTTGAATCCTACAAAAAACGGCATCAAAATAAAATTCGACTGTCTAGAAATCAATGCTTAGTAACCTTAAGTCTACTTGGGGTCAAGAAGATGAATCCTTAGTTTGATATAACGAAATCTCACAATTAATACACAAGCGTGTACCCCGGTTCACTAACTCGGAGGATTTTGAAAACATGTCTTATTTGTCAAAAAATGGTACTGTAAAGCACATTTCACCTCCAGGGTGCCTAATAGTGGAAACTGAAGTCTTCCACATGTTCGATTTTCCCTTTTAGAATGGTTTCAAGTAATCACTAAAAATGCCTCACGGGCGTGTACGTGGGGTCACTAAACATAGAGATTTTATTGAATTGTTGAAATATTAAGAAAAATAGCGTCACAGTGAACTTGGACTATCTAGATAGCAATGCATAGGAACCTTAAGTCTGCCTGGCAACCAGAAGAGGCATACTTAGTTTGATTTTAAGAAATCACCAAAATTACACTTAGGCGTGTACCCCGGTTCACTAACTCGGAGGATTTTCTAAAACATGATTGATTTCTCAAAAAATAGGACTGTAAAGCACATTATTCCCTAGGGCGCCCCATATTGGTAGTTAAAACTATTCACAGGTTCGATTTTGCCTTTTTAGAAAGATTTCAAAAATTCGCTAAAAATGCCTCTCGGGCGTGTACCTGGGGTCACTAAAAGTACAGATTTCAAAGAATTGTTGAACTCTAAAGAAAAATGGCGCCAAAAGGAAATTCGACTGTCTAGAAATCAATGTTAGTAAGCTTAAGTCTACTTGGGGTCAAGAAGATGAATCCTTAGTTTGATTTAATGAAATCTCACAATTAATACACAGGCGTGTACCCCGGATCACTAATTCGGAGGATTTTGAAAATATGTTTTATTTGTCAAAAAATGGTACTGTAAAGCACATTTCACCTCCAGGGTGCCTAATAGTGGAAACTCAAGTCTTCCACAGGTTCGATTTTCCCTTTTAGAATGGTTTCAAGTAATCACTAAAAATACCTCACGGGCGTGTACCGGGGGTCACTGAACATAGAGTTTTTATCAAATTGATGAATTCTTTAGAAAAATAGCGTCACAGTGAACTTGGACTATCTAGATAACAATGCATAGGAACCTTAAGTCTACTTGGCAACCAGAAGAGGCATCCTTAGTTTGATTTTAAGAAATCACCAAATTTACACTTAGGCGTGTACCCCGGTTCACTAACTTGAAGGATTTTCTAAAATATGTTTGATTTCTCAGAAAATAGGACTGTAAAGCACATTATTCCCCCATGGCACCCAATAGTGGTAGTTAAAGCCTTTCACAGGTTCGATTTTGCCTTTTTAGAAAGATTTCAAAAATTCACCAAAAATGCCTCACGGGCGTGTACCGGGGGTCACTAAACGTAGAGATTTTAAAGAATTGTTGAACTCTAAATAAAAATGGCGCCAAAAGGAAATTCGACTGTCTAGAAATCAATGTTTGGTAACCTTAAGTCTACTTGGGGTCAAGAAGAGAAATCCTTAGTTTGATTTTAAGATATCTCACAATTAATACACAGGCGTGTACCCCGGGTCACTAACTCGGAGGATTTTAAAAATATGTTCTATTTGTCAAAAAATGGTACTGTAAAGCACATTTCACCTCCAGGGTGCCTAATAGTGGAAACTAAAGCCTTCCACTGGTTCGATTTTCCCTTTTAGAATGGTTTCAAGTAATCACTAAAAATGTCTCACGGGCGTGTACCAGGGGTCACTGAACATAGAGAATTTATCGAATTGTTTAAATCTTAAGAAAAATAGCGTCACAATGAACTTGGACCATCTAGAAATCAATGCATTGGAACCTTTTGTCTACTTGGCAACCAGAAGAGGCATCCTTAGTTTTATTTTAAGAAATCACCCAAATTACACTCAATCGTGTACCCCGGTTCACTTACTCGGAAGATTTTTTAAAATATCTTTGGTTTCTCAGAAAATAGTACGGTAAAGCACATTATTCCCCCAGGGTGCCTAATAGTGGTTGTTAAATCCTTTCACAGGTTCAATTTTTCCATTATAGAAAGGTTTCAAAAATTCACCAAATATGCTTTACGGGCGTGTACCGGGGGTCACAAAACATGAAGATTTTAAAGATTGTTGAACTCTAAAGAAAAATGGCGTCAAAATAAAATTCAACTATATATAAATCAATGCTTAGTAACCTTAAGTCTACTTTGGGTCAAGAAGAGGAATGCTTAGTTTGATTTTAAGAAATCTCACAATTAATACACAGGCGTGTACCCCGGGTCAATAACTCGGAGGATTTTGAAAATATGTTATATTTGTCAAAAAATGGTACTGTAAAATACATTTCACCTCCAGGGTGCCTTATAGTGGAAACTAATATCTTCCACAGGTTCGATTTTCCCCTTTTAGAATGGCTTCAAGTAATCACTTGAAATATCTCACGGGCGTGTACCGGGGGTCACTGAACATAGAGATTTTATCGAATTGATGAAATCTTTAGAAAAATAGCGTCACAGTGAACTTGGACTATCTAGAGAGCAATGTATAGGAACCTTAAGTCTACTTGGCAACCAGAAGAGGCATCCTTAGTTTGATTTTAAGAAATCATCAAATTACACTCAGGCGTGTACCCCGGTTCACTAACTCGGAGGATTTTCTAAAATATGTTTGATTTCTCGGAAAATAGGAAAGTAAAGCACATTATTACCCCAGGGCGCCCAATAGTGGTAGTTAAAGCCTTTCACAGATTCGATTTTGCCATTCTAGGAAGGTTTCAGAAATTCACCAAATATGCCTCACGGGCGTGTACCGGGGGTCACTAAACATAGAGGTTTTAAAGAATTGTTGAACTCTATAGAAAAATGGCGTCAAAATAAAATTCGACTGTCTAGAAATCAATTCTTTGTAACCTTAAGTCTATTTGGGTCAAGAAGCGGAACCCTTAGTTTGATTTTATGAAATCTCACAATTAATACTCAGGCGTGTACCTCGGGACACTATTTCAGAGGATTTTGAAAATATGTTCTATTTGTCAAAATATGGTACTGTAAAGCACATTTCACCTCCAGGGTGCCTAATAGTGGAAACTAAAGCCTTTCACAGGTTCCATTTTCCCTTTTAGAATGGTTTCAAGTAATCACTAAAAATGTCTCACTAGTGTGTACCGGGGGTCACTGAAGATAGAGAATTTATCGAATTGTTGAATTCTTAAGAAAAATAGTGTCACAATGAACTTGGACCATCTAGATATCAATGCATAGGAACTTTTGTCTACTTGGCAACCAGAAGAGGCATCCTTAGTTTTATTTTAAGAAATCAACCAAATTAAACTCAGTCGTGTACCCCGTTTCACTAACTCGGAAGATTTTTTTAAATTTTTTTTATTTCACAGAAAATAAGACGGTAAAACACATTATTCCCCCTAGGGCTCCCAATAGTGGTACTTAAAACCTTTCAGAGGTCTGATTTTGCCATTTTACAAAGGTTTCAAAAATTCACCAAATATGCCTCACGGGCGTCTACCATGGGTCACTAAACATAGAGATTTTAAAGAATTGTTGAACTCTAAAAAAAATGGAGTCAAAATAAAATTCAACTGTCTAGAAATCAATGCTTACTAACCTTAAGTCTACTTGGGTTCAAGAAGATGAATCCTTAGTTTGATATAACGAAATCTCACAATTGATACACTGGCGTGTACCCCGGGTCACTAATTCTGAGTATTTTGAAAATATGTTTTTTTTGTCAAAAAATGGTACTGTAAAGCACATTTCACCTCCAGGGTGCCTAATAGTGGAAACTAAAGTCTTCCACAGGTTCGATTTTCCCTTTTAGAATGGTTTCAAGTAATCACTAAAAATACCTCACGAGCGTGTACCGGGGGTCACTGAACATAGAGATTTTATCGAATTGTTGAAATCTTTAGAAAAATTGCGTCACAGTGAACTTGGACTATCTAGATAGCAATGCATAGGAACCTTAAGTCTGCTTGGCAACCAGAAGAGGCATCCTTAGTTTGATTTTAAGAAATCACTAAAATTACACTTAGGCGTGTACCCCGGTTCACTAACTCGGAGGATTTTCTAAAATATGTTTGATTTCTCAGAAAATAGGACTGTAAAGCACATTATTCCCCCAGGGCGCCCCATAGTGGTAGTTAAAACTTTTCACAGGTTCGATTTTGCCTTTTTAGAAAGATTTCAAAAATTCGCCAAAAATGCCTCTCGGGCGTGTACCGGGGGTCACTAAAAGTACAGATTTCAAAGAATTGTTGAACTCTAAATAAAAATGGCGCCAAAAGGAAATTCGACTGTCTAGAACTCAATGCTTAGTAACCTTAAGTCTACTTGGGGTCAAGAAGATGAATCCTTAGTTTGATTTAACGAAATGTCACAATTAATACACAGGCGTGTACCCCGGGTCACTAATTCGGAGGATTTTGAAAATATGTTTTATTTGTCAAAAAATGGTACTGTAAAGCACATTTCACCTCCAGGGTGCCAAATAGTGGAAACTAAAGTCTTCCACAGGTTTGATTTTCCCTTTTAGAATGGTTTCAAGAAATCACTAAAAATACCTCACGGGCGTGTACCGAGGGTCACTAAATATAGAGATTTTATCGAATTGTTGAAATCTTAAGAAAAATAGCGTCACAATGAACTTGGACTATCTAGATAGCAATGCATAGGAACCTTAAGTCTACTTGGCAACCAGAAGAGGCATCCTTCGTTTGATTTTAAGAAATCACCAAAATTACACTCAGGCGTATACCCCGGTTCACTAACTCGGAGGATTTTGTAAAATATGTTTGATTTCTCAGAAAATAGGACGGTAAAGCACATTATTCCCCCAAGGCGCCAAATAGTGGTAGTTAAAGCCTTTCACTGGTTCGATTTTGCCTTTTTAAAAATATTTCAAAAATTCGCCAAAAATGGCTCAAGGCGTATACCAGTACAAATTTCAAAGAATTGTTGAACTCTGAAGAAAAAAATGGCGCCAAAAGAAAATTCGACTGTCTAGAAATCAATGCTTAGTAACCTTAAGTCTACTTGGGGTCAAGAAGATGAATCCTTAGTTTGATATAACGAAATGTCACAATTAATACACAGGCGTGTACCCCGGGTCACTAATTCGGAGGATTTTGAAAATATGTTTTATTTGTCAAAAAATGGTACTGTAAAGCACATTTCACCTCCAGGGTGCCAAATAGTGGAAACTAAAGTCTTCCACACGTTTGATTTTTCCCTTTTAGAATGGTTTCAAGTAATCACTAAAAATGCCTCACGGGCGTGTACGTGGGGTCACTGAACATAGAGGTTTTATCGAATTGTTGAAATCTTTAGAAAAATTGCGTCACAGTGAACTTGGACTATCTAGATAGCAATGCATAGGAACCTTAAGTCTGCTTGGCAACCAGAAGAGGCATCCTTAGTTTGATTTTAAGAAATCACTAAAATTACACTTAAGCATGTACCCCGGTTCACTAACTCGGAAGATTTTCTAAAATATGTTTGATTTCTCAGAAAATAGGACTGTAAAGCACATTATTCCCCCAGGGCGCCCCATAGTGGTAGTTAAAACTTTTCACAGGTTCGATTTTGCCATTTTAGAAAGATTTCAAAAATTCGCCAAAAATGCCTCTCGGGCGTGTACCGGGGGTCACTAAAAGTACAGATTTCAAAGAATTGTTGAACTCTAAATAAAAATGGCGCCAAAAGGAAATTCGACTGTCTAGAAATCAATGCTTAGTAACCTTAAGTCTACTTGGGGTCAAGAATATGAATCCTTAGTTTGATTTAACGAAATCTCACAATTAATACACTGGCGTGTACCCCGGGTCACTAATTCGGAGGATTTTGAAAATATGTTTTATTTGTCAAAAAATGGTACTGTAAAGCACATTTAACCTCCAGGGTACCAAATAGTGGAAACTAAAGTCTTCCACAGGTTTGATTTTCCCTTTTAGAATGGTTTCAAGTAATCACTAAAAATACCTCACGAGCGTGTACCGGGGGTCACGGAACATTGAGTTTTTATCAAATTGTTGAATTCTTTAGAAAAATAACGTCACAGTGAACTTGGACTATCTAGATAGCAATGCATAGGAACCTTAAGTCTACTTGGCAACCAGAAGAGGCATCCTTAGTTTGATTTAAAGAAATCACCAAAATTACATTCACGCGTGTACCCCGGTTCACTAACTCGGAGGATTTTGAAAATATGTTCTATTTGTCAAAAAATTGTACTATAAAGCACATTTCACCTCCAGGGTGCCTAATAGTGGAAACTAAATCCTTCCACAGGTTTGATTTTCCCTTTTAGAATAGTTTCCAGTAATCACTAAAAATGCCTCACGGACTTGTACCGGGGGTCACTGAACATAAAGAATTTATCGAATTGTTGAAATCTTAAGAAAAATGGCGTCACAATGAACTTGGACCATCTAGATATCAAGGCATAGGAACCTTTTGTCTACTTGGCAAACAGAAGAGGCATCCTTAGTTTTATTTTAAGAAATCACAAAAATTACACTCAGTCGTGTACCCCGGTTCACTAATTCGCAAGATTTTTTAAAATATGTTTGATTTCTCAAAAAATTGGACTGTAAAGCACATTATTCCCCCAGGGCGCCCAATAGTGGTAGTTAAAGCCTTTCACAGGTTCGATTTTGCGTTTTTAGAAAGATTTCAAAAATTCACCAAAAATGCCTCACGGGCGTGTACCGGGGGTCACTGGTCATAAAGATTTTATTGAATTGTTGAAATCTTTAGAAAAATAGCGTCACTGTGAACTTTGACTATCTAGATAGCAATGTATAGAAACCTTAAGTCTACTTGGCAACCAGAAGAGGAATCCTTAGTTTGAATTTAAGAAATCACCAAAATTATAATCAGGCGTGTACCCCGGTTCACTAACTCGGAGGATTTTCTAAAATATGTTTGATTTCTCAGAAAATAGGACTGTAAAGCACATTATTCCCCCAGGGCGCCCAATAGTGGTAGTTAGAGCCTTTCACAGGTTCGATTTTGCCTTTTTAGAAAGATTTCAAAAATTCACCAAAAATCTCTCACGGGCGTGTACCGGGGGTCACTGAACATAGAGATTTTATTGAATTGTTGAAATCTTTAGAAAATTAGTGTCACAGTGAACTTTGACTATCTAGATAGCAATGCATAGAAACCTTAAGTCTACTTGGCAACAAGAAGAGGCATCCTTAGTTTGAATTTAAGAAATCACCAAAGTTACAATCAGGCGTGTACCCCGGTTCACTAACTCGGAGGATTTTCTAAAATATGTTTGATTTCTCAGAAAATAGGACTGTAAAGCACATTATTCCCCCAGGGCGCCCAATAGTGGTAATTAAAGCCTTTCACAGGTTCGATTTTTCCTTTTTAGAAAGATTTCAAAAAAATTCACAAAACATGCCTCACGGGCCTGTACCAGGGGTCACTAAACGTAGAGATTTTAAAGAATTATTGAATTATAAAGAAAAATGGCGCCAAAAGGAAATTCGACTGTCTAGAAATCAATGCTTAGTAACCTTAAGTCTACTTGGGGTCAAGAAGAGGAATCCTTTGTTTGATTTTAAGAATTCTCACAATTAATACACAGGCGTGTACCCCGGGTCACTAACTCGGAGGATTTTGAAAATATGTTCTATTTGTCAAAAAATGGTACTGTAAAGCACATTTCACCTCCAGGGTGCCTAATAGTGGAAACGAAATCCTTCCACAGGTTCGATTTTCCCTTTATAAAATAGTTTCAAGTAATCACTAAAAATGCCTCACGGGCGTGTACCGGGGGTCACTGAAGATAGAGAATTTATCGAATTGTTGAAATCTTAAGAAAAATAGCGTCACAATGAACTTGGACCATCTAGATATCAATACATAGGAACCTTTTGTCTACTTGGCAAACAGAAGAGGCATCCTTAGTTTTATTTTAAGAAATCACAAAAATTACACTCAGTCGTGTACCCCGGTTCACTAATTCGGAAGATTTTTTATAAATATATTTGATTTCTCAAAAAATAGGACTGTAAAGCACATTATTCCCCCAGGACGCCCAATAGTGGTAGTTAAAGCCATTCACTGGTTCGATTTTGCCTTTTTAGAAAGATTTCAAAAATTCCCCAAAAATGCCTCACAGGCGTGTACTGGGGATCACTAAACGTAGAGATTTTAAAGAATTGTTGAACTCTAAAGAAAAATGGCGCCAAAAGGAAATTCGACTGTCTAGAAATCATTACTTAGTAACCTTAAGTCTACTTGGGGTCAAGAAGAGGAATCCTTAGTTTGATTTTATGAAATCTCACAATTAATACACAGGCGTGTACCCCGGGTCACTAACTCGGAGGATTTTGAAAATATGTTCTATTTGTCAAAAAAAGGTACTGTAAAGCACATATCACCTCCAGGGTGCCTAATAGTGGAAACTAAAACCTTCCATAGGTTCGATTTTCCCTTTTAGAATGGTTTCAAGTAATCACTAAAAATGCCTCTCGGGCGTGTACCGAGGGTCACTGAAGATAGAGATTTTATCCAATTGTTGAAATCATTAGAATAATAGCGTCACAGTGAACTTGGACTATCTAGATAGCAATGGATAGGAACCTTAAGTCTACTTGGTAACGAGAAGAGGCATCCTTAGTTTGATTTTAAAAAATCACAAAAATTACACTTAGGCGTGTACCCCGGTTCACTAACTCGGAGGATTTTCTAAAATATTTTTGATTTCTCATAAAATAGGACTATAAAGCACATTATTCCCCCAGGGTTCCCAATAGTGGTAGTTAAAGCCTTTCACATGTTCGATTTTGCCTTTTTAAAAAGATTAAAAAATTTACCAAAAATGCCTCACGGGCGTGTACCGGGGGTCACTAAACATAGAGATTTTAAAGAATTGTCGAACTCTAAAGAAAAATAGCGCCAAAAGGAAATTCGACTGTCTAGAAATCAATGCCTAGTAACCTTAAGTCTACTTGGGGTCAAGAAGAGGAATCCTTAGTTTGATTTTAAGAAATCTCACAATTAATACACAGGCGTGTACCCCGGGTCAGTAACTCGGAGGATTTTGAAAAGATGTTCTATTTGTCAAAAAAAGTCATGTAAAGCACATTTCACCTCCAGGGTGCCTAATAGTGGAAACTAAAACCTTCCACAGGTTCGATTTTCCCTTTTAGAATGGTTTCAAGTAATCAGTAAAAATGCCTCACGGGCGTGTACCGGGGGTCACTGAACATAGAGAATTTATCGAATTGTTGAAATCTTAAGAAAAATAGCATCACAATGAACTTTGACCATCTAGATATCAATGCATAGGAACATTTTGTCTACTTGGTAACCAGAAGAGGCATCCTTAGTTTTATTTTAAGAAATCACCAAAATTACACTCAGGCGTGTACCCCAGTTCACTAACTCGGAGGATTTTCTAAAATATGTTTGATTTCTCATAAAATAGGACTATAAAGCACATTATTCCCCCAGGGTGCCCAATAGTGGTAGTTAAAGCCTTTCACATGTTCGATTTTGCCTTTTTAAAAAGATTTCAAAAATTCATCAAAAATGCCTCACGGGCATGTACCGGGGGTCACTAAACATAGAGATTTTAAAGAATTGTCGAACTCTAAAGAAAAATAGCGCCAAAAGGAAATTCGACTGTCTAGAAATCAATGCCTAGTAACCTTAAGTCTACTTGGGGGTCAAGAAGAGGAATCCTTAGTGTGATTTTAAGAAATCTCACAATTAATGCACAGGCGTGTACCCCGGGTCAGTAACTCGGAGGATTTTGAAAAGATGTTCTATTTGTCAAAAAAAGGTCCTGTAAAGCACATTTCACCTCCAGGGTGCCTAATAGTGGAAACTAAAACCTTCCACAGGTTCGATTTTCCCTTTTAGAATGGTTTCAAGTAATCACTAAAAATGCCTCACCGGCGTGTATCGAGGGTCACTGAAGATAGAGATTTTATCCAATTGTCGAAATAATTAGAATAATAGCGTCACAGTAAACTTGGACTATCTAGATAGCAATGGATAGGAACCTTAAGTCTACTTGGCAACGAGAAGAGGCATCCTTAGTTTGATTTTAAGAAATCACAAAAATTACACTCAGGCGTGTACCCCGGTTCCCTAACTCGGAGGATTCTCTAAAATATGTTTGATTTCTCATGAAATAGGACTATAAAGCACATTATTCCCACAGGGTGCCCAATAGTGGTAGTTAAAGCCTTTGACATGTTCGATTTTGCCTTTTTAAAAAGATTTCAAAAATTCACCAAAAATGCCTCACGGGCGTGTACCGGGGGTCACTAAACATAAAGATTTTAAAGAATTGTCGAACTCTAAAGAAAAATAGCGCCAAAAGGAAATTCGACTGTTTAGATTTCAATGCCTAGTAACCTTAAGTCTACTTGGGGTCAAGAAGAGGAATCCTTAGTGTGATTTTAAGAAATCTCACAATTAATACACAGGCGTGTACCCCGGGTCAGTAACTCGGAGGATTTTGAAAAGATGTTCTATTTGTCAAAAAAAGGTCCTGTAAAGCACATTTCACCTCCAGGGTGCCTAATAGTGGAAACTAAAACCCTCCACAGGTTCGATTTTCCCTTTTAGAATGGTTTCAAGTAATCACTAAAAATGCCTCACGGGCGTGTACCGGGGGTCACTGAACATAGAGAATTTATCGAATTTTTGAAATCTTAAGAAAAATAGCATCACAATGAACTTTGACCATCTAGATATCAATGCATAAGAACATTTTGTCTACTTGGCAACCAGAAGAGGCATCCTTAGTTTTATTTTAAGAAATCACCAAAATTACACTCAGGCGTGTACCCCAGTTCACTAACTCGGAGGATTTTCTAAAATATGTTTGATTTCTCATAAAATAGGACTATAAAGCACATTATTCCCCTAGGGTGCCCAATAGTGGTAGTTAAAGCCTTTCACATGTTCGATTTTGCCTTTTTAAAAAGATTTAAAAAATTCACCAAAAATGCCTCACGGGCGTGTACCGGGGGTCACTTAACATAGAGATTTTAAAGAATTGTCGAACTCTAAAGAAAAATAGCGCCAAAAGGAAATTCGACTGTCTAGAAATCAATGCCTAGTAACCTTAAGTCTACTTGGGGTCAAGAAGAGGAACCTTAGTGTGATTTTAAGAAATCTCACAATTAATACACAGGCGTGTAACCCGGGTCAGTAACTCGGAGGATATTGAAAAGATGTTCTATTTGTCAAAAAAAGGTCCTGTAAAGCACATTTCACCTCCAGGGTGCCTAATAGTGGAAACTAAAACCTTCCACAGGTTCGATTTTCCCTTTTAGAATGGTTTCAAGTAATCACTAAAAATGCCTCACGGGCGTGTACCGGGGGTCACTAAACATAGAGAATTTATCGAATTGTTGAAATCTTAAGAAAAATATAATCAAAATGAACTTTGACCATCTAGATATCAATGCATAGGAACATTTTGTCTACTTGGCTACCAGAAGAGGCATCCTTAGTTTGATTTTAAGAAATCACCAAAATTACACTCATGCGTGTACCCCGGTTCACTAACTCGGAGGATTTTCTAAAATATGTTTGATTTCTCATAAAATAGGACTATAAAGCACATTATTCCCCCAGGGTGCCCAATAGTGGTAGTTAAAGACTTTCACATGTTCGATTTTGCCTTTTTAGAAAGATTTCAAAAATTCACCAAAAATGCCTCGTGGGCGTGTACCGGGGGTCACTAAACATAGAGATTTTAAAGAATTGTCGAACTCTAAAGAAAAATGGCGCCAAAAGGAAATTCGACTGTCTAGAAATCAATGCTTAGTAACCTTAAGTCCACTTGGGGTCAAGAAGAGGAATCCTTAGTTTGATTTTAAGAAATCTCACAATTAATACACAGGCGTGTACCCCGGGTCACTAACTCGGAGGATTTTGAAAATATGTTCTATTTGTCAAAAAAAGGTACTGTAAAGCACATATCACCTCCAGGGTGCCTAATAGTGGAAACTAAAACCTTCCATAGGTTCGATTTTCCCTTTTAGAATGGTTTCAAGTAATCACAAAAAATTCCTCACGGGCGTGTACCGGGGGTCACTTAACATAGAGAATTTATCGAATTTTTGAAATCTTAAGAAAAATAGCGTCACAATGAACTTTGACCATCTAGGTATCAATGCTTCGGAACATTGTGTCTACTTGGCAACCATAAGAGGCATCCTTAGTTTTATTTTAAGAAATCACCAAAATAACACTCAGTCGTGTACCCCGGTTCACTAATTAAGAAGATTTTTTAAAATATGTTTGATTTCTCAGAAAATAGGACTGTAAAGCACATTCTTCCCCCAGGGCGCCCAATAGTGGTAGTTAAACCCTTTCACAGGTTCGATTTTTCCATTTTAGAAAGGTTTCAAAAATTCACCAAATATGCCTCACGGCCGTGTACCGGGGGTCACTAAACATAGAGATTTTAAAGAATTGTTGAACTCTATAGAAAAATGGCGTCAAAATAAAATTCAACTGTCTAGAAATCAATGCTAAATGACCTTAAGTCTACTTGGGGTCAAGAAGAGGAATCCTTAGTTTGATTTTATGAAATCTCACAATTAATACACAAGCGTGTATCGGGGGTCACTGAACATAGAGATTTTATCGAATTGTTGAAATCTTTACAATAATAACATCACAGTGAACCTTGACTATCTAGATAGCAATGCATAGGAACCTTAAGTTTACTTGGCAACCAGAAGAGGCATCCTTAGTTTGATTTTAAGAAATCATCAAAATTACACTCAGGCGTGTACCCCAATTTACTAACTCGGAGGATTTTCTAAAATATGTTTAATTTCACAGAAAATAGGACTATAAAGCACATTATTCCCCCAGGGCGCCAAATAGTGGTAGTTAAAGTCTTTCACAGGTTCGATTTTGCCAATTTAGAAAGGTTTCAAAAATTTACCAAATATGCCTCACGGGCGTGTACCGAGGGTCACTAAACATAGAGATTTTAAAGAATTGTTGAACTCTAAAGAAAAATGGCGCCAAAAGGAAATTCGACTGTCTAGAAATCAATGCTTAGTAACCTTAAGTCTACTTGGGGTCAAGATGAGGAACCCTAAGTTTGATTTTAAGAAATCTCACAATTAATACACAGGCGTGTACCCCGGGTCACTAACTCGGAGGATTTTGAAAATATGTTTATTTGTCAAAAAATGGTACTGTAAAGCACATTTCACCTCCAGAGTGCCTAATAGTTGAAACTAAAGCCTTCCACAGGTTCGATTTTCCCTTTTAGAATGGTTTCAAGTAATCACTAAAAATGCCACACGGGCGTGTACCGGGGGTCACTGAACATAGAGAATTAATCGAATTGTTGAAATCTTAAGAAAAATAGCGTCACAATGAACTTGGACCATCTAGATATCAATGCATAGGAACCTTTTGTCTACTTGGCAACCAGAAGAGGCATCCTTAGTTTTATTTTAAGAAATCACCAAAATAAACCTCAGTCCTGTACCCCGGTTCACTAACTAGGAAGATTTTTTAAAATATGTTTGATTTCTCATAATATAGGACGGTAAAGCACATTATTCCCCCAGGGCGCCCGTTAGTGGTAGTTAAACCCTTTCACAGATTCGATTTTGCCATTTTAGAAAGGTTTCAAAAATTCACCAAATATGCCTGACGGGCGTGTACCGGGGGTCACTAAACATAGAGATTCTAAAGAATTGTTGAACTCTATAGAAAAATGGCGTCAAAATAAAATTCAACTGTCTAGAAATCAATGCTTAGTAACCTTAAGTCTACTTGAGGTCAAGAAGAGGAATCCTTAGTTTGATTTTAAGAAATCTCACAATTAATACACCGGCGTGTACCCCAGGTCACTAACTCGGAGGATTTTTTAAAATTTGACTTATTTGTAAAAAAATGGTACTGTAAAGCACAAAACAACTCCAGGGTGCCTAATAGTGGAAACTAAAGTCTTCCACAGGTTCGATTTTCCCTTTTTGGAATGGTTTCAATTAATCACTAAAAATGCCTCACGGGCGTGTACCGGGGGTCACTAAACATAGAGATTTTATCGAATTGTTGAAATCTTTAGAAAAATAGCGTCACAATGAACTTGGACTATCTAGACAGCAATGCATAGGAACCTTAAGTCTACTTGGCAACCAGAAGAGGCATCTTTAGTTTGATTTTAAGAAATCACCAAAATTACACTCAGGCGTGTACCCCGGTTCACTAACTCGGAAGATTTTTAAAAATATGTTCGATTTCTCAAAAAATACGACGGTAAAGCACATTATTCCCCCAGGGAGCCCAATAGTGGTAGTTAAACCCTTTCACAGGTTGGATTTTTCCATTTTAGAAAGGTTTCAAATATTCACCTAATATGCCTCACGGGCATGTACCGGGGGTCACTAAACATAGAGATTTTAAAGAATTGTTGAACTCTAAAGAAAAATGGCGTCAAAATAAAATTCAACTGTCTAGAAATCAATGCTTACTAACCTTAAGTCTACTTGGGGTCAAGAAGAGGAATCCTTAGTTTGATTTTATGAAATCTCACAATTAATACACAGGCGTGTACCTCGGATCACTAACTCAGAGGATTTTGAAAATATGTTTTATTTGTCAAAAAATGGTATTGTAAAGACATTTCACCTCCATGGTGCCTAATAGTCGAAACTAAAGTCTTCCACAGGTTCGATTTTCCCATTTTAGAATGGTTTCAAGTAATCACTAAAAATGCCTCACGGGCGTTTACCGGGGGTCACTGAACATAGAGATTTTATCGAATTGTTGAAATCTTTAGAAAAATAGCGTCACAATGAACTTGGACTATCTAGACAGCAATGCATAGGAACCTTAAGTCTACTTGGCAACAAGAAGAGGCATCCTTAGTTTGAATTTAAGAAATCACCAAAATTACACTCAGGCGTGTACCCCGGTTCACTAACTCAGAGGATTTTCTAAAATATATTTGATTTCTCCGAAAATAAGACTGTAAAGAACATTATTCCCCGAGGGCCCCCAATAGTGGTAGTTAAAGCCTTTCACAGGTTCAATTTTTCCTTTTCAGAAAGATTTCAAACATTCACCTAATATGCCTCACTGGCGTGTAACGAGGGTCACTAAACATAGAGATTTTAAAGAATTGTTGAACTCTAGAAAAATGGCGTCAAAATAAAATTAAACTGTCTATAAATCAATGCTTAGTAACCTTAAGTCTACTTGGGGTCCAGAAGAGGAATCCTTAGTTTGATTTTCTGAAATCTCACAATTAATACACAGGCGTGTACCCCGGGTCACTAATTCGGAGGATTTTGAAAATATGTTTTATTTGTAAAAAAATGGTTCTGTAAAGCACATTTCACCTCCAAGGTGCCTAATAGTGGAAACTAAAGCCTTCCACAGGTTCCATTTTCCCTTTTAGAATGGTTTCAAGTAATCACTAAAAATGTCTCACGGGCGTGTACCGGGGGTCACTGAACATAGAGATTTTATCGAATTGTTGAAATCTTTAGAAAAATAGCGTCACAATGAACTTGGACTATCTAGACAGCAATGCATAGGAACCTCAAGTCTACTTGGTAACCAGAAGAGGCATCCTTAGTTTGATTTTAAGAAATCACCAAAATTACATTCAAGCGTGTACCCCGGTTCACCAACTCGGAGGATTTTCTAAAATATGTTTTATTTCTCAGAAAATAGGACTGTAAAGCACATTATTCCCCCAGGGCCCCCAATAGTGGTAGTTAAAGCCTTTCACAGGTTCGATTTTGCCTTTCTAGAAAGATTTCAAAAATTCACTAAATATGCCTCACGGGCGTGTACCGAGGGTCACTAAACATAGAGATTTGAAAGAATTGTTTAACTCTAATGAAAATGGCGTCAAAATATAATTCAAATGTCTATAAATCAATGCTTAGTAACCTAAAGTCTACTTGGGGTCAAGAAGAGAAATCCTTAGTTTGATTTTAAGAAATCTCACAATTAATACACAGGCGTGTACCCCAGGTCACTAATTCGGAGGATTTTGAAAATATGTTTTATTTGCCAAGAAATGGTACTGTAAAGCACATTTCACCTCCAGGGTGCCTAATAGTGGAAACTAAAGCCTTCAACAGGTTCCATTTTCCCTTTTAGAATGGTTTCAAGTAATCACTAAAAATATCTCACGGGCGTGTACCGGGGGTCATTGAACATAGAGAATTTAACGAATTGTTGAAATCTTAAGAAAAATAGCGTCACAATGAACTTGGACCATCTATATAGCAATGCATAGGAACTTTTGTCTACTTGGCAACCAGAAGAGGCATCCTAAGTTTTATTTTAAGAAATCACCAAAATTACACTCAGTCATGTACCCCGGTTCACTAACTCGGAAGATTTTTTAAAATATGTTTGATTTCTCAGAAAATAGGACGGTAAAGCACATTATTCCCCAGGGCGCTCAATAGTGGTAGTTAAACCCTTTAAGAGGTTCGATTTTACCATTTTAGAAAGGTTTCAAAAATTCACCAAATATGCCTCACGGGCGTGTACCGGGGGTCACTAAACATAGAGATTTTAAAGAATTGTTGAACTCTAAAGAAAAATGGCGTCAAAATAAAATTCAACTGTCTAGCAATCAATGCTTAGTAACCATAAGTCTACTTGGGGTCAAGAAGAGGAATCCTTATTTTGATTTTAAGAAATCTCACAATTAATACGCAGGCGTGTACCCCGGGTCACTAATTCGGAGGATTTTGAAAATATGTTTTATTTGTCAAAAAATGGTACTGTAAAGCACATTACACGTCCTGGGTGCCTAATAGTGGAAACTAAAGCCTTCCACAGGTTCAATTTTCCCTTTTAAAATGGTTTCAAGTAATCACTGAAGATGTCTCACGGGCGTGTACCGGGGGTCATTGAACATAAAGAATTTATCGAATTGTTGAATTCTTAAGAAAAATAGCGTCACAATGAACTTGGACCATCTAGATATCAATGCACAAGCACCTTAAGTTTACTTGACAACCATAAGAGGGATCCTTAGTTTGATGTTAAGAAATCACAAAAATTACACTCAAGAGTGTACCCCGGTTCACTAACTCGGAGGATTTTCTAAAATATGTTTGATTTCTCAGAAAAGAGTACTGTAAAGTACATTATTCCCCCAGGGCTCCCAATAGTGGTAGTTAAAGCCTTTCACAGGTTCGATTTTGACTTTTTAGAAAGATTTCAAAAATTCACCAAAAATGCCTCATGGGCGTGTACAGGGGGTCACTAAACATAAGGATATTAAAGAATTGTTGAACTCTAAAGAAAAATGGTGTCAAAATGAAATTCAACTGTCTAGAAATCAATGCTTAGTAACCCGAAGTCTACTTGGGGTCAAGAACAGGAATCCTCAGTTTGATTTTAAGAAATCTCACAATTAATACAAAGGCGTGTACGCCGGGTCACTAACTCAGAGGATTTTGAAAATATGTTTTATTTGTCAAAAAATGGTAATGTAAAGTACATTTGACCCCCAGGGTGCCTAATAGTGGAAACTAAAGCCTTCCACAGGTTCGATTTTCCCCGTAAAAATGGTTTAAGTAATCACTAAAAATGCCTCAAGGGCGTGTACCGGGGGTCACTAAACTTAGAGATTTTATCGAATTGTTGAAATCTGATGAAAAATTGCGTCACAATGAACTTGTACCATCTAGATATCAATGCATAGGAACCTTAAGTATACTTGGCAACTAGAAGAAGCATCCTTAGTTTGAATTTAAGAAATCACCAAAATTACACTCAGGCGTGTACCCTGATTCACTAACTCGGAGGACTTTCTAAAATATGTTTGATTTCTCAGAAAATACGACTGTAAAGCACATTATTCCCCTAGGGCGCCCAATAGTGGTAGTTAAATCCTTTCGCAGGTTCGATTTTGCCTTTCCAGAAAGGTTTCAAAACACCAAAAATGCCTCACGGGCGTGTACCGGGGGTCAATAAACGTAAATATTTTAAAGAATTATTGAACTCTAAAGAAAAATGGCGTCAAATTGAAATTTGACTTTCTAGAAATCAATGCTTAGTAAACTTAAGTCTACTTGGGGTCAAGAAGAGGAACCTTTTGTAACATCTCCGATAATTTAAATAATGAATTTCTAAATTATGCTTAATATAATGAATATTAGACAGTAGCGGAAATACTGTCCATCGGAGTATTACTTTCTAACCACAATAAAAGGTTGTCTAATCATCATAAATAAAGATTTATTCTCCAAGCATTATCCATTGTGAGGTTATGAGCCTCTTACAACTTAAGTCGTCAAGCGACGATATTCTTAGTAGAGAATGATAACAAAATATCATAATCCTATCTCTCACTCTATCCCGTTAACCACCCGCATCAATAGCTTTCTTCACCTGCAAAATACATATAATGGGTCCACAATCAGTGGGGAGCAACTAGCAGTCCTCCCAGGTTAACCAAGATCAAATAAGCTAGTTACAGAAATTAACATCGACTATAGCAATCACTAACCATAATAAAATTCACAACATCGTCAATAATTGTAGTTTCTCCTTAAAATAATAATATACTTAAAATAACCATTTGTATCAAAAACAGACTCAAGTTCCAAATCCAATTACCATTCCCAAATAATAATAACTCAACACAACATCACAACAACCAACGTTAAAGGGGAGAAATGAACGTAAGTGGATAAATGTACACCCTGCTCAGCGTACAACTACCCACGGTTCCTACATGATAGAAGTATTAGGACACGCACACCCTGCTCAGCATACAGTATCCTATGTCTAAGAAATGGCCATAACTCCCAGTGCTAGTTTCAACGCACCCTGCTCAGTGCGCCGTACCCTGCTCAGTACAACCTAACACTGGACGACAACTAATATCAAAGCGGACTTACGTGCCCTGCTCAGCACGCAAGTTAACTCTATGTACCCTGCTCAGTACAAGAGCGACAGTTCATACCAAGGGACCCAGCTCAGCCCGATAGGATTTCTCTTCCTCAAAAAAATAAATTGATGTACCCAGCTCAGTACAAAGGTAATGACACAATAAAACATCATTTTAAAATATCTCTGTGTACCCAGCTCAGTACAAAGGAAAAATCATCTCAACGATAGCATCAAATATAAATAAACTGTAATAGTAAATATGAGATTTTAAATAAATTTTTATTTAAAATCCAAAATACCCAAACCCTGTATTATTGGTATAAGTGAAACGAATCCAACTTAATATCAACTCAACAACATTTGGTTTGAAAATACACAATTTGCATATTTCATTAGATCCAAAATACACAAACCTTGTATCATTGGCATAAAGTGGAACGAATCCAACTTGATATCAACTCTACAATGTTTGGTTTAAAATATATAATTTGAATCATACATTAAACCCCAAAATACACAAATCTTGTATTATTGGCATAAGCGGAACCAATCCAACTTAATATCAACTCAACAATATTTGGTTTGAAAATATATATATCTTGAACCATATAAATTCCAAAATACACAAATATTATATTATTAGCATAAGTGGAACCAATCCAACTTAATATTAACTCAACAATATTTGGTTTGAAAATATATATTTTGAACCATATATTAAATCTCAAAATACACAAATCTTGTATTATTGGTATAAGTGGAACCAATCCAACTTAATATCAACTCAACAACATTTGGTTTCAAAATACATAATTTATCAAAGTGACATAAGAGTCATAATAAAATGTAAATGTATTTGTTTACAAATTATCAACTTACATAATTTAATTTGATGAAATTCGAAAGGAATAATCTTTAATAAAATAACTTTATAAAACTAATTTAACATTTAAGAACTTTTAAAATTAGTCTTAAAGTTGCTGAAATTTTAGGAAAACATAAAGTGTTTTCGGCATTTAGATTTTTATTAAACAAAAATTTTGAATTTAAACCATTAAATCCAATCATAATAATCTAAATTATTTTTAAATAATTTAGGCACGAAATAGAGATTATTTATGTAAATATTAACAATTTTATTTTGGTAAATAAAAGGATAAAGTAAAATTTATAGTTTTTCAAATAAAACAATTTACTAATCGATAAATAATCCAACATATTTACACAACAAGTCAAGTAATTTAATCAAGATCATAAAATAAATAATTTAAATAATATATATCAGTACTTTAACAAATTTTCGTGCACATAGAAAAAATTTCATAAATTATATTTAATTTTCAACACTAAAATACTTTTGGTAATAATTACACAATTAACAAATTAATTACTGTAATTCAAATAAAATCACACCAAAAAAATTTCAACAAGAAAGAGTATATATCCATTTCATAATAAGCATCTATTTGACATGGATACATATATAATCAATAAATATAATTTCTACACTCAATTATACACATATGTAATTCGAAATTCATAATTGCTAATTAATTCATAATAAATCCGAAAATTCATATATAATTCTCATAAATTCACATAATTCATATCAAGTAATAATATAACTATTTATACTATAATAGATATAATTTACTCTAATTAACTTATTAATCAAAATTAAACTAGGATTAAAGCTAGTTACCTTAATTTCGGTGGAAAATAGAGTAGAGATAATGAGAGACTAAGAGCTAAGATCCTTCCTCTTCAACAAGCTCTAACTCAATTGTATCACCTCCTAAAAGTGTTCAAGGGAGATTTAGGTATTAGAAAGTGGAGTAGAAATTAATAGAATAAATTAGAAAATTAATTAAAAATAACTTGAAAATGCTATAAATAATTTTCTAAAGCTCAAAAATTGCTCAAAAATTTTGTGAAGCACGAAAATAGATAGAGGAGGTAAGGGAGAAGCTCACTCTTCAGTTTTAGGATGAGTAAAGCTTGGGTAAAAATTGTTTGGTCTAAAGTTTTCAATAAATAGGTAAAAGAATGCAAAGAAAGTCAAGGTAGTTGGAGGATGGATTAATTGGGTTGGCAAGGAGGTGAAAATGCTAAGAAATTTCCCATAAGACCAGAAGTAGTTCCCCATAAATTTTCAAGACTTTTGGTCAACATTTACATTTTTTTAAAGATTAAAACCTTAAAGTTAGTCAAATAGTCAAATAAGCTTATAAATACCTTAGAAAATCCGAAAATGAGTTTTTACCATAATAAACTAATTTCAATAAATTTGAAATGAGTTTAAAAATTTATAAATTAATTAACTAAAATTATTTTTATCGATTTCGTAATTTTTCTCAAAAACCGATTTTAAATTCATATAAAATCTAAAATTTGAAAATAAATTTCACAAAAATTATTTAAAACATAGGAAAATAAATCCAACATGATTATGAAATAAAAATATAATTTTTATAAATTTTCAAATCAAGGTGATATTTTTATCGGTTAAAACAGTGAAACGTTAACGAAATTAATTAAACGCTAAGAATTAAACGCGAAAAATTCGGAGTGAATTTTTGAGGTGTTACAATCACTCCCCCTTAAGAAAGTTTCGTCCTCGAAACTTAGAAACATGGCTAAGCACCTGAGGTAAACAACTCGGGATATTTTTGCTTCATCGATTCTTCAGTCTCCCAAGTGGCCTCTTCGAACTTTTGATTCCTCCAAAGCACCTTTACTAATGGGACCACCTTTCTTCTCAGGACTCGGTCCTGACGGTCAAGAATACGGATAGGTCGTTCTTCATAAGTCAAGTCACGATCAACAGTGATTGACTCAACGGGGATTACATGGGAAGGATCACTGCGATACTTCCTCAATTGTGACACATGGAATACGTCATGAACCTTTGCTAGATCAGGCGGTAAGGCCAATCGGTAGGCAACTTCCCCGATCCTTTCAAGGATCTCATAGGGACCTATATATTTTGGGCTTAACTTGCCCTTCTTGCCAAACCACATCACACCCTTCATCGGAGACACCTTCAATAACACCTTATCCCCAACTTTAAATTCAATGGCTTTTCGACGAAGATCAGCATATGACTTTTGCCTATCTTGAGCAGCTTTCATTTTAGCTTGGATGACTTTAACCTGCTCCACGGTATCTTGAATCAAATCTGGCCCTAAGATCAAAGAGTCACTAATATCGCTCCAACAAGTAGGGCTGCGACATTTCCTTCCATATAGAGCCTCGTATGGAGCCATTTGGATGCTAGCATGATAGCTATTATTATATGAAAATTCCACTAAGCTCAAAGATTTCACCCAAGACTGCTGGAATTCTAAAGCACATGCTCGAAGCATATCCTCGAGAGTCTGGATGGTTCTCTCAGTTTGCCCATCTGTGGCAGCATGAAATGCAGTACTCAGCTTCAATTTTGTTCCAAATGCAGCTTGTAGTTCTGTCCAAAAGCGGGAAAGGAATCTAGGATCACGATCTGACACTATGTCTTTCGGAACACCATGAAGGCGAATTATCTCCCTAGAGTAAGCTTCAGCCAATTCCTCCATTGACCATGTGTCCTTTATGGCAATAAAATGAGCCACTTTGGTTAAGCGGTCAACTATCACCCACACGGCATTCTTTCCTCCAGAAGTCCTCGGAAGACCCATCACAAAATCCATGGAGATGGAATCCCATTTCCAAGCTGGAATAGGCAAGGGTTGCAGCAAACCACCTGGCCTCTGGTGTTCTATCTTCACCTTCTGGCATGTCAGACACCTTGCAACAAACTCTGCTATTTCCCTTTTCATATTTGGCCACCAGAAGTTCACCTTAAGGTCTTTATAAAGCTTATCACCCCCCGGATGCACGGAGTAAGGGGTGTTATGAGCTTCTTCCAAAATCTTTCTCTTAAGGTCTTCAAAATCAGGAACACACCATCGACCCTTGAATTTCAAGCTTCCGTCCGCAGAAACTTCAAAACCCTCAGCTAGGCCTTGCTCCTTTGCTTCACGAATTTTCTCTAGCCTTGGATCATTTCTTTGTCGACTCCTCAAATCTTGATACAACTCAGGCTCCACGCTCATGGCTCCCAACAATGCAAAGACTTCTCCATGCGGGACTACCTCAATCTCCAGTTTTCTGAACTCTTCATATAAGTCCTTGGGTAAGATCATGGCTGCGTTAAGCGAGTGTTTGACCTTACGGCTCAGAGCATCAGCCACCACATTAGCCTTACCCTCATGATAGTCCAACTTTAAGTCGTAGTCTTTGATAAGTTCTAACCACCTTCTTTGCCTCAAGTTCAGGTCGCGCTGCGTGAAGATGTATTTTAAGCTCTTGTGATCAGTGAAAATCTTACAGGGAACTCCATATAAGTAATGTCTCCAGATTTTTAGTGCAAATACGATTGCAGCTAACTCGAGGTCATGAGTTGGGTAATTTCTTTCATGGACTTTCAGTTGTCTTGAAGCATATGCTATGACTTTGCCTTGTTGCATAAGCACACAACCTAGACCATTCTTTGATGCGTCACTATACACTTCGAATTCCACCCCTTCTGTAGGTAAGGTGAGAATCGGAGCGGTAGTAAGCTTCTTCTTTAGCTCTTGAAAGGCTCCTTCACAATCTTCTGTCCACTGATATTTACAATCCTTCTGTAGCAGCTTGGTCAATGGTCGTACAATCTTTGAAAAATCCTTAACAAAACGCCGATAATAACCAGCGAGACCTAAAAAGCTTCTTACTTCAGACACATTCTTTGGACTCTCCCATTCGACCACAGCCTTGACCTTTGTTGGATCCACCTTTACCCCTTCCTTTGTGATTACATGACCCAAAAACGATACCTCCTTCAACCAAAACTCACACTTGGATAACTTTGCATACCACTTTTGCTTCCTCAATACATCCAATACCATCCTGAGATGTTTCTCATGCTCCTTCTCGTCCTTCGAATACACCAAAATGTCATCTATGAAGACAACGACACATGTATCCAAGAGTTCATGAAATGAACGATTCATTTAGTCCATAAAAACGGCAGGGGCATTTGTTAAACCAAATGGCATAACTTCAAATTCATAATGTCCATATCTAGTACGGAATGCAGTTTTGGGGATGTCTTCTTTCCTTACTGGAATCTGATGGTAACCTGACCTCAGGTCAATCTTCGAAAAGACTCCAGCGCCCTTTAGTTGATCAAACAAATCATCTATCCGAGGTAGCGGATATTTGTTCTTGATGGTCACTTTATTAAGCTCCCTGTAGTCTATACACAGGCGCATACTCCCGTCTTTCTTTTTAACAAATAGTACAGGAGCACCCCATGGCGAGACACTCGGTCTTATGAAACCTTTATCAATCAAATCTTCTAGCTGCTTCTTCAGCTCCTGCAACTCAGCTGGCGCCATTCTGTATGGTGCCTTGGATATAGGAGCAGTACCCGGTATTAGGTCAATCCCGAACTCGACATCTCTCTCAGGGGGTATACCAGGTAATTCTTCGGGGAATACGTCCGGATACTCACGGACAATTGGGATATTCTCAAGTTGTTCCTCAAGGGATAGGTCTTTTACCATGCATAGGAACACTTGTTCGCCCCTACGAAGCATTTTCTTAAACTTCAGAGCAGATACCCATTTGATACCCGTCTTCACATTAATTCCACTATATGAGATCCGGTTTCCATTCGGGCCCTTAAGCGTCACCTTTTGATCTCGACAATGTATGCTTGCACGATATTTACTTAACCAATCCATTCCGAGAATCACATCAAATTCTGTAAGGTGAAATTGCTTCAAGTCTGCTTGAAGCTCGGATCCCATAATGGATATAGAGACATCCTTATACTCAAGGTTGCAAGGATAACTTTCCCCCGAGGGAAGGGATATTTGGGACCTCGCGGGAACAGCGCAAGTCAAGTTTGCTTTCTTTCCAAAATCGACAGATACAAAAGAAACAGTTGCACCGGAATCAAATAGAACATAAGCAGGAACAGAGTTTACGAGGAAAGTACCAGTTATGACATCGGGATGAGTCTCTGCTTCTTTGCGCGTCATAACGTAGATACGGTTCGGAATTTGAGTGGACGGAGTTATAGCTTTTCCAGCAGCATTGTTGTCAGCCTTTTTAGGGCATTGGAAGGATTTGTGCCCAGGTTCCTTACAGTGAAAACATACGATCGGGTTTCCTTCACATGATTTACCCGGGTGCCAGGGCTTGTTGCACCTAGAACAAAGAGAAGGTCGAGACTGACGAGAGGGGTCAGATCCCTGATTGTATCCACCCTTGCTACCAGAAGTCTTGAGTTCAAACTTAGGTTTCTTAGTAGCATTCTGGAATGTGAATACAGTAGGCCTTTTTGCAGCTTGGGCCTTTGCAGCTTCTTCTTCCTCTTTGATGGAAGCATAAATACTCAAGGCTTTCTCATAAGCCTCCTGAAATGTGGATACAGAAGATCCCAAAACAATGGTCTTCAAACGTGGGTTCATCTTTTTCACATAACGCTTGAGACGTTCAGCTTCATCGGGCACTATAAGTGGCGCAAATCTAGATAGTTCCGTAAACTTGTCAGTATACTCCTGTACCGACATCGAACCTTGAGATAAACCCAGAAATTCCTCCTGCTTTTGCCATCTGAGTTCATCTGGATAGAACCTCTCCTTCAGTTTCTCCTTGAAGAGTTCCCACCCAAACCCAGGCATGGCTTGCATTGCAGCTTTAGCAGTGCTCCACCAATTATCCGCCTCTTGCTTCAAGTAATAGGTACCTATAGGCACCTTCTCGGTCTCTGGACATGTTGTTGCATCGAACAACTTCTCGATCTCCCTTAACCAGTTCTCTAAAGCAACTGGGTCAGCCGTCCCGTCATAATGAGGGGGACGATGACGGTCAAACCTGTCGAACACGGTTTGATTGTTTGCTGGCATAGGGGTACGATGGGTGCCACTCGAGCTTGCCAACGAGATAAGTGCATTTTCTAAGGCACGACGGTGGATCCTTGCCGCTTCTTTTCGAGCTTGCTTGCGAGCCCTCTCATTGTTAAGCCTAGGCGTCATCCTACAAAATTGAGAAATGAACCCTTGGTGGGTTGTTAAATAATTACCACCAAAGACCTATTTAGCACATAAGTAAACACATAACACATATGTCATATAAATTTGAAAAAATATTTCCCAAAGCCATATCGGTTTTCTTCCTACCCAAGTAACTCACTCTAAAGCATTCGACTTGAAGCCTAGCCTAAGCAAAAACTTAGGTTTCAAAACTACAAATTCCACGGGGAACTTATAGCAACTCTAGAGAGAGTTTTTGGAACGTTTGGCTCTGATACCAACTGTAACATCTCCGATAATTTAAATAATGAATTTCTAAATTATGCTTAATATAATGAATATTAGACAGTAGCGGAAATACTGTCCATCGGAGTATTACTTTCTAACCACAATAAAAGGTTGTCTAATCATCATAAATAGAGATTTATTCTCCAAGCATTATCCATTGTGAGGTTATGAGCCTCTTACAACTTAAGTCGTCAAGCGACGATATTCTTAGTAGAGAATGATAACAAAATATCATAATCCTATCTCTCACTCTATCCCGTTAACCACCCGCATCAATAGCTTTCTTCACCTGCAAAATACATATAATGGGTCCACAATCAGTGGGGAGCAACTAGCAGTCCTCCAGGTTAACCAAGATCAAATAAGCTAGTTACAGAAATTAACATCGACTATAGCAATCACTAACCATAATAAAATTCACAACATCGTCAATAATTGTAGTTTCTCCTTAAAATAATAATATACTTAAAATAACCATTTGTATCAAAAACAGACTCAAGTTCCAAATCCAATTACCATTCCCAAATAATAATAACTCAACACAACATCACAACAACCAACGTTAAAGGGGAGAAATGAACGTAAGTGGATAAATGTACACCCTGCTCAGCGTACAACTACCCACGGTTCCTACATGATAGAAGTATTAGGACACGCACACCCTGCTCAGCATACAGTATCCTATGTCTAAGAAATGGCCATAACTCCCAGTGCTAGTTTCAACGCACCCTGCTCAGTGCGCCGTACCCTGCTCAGTACAACCTAACACTGGACGACAACTAATATCAAAGCGGACTTACGTGCCCTGCTCAGCACGCAAGTTAACTCTATGTACCCTGCTCAGTACAAGAGCGACAGTTCATACCAAGGGACCCAGCTCAGCCCGATAGGATTTCTCTTCCTCAAAAAAATAAATTGATGTACCCAGCTCAGTACAAAGGTAATGACACAATAAAACATCATTTTAAAATATCTCTGTGTACCCAGCTCAGTACAAAGGAAAAATCATCTCAACGATAGCATCAAATATAAATAAACTGTAATAGTAAATATGAGATTTTAAATAAATTTTTATTTAAAATCCAAAATACCCAAACCCTGTATTATTGGTATAAGTGAAACGAATCCAACTTAATATCAACTCAACAACATTTGGTTTGAAAATACACAATTTGCATATTTCATTAGATCCAAAATACACAAACCTTGTATCATTGGCATAAAGTGGAACGAATCCAACTTGATATCAACTCTACAATGTTTGGTTTAAAATATATAATTTGAATCATACATTAAACCCCAAAATACACAAATCTTGTATTATTGGCATAAGCGGAACCAATCCAACTTAATATCAACTCAACAATATTTGGTTTGAAAATATATATATCTTGAACCATATAAATTCTAAAATACACAAATATTATATTATTAGCATAAGTGGAACCAATCCAACTTAATATTAACTCAACAATATTTGGTTTGAAAATATATATTTTGAACCATATATTAAATCTCAAAATACACAAATCTTGTATTATTGGTATAAGTGGAACCAATCCAACTTAATATCAACTCAACAACATTTGGTTTCAAAATACATAATTTATCAAAGTGACATAAGAGTCATAATAAAATGTAAATGTATTTGTTTACAAATTATCAACTTACATAATTTAATTTGATGAAATTCGAAAGGAATAATCTTTAATAAAATAACTTTATAAAACTAATTTAACATTTAAGAACTTTTAAAATTAGTCTTAAAGTTGCTGAAATTTTTAGGAAAACATAAAGTGTTTTCGGCATTTAGATTTTTATTAAACAAAAATTTTGAATTTAAACCATTAAATCCAATCATAATAAGCTAAATTATTTTTAAATAATTTAGGCACGAAATAGAGATTATTTATGTAAATATTAACAATTTTATTTTGGTAAATAAAAGGATAAAGTAAAATTTATAGTTTTTCAAATAAAACAATTTACTAATCGATAAATAATCCAACATATTTACACAACAAGTCAAGTAATTTAATCAAGATCATAAAATAAATAATTTAAATAATATATATCAGTACTTTAACAAATTTTCGTGCACATAGAAAAAATTTCATAAATTATATTTAATTTTCAACACTAAAATACTTTTGGTAATAATTACACAATTAACAAATTAATTACTGTAATTCAAATAAAATCACACCAAAAAAATTTCAACAAGAAAGAGTATATATCCATTTCATAATAAGCATCTATTTGACATGGATACATATATAATCAATAAATATAATTTCTACACTCAATTATACACATATGTAATTCGAAATTCATAATTGCTAATTAATTCATAATAAATCCGAAAATTCATATATAATTCTCATAAATTCACATAATTCATATCAAGTAATAATATAACTATTTATACTATAATAGATATAATTTACTCTAATTAACTTATTAATCAAAATTAAACTAGGATTAAAGCTAGTTACCTTAATTTCGGTGGAAAATAGAGTAGAGATAATGAGAGACTAAGAGCTAAGATCCTTCCTCTTCAACAAGCTCTAACTCAATTGTATCACCTCCTAAAAGTGTTCAAGGGAGATTTAGGTATTAGAAAGTGGAGTAGAAATTAATAGAATAAATTAGAAAATTAATTAAAAATAACTTGAAAATGCTATAAATAATTTTCTAAAGCTCAAAAATTGCTCAAAAATTTTGTGAAGCACGAAAATAGATAGAGGAGGTAAGGGAGAAGCTCACTCTTCAGTTTTAGGATGAGTAAAGCTTGGGTAAAAATTGTTTGGTCTAAAGTTTTCAATAAATAGGTAAAAGAATGCAAAGAAAGTCAAGGTAGTTGGAGGATGGATTAATTGGGTTGGCAAGGAGGTGAAAATGCTAAGAAATTTCCCATAAGACCAGAAGTAGTTCCCCATAAATTTTCAAGACTTTTGGTCAACATTTACATTTTTTTAAAGATTAAAACCTTAAAGTTAGTCAAATAGTCAAATAAGCTTATAAATACCTTAGAAAATCCGAAAATGAGTTTTTACCATAATAAACTAATTTCAATAAATTTGAAATGAGTTTAAAAATTTATAAATTAATTAACTAAAATTATTTTTATCGATTTCGTAATTTTTCTCTAAAACCGATTTTAAATTCATATAAAATCTAAAATTTGAAAATAAATTTCACAAAAATTATTTAAAACATAGGAAAATAAATCCAACATGATTATGAAATAAAAATATAATTTTTATAAATTTTCAAATCAAGGTGATATTTTTATCGGTTAAAACAGTGAAACGTTAACGAAATTAATTAAACGCTAAGAATTAAACGCGAAAAATTCGGAGTGAATTTTTGAGGTGTTACACCTTTAGTTTGATTTTAAGAAATCTCACAATTAATACACAGGCGTGTACCTCGGGTCACTAACTCAGGGGATTTTGAAAATATGTTTTATTTGTGAAAAAATGGTACTGTAAAGCACATTTGACCCCAGGGTGCCTAATAGTGGAAACTAAATTCTTCCACAGGTTCGATTTTCCCTTTTAGAATGGTTTTAAGTAATCACTAAAAATTCCTTACGGGCGTGTACCGGGGGTCCCTGAAGATAGAGAATTTATCGAATTGTTGAAATCTCAATAAACATAGCGTCACAATGAACCTGGACCATCTAGATATCAATGCATAGGAACCTAAAGTTTACTTGGCAACCAGAAGAGGGATCCTTAGTTTGATTTTAAGAAATCACCAAAGTTACACTCAGGCGTGTACCCCGGTTCACTAACTCGGAGGATTTTCGAAAACTTAGTTTGATTTTAAGAAAGAACCTTATGTCTACTTGGCAACCAGAAGAGGCATCGAACCAGTGAAAGGTTTTAACTACCACTATTGGGCGCCTTGTGGAAATAATGTGCTTTACAGTCCTATTTTCAGAGAAATCAAACATATTTTAGAAAATCCTCCGAGTTAGTGAACCGGGGTACACTCCTGAGTGTAATTTTGGTGATTTCTTAAAATCAAACTAAGGATGCCTCTTCTGGTTGCCAAGTAGACATAATGTTCCTATGCATTGCTATCTAGATAGTCTAAGTTCACTGTGACGCTATTTTTCTAAAGATTTCAACAATTCGATAAAATCTCTATGTTCACTGACCCCGGTACACGCCCATGAGGTATTTTTAGTGATTACTTGTAACCATTCTAAAAGGGAAAATCGAACTTGTGGAAGACTTTAGTTTCCACTATTAGGCACCTTGGAGGTGAAATGTGCTTTACAATACCATTTTTTAACAAATAAGACTTATTTTCAAAATCCTCCGAGTTAGTGATGGGGTACACGCCTGTGAATTAATTGTGAGATTTCTTTAAATGAAACTAAGGATTCCTCTTCTTGACCCTAAGTAGACTTAAGGTTACTAAGCATTGATTTCTAGACAGTCGAATTTCCTTTTGTCACCATTTTTCTTTAGAGTTCAACAATTCTTTAAATTCTCTACGTTTAGTGACCCCCGGTACACGCCCGTGAGGCATTTTTGGTGAATTTTTGAAATCTTTCTAAAAAGGCAAAATCGAACCAGTGAAAGGCTTTAACTACCACTATTGGGCGCCCTGGGGAAATAATGTGCTTTACATTCCTATTTTCAGAGAAATCAAACATATTTTAGAAAATCCTCCGAGTTAGTGAACCGGGGTACACGCCTGAGTGTAATTTTGGTGATTTCTTAAAATCAAACTAAGGATGCCTCTTCTGGTTGCCAAGTAGACTTAAGGTTCCTATGCATTGCTATCTAGATAGTCCAAGTTCACGGTGACACTATTTTTCTAAAGATTTCAACAATTCAATAAAATCTCTATGTTCAGTGACCCCCGGTACACCCCTATGAGGCATTTTTATTGATTACTTGAAACCATTCTAAAAGGGAAAATCGAACCTGTGGAAGACTTTAGTTTCCACTATTAGGCACCCTGGAGGTTAAATGTGCTTTAAAGTACCATTTTTTGACAAATAAGACATATTTTCAAAATCCTCCGAGTTAGTGACCCGGGGTACACGCCTATGCATTAAATGTGAGATTTCATAAAATCAAACTAAGGATTCCTCTTCTTGACCCAAAGTAGACTTAAGGTTACTAAGCATTTATTTCTAGATAGTTGAATTTTCTTTTGACGCCATTTTTCTTTAGAGTTCAACAATTCTTAAAAATCTCTATGTTTAGTGACCCCCGGTACACGCCTGTGATGCATATTTAGTGAATTCTTGCAACCTTTCTTAAATGGAAAAATCGAACCTGTGAAAGGGTTTAACGACCACTATTGGGTGCCCTCGGAGAATAAGGTGCTTTACCGTCCTATTTTCTGAGAAATCAAACATATTTTAAAAAATCTTCAGAGTTCGTGAACTGGGGCACACGACTGAGTGTAATTTTGGTGATTTCTTAAAATAAAACTAAGGATGACTCTTCTGGTTGCCAAGTAACAAAAGGTTCTTGTGCATTGATATCTATATAGTCCAAGTTCATTGTGACGCTATTTTTCTTAAGATTTCAACAATTCGATAAATTCTCTTTGTTCAGTGACCCCCGGTACATGCCCGTGAGGCATTTTTAGTGATTATTTGAAACCATTCTAAAAGAGAAAATCGAACCTGTGGAAGGCTTTTGTTTCCACTATTAGGCACCCTGGAGGTGAAATGTGCTTTACAGTACCAGTTTTTGACAAATAAAACATATTTTCAAAATCCTCCGAGTTAGTGATCCGGGATACACGGCAGTTAATTAATTGTGAGATTTCTTAAAATCAAACTAAGGATTCCTATTCTTGACCCCAATTAGACTTAAGGTTATTAAGCATTGATTTCTAGGCAGTCGAATTTCCTTTTGGTCCCATTTTTATTTAGAGTTCAACAATTTTTTAAAATCTCTACGTTTAGTGACCCCCGGTACACGCCCGTGAGGCATTTTTGGTGAATATTTGAAATCTTTCTAAAAGGAAAAATCGAACCTGTGAAAGTCTTTTACTACCACTATTGGGCGCCCTGAGGGAATAATGTGCTTTACAGTCCTCTTTTTTGAGAAATCAAACATATTTTAGAAAATCCTCCGAGTTAGGGAACCGGGGTTCACAATTGAGTGTAATTTTGGTGATTTCTTAAAATCAAACTAAGGATGCCTCGTTTGGTTGCCAAGTAGACTTATGGTTCCTATGCATTGCTATCTAGATAGTCCAAGTTCAATGTGACGCTATTTTTCTTTAGATTTCAACTATTCGATAAAATCTCTATGTTCAGTGACCCCCGGTACACGCCCGTGAGGTATTTTTAGTGATTACTTGAAACCATTCTAAAAGGGAAAATCGAACCTGTCGAAGACTTTAGTTTCCACTATTAGGCACCCGAAAGGTGAAATGTGCTTTACAGTACCATTTTTTAACAAATAAGACATATTTTCAAAGTCCTCCGAGTTATTGATGGGGCACACGCCTGTGAATTAATTGTGGGATTTCTTAAAATCCAACTAAGGATTCCTCTTCTTGACCCCAAGTAGACTTAAGGTTACTAAGCATTGATTTATAGACAGTTGAATTTCTTTTGGGCACCATTTTTCTTTAGAGTTCAACAATTCTTTAAATTCTCTACGTTTAGTGACCCCCGGTACACTCCCGTGAGGCATTTTTGGTGAATTTTTGAAGTCTTTCTAAAAAGGCAAAATCGAACCAGTGAAAGGCTTTAACTACCACTATTGGGCGCTCTGGGGAAATAATGTGCTTTACAGTACTATTTTCAGAGAAATCAAACATATTTTAGAAAATCCTCCGAGTTAGTGAACCGGGGTACACGCCTGAGTGTAATTTTGGTGATTTCTTAAAATCAAACTAAGGATGCCTCTTCTGGTTGCCAAGTAGACTTAAGGTTCCTATGCATTGCTATCTAGATAGTCCAAGTTCACTGTGACACTATTTTTCTAAAGATTTCAACAATTCAATAAAATCTCTATGTTCAGTGACCCCCGGTACACGCCTATGAGGCATTTTTATTGATTACTTGAAACCATTCTAAAAGGGAAAATCGAACCTGTGGAAGACTTTAGTTTCCACTATTAGGCACCCTGGAGGTTAAATGTGCTTTACAGTACCATTTTTTGACAAATAAGACATATTTTCAAAATCCTCCGAGTTAGTGACCCGGGGTACACGCCTATGTATTAAATGTGAGATTTCATAAAATCAAACTAAGGATTCCTCTTCTTGACCCAAAGTAGACTTAAGGTTACTAAGCATTTATTTCTAGATAGTTGAATTTTATTTTGACGCCATTTTTCTTTAGAGTTCAACAATTCTTAAAAATCTCTATGTTTAGTGACCCCCGGTACACGCCTGTGAGGCATATTTGGTGAATTCTTGCAACCTTTCTTAAATGGAAAAATCGAACCTGTGAAAGGGTTTAACTACCACTATTGGGTTCCCTGGGAGAATAAGGTGCTTTACCGTCCTATTTTCTGAGAAATCAAACATATTTTTAAAAATCTTCAGAGTTCGTGAACTGGGGCACACGACTGAGTGTAATTTTGGTGATTTCTTAAAATAAAACTAAGGATGCCTCTTCTGGTTGCCAAGTAACAAAAGGTTCTTATGCATTGCTATCTAGATAGTCCAAGTTCATTGTGACGCTATTTTTCTTAAGATTTAAACAATTCGATAAATTCTCTTTGTTCGGTGACCCCCGGTACATGCCCGTGAGGCATTTTTAGTGATTACTTGAAACCATTCTAAAAGAGAAAATCAAACCTGTGGAAGGCTTTTGTTTCGACTATTAGGCACCCTGGAGGTGAAATGTGCTTTACAGTGCCAGTTTTTGACAAATAAAACATATTTTCAAAATCCTCCGAGTTAGTGATCCGGGGTACACGGCAGTTAATTAATTGTGAGATTTCTTAAAATCAAACTAAGGATTCCAATTCTTGACCCCAATTAGACTTAAGGTTATTAAGCATTGATTTCTAGGCAGTCGAATTTCCTTTTGGTCCCATTTTTATTTAGAGTTCAACAATTTTTTAAAATCGCTACGTTTAGTGACCCCCGGTACACGCCCTTGAGGCATTTTTGGTGAATTTTTGAAATCTTTCTAAAAGTAAAAATCGAACCTGTGAAATTCTTTTACTACCACTATTGGGCGCCCTGAGGGAATAATGTGCTTTACAGTCCTCTTTTTTGAGAAATCAAACATATTTTAGAAAATCCTCCGAGTTAGGGAACCGGGGTTCACAATTGAGTGTAATTTTGGTGATTTCTTAAAATCAAACTAAGGATGCCTCTTTTGGTTGCCAAGTAGACTTATGGTTCCTATGCATTGCTATCTAGATAGTCCAAGTTCAATGTGACGCTATTTTTCTTTAGATTTCAACAATTCGATAAAATCTCTATGTTCAGTGACCCCCGGTACACGCCCGTGAGGTATTTTTCGTGATTACTTGAAACCATTCTAAAAGGGAAAATCGAACCTGTCGAAGACTTTAGTTTCCACTATTAGGCACCCGAAAGGTGTAATGTGCTTTACAGTACCTTTTTTTAACAAATAAGACATATTTTCAAAGTCCTCCGAGTTATTGATGGGGCACACGCCTGTGAATTAATTGTGGGATTTCTTAAAATCAAACTAAGGATTCCTCTTCTTGACCCCAAGTAGACTTAGGGTTACTAAGCATTGATTTCTAGACAGTCGAATTTCTTTTTGGCACCATTTTTCTTTAGAGTTCAACAATTCTTTAAATTCTCTACGTTTAGTGACCCCCGGTACACGCCCGTGAGGCATTTTTGGTGAATTTTGAAATCTTTCTAAAAAGGCAAAATCGAACCAGTGAAAGGCTTTAACTACCACTATTGGGCGTCCTGGGGAAATAATGTGCTTTACAGTCCTATTTTCAGAGAAATCAAACATATTTTAGAAAATCCTCCGAGTTAGTGAACCGGGGTACACGCCTGAGTGTAATTTTGGTGATTTCTTAAAATCAAACTAAGGATGCCTCTTCTGGTTGCCAAGTAGACATAAGGTTCCTATGCATTGCTATCTAGATAGTCCAAGTTCACTGTGACACTATTTTTCTAAAGATTTCAACAATTCAATAAAATCTCTATGTTTAGTGACGCCCGGTACACGCCTATGAGGCATTTTTAGTGATTACTTGAAACCATTCTAAAAGGGAAAATCGAACCTGTGGAAGACTTTAGTTTCCACTATTAGGCACCCTGGAGGTGAAATGTGCTTTACAGTACCATGTTTTGACAAATAAGACATATTTTCAAAATCCTCCGAGTTAGTGACCCGGGGTACACGCCTGTGTATTAAATGTGAGATTTATTAAAATCAAACTAAGGATTCCTCTTCTTGACCCCAAGTAGACTTAAGGTGACTAAGCATTGATTTCTAGATAGTTGAATTTTATTGACGCCATTTTTCTTAGAGTTCAACAATTCTTATAAATCTCTATGTTTAGTGACCCCCGGTACACGCCTGTGAGGCATATTTGGTGAATTCTTGCAACCTTTCTTAAATGGAAAAATCGAACCTGTGAAAGGGTTTAACTACCACTATTGGGCGCCCTGGGAGAATAAGGTGCTTTACCGTCCTATTTTCTGAGAAATCAAACATATTTTAAAAAATCTTCCGATTTCGTGAACTTTGGCACACGACTGAGTTTAATTTTGGTGATTTTTTAAAATAAAACTAAGGATGCCTCTTCTGGTTGCCAAGTAACAAAAGGTTCTTATGCATTGATATCTAGATAGTCCAAGTTCATTGTGACGCTATTTTTCTTAAGATTTCAACAATTCGATAAATTCTCTTTGTTCAGTGACCCCCGGTACATGCCCGTGAGGCATTTTTAGTGATTACTTGAAACCATTCTAAAATAGAAAATCAAACCTGTGGTAGGCTTTTGTTTCCACTATTAGGCACCCTGGAGGTGAAATGTGCTTTACAGTACCAGTTTTTGACAAATAAAACATATTTTCAAAATCCTCCGAGTTAGTGACCCGGGGTACACGGCAGTTAATTAATTGTGAGATTTCTTAAAATCAAACTAAGGATTCCTATTCTTGACCCCAAGTAGACTTAAGGTTATTAAGCATTGATTTCTAGGCAGTCGAATTTCCTTTTGGTCCCATTTTTATTTAGAGTTTAACAATTTTTTAAAATCTCTACGTTTAGTGACCCCCGGTACACGCCCGTGAGGCATTTTTGGTGAATTTTTGAAATCTTTCTAAAGGGCAAAATCGAACCTGTGAAAGTCTTTTACTACCACTATTGGGCGCCCTGAGGGAATAATGTGCTTTACAGTCCTCTTTTTTGAGAAATCAAACATATTTTAGAAAATCCTCCGAGTTAGTGAACCGGGGTTCACAATTGAGTGTAATTTTGGTGATTTCTTAAAATCAAACTAAGGATGCCTCTTTTGGTTGCCAAGTAGACTTAAGGTTCCTATGCATTGCTATCTAGATAGTCCAAGTTCACTGTGACCCTATTTTTCTTGAGATTTCAACAATTCGATAAAATCTCTATGTTCAGTGACCCCCGGTACACGCCCGTGAGGTATTTTTACTGATTACTTGAAACCATTCTAAAAGGGAAAATCGAACCTGTGGAAGACTTTAGTTTCCACTATTAGGCACCCTGGAGGTGAAATGTGCTTTACAGTACCATTTTTTAACAAATAAGACATATTTTCAAAATCCTCCGAGTTAGTGATGGGGTACACGCCTGTGAATTAATTGTGAGATTTATTTAAATCAAACTAAGGATTCCTCTTCTTGACCCCAAGTAGACTTAAGGTTACTAAGCATTGATTTCTAGACAGTCGAATTTCCTTTTGGCACCATTTTTCTTTAGAGTTCAACAATTCTTTAAATTCTCTACGTTTAGTGACCCCCGGTACACGCCCGTGAGGCATTTTTGGTGAATTTTTTAAATCTTTCTAAAAAGGCAAAATTGAACCAGTGAAAGGCTTTAACTACCACTTTTGGGCGCCCTGGGGAAATAATGTGCTTTACAGTCCTATTTTCAGAGAAATACAACATATTTTAGAAAATCCTCCGAGTTAGTGAACCGGGGTACACGCCTGAGTGTAATTTTGGTGATTTCTTAAAATCAAACTAAGGATGCCTCTTCTGGTTGCCAAGTAGACTTGAGGTTCCTATGCATTGCTATCTAGATAGTCCAAGTTCACTGTAACACTATTTTTCTAAAGATTTCAACAATTCAATAAAATCTCTATGTTCAGTGACCCCCGGTACACGCCTGTGAGGCATTTTTAGTGATTACTTGAAACCATTCGAAAAGGGAAAATCGAACCTGTGGAAGACTTTAGTTTCCACTATTAGGCACCCTGTAGGTGAAATGTGCTTTACAGTACTATTTTTTGACAAATAAGACATATTTTCAAAATCCTCCGAGTTAGTGATGGGGTACACTCCTGTGTATTAATTGTGAGATTTCTTTAAATAAAACTAAGGATTCCTCTTCTTGACCCCAAGTAGACTTAAGGTTACTAAGCATTGATTTTTAGACGGTCGAATTTCCTTTTGGCACCATTTTTCTTTAGAGTTCAAAAAATCTTTAAATTCCCTACGTTTAGTGACCCCCGGTACACGCCCGTGAGGCATTTTTGGTGAATTTTTTAAATCTTTCTAAAAAGGCAAAATCGAACCAGTGTAAGGCTTTAACTACCACTATTGGGCGCCCTGGGGAAATTATGTGCTTTACGGTCCTATTTTCAGAGAAATCAAACATATTTTAGAAAATCCTCCGAGTTAGTGAACCGGGGTACACCTGAGTGTAATTTTGGTGATTTCTTAAAATCAAACTAAGGATGCCTCTTCTGGTTGCCAAGTAGACTTGAGGTTCCTATGCATTGCTATCTAGATAGTCCAAGTTCACTGTGACACTATTTTTCTAAAGATTTCAACAATTCAATAAAATCTCTATGTTCAGTGACCCCCGGTACACGCCTATGAGGCATTTTTATTGATTACTTGAAACCATTCTAAAAGGGAAAATCGAACCTGTGGAAGACTTTAGTTTCCACTATTAGGCACCCTGTAGGTGAAATGTGCTTTACAGTACTATTTTTTGACAAATAAGACATATTTTCAAAATCCTCCGAGTTAGTGTCCCGGGGTACACGCCTGTCTATTAAATGTGAGATTTCATAAAATCAATCTAAGGATTCCTCTTCTTGACCCCAAGTAGACTTAAGATTACTAAGCATTGATTTCTAGACAGTTGAATTTTATTTTGACGCCATTTTTCTTTAGAGTTCAACAATTCTTAAAAATCTCAATGTTTAGTGACCCCCGGTACACGCCTGTGAGGCATATTTGGTGAATTCTTGAAACCTTTCTAAAATGGAAAAATCAAACCTGTGAAAGGGTTTAACTACCACTTTTGGGCGCCCTGGGGGAATATTTGTGCTTTACAGTCCTGTTTCCTGAGAAATGAAACATATTTTAAAAAATCTTTCGAGTTCGTGAACTGGGGTACACGACTGAGTGTAATTTTGGTGATTTCTTAAAATAAAACAAAAGATGCCTCTTCTGGTTGCCAAGTAACAAAAGGTTCTTATGCATTGATATCTAGATGGTCTAAGTTCATTGTGACACAATTTTTCTTAAGATTTCAACAATTCGATAAATTCTCTTTGTTCAGTGACCCCCGGTACATGCACGTGAGGCATTTTTAGTGATTACTTGAAACCATTCTAAAATGGAAAATCGAACCTGTGGAAGGCTTTAGTTTCCACTATTAGGCACCCTGGAGGTGAAATGTGCTTTACAGTACCATTTTTTGATAAATAGAACATATTTTCAAAATCCTCCGAGTTAGTGACCCGGGGTACACGCCTGTGTATTAATTGTGAGATTTCATAAAATCAAACTTAGCATTCCTCTTCTTGACCCCAAGTAGACTTAAGGTTAGTAAGCAATGATTTCTAGACAGTCCAATTTCCTTTTGGCAGTGTTTTTCTTTAGAGTTCAACAATTCTTTAAAATCTCTACGTTTAGTGACCCTCGGTACACGCCCGTGAGGCATTTTTGGTGAATTTTTGAAATTTTTCTAGAAAGGCAAAAAATCGAACTTGTGAAAGGCTTTAACTACCACTATTGGGCACCCTTGGGGAATTATGTGGTTTACAATCCTATTTTCTGAGAAATCAAACATATTTTAGAAAATCCTCCGAGTTAGTGAACCGGGGTACACGCCTGAGTGTAATTTTGGTGATTTCTTAAAATCAAACTAAGGATGCCTCTTCTCGTTGCCAAGTAGACTTAAGGTTCCTATGCATTGCTATCTAGATAGTCCAAGTTCAATGTGACGCTATTTTTCTAAAGATTTCAACAATTCAATAAAATTTCTATGTTCAGTGACCCCTGGTACACGCCCGTGACGCATTTTTAGGGATTACTTGAAACCATTATAAAAGGGAAAATCGAACATGTGGAAGACTTTAGTTTCCACTATTAGGCACCTTGTAGGTGAAATGTGCTTTACAGTACCATTTTTTGACAAATAAGACATATTTTAAAAATCCTCCGAGTAAGTGACCCGGGGTACACGCCTGTGTATTAATTGTGAGATTTCATAAAATCAAATTAAGGATTCCTCTTCTTGACCCGAAGTAGACTTAAGGTTACGAAGCGATGATTTCTAGACAGTTGAATTTCCTTTTGGCGCCATTTTTCTTTAGAGTTCAACAATTCTTTAAAATCTCTACGTTTAGTGACCCCCGGTACACGCCTAGGAGGCATTTTTGGTGAATTTTGAAATCTTTCTAAAAAGGCAAAATCGAACCTGTGAAAGGCTTTAACTACCACTATTGGGCGCCCTGGGGGAATAATGTGCTTTACAGTCCTGTTTTCTGTGAAATAAAACATTTTAAAAAATCTTCCGAATAAGTGAACCGGGGTACACGATTGAGTGTAATTTAGGGGATTTCTTAAAATAAAACTAAGGATGCCTCTTCTTGTTACCAAGTAGACAAAAGGTTCCTAAGCATTGATTTCTAGACAGTCGAATTTCCTTTTGGCGCCATTTTTCTTTAGAGTTCAACAATTCTTTAAAATCTCTACTTTTAGTGACCCCCGGTACACGCCTAGGAGGCATTTTTGGTGAATTTTGAAATCTTTCTAAAAAGGCAAAATCGAACCTGTGAAAGGCTTTAACTACCACTATTGGGCGCCCTTGGGGAATAATGTGCTTTACAGTCCTATTTTCTGAGAAATCAAAACTATTTTAGAAAATCCTCCGAGTTAGTGAACCGGGGTAGACGCCTGAGTGTAAATTTGGTGATTTCTTAAAATCAAACTAAAGATGCCTTTTCTGGTAGCCAAGTAGACTTAAGGTCACTAACTCGAAGGATTTTGAAAATATGTTTTATTTGTCAAAAAATGGTACTGTAAAGCACATTTCACCTCCAGGGTGCCTAATAGTGGAAACTAAAGCCTTCCACAGGTTCGACTTTCCATTTTAGAATGGTTTCAAGTAATCACTAAAAATGCCTCACGGGCGTGTACCGGGGGTCACTGAACATAGAGAATTTATAGAATTGTTGAAATCTGAAGAAAAATAGCGTCGCAATGAACTTGGACCATCTTGATATCAATGCATAGGAACCTTTTGTCTACTTGGCAACCAGAAGAGGCATCCGTAGTTTTATTTTAAGAAATAACCAAAATTACACTCGGTCGTGTACCCCGGTTCACTAACTCGAAAGATTTGTTAAAATATGTTTAATTTCTCAGAAAATAGGACGGTAAAGCACATTATTCCCCAAGGGCCCCTGATAGTGGTAGTTAAACCATTTCACAAGTTCGATTTTGCCATTTTAGAAAGGTTTCAAAAATTCACCAAATATGCCTCTCGGGCGTGTAACAGAGGGTCACTAAACATAGAGATTTTTAAGAATTGTTGAACTCTAAAGAAAAATGGCGTCAAAATAAAATTCAACTGTCTAGAAATCAATGCTTAGTAACCATTACTCTACTTGGGGTCAAGAAGAGAAATCCTTAGTTTGATTTTATGAAATCTCACAATTAATACACAGGCGTGTACCCCGGGTCACTAACTCGGAGGATTTTGAAAATATGTCTTATTTTTCAAAAATGGTACCGTAATCAAACTAGAGATTTTATTGAATTGTTGAAATCTTTAGAAAAATAGAGTCACAAGTGAACTTGGACCATCTAGATATCAATGCATAGGCACCTTTTGTCTACTTGGCAACCAGAAGAGGCATCCTTAGTTTGATTTTAAGAAATCACCAAAATTACACTGAGGCGAGTACCCCGTTTTACTTACTCGGAGGATTTTCTAAAATATGTTTGATTCCTCATAAAATAGGACTGTAAAGCACATTATTCCACCAGGGTGCCCAATAGTGGTAGTTAATGCCTTTCACAGATTCGATCTTGCCTTTTTAGAAAGATTTCCAAAAATTCACCAAAAATGCCTCACGGGCGTGTACCGGGGGTCACTAAACGTAGAGATTTTAATGAATTGTTGAACTCTATAGAAAAATGGCGCCAAAAGGAAATTCGACTGTCTAGAAATCAATGCTGAGTAACCTTAAGTCTACTTGGGGTCAAGAAGAGGAATCCTTAGTTTGATTTTAAGAAATCTCACAATTAATACACAAACGTGTACCCCGGGTCACTAACTCGGAGGATTTTGAAAATATGTTCTATTTGTCAAAAAATGGTACGGTGAAGCACATTTCACCTCCACGGTGCCTAATAGTGGAAACTAAATCCTTCCACAGGTTCGAATTTCCCTTTTAGAATAGTTTCAAGTAATCACTAAAAATGCCTCACGGGCGTGTACCGGGGGGTCACTGAACATAGGGATTTTATCGAATTGTTGAAACCTTTAAAAAAATAGCCTCACAGCGAACTTGGACCATCTAGATATCAATGCATAGGAACCTTAAGTCTACTTGGCTACCAGAAGAGGCATTCGTCGTTTGATTTAAAGAAATAACCAAAATTCCACTCAGGCGTGTACCCCGGTTCACTAACTCGGAGGATTTTCTAATATATGTTTGATTTCTTAGAAAATAGGACTGTAAAGCACATTATTCCCCCAGGTCTCCCAATAGTGGTAGTTAAAGCCTTTCACTGGTTCGATTATGCCTTTTTAGAAAGATTTCAAAAATTCACAAAAAATGCCTCACAGGCGTGTACCGGGGATCACTAAACGTAGAGATTTTACAGAATTATTGAATTGTTGAAATCTTTAGAAAAATGGCGCCACAGGGAACTTGGAATGTCTTGTCAGCAATGCATAGGAACCTTAAGTCTACTTGGGTACCAGAAAAGGCATCCTTAGTTTGATTTAAAGAAATCACCAAAATTACACTCAGGCGTGTACCCCGGGTCACTAACTCGGAGGATTTTCGAAAATAAGTTTGATTTGTCAGAAAATAGGACTGTAAAGCACAATATTAACCCCCAGGGCGCCCAATAGTGGTAGCTAAAGCCCTCCACAGGTTCGATTTTGCCTTGTTAGAAATAGTTTCAAAAATTCACCAAAAATGCCTCACGGGCGTGTACCGGGGGTCACTAAAAGTAGAGATTTTAAAGAATTGTTTAATTCTAAAGAAAAATGTCGCCAAAAGGAAATTCGACTGTCTAGAAATCAATGCTTCGTAACCTTAAGTCTACTTGGGGTCAAGAAGAGGAATCCATAGTTTGATTTTAAGAAATCTCACAATTAATACACAGGCGTGTACCCCGGGTCACTAACTCGGAGAATTTTGAAAATATGTTTTATTTGTCAAAAAATGGTACTTTAAAGCACATTTCACCTCCAGGGTGCCCAATAGTGGAAAATAAAGTCTTCCACTGGTTCGATTTTCCCTTTTAGAATGGTTTCAAGTAATCACTAAAAATACCTCACGGGCGTGTACCGGGGGTCACTGAAGATAGTGATTTTATTGAATAGTTGAAATCTTTAGAAAAATAGCGTCACAGTGAACTTGAACTATCTAGATAGCAATGCATAGGAACCTTAAGTCTACTTTGCAACCAGAAGAGGCATCCTTAGTTTGATTTTAAGAAATCACCAAAATTACATTGAGGCGTGTACCACGGTTCACTAACTCGGAGGATTTTCTAAAATATGTTTGATATCTCTGAAAATAGGACTGTAAAGCACATTATTACCCACGGGTGCCCATTAGTGGTAGTTAAAGCCTTTCACAGGTTCGATTTTGCCTTTTTAGAAAGATTTTAAAAATTCACCAAAAATGCCTCACGGGCGTGTACCGGGGGTCACTAAACGTAGAGATTTTAAAGAATTGTTGAACTCTAAAGAAAAATGGCGTTAAAAGGAAATTGGACTGTCTAGAAATCATTGCTTAGTAACCTTAAGTCTACTTGGGGTCAAGAAGAGGAATCCTTAGTTTGATTTTATGAAATCTCACAATTAATATACAGGCATGTACCCTGGGTCACTAACTCGGAGGATTTTGAAAATATGTCTTATTTGTCAAAAAAATGGTACTGTAAAGCACATTTCACCTCCAGGGTGCCTAATAGTGGAAACTAAATCCTTCCACGGGTTCGATTTTCCCTTTTAGAATGGTTTCAAGTAATCACTAAAAATGCCTCATGTGTGTGTACCGGGGGTCATTGAACATAGAGATTTTATCGAATTGTTGAAACCTTTAGAAAAATAGCCTCACAGCGAACTTGGACCATCTAGATATCAATGCATAGGAACCTTAAGTCTACTTGGCTACCAGAAGAGGCATTCGTAGTTTGATTTAAAGAAATAACCAAAATTCCACTCAGGCGTGTACCCCGGTTCACTAACTCGGAGGATTTTCTAATATAAGTTTGATTTCTTTGAAAATAGGACTGTAAAGCACATTATTCCCCCAGGTCTCCCAATAGTGGTAGGTAAAGCCTTTCACTGGTTCGATTATGCCTTTTTAGAAAGATTTCAAAAATTCACAAAAAATGCCTCACAAGCGTGTACCGGGGATCACTAAACGTAGAGATTTTACAGAATTATTGAATTGTTGAAATCTTTAGAAAAATAGCGTCACAGTGAACTTGGAATATCTTGTCAGCAATGCATAGGAACCTTAAGTCTACTTGGCTACCAGAAAAGGCATCCTTAGTTTGATTTAAAGAAATCACCAAAATTACACTCAGGCGTGTACCCCGGTTCACTAACTCTGAGGATTTTCTAAAATAAGTTTGATTTCTCATAAAATAGGACTGTAAAGCACAATATTCCCCCACGGCGCCCAATAGTGGTAGTTAAAGCCCTTCACAGGTTCGATTTTGCCTTGTTAGAAATATTTCAAAAATTCACCAATAATGCCTCACGGGCGTGTACCGGGGGTCACTAAATGTAGAGATTTTAAAGAATTGTTGAATTCTAAAGAAAAATGTCGCCAAAAGGAAATTCGACTGTCTAGAAATCAATGCGTCGTAACCTTAAGTCTACTTGGGGTCAAGAAGAGGAATCCATAGTTTGATTTTAAGAAATCTCACAATTAATACACAGGCGTGTACCCCGGGTCACTAACTCGGAGAATTTTGAAAATATGTTTTATTTGTCAAAAAATGGTACTTTAAAGCACATTTCACCTCCAGGGTGCCTAATAGTCGAAAATAAAGTCTTCCACAGGTTCGATTTTCCCTTTTAGAATGGTTTCAAGTAATCACTAAAAATACCTCACGGGCGTGTACCGGGGGTCACTGAAGATAGTGATTTTATTGAATAGTTGAAATCTTTAGAAAAATAGCGTCACAGTGAACTTGAACTATTTAGATAGCAATGCATAGGAACCTTAAGTCTACTTTGCAACCAGAAGAGGCATCCTTAGTTTGATTTTAAGAAATCACCAAAATTACATTGAGGCGTGTACCCCGGTTCACTAACTCGGAGGATTTTCTAAAATATGTTTGATATCTCTGAAAATAGGACTGTAAAGCACATTATTACCCCCGGGTGCCCATTAGTGGTAGTTAAAGCCTTTCACAGGTTCGATTTTGCCTTTTTAGAAAGATTTTAAAAATTCACCAAAAATGCCTCACGGGCGTGTACCGGGGGTCACTAAACGTAGAGATTTTAAAGAATTGTTGAACTCTAAAGAAAAATGGCGTTAAAAGGAAATTGGACTGTCTAGAAATCATTGCTTAGTAACCTTAAGTCTACTTGGGGTCAAGAAGAGGAATCCTTAGTTTGATTTTATGAAATCTCACAATTAATATACAGGAATGTACCCTGGGTCACTAACTCGGAGGATTTTGAAAATATGTCTTATTTGTCAAAAAAATGGTACTGTAAAGCACATTTCACCTCCAGGGTGCCTAATAGTGGAAACTAAATCCTTCCACAGGTTCGATTTTCCCTTTTAGAATGGTTTCAAGTAATCACTAAAAATGCCTCATGTGTGTGTACCGGGGGTCATTGAACATAGGGATTTTATCGAATTGTTGAAACCTTTAGAAAAATAGCCTCACAGCGAACTTGGACCATCTAGATATCAGTGCATAGGAACCTTAAGTCTACTTGGCTACCAGAAGAGGCATTCGTAGTTTGATTTAAAGAAATAACCAAAATTCCACTCAGGCGTGTACCCCGGTTCACTAACTCGGAGGATTTTCTAATATATGTTTGATTTCTCAGAAAATAGGACTGTAAAGCACATTATTCCCCAAGGGCGCCCAATAGTGGTAGTTAGACCCTTTCACAGGTTCGATTTTGCCTTTTTAGAAAGATTTCAAAAATTCACCAAAAATGCCTCACAGCCGTGTACCGGGGGTCTCTAAACGTAGAGATTTTAAACAACTGGTGAACTGATATCACGTATTTATATAGAGTTTTCTCCCTTATTTACAAGCTAATTCGTGCGTCATTGGAGCTCTTGGGAGCTATTTTGTGCTAACTTTCGTATGCAGTTGTGGTTTCGTGTTTTAGTATTGAATTGCAGGTTTTATGGAGTTTTCTCCTTATTCCCGAGCCATTTGGAAGCAACCACAGCTTGACGAGATGTTATGAGGCACGTAGGGTGGCTCACGAGCTTTATGGATAGTTTAGGAGGTCCCAAGACCCCTAAACGTGAAGATTAGAGAGCAAAGGAGTCAAAAGGAGTTTTCCGCTATTGATCGGGCAGAAATAGCCCGATCGGGCGAAGTATTTTTGATCGGGTATAAAAGTTGCGGACCCGATCGGGCAGGATTGCCCATCGCATCGGGCAGGAAGCATGTCCCCAGACCCGATCGGGTGACCACCGCCCGACCCGATCGGGTGGAGTGCTGCTTGGTCTCATTCTGCTGCTGCTTTCGAGAGGAACTTGCTGACACATTTCGTCGCCTGGCCCGATCGGGTGACTACCGCCCGACCCGATCGGGTGGGCCGTTTTCTCGCTTTATTGCTGCACTGATGCTGCCAGAGCCCAGAAGTAAAGTTAGCGAATTTGTATGTGGACCCGATCGGGTACTGTACTCGGGCCCGATCGGGTCTGGTGCTTTTATCGCGCTTTTTCACTTTTTGTTTCCGTTTTTAGTGAACTTGAGGGGTATTATAAATACCTTTTCCTCATTATCTCTCATTATCTTTTATTCATCTTTCATTAGGTTTTAGACTAGTTTTATTCTACATTGCTCTTAGTTTAATTCAAACACTTTAGATTAATGTAGAGGTGATCAAACCTATTTCGATTTCAATAAAAGTTCCTGCTTTCCGTTAATTGGTACTCTTCTCTACTCTTTATCTCTTTAATTACTTTGATTGCTTAGTTTAATTATTCAATTGTTCATGATGCAATTCTTAGGGTTTCATATTAGTCTTATTGTTGTCAATTCAATTATGAGTGAGTAGTTCTCTTTCTAGGGTGTTAGTTAGGAAAGCCATGTTTATACCATGATTGTGATTTAGTTTTCTATCAATTTCTAGGGCTTGATTAGGGTGATTGTGATGTGGTTTGTTCTTATTGAGTAATTAATGTCAGTGTATAATTTCATTGATTGCTTGTGGTTAATAGTTGTTTGCACAGATCCGTCTTACGACTAGAGGCCTAGGACACGTCAGTAGTTCTGATTACGTTAGTGAACATGCGGCGTATGTTGAACTATGAGCGTTGAGTCTTAACCATAGCTCAACATAGGCTCTAATCCCCCGACTCTTGACTTAGGTTTTGATAGTAGTTGACCCTATTTGATTGGTATAAGCATGGTGGACCGACCTAATACCCTAGACTTTTATTCCATAGTTTAATCCTCGATTTATTCAGTCTTCCGTAGTCTATTCTTTAGTTTAATTATTTCCTTCCTGATTTCATCTGGAGTAGCTGAATTGGTTAAATTTTGATTTAGAAACTCTGTCTCCCTGTGGATTCGACCCTGCTTCCACTGACTACCTAGTTAGAGGTCCGTAGGTTTATTTTTGATTAGGTGACACGACAAAACCTATCAAATTTTGGCGCCGTTGCCGGGAGACGGCAAGTTCTCTAAGTTTTTATTTAATTATTTGGTCTACTTCTCTGTACCTCATTGGAACTTCGTTGTTTCAATCGGGGTACCCTTTACTGCTGCTTTTTGTTTCTTTTGTATGCCCAGGTCCCAAAGAAACGGTTCCCCAATTCCAGCGGACCCCGATCTTACTAGGACAATCAGGCGGATCCGAAAGATAAAGCAGAAAGAAAAGCAGTCTGTTCAGCTGAACACCTCTGGAACAGACACCTTGAATTCAGTTATGTCAAAATCACGAAGTCATATGGGGTGCCCAACCCGGATGGTCTTTCTACTGGACCACCAATGCCCACCATCGCCGCTAACAACTTTGAGATTAAACCTGGACTCATCAGCATGGTCCAGCAAAATCAGTTTGGTGGGCATCATACGAAGATCCGGCAAATCATCTGCAACGGTTTCAACAACTTTGTCGAACCGTTAAACATGCCGGCGTCACTCCAGATCAACTCAAAGTCATGTTGTTCGAGTTTTCACTGAGAGATAGAGCCCAAAAATGGTTGAACGATGTGAAAGAAACTGAGTGGAGTGAGATTTCTGCTGCATTTCTGAGAGAGTATTACCCACCCACTAAAACAGCAGAAATCAGAAATAAACTGGCCACATTTTCCCAAGAGCCTGATGAAACATTAAGGGAAGCGTGGGCTAGGTTTAGAGATTTACAGAGAGAGTGTCCACACCATAATATGGACAAATGGTTCTTGACGCAGACATTCTACAATGGTCTGCAACCTCAGACGAAGTGTATTGTTGATTCGTCTGCAGGAGGAGTGTTTTTAGACAAGGCAGTTGATGAGGGTTATGAATTTATATCAAATCTTGCAGCCAATGACCATTCATCATCTAGGAGTTTGACTAAGAAGGTACTTGAAGTTGACGCTATTTCATTGCTTACATCTCAGATGGCGCAACTAACTCAGCAGCTAATGAAGTCTTCTAGTCCGACACCTCCACCCATGAGCATCAATGCTATGTCTGCAGTAGCACCCATTACCTCATCTTACTGCGAGGTATGTGGTGTTCAGGGTCACTTTGGGCATGACTGTCAGTTCAGTCAATTTCAGATGGAGGGAATGCCTTCCAACAAGACACAAACCTTCCCCCTCACATAACTACCAAACCCACAAACCATCAACCTCCACCTCCACAAAACTACCCTAAACCTTCATACCATCAAACCCCACAAAATTTCCAAAGACCACCACCACAAAACTCCCATCATCCCAATAACTTCCAAACTCCACAAAATTTCCACACCCCACCTCCACAAAACAACCCACAAGAGCCTAGCAATTCTGAACTGATGAAACTGATATTATCTATGCAAAAGGCAAATGAGGAAACAAGGAGGGCCCAAGAGAAGCACATCCAACTTCTCGAGGCTCAAGTTGCTCAGTTGGCAGAATCTAATGCACAGAGGCAGCAGGGACAATTGCCAGGGCAACCAGTTCAGAGAGAACATGTGAATGCCATCACTCTTCGTAGTGGCATTGCATATGATGCCCCTCCAGTGCCCATTGATGAGGTTACCCCGACTGCAGGGAAGAAGAGGGTGGTAGAGGAAGGAGAAAGAAAGAATTCGACGTCTGAAGTCGATTTGTCTGCAGAAGCTGAACAGACAGGGAAGAAAAAGGAGAAGGTTTCGAAACGCCTTTTACACCAAGGCTACCTTTTCCTCACAGGATGCAACAGTCCAAGGTCGATCAGCAGTTTGGTAAGTTCTTGTCTATGGTCAAGAACCTTGAGGTAACGATTCCATTCACAGACTTAATTACCCAAGTGCCTGTTTATGCCAAATTTCTGAAAGACATGATTACTAAGAAAAGAGACTTTGGTGGGGTAGAACGTGTCGCTCTTACTGAAGAGTGTAGTGCTTTTATTCAAAATAAAACCCCACCAAAGTTAAAAGATCCTGGTAGTTTTTCTATACCCTGCCATCTTGGACCTATTTTTATTGATAAGGCTTTGTGTGATTTAGGTGCTTCTGTTTCTGTTATGCCATTATCTGTTTATAAGAAACTGAACATGGGAGCCCTTAAATGCACACAAATCACTTTACAGATGGCGGATCGTTCTATAAAATACCCTCTAGGTGTTTTAGAGGATGTTCCTGTTAGGGTAGGGAAATTCTATATTCCTGTTGATTTTGTAGTGTTAGATATGGATGAGGATGCCCAGATTCCTATTATCTTGGGTAGGCCGTTTTTGTGTACTGCTGGTGCTGTCATTGATGTCAAGTCTGGGTCTTTAACTCTGAGTGTTGGTGATGATAAAGTGATTTTTAAACTAACCAATGCTGTTAAGGCTCCTATGCTTGAACAATCTTTTTGCAGGGATAAGGTTTTAGATGAAGTAGGGGTGGAGAAGGTTCAAATTCCACCTAAGGTTGCCTCACCGTCTGGAGGCATTGTCAAGAACATTTGGAGGAGAAAGATGTTTGATGAGGGTGGCACTCACTGCCATGCCCCTCCTATTTGAGAGAGGGAGGATTATGGTCGTGCGGGACCTTTATAAACCAGCGCTGTGCGAGAGGCACTCGTATTTTCTTTTCTTTCCCTTTTTCTTTTCTTTTTATTTTTCTTCCTTTTGTGAGCGAGAGTGAGGGTACTAACATTGTTTTTCCTCTTAGCATAGTCCTTATCACCTTTTGGCATTGAGGACACTGCCAAGTTTAGCTTGGGGAGGAATTCTGTTTGTATTCTCTATCTCTTTTACTGCTTTCTAGAATAGTTTTACTGCTTTCGGAAAATACTGAAAAAATAAAAAAATATGGTTCCCCTGACTGGTTTAGTTGCCTCCCTGTGCCCCTTGTTGTGCTCTATTTGAAACTGATTTGACTTTGTTTTCTGGATAGCTGGGCATTTGTGATCTTGAGGCTATGATTTGATGTTTGATTGCTATGATTTCGAGCATTTCTGGATTATATTAGACCACTTTGTGCTGCGTACCTGAATTGGTTAGACTGTGAGGCCTCTTTGTAGCCTATTGGATTCATATTATTATCCAGTCTATTCTTGTGTGTTAGTTCCTCTTTAGTGGATTGATCTTGACTTTGACTTCGTACTTGTCTGATTTTAGATGACTTGTAGCATGTGCTGTGATAGAGGCGTTCTTTTGTCTTATTCTTGAGCTTCAGAGTGAGTTTTTGATATACTTTTATCCTCCTTAGCCCCGCTGAGCCTAATGACTTGTTTCGTATTACTTAAACCCCTATTATGAGCCAAAAGCCTTCACTTGATATTATTCCAAGCCTAGCTTGGGGAGCTTTTGTATGGGTTGAGTTTGAGATTGGTTTGTTGGTTTAGTTTGGTTTTTGAGGAATTTAAAAGTGTATTTGCTGTGGTTTGAGAGTGAGAAAGAGAAAAGAAAGAAAGCAAGTTTAGAGTTGCGTGAATGAAGTTCAGAAAAATGAAAGAAAAATGAAATGAAAATTCAAAAGAATTCTAGTTCTTTCATTCACGTACGTTCATAAAAGAATATTCGCTCCATTGCTAGAAAATTGGGTTTGTTATGAGCTTCTCATTGATTTATGAGAGTTGGGTTACTTTACATGGTTTTATGGTGATTGTTGGGAGTTGTGTAGGCCATCTTAGGCCTTGTTCGAATGATTTATGCTCCCCCTTCTTGGTTTTTCCACCACATTACCCAAAAGTATCCCCTACCTCTTACCTAAGCCCCATTACAACCCTATAAAGTCCTCTTGAGCTTGTGTCTGCAGTGTTCATTTGATTGATTTCGAGTCAGTTTGTCAAAGTTAAAGAGTATTTCTGCTAATTGAGTCGACTTGACTAGGATGAGCGTCATTGAACCTTCTTAAACACATGAGAGTGTGAGTGGGAAAGGTACTTATGGTCGGGGTGGTGAGTGTTCGGGCATATTCTTTGCCTGCCACAAAATAGAGAGGAGTGACACCCTTGTGAGAGCCTTTTCAGGACTTGTATGCCTTGTGGATGCTTGAGTTTGATAAATTGCTTGAATGATTGGTGGTTGGATGGATTTGATTAGCCATACTTGAATTTTGCCTGCTTGAACGATTCTTAGTCTTGAAAATGTTTTGAGCTTTGATTGTTTTTATCTTTGGGGTGAGGTAATCTATTCCATGTTCATGTGCTGTTTGCTTGAGGACAAGCAAAGGTTTAGCTTGGGGGATTTTGATATCACGTATTTATATAGAGTTTTCTCCCTTATTTACAAGCTAATTCGTGCGTCATTGGAGCTCTTGGGAGCTATTTTGTGCTAACTTTCGTATGCAGTTGTGGTTTCGTGTTTTAGTATTGAATTGCAGGTTTTATGGAGTTTTCTCCTTATTCCCGAGCCATTTGGAAGCAACCACGGCTTTACGAGATGTTATGAGGCACGTAGGGTGGCTCACGAGCTTTATGGATAGTTTAGGAGGTCCCAAGACCCCTAAACGTGAAGATTAGAGAGCAAAGGAGTCAAAAGGAGTTTTCCGCGTATTGATCGGGCAGAAATAGCCCGATCGGGCGAAGTATTTTTGATCGGGTATAAAAGTTGCGGACCCGATCGGGCGAGGAAGCATGTCCCCAGACCCGATCGGGTGACCACCGCCCGACCCGATCGGGTGGAGTGCTGCTTGGTCTCATTCTGCTGCTGCTTTCGAGAGGAACTTGCTGACACATTTCGTCGCCTGGCCCGATCGGGTGACTACCGCCCGACCCGATCGGGTGGGCCGTTTTCTCGCTTTATTGCTGCACTGCTGCTGCCAGAGCCCAGAAGTAAAGTTAGGCGAATTTGTATGTGGACCCGATCGGGTACTGTACTCGGGCCCGATCGGGTCTGGTGCTTTTATCGCGCTTTTTCACTTTTTGTTTCCGTTTTTAGTGAACTTGAGGGGTATTATAAATACCTTTTCCTCATTATCTCTCATTATCTTTTATTCATCTTTCATTAGGTTTTAGACTAGTTTTATTCTACATTGCTCTTAGTTTAATTCAAACACTTTAGATTAATGTAGAGGTGATCAAACCTATTTCGATTTCAATAAAAGTTCCTGCTTTCCGTTAATTGGTACTCTTCTCTACTCTTTATCTCTTTAATTACTTTGATTGCTTAGTTTAATTATTCAATCGTTCATGATGCAATTCTTAGGGTTTCATATTAGTCTTATTGTTGTCAATTCAATTATGAGTGAGTAGTTCTCTTTCTAGGGTGTTAGTTAGGAAAGCCATGTTTATACCATGATTGTGATTTAGTTTTCTATCAATTTCTAGGGCTTGATTAGGGTGATTGTGATGTGGTTTGTTCTTATTGAGTAATTAATGTCAGTGTATAATTTCATTGATTGCTTGTGGTTAATAGTTGTTTGCACAGATCCGTCTTACGACTAGAGGCCTAGGACACGTCAGTAGTTCTGATTACGTTAGTGAACATGCGGCGTATGTTGAACTATGAGCGTTGAGTCTTAACCATAGCTCAACATAGGCTCTAATCCCCCGACTCTTGACTTAGGTTTTGATAGTAGTTGACCCTATTTGATTGGTATAAGCATGGTGGACCGACCTAATACCCTAGACTTTTATTCCATAGTTTAATCCTCGATTTATTCAGTCTTCCGTAGTCTATTCTTTAGTTTAATTATTTCCTTCCTGATTTCATCTGGAGTAGCTGAATTGGTTAAATTTTGATTTAGAAACTCTGTCTCCCTGTGGATTCGACCCTGCTTCCACTGACTACCTAGTTAGAGGTCCGTAGGTTTATTTTTGATTAGGTGACACGACTAAAACCTATCATGAACACTAAGGAAAAATGGTGCTAAAAGGAAATTCGACTATCTAGAAATCATTACTTAGTAACCTTAAGTCTACTTGGGGCAAGAAGAGGAATCCTTAGTTTGAATTATTGAAATCTCACAATTAATACACAGGCGTGTACCCCGGGTCACTAACTCGGAGAATTTTGAAAATATGTCTTATTTGTCAAAAAATGGTACTGTAAAGCACATTTCCCCTCCAGGGTGCCTAATAGTGGAAAATAAAGTCTTGCACAGGTTCGATTTTTCCTTTTAGAATGGTTTCAAGTAATCAATAAAAATACCTCACGGGCGTGTACCGGGGGTCGTTGAAGATAGAGTTTTTATCGAATAGTTGAAAGCTATAGAAAAATAGCTTCACAGTGAACTTGAACTATCTAGATAGCAATGCATAGGAACCTTAAGTCTACTTGGCAACCAGAAGAGGCATCCTTAGTTTGATTTTAAGAAATCACAAAAATTACACTCAGGCGTGTACCCCGGTTCACTAACTCGGAGGATTTTCTAAAATTTGTTTGATTTCTAAGAAAATAGGACTGTAAAGCACATTATTCCCCCAGGGCGCCCAATAGTGGTAGTTACAGCCTTTCACAGGTTCGATTTTGCCTTTTAAGAAAGATTTCAAAACTTCACCAAACATGCGTCACGTGCGTGTACCGGGGGTCACTAAAAGTTGAGATTATAAAGAATTGTTTAACTCTAAAGAAAAATGGCGCCAAAAGGAAGTTCGACTGTCTAGAAATCAATGCTTAGTAACCTAAAGTCTACTTGGGGTCAAGAAGAGGAATCCATAGTTTTATTTTAAGAAATCTCACAATTAATACACAGGCGTGTACCCTTGGTCACTAACTCGGAGGATTTTGAAAATATGTTTTATTTGTTAAAAAATGGTACTGTAAAGCACATTTCACCTCCAGTGTGCCTAATAGTGGATACTAAATCCTTCCAAAGGTTCGATTTTCCCTTTTAGAATGGTTTCAAGAAATCACTAAAAATGCCTCACGGGCGTGTACCGGGGGTCACTGAACATAGAGAATTTATCGAATTGTTGAATTCTTAAGAAAAATAGCGTCACAGTGAACATGGACCATCTAGATAGCAATGCATAGGAACCTTTTGTCTACTTGGCAACCAGAAGAGGCATCCGTAGTTTGATTTTAAGAAATCACCAAAATTACACTGAGGCGTGTACCCCGTTTCACTAACTCGGAGGATTTTCTAAAATATGTTTGATTTCTAAGAAAGTAGGACTGTAAAGCACATTATTCCCCGAGGGCTCCCAATAGTGGTAGTTAAAGCCTTTCACTGGTTCGATTAAGCCTTTTTAGAAAGATTTCAAAAATTCACCAAAAATGCCTCACAGGGGTGTACCGGGTAAACGTAGAGATTTTAAAGAATTATCGAACTCTAAAGAAAAATGGCGCCAAAAGGAAATTCGACTGTCTACAAAATAATTGCTTAGTAACCTTAAGTCTACTTGGGGTCAAGAAGAGGAATCCTGGGGGAATAATGTGCTTTACAGTCCTATTTTATGAGAAATCAAACATATGTTAAAATATCTTCCGAATTAGTGAAACAGGGTACACGACTGAGTGAAATTTTTGTGATTTCTTAAAATAAAACTAAGGATGCCTCTTATGTTTGCCAGGTAGACAAAATATTCCTATGCATTGATATCTAGATGGTCCAAGTTCATTGTGACGCTATTTTTCTAAAGATTTCAACAATTCGATAAATTCTCTATGTTAAGTGACCCCCTGGTACACGCCCGTGAGGCATTTTTAGTAATTACATGAAACCATTCTAAAAGGGAAAATCGAACCTGTGGAAGACTTTAGTTTCCACTATTAGGCACCCTGGAGGTGAAATGTGCTTTACAGTACCATTTTTTGACAAATAGAATATATTTTCAAAATCCTCCGAGTTAGGGACCCAGGGTACACGCCTGTGTATTAATTGTGAGATTTCTTAAAATCAAACTAAGGATTCCTCTTCTTGACCCCAAGTAGACTTAAGGTTACTAAGCATTGATTTCTAGACAGTCGAATTTCCTTTTGGGTCAATTTTTCTTTAGCGTTCGACAATTTTGTAAAATCTCTACGTTTAGTGACCCCCGGTACACGCCCGGGAGCCATTTTTGGTGAATTTTTGAAATCTTTTTAAAAAGGAAAAATCGAACTTGTGAAAGGCTTTAACTACCACTATTGGGCACCCTGGGGGAATAATGTGCTTTACAGTCCTATTTTCTGAGAATTCAAACATATTTTAGAAAATCCTCCGAGTTAGTGAACCGGGGTACACGCCTGAGTGTAATTTTGGTGATTTCTTAAAATAGAACTAAGGATGCCTCTTCTCGTTGCCAAGTAGACTTAAGGTTCCTATACATTGCTATCTAGACAGTTTAAGTTCACTGTGACGCTATTTTTCTAAAATCTTAACAATTCGATAAAATCTCTATCTTCAGTTACCCCCGGTACAAGCCCGTAAGGTATTTTTAGTGATTAAGTGAAACCATTCTAAAAGGAAAAATCGAATCTGTGGAAGACTTTAGTTTCCACTACTAGGCACCCTGGAAGTGAAATGTGCTTTACAGTACCATTTTTTGACAAATAAGACATATTTTCAAAATCCTCCGAGTTAGTGACCCGGTGTACACGCCTGTGTATTAATTGTGAGATTTCATAAAATCAAACTAAGGATTCCTCTTCTTTACCCCAAGTAGACTTAAGGTTACTAAACAATGATTTCTAGACAGTCGAATTTCCTTTTGGCGCCATTTTTCTTTAGAGTTCAACAGTTCTTGAAAATCTCTACGTTTAGTGACCCCCGGTACACGCCTGTGAGGCATTTTTGGTGAATCTTTGAAATCTTTCTAAAAAGCAAAATCGAACCTGTGAAAGGATTTAACTCCCACTATTGGGCGCCGTGGGGGAATAATGTGCTTTACTGTCCTATTTTCTGAGAAATCAAACATATGTTAAAATATCTTCCGAATTAGTGAAACAGGGAACACGACTGAGTGTATTTTGGTGATTTCTTAAAATAAAACTAAGGATGCCTCTTCTGGTTGCCAAGTAGACAAAATATTCCTATGCAGTGATATCTAGATGGTCCAAGTTCATTATGACGCTATTTTTCTAAAGATTTCAACAATTCGATAAATTCTCTATGTTCAGTGACCCCTTGGTACACGCCCGTGAGGCATTTTTTGCAATTACTTGAAACCATTCTAAAAGGGAAAATCGAACCTGTTGAAGGATTTAGTTTCCACTATTAGGCACCCTGGAGGTGAAATGTGCTTTACAGTACAATTTTTTGACAAATAGAATATATTTTCAAAATCCTCCGAGTTAGGGACCCGGGGTACACGCCAGTGTATTAATTGTGAGATTTCTTAAAATCAAACTAAGGATTCCTCTTCTTGACCCCAAGTAGACTTAAGGTTACTAAGCATTGATTTTGAGACAGTCGAATTTCCTTTTGGCGCCATTTTTCTTTAGAGTTCAATAGTTCTTTAAAATCTCTACGTTTAGTGACCCATGGTACACGCCTGTGAGGCATTTTTAGTGAATTTTTGAAATCTTTCTAAAAAGGCCAAATCGAACCTGTGAAAGGCTTTAACTACCACTATAGGGCTCCCTGGGTGAATAATGTCCTTTACAGTCGTATTTTATGAGAAATCAAACATACTTTAAAAAATCTTCCGAATTAGTGAACTGGGTACACCACTGAGTGTAATTTTGGTTATTTCTTAAAATAAAACTAAGGATGCCTCTTCTGGTTGCCAAGTAGACAAAAGGTTCCTATGCATTGATATCTAGATGGTCCAAGTTCATTGTGACCCTATTTTTCTTAAGATTTCAACATTTCGATAAATTTTCTATGTTCAGTGACCCCCGGTACACGCCCGTGAGGCATTTTTAATGATTACTTGAAACCACTCTAAAAGGGAAAATCGTACCTGTGGAATGATTTAGTTTCCACTATATGGCAACCTGGAGGTGAAATGTTATTTTCAGTACCATTTTTAGACAAATAGAACATATTTTCAAAATCCTTCGAGTTAATGACCCGGGGTACACGTCTGTGTATTAATTGTGAGATTTCTTAAAATCAAACGAAGGATTCCTCTTCTTGACCCCAAGTAGACTTAAGGTTACTAAGCATTGATTTATAGACAGTCGAATTTCCTTTTGGCGCCATTTTTCTTTAGAGTTCCACAATTCTTTACAATCTCTACTTTTAGTGACCCCCGGTACACACCCGTGAGGCATTTTTGATGAATTTTTGAAATCTTTATAAAAAGGCAAAATCGAACCTGTGAAAGGCCTTAACTACCACTATTGGGCACCCTGGGCGAATAATGTGCTTTACAGTCCAATTTTCTGAGAAATCAAACATATTTTAGAAAATCCTCCGAGTTAGTGAACCGGGGTACACGCCTCAGTGTAATTTTGGTGATTTCTTAAAATCAAACTAAGGATGCCTCTTCTGGTTGCCAAGTTGACTTAAGGTTCCTATGCATTGCTATCTAGATAGTCCAAGTTCACTGTGACGCTATTTTTCTAAAGATTTCAACAATTCCATAAAATCTCTATCTTCAGTGACCCCCGGTACACGCCCGTGAGGTATTTTTCGGGATTACTTGAAACCATTCTAAAAGGGAAAATCGAACCTGTGGAAGACTTTAGTTTCCACTATTAGCCACCCTGGAGGTGAAATGTGCTTTACAGTACCATTTTTTGACAAATACGACATATTTTCAAAATCCTCGCCTGTGTATTAAATGTGAGATTTTATAAAATCAAACTAAGGATTCCTCTTCTTGACCCCAAGTATACTTAAGGTTACTAAGCATTGATTTCTAGATAGTTGAATTTTATTTTGACGCCATTTTCATTTAGAGTTCAACAATTCTAAAAATTATCTATCTTTAGTGACCCCCGGAACAAGCCCGTGAGGCAGTTTTGGTGAAATTTAGAAAATTTTCTACAAAGGCAAAATCGAACCTGTGAAAGGCTTTAACTACCACTATTGGGCGCCGTGAGGAATAATGTGATTTAAAGTCCTATTTTCAGAGAAATCAAACATATCTTAGAAAATCCTCCGAGTTAGTGAACCGGGGTACACGCCTGAGTGTAATTTTTGTGATTTCTTAAAATAAAACTAAGGATGCCTCTTCTGGTCGCCGAGTAGACTTAAGGTTCCTATCCATTGCTATATAGATAGTCCAAGTTCACTGTGACGCTCTTTTTCTAAAGGTTTCAACAATTCGATATAATCTCTATCTTCAGTGACCCCCGGTACACGCCCGTGAGGCATTTTTAGTGATTACTTGAAACCATTCTAAAAGGGAAAATCGAACCTGTGGAAGACTTTAGTTTCCACTATTAGCCACCCTGGAGGTGAAATGTGCTTTACAGTACCATTTTTTGACAAATAAGACATATTTTCAAAATCCTCCGAGTTAGTGACCTGGGGTACACGCCTGTGTATTAAATGTGAGATTTTATAAAATCAAACTAAGGATTCCTCTTATTGACCCCAAGTATACTTAAGGTTACTAAGCATTGATTTCTAGATAGTTGAATTTTATTTTGACGCCATTTTCCTTTAGAGTTCAACAATTCTAAAAATTATCTATGTTTAGTGACCCCCGGTACACGCCCGTGAGGCATTTTTGGTGAAATTTACAAATCTTTCTAAAAAGGCAAAATCGAACCTGTGAAAGGCTTTAACTACCACTATTGGGCGCCGTGGGGAAATAATGTGCTTTAAAGTCCTATTTTCAGAGAAATCAAACATATCTTAGAAAATCCTCCGAGTTAGTGAACCGGGGTACACGCCTTAGTGTAATTTTGGTGATTTCTTAAAATAAAACTAAGGATGCCTCTTCTGGTTGCCAAGTAGACTTAAGGTTCCTATGCATTGCTATTTAGATATTCCAAGTTCACTGTGACGCTCTTTTTCTAAAGGTTTCAACAATTCGATAAAATCTCTATGTTCAGTGACCCCCGGTACACGCCCGTGAGGCATTTTTAGTAATTACTTGAAACCATTCTAAAAGGGAAAATCGAACCTGTGGAAGACTTTAGTTTCCACTATTAGGCACCCTGGAGGTGAAATGTGCTTTACAGTACCATTTTTTGACAAATAAGACATACTTTCAAAATCCTCCGAGTTAGTGACCCGGGGTACACGCCTGTGTATTAAATGTGAGATTTCATAAAATCAAACTAAGGATTCCTCTTCTTTACCCCAAGTAGACTTAAGGTTACTAAGCATTGATTTCTAGATAGTTGAATTTTATTTTAACGCCATTTTCTTTAGAGTTCAACAATTCTTTAAAATATCTATGTTTAGTTACCCCCGGTACACGCCCATGAAGCATTTTTGGTGAAATTTAGAAATCTTTCTAAAAAGGCAAAATCGAACCTGTGAAAGGATTTAACTACCACTATTGGGCGCCATGGGGAAATAATGTGCTTTAAAGTCCTATTTTCAGAGAAATCAAACATATTTTAGATAATCGTCCGAGTTAGTGAACCGGGGTACACGCCTGAGTGTAATTTTGGAGATTTCTTAAAATAAAACTAAGGATGCCTCTTCTGGTTCCCAAGTAGACTTAAGTTTCCTATGCATTGCTATTTAGATAGTCCAAGTTCACGGTGACGCTATTTTTCTAAAGATTTCAACAATTCAATAAAATCTCTATGTTTAGTGACCCCTGATACACGCCCGTGAGGCCTTTTTAGTGATTACTTGCAACCATTCTAAAAGGGAAAATCGAACATGTGGAAGACTTTAGTTTCAACTATTAGGCACCCTGGAGGTGAAATGTGCTTTACAGTACTATTTTTTGACAAATAAGACATATTTTCAAAATCCTCCGAGTTAGTGACCCGGGGTACACGCCTGTGTATTAAATGTGAGATTTCATAAAATCAAACTAAGGATTCCTCTTCTTGACCCCAAGTAGACATAAGGTTACTAAGCATTGATTTATAGACAGTTGAATTTTATTTTGACGCCATTTTTCTTTAGAGTTCAGCAATTCTTAAAAATCTCTATGTTTAGTGACCCCTTGTACACGCCTGTGAGGCATCTTTGGTGAATTCTTGAAACCTTTCTTAAATGGAAAAATCGAACCTGTGAAAGGGTTTAACTACCACTATTGGGCGCCCTGGGGGAATAATGTGCTTTACCGTCCTATTTTCTGAGAAATCAAACATATTTTAAAAAATCTTCCGAGTTCGTGAACTGGGGTACACGACTGAATGTAATTTTGGTGATTTCTTTAAATAAAACTAAGGATGCCTCTTCTGGTTGCCAAGTAGACAAAAGGTTCCTATGCATTGATATCTAGATGGTCCAAGTTCATTGTGACGCTATTTTTCTTAAGATTTCAGCAATTTGATAAATTCTCCATGTTTGGTGACCCCCGGTACACGCCCGTGAGGCATTTTTAGTGATTACTTGAAACCATTCTAAAAGGGAAATTCGAACCTGTGGAAAGCTTTAGTTTCCACTATTAGGCACCGTGGAGGTGAAATGTACAGTACCATTTTTTGACAAATAAAACAAAATTTCAAAATCCTACAAGTTAGTGACCCGGGGTACACGCCTGTGTTTTAATTGTGAGATTTCTTAAAATCAAACTAAGGATTCCATTTCTTGACTCCAAGTAGTCTTAAGGTTACTAAGCATTGATTTCTAGACATTCGAATTTCCTTTTGGCGCCATTTTCCTTTAGAGTTCAACAATTCTTTAAAATCTCTACTTTTAGTGACCCCCGGTACACGCCCGTGAGGCATATTTGATGAATTTTTGAAACCTTTCTAAAATGGAAAAATCGAACTTGTGCAAGGGTTTAACTACCACTATTGGGCGCCTTGGGGGAATAATGTGCTTTACCGTCCTACTTTCTTAGAAATCAAACATATTTTAAAAAATCTTCCGAGTTAGTGAACCGGGGTACACGACTGAGTGTAATTTTGGTGATTTATTAAAATAAAACTAAGGATGCCACTTCAGGTATCTAGGTAGACAAAGGGTTCCTATGCATTGATATCTAGATGGTCCAAGTTCATTGTGAACCTATTTTTCTTAAGATTTCAACAATTCGGAACATAGAGGAATCCTTATAGAGAATTTATCGAATTGTTGAAATCTTAAGAAAAATAGCGTCACAATGAACTTGGACCATCTAGATATCAATGCATAGGAACCTTTTGTCTAATTGGCAACCAGAAGAGGCATCCTTAATTTTATGTTAAGAAATCACAAAAATTACACTCAGTCGAGTACCCCGGTTCACTAATTCGGAAGATTTTTTAAATATGTTTGATTTCTCAGAAAATAGGACTGTAAAGAACATTATTCCACCAAGGCTCCCAATAGTGGTAGTTAAAGCCTTTCACTGGTTCGATTATGCCTTTTTTGAAAGATTTTAAAAATTCACAAAAATTGCCTCACAGGCGTGTACCGGGGATCACTAAACGTAGAGATTTTAAGGAATTGTTGAACTCTATAGAAAAACGGCGCCAAAAGGAAATTCGATTGTCTAGAAATCATTGCTTAGTAACCTTAAGTCTACTTGGGGTCAAGAAGAGGAATCCTTAGTTTGCTTTAATTAAATCTCACAATTAAAACACAGGCGTGTACCCCGGGTCACTAACTCGGAGGATTTTGAAAATATGTCTTATTTTTCAAAAAATGGTACTGTAAAGAACATTTCACCTGCAGGGTGCCTAATAGTGGAAACTAAAGTCTTCCACAGGTTCGATTTTCCCTTTTAGAATGGTTTCAAGTAATCACTAAAAATACCTCACGGGCGTGTACCGGGGGTCACTGAACATAGAGATTTTATTGAATTGTTGAAATCTTTAGAAAAATAGCGTCACAGTGAACTTGGACTATCTTGATAGCAATGCATAGGAACCTTAAGTCTATTTGGCTACCGGAAAAGGCATCCTTAGTTTGATTTAAAGAAATCACCAAAATTACACTCAGGCGTGTACCCCGGTTCACTAACTCGGAGGATTTTCTAAAATATGTTTGATTTCTCAGAAAATAGGACTGTAAAGCACCTTATTCCCCCAGGGCGCCCAACAGTGGTAGTTAAAGCCCTTCACAGGTTCGATTTTTCCTTGTTAGAAAGATTTCAAAAATTCACCAAAAATGCCTAACGGGCGTGTACCGGGGGTCACTAAACGTAGAGATTTTAAAGAATTGTTGAACTCTAAAGAAAAATGGCGCCAAAAGGAAATTCGACTGTCTACAAATCATTGCTTAGTAACCTTAAGTCTACTTGGGGTCAAGAAGAGGAATCCTTAGTTTGCTTATATGAAATCTCACAATTAAAACACAGGCGTGTACCCCGGGTCACTAACTCGGAGGATTTTGAAAATATGTCTTATTTGTCAAAAGTTGGTATTGTAAAGTACATTTCACCTCCAGGGTGCCTAATAGTTGAAACTAAAGTCTTCCACAGGTTCAATTTTCCCTTTTAGAATGGTTTCAAGTAATCACTATAATTGCCTCACGGGCGTGTACCGGGGGTCACTGAACATAGAGATTTTATTGAATTGTTGAAATCTTTAGAAAAATAGCGTCACAGTGAACTTGGACTATCTTGATAACAATGCATAGGAACCTTAAGTCTACTTGGCTACCAGAAAAGGCATCCTTAGTTTGATTTAAAGAAATCACCAAAATTACACTCAGCCGTGTACCCCGGTTCACTAACTCTGAGGATTTTCTAATATATATTTCATTTCTCAGAAAATAGGACTGTAAAGCACAATATTCCCCCAGGGCGCCCAATAGTGGTAGTTAAAGCCCTTCACTGGTTCCATTTTGCCTTGTTAGAAAGATTTCAAAAATTCACCAAAAATGCCTCTCGGGCGTGTACCGGGGGTCACTAAAAGTAGAGATTTTAAAGAATTGTTGAACTCTAAAGAAAAATGTCGCCAAAAGGAAATTCGATTGCCTAGAAATCAATGCTTCGTAACCTTAAGTCTACTTGGGGTCAAGAAGAGGAATCCATAGTTTGATTTTAAGAAATCTCACAATTAATACACAGGCCTGTACCCCGGGTCACTAACTCGGAGCGTTTTGAAAATATGTTTTATTTGTCAAAAAATGGTACTTTAAAGCACATTTCACCTCCAGGGTGCCTAATAGTGGAAAATAAAGTCTTCCACAGGTTCGATTTTCCCTTATAGAATGGTTTCAAGTAATCACTAAAAATACCTCACGGGCGTGTACCGGGGGTCACTGAAGATAGAGATTTTATTGAATAGTTGAAATCTTTAGAAAAATAGCGTCACAGTGAACTTGAACTATCGAGATAGCAATGCATAGGAACCTTAAGTCTACTTGGCAACCAGAAGAGGCATCCTTAGTTTGATTTTAAGAAATCACCAAAATTACATTGAGGCGTGTACCCCAGTTCACTAACTCAGAGGATTTTCTAAAATATGTTTGATTTCTCAGAAAATAGGACTGTAAAGAACATTATTCCCCCCGGGTTTCCCAATAGTGGTAGTTAAAGCCTTTCACAGGTTTGATTTTGCCTTTTAAGAAAGATTTTAAAAATTCACCAAAAATGCCTCACGGGCGTGTACCGGGGGTCACTAAACGTAGAGATATTAAAGAATTGTTGAACTCTAAAAAAATGGCGTTAAAAGGAAATTGGACTGTCTAGAAATCATTGCTTAGTAACCTTAAGTCTACTGGGGGTCAAGAAGAGGAATCCTTAGTTTGATTTTATGAAATCTCACAATTAATACACAGGCGTGTACCCCGGGTCACTAACTCGGAGGATTTTGAAAATATGTCTTATTTGTAAAAAAATGGTACTGTAAAGCACATTTCACCTCCAGGGTGCCTAATAGTGGAAACAAAATCCTTCCACAGGTTCGATTTTCCCTTTTAGAATGGTTTCAAGTAATCACTAAAAATGCCTCACGTGTGTGTACCGGGGGTCATTGAACATAGAGATTTTATAGAATTGTTGAAACCTTTAGAAAAATAGCCTCACAGCGAACTTGGACCATCTAGATATCAATGCATAGGAACCTTAAGTCTACTTGGCTACCAGAAGAGGTATCCGTAGTTTGATTTAAAGAAATAACCAAAATTCCACTCAGGCGTGTACCCCGGTTCACTAACTCTGAGGATTTTCTAAAGTATGTTTGATTTCTCAGAAAATAAGACTGTAAAGAACATTATTCCCCCAGGGCGCCCAATAGTGGTAGTTAAACCCTTTCACAGGTTTGATTTTGCCTTTTTAGAAAGATTTCAAAAATTCACCAAAAATGCCTCACAGCCGTGTACCGGGGGTCACTAAACGTAGAGATTTTAAAGAACTGTTGAACTCTAAAGCAAAATGGTGCTAAAAGGAAATTCGATTATCTAGAAATCCTTACTTAGTAACCTTAAGTCTACTTGGGGTCAAGAAGAGGAATCCTTAGTTTGAATTTATGAAATCTCACAATTAATACACAGGCGTGTACCCCGGGTCACTAACTCGGAGAATTTTGAAAATATGTCTTATTTGTCAAAAAATGGTACTGTAAAGCACATTTCACCTCCAGGGTGCCTAATAGTGGAAAATAAAGTCTTCCACAGGTTCGATTTTTCCTTTTAGAATGGTTTCAAGTAATCACTAAAAATACCTCACGGGCGTGTACCGGGGGTCGTTCAAGATAGAGATTTTATCGAATAGCTGAAATCCTTAGAAAAATAGCGTCACAGTGAACTTGAACTATCTAGATAGCAATGCATAGGAACCTTAAGTCTACTTGGCAACCAGAAGTGGCATCCTTAGTTTGATTTTAATAAATCACCAAAATTACACTGAGGCGTGTACCCCGGTTCACTAACTCGGAGGATTTTCTAAAATATGTTTGATTTCTAAGAAAATAGGACTGTAAAGCACATTATTCTCCCAGGGCGCCCAATAGTGGTAGTTATAGCCTTTCACAGGTTCGATTTTGCCTTTTAAGAAAGATTTCAAAAATTCACCAAAAATGCCTCACGGGCGTGTACCGGGGGTCACTAAAAGTAGAGATTTTAAAGAATTGTTGAACTCCAAAAAAAATGGCGCCAAAAGGAAGTTCGACTGTCTTGAAATCAATGCTTAGTAACCTAAAATCTACTTGGGGTCAAGAAGAGGAATCCATAGTTTGAATTTAAGAAATCTCACAATTAATACACAAGCGTGTACCCCGGGTCACTAACTCGGAGGATTTTGAAAATATGTTTTATTTGTCAAAAAATGGTACTGTAAAGCACATTTCACCTCCAGTGTGCCTAATAGTGGAAACTAAATCCTTCCAAAGGTTCGATTTTCCCTTTTAGAATGGTTTCAAGTAATCACTAAAAATGCCTCACGGACGTGTACCGGGGGTCACTGAACATAGAGAATTTATTGAATTGTTGAATTCTTAAGAAAAATAGGGTCACAGTGAACTTGGACAATCTAGATAGCAATGCATAGGAACCTTTTGGCTACTTGGCAACCAGAAGAGGCATCCGTAGTTTGATTTTAAGAAATCACCAAAATTACACTGAGGCGTGTACCCCGTTTCACTAACTCGGAGGATTTTTTAAAATATGTTTGATTCCTCATAATATAGGACTGTAAAGCACATTATTCCCCCAGGGTGCCCAATAGTGGTGGTTAAAGCCTTTCACAGGTTCGATCTTGCCTTTTTAGAAAGATATCAAAAATTCACTAAAAATGCCTAACGGGCGTGTACCAGGGGTCACTAAACGTAGAGATTTTAAAAGAATTGTTGAACTCTAAAGAAAAATGGCGCCAAAAGGAAATTTGACTATCTAGAAATCAATGCTTAGTAACCTTAAGTCTACTTAGGGTCAAGAAGAGGAATCCTTAGTTTGATTTTAAGGAAACTCACAATTAATACACAAGCGTGTACCCCGGGTCACTAACTCGGAGGATTTAGAAAATATGTTCTATTTGTGAAAAAATGGTACTGTAAAGCACATTTCACCTCCAGGGTGCCTAATAGTGGAAACTAAATCCTTCCACAGGTTCGATTTTCCCTTTTAGAATAGTTTCAAGTAATCACTAAAAATGCCTCACGGGCTTGTACCGGGGGTCACTGACATAGAGAATTTATCGAATTATTGAAATCTTAAGAAAAATAGCGTCACAATGAACTTGGACCATCTAGATATCAATGCATAGGAACCTTTTGTCTAATTTGCAACCAGAAGAGGCATCCTTAATTTTATTTTAAGAAATCACAAAAATTACACTCAGTCGTGTACCCCGGTTCACTAATTCGGAAGATTTTTTAAAATATGTTTGATTTCTAAGAAAGTAGGTGTGTAAAGCACATTATTCCCCCAGGGCTCCCAATAGTGGTAGTTAAAGCCTTTCACTGGTTCGATTATGCCTTTTTAGAAAGATTTCAAAAATTAACAAAAAATGCCTCACAGGCGTGTACCGGGGATCTCTAAACGTAGAGATTTTAAAGAATTGTCGAACTCTAAAGAAAAATGGCGCCAAAAGGAAATTCGACTGTCTAGAAATCATTTCTTAGTAACCTTAAGTCTACTTGGGGTCAAGAAGAGGAATCCTTAGTTTGCTTTTATGAAATCTCACAATTAAAACACAGGCGTGTACCCCAGGACACTAACTCGGAGGATTTTCAAAATATGTCTTATTTGCACAAAAATGGTATTGTAAAGCACATTTCACCTCCAGAGTGCCTAATAGTGGAAACTAAAGTCTTCCACATGTTTAATTTTCCCTTTTAGAATGGTTTCAAGTAATCACTAAAAATGCCTCACGGGCGTGTACTGGGGGTCACTGAACAGAGATTTTATTGAATTGTTGAAATCTTTAGAAAAATAGCGTCACAGTGAACTTGGACCATCTTGATAGCAATGCATAGGAACCTTAAGTCTACTTGGCTACCAGAAAAGGCATCCTTAGTTTGATTTAAAGAAATCACCAAAATTACACTCAGGCGTGTACCGTGCTTCACTAACTCGGAGGATTTTCTAAAATATGTTTGATTTCTCAGAAAATAGGACTATAAAGCACATTATTCCCCTAGGGCGCCCAATAGTGGTAGTTAAAGCCCTTCACAGGTTTGCTTTTGCCTTGTTAGGAAGATTTCAAAAATTCACCAAAAATGCCTCACGGGCGTGTAACGGGGGTCACTAAAAGTAGAGATTTTAAAGAATTGTAGAACTCTAAAGAAAAATGTCGCCAAAAGGAAATTCGACTGTCTAGAAATCAATGCTTCGTAACCTTAAGTCTACTTGGGGTCAAGAAGAGGAATTCTTAGTTTGATTTTAAGAAATCTCACAATTAATACACAGGCGTGTACCCAGGTCACTAACTCGGAGAATTTTGAAAATATGTTTTATTTGTCAAAAAATGGTACTATAAAGCACATTTCACCTCCTGGGTGCCTAATAGTGGAAACTAAAGTCTTCCACAGGTTCGATTTTCCCTATTTAAATGGTTTCAAGTAATCACCAAAAATACCTCACGGGCGTGTACCGAGGGTCACTGAAGATAGAGATTTTATCGAATTGTTGAAATCTTTAGAAAAATAGCGTCACAGTGAACTTGGACTATCTAGATAGAATTGCATAGGAACCTTAAGTATACTTGGCAACCAGAAGAGGCATCCTTAGTTTGATTTTAAGAAATCACCAAAATTACACTCAGGCGTGTACCCCGGTTCACTAACTCGGAGGATTTTCTAAAATATGTTTGATTTCTCAAAAAATAGGACTGTAAAGCACATTATTCCCCCGGGGTGCCCAATAGTGGTAGTTAAAGGCTTTCACAGGTTCGATTTTACCTTTTTAGAAAGATTTCAAAAATTCACCAAAAATGCCTCACGGGCGTGTACCGGGGGTCACTAAACATAGAGATTTTAAAGAATTGTTGAACTCTATAGAAAAATGGCGCCAAAAGGAAATTCGACTGTCTAGAAATCAATGCTTAGTAACCTTAAGTCTACTTGGGGTCAAGAAGAGGAATCCTTATTTTGATTTTAAGCACCCTGGAGATACACGCCTGTGTTTTAATTGTGAGATTTCAGAAAACCAAACTAAGGATTCCTCTTCTTGACCCCAAGTATACTTAAGGTTACTACGCATTGCTATCTAGATAGTCCAAGTTCACTATGACGCTATTTTTCTAAAGATTTCAACAATTCAATAAAATCTCTATGTTCAGTGACCCCCGGTACACGCCCGTGAGGCATTTTTGGTGATTACTTGAAACTATTCTAAAAGGGAAAATCGAACTTCTGGAAGACTTTAGTTTCCACTATTAGGCACCCTGAAGGTGAAATGTGCTTTTACAGTACCGTTTTTTGACAAATAAGACATATTTTCAAAATCCTCCGAGTTAGTGACCTGGGGTATACGCCTGTGTATTAATTGTGAGATTTCATAAAATCAAACTAAGGATTCCTCTTCTCGACCCCAAGTAGACTTAAGGTTACTAAGCATTGATTTCTAGATAGTTGAATTTTATTTTGAGGCCATTTTCCTTTAGAGTTCAAAAATTCTAAAAAAGATCTTTGTTTAGTGACCCCTGGTACACGCCCGTGAGGCACTTTTGGTGAAATTTAGAAATCTTTCTAAAAAGGCAAAATCGAACCTGTTAAAGACTTTTAACTACCACTATTGGGCGCCGTGGGGAAATAATGTGCTTTAAAGTCCTATTTTCAGAGAAATCAAACATATCTTAGAAAATCCTCCGAGTTAGTGAACCGACGTACACGCCTGAGTGTAATTTTGGATATTTCTTAAAATAAAACTAAGGATTCCTCTTCTGGTTGCCAAGTAGACTTAAGTTTCCTATGCATTGCTATTTAGATAGTCCAAGTTCACGGTGACGCTATTTTTCTAAAGATTTCAACAATTCTATAAAATCTCTATGTTCAGTAACCCCTGATACACGCCCGTGAGGCATTTTTAGTGATTACTTGAAACCATTCTATAAGGGAAAATCGAACCTCTGGAAGACTTTAGTTTCCACTATTAGGCACCGTGGAGGTCAAATGTGCTTTACAGTACCATTTTTTGACAAATAAGACATATTTTCAAAATCCTCCGAGTTAGTGACCCGGGGTACACGCCTGTGTATTAAATGTGAGATTTCATAAAATCAAACTAAGGATTCCTCTTCTTGACCCCAAGTAGACAAAAGGTTACTAAGCATTGATTTCTAGACAGTTGAATTTTATTTTGACGCCATTTTTCTTTAGAATTCAACAATTCTTAAAAATCTCTATGTTTAGTGACCCCCGGTACACGCCTGTGAGGCATATTTGGTGAATTCTTGAAACCTTTCTTAAATGGAAAATTCGAACCTGTGAAAGGGTTTAACTACCACTATTGGGCGCCCTGGGGGAATAATGTGCTTTACCGTCCTATTTTCTGAGAAATCAAACATATTTTAAAAAATCTTCCTAGTTCGTGAACTGGGGTACACGACTGAGTGTAATTTTGGTGATTTCTTAAAATAAAACTAAGGATGCCTTTTCTGGTTGCTAAGTTGACAAAAGGTTCCTATGCATTGATATCTAGATGGTCCAAGTTCATTGTGACGCTATTTTTCTTAAGATTTCAGCAATTTGATAAATTCTCCATGTTTGGTGACCCCCTGTACACGCCCGTGAGGCATTTTTAATGATTACTTGAAACCATTCTAAAAGGGAAAATCGAACTTGTGGAAAGCTTTAGTTTCCACTATTAGGCACCTTGGAGGTGAAATCTACAGTACCATTTTTTAACAAATAAAATAAATTTTCACAATCCTCCGAGTTAGTGACCTGGGGTACACGCCTTTGTATTAATTGTGAGATTTCTTAAAATCAAACTAAGGATTCCTCTTATTCACCCCATGTAGACTTAAGGTTACTAAGCATTGATTTCTAGACAGTCGAATTTCCTTTGGCGCCATTTTTCTTTAGAGTTCAACAATTCTTTAAAATCTCTACGTTTAGTGACCCCCTAGTACACGCCCATGTGGCATTTTTTAAATCTTTCTAAAAAGGCGAAATCGAACCTGTGAAAGGCTTTAACTACCACTATTTGGCGCCCTGGGGGAGTAATGTGCCTTATAGTCCAATTTTCTGAGAAATCAAACATATTTTAGAAAATCCTCCGAGTTAGTGAACTGGGGTACACGCCTGAGTGTAATTTTGGTGATTTCTTAAAATCAAACTAAGGATGCCTCTTCTGGTTGCCAAGTATACGTAAGGTTCCTATGCATTGCTATCTAGATAGTCCAAGTTCACTATGACTCTATTTTTCTAAATATTCAACAATTCGATAAAATGTCTATGTTCAGTGACCCCCGGTACACGCTCGTGAGGCATTTTTAGTGATTACTTGAAACCATTCTAAAAGGGAAAATAGAACCTGTGGAAGACTTTAGTTTCCAGTATTAGGCACCCTGGAGGTGTAATGTGCTTTACAGTGCCATTTTTTGACAAATAAGACATATTTTCAAAATACTCCGAGTTAGTGACCCGGGGTACACGCCTGTGTATTAATTGTGAGGTTTCATAAAATCAAACTAAGGATTCCTCTTCTTGACCCCAAGTAGACTTAAGGTTACTAAGCATTGATTTCTAGACAGTTGAATTTTATTTTGACGCCATTTATAGAGTTCAACAATTCTTTAAAATCTCTATGTTTAGTGACCCCCGGTACACGCCCGTAAGGCATATTTGGTGAATTTTTGAAACCTTTCTAAAATTGCAAAATCGAACATGTGATAGGGTTTATCTACCACTATTGGGCGCCCTGGGGGAATAATGTGCTTTACCGTCCTATTTTCTGAGAAATCAAACATATTTTAATAAATCTTCCTAGTTAGTGAACTGGGGTACACGACTGAGTGTAATTTTGGTGATTTCTTAAAATCAAACTAAGGATGCCTCTTCTGGTTGCCAAGTATACGTAAGGTTCCTATGCATTGCTATCTAGATAGTCCAAGTTCACTATGACTCTATTTTTCTAAATATTCAACAATTCGATAAAATCTCTATGTTCAGTGACCCCCGGTACACGCTCGTGAGGCATTTTTAGTGATTACTTGAAACCATTCTAAAAGGGAAAATAGAACCTGTGGAAGACTTTAGTTTCCAGTATTAGGCACCCTGGAGGTGTAATGTGCTTTACAGTGCCATTTTTTGACAAATAAGACATATTTTCAAAATACTCCGAGTTAGTGACCCGGGGTACACGCCTGTGTATTAATTGTGAGGTTTCATAAAATCAAACTAAGGATTCCTCTTCTTGACCCCAAGTAGACTTAAGGTTACTAAGCATTGATTTCTAGACAGTTGAATTTTATTTTGACGCCATTTATAGAGTTCAACAATTCTTTAAAATCTCTATGTTTAGTGACCCCCGGTACACGCCCGTAAGGCATATTTGGTGAATTTTTGAAACCTTTCTAAAATTGCAAAATCGAACATGTGATAGGGTTTATCTACCACTATTGGGCGCCCTGGGGGAATAATGTGCTTTACCGTCCTATTTTCTGAGAAATCAAACATATTTTAATAAATCTTCCTAGTTAGTGAACTGGGGTACACGACTGAGTGTAATTTTGGTGATTTCTTAAAATAAAACTAAGGATGCCTCTTCTGGTTGCCCAGTATACAAAAGGTTCATATGCATTGATATCTAGAGAGACCAAGTTCATTGTGACGTTATTTTTCTTAAGATTTCAAGAATTCGATAAATTCTCTATGTTCAGTGACCCTCGGTACACGCCCGTGAGGCTTTTTTAGTGATTAATTAAACTATTGTAAAAGGAAAAATCGAACATGTGGAAGGCTTAAGTTTCCACTATTAGGAACCCTGGAGGTGAAATGTGCTTAACAGTACCATTTTTTGACAAATAAAACATATTTTCAAAATCCTCCGAGTTAGTGACCCGGGGTACACGACTGTGTATTAATTGTGAGATTTCTTAAAATCAAACTAAGGATTCCTCTTCTTGACCCCAAGTAGACTTAAGATTACTAAGCATTGATTTCTAGACAGTCGAATTTCCTTTTGGCGCCATTTTTCTTTAGAGTTCAACAATTCTTTAAAATCTCTACGTTTAGTGACCCCCTAGTACACGCCCATGTGGAATTTTTTAAATTTTTCTAAAAAGGCGAAATCGAACCTGTGAAAAGCTTTAACTACCACTATTTGGCACCCTGGGGGAGTAATGTGCTTTATAGTCCTATTTTCTGAGAAATCAAACATATTTTAGAAAATCCTCCGAGTTAGTGTACCGGGGTACACGCCTGAGTGTAATTTTGGTGAATTCTTAAAATTAAACTTAGGATGCCTCTTCTGGTTGCCAAGTATACTTAAGGTTCCTATGCATTCCTGTCTAGATAGTCCAAGTTCATTGTGACGCTATTTTTCTAAAGATTTCAACAATTCGATAAAATCTCCATGTTCAGTGACCCCTGGAACATGCCCGTGAGACATTTTTAGTGATTACTTGAAACGATTATAAAAGGGAAAATTGAACCTGGAAGACTTTAGTTTCCACTATTAGGCACCATGGAGGTGAAATGTGATTTACAGTACCATTTTTTGACAAATAAGAAATATTTTCAAAATACTCCGACTTAGTGACCCGGGGTACACGCCTGTGTATTAATTATGAGATTTCATAAAATCAAACTAAGGATTCCTCTTCTTGACCCCAAGTAGACTTAAGGTTACTAAGCATTGATTTCTAGAGAGTTGAATTTTATTTTGACGCCATTTTTCTTTAGAGTTCAGCAATTCTTTAAAATCTCTATGTTTAGTGACCCCCAGTAAACGCCCGTGAGGCATATTTGGTGAATTTTCGAAACCTTTCTAAAATGGAAAAATCGAACCTGTGAAAGGGTTTAACTACCACTATTTTGCTCCCTGGGGGAATAATGTGCTTTACCGTCCTATTTTATGAGAAATCAAACATATTTTAAAAAATCTTCCTAGTTAATGAACAGGGGTACACGACTGAGTGTAATTTTGGCGATTTCTTAAAATAAAACTAAGGATGCCTCTTCTAGTTGCCAAGTAGACAAAAGGTTCCTATGCATTGATATCTAGATGGTCCAAGTTTCTTGTGACGCTATTTTTCTTAAGATTTCAACAATTCGATAAATTCTCTATGTTCAGTGACCCCCGGTACACGCCCGTGAGGCATTTTTAGTGATTACTTGAAACCATTATAAAAGGGAAAATCGAACATGTGGAAGGCTTTAGTTTCCACTATTAGGCACCCTGGAGGTGAAAGGTGCTTTACAGTACCATTTTTTGACAAATAAAACATATTTTCACAATCCTCCGAGTTAGAGACCTGAGGTACACGCCTGTGTATTAATTGTGAGATTTCTTAAAATCAAACTAAGGATTCCTCTTCTTCACCCCAAGTAGACTTAAGGTTACTAAGCATTGATTTCTAGACAGTCGAATTTCCTTTGGCGCCATTTTTCTTTAGAGTTCAACAATTATTTAAAATCTCTACGTTTAGTGACCCCCTGGTACACGCCCATGAGGCATTTTTTAAATCTTTCTAAAAAGGCAAAATTGAACCTGTGAAAGGCTTTAACTACCACTATTTGGCGCCCTGGGGGAGTAATGTGCTTTATAGTCCTATTTTCTGAGAAATCAAACATATTTTAGAAAATCCTCCGAGTTAGTGAACTGGGGTACACGCCTGAGTGTAATTTTGGTGATTTCTTAAAATCAAACTAAGGATGCCTCTTCTGATTGCCAAGTATACGTAAGGTTCCTATGCATTGCTATCTAGATAGTCTAAGTTCGCTATGACTCTATTTTTCTAAATATTAAACAATTCGATAAAATCTCTATGTTCAGTGACCCCCGGTACACGCTCGTGAGGCATTTTTAGTGATTACTTGAAACCATTCTAAAAGGGAAAATAGAACCTGTGGAAGACTTTAGTTTCCAGTATTAGGTACCCTGGACGTGTAATGTGCTTTACAGTGCCATTTTTTGACAAATAAGACATATTTTCAAAATACTCCGAGTTAGTGACCCGGGGTACACGCCTGTGTATTAATTGTGAGATTTCATAAAATCAAACTAACGATTCCTCTTCTTGACCCAAAGTAGACTTAAGGTTACTAAGCATTGATTTCTAGACAGTTGAATTTTATTTTGACGCCATTTATAGAGTTCAACAATTCTTTAAAATCTCTATGTTTTGTGACCCCCGGTACAGGCCCGCGAGGCATATTTGGTGGATTTTTGAAACCTTTCTAAAATTGCAAAATCGAACATGTGATAGGGTTTATCTACCACTATTGGGCGCCCTGGGGGAATAATGTGCTTTACCGTCCTATTTTCTGAGAAATCAAACATATTTTAATAAATCTTCCTAGTTAGTGAACTGGGGTACACGACTGAGTGTAATTTTGGTGATTTCTTAAAATAAAACTAAGGATGCCTCTTCTAGTTGCCAAGTATACAAAAGGTTCCTATGCATTGATATCTAGATAGACCAAGTTCATTGTGACGCTATTTTTCTTAAGATTTCAAGAATTCGATAAATTCTCTATGTTCAGTGACCCTCGGTACACGCCCGTGAGGCTTTTTAAGTGATTAATTAAACTATTGTAAAAGGGAAAATCGAGCATGTGGAAGGCTTAAGTTTCCACTATTAGCAACCCTGGAGGTGAAATGTGCTTTACATTACCATTTTTTGACAAATAAAACATATTTTCAAAATCCTCCGAGTTAGTGACCCGGGGTACACGCCTGTGTATTAATTGTGAGATTTCTTAAAATCAAACTAAGGATTCCTCTTCTTGACCCCAAGTAGACTTAAGATTACTAAGCATTGATTTCTAGACAGTCGAATTTCCTTTTGGCGCCATTTTTCTTTAGAGTTCAACAATTCTTTAGAATCTCTACGTTTAGTGACCCCCTAGTACATGCCCATGTGGCATTTTTTAAATCTTTCTAAAAAGGCGAAATCGAACCTGTGAAAGGCTTTAACTACCACTATTTGGCACCCTGGGGGAGTAATGTGCTTTATAGTCCTATTTTCTGGGAAATCAAACATATTTTAGAAAATCCTCCGAGTTAGTGAACTGGGGTACACGCCTTAGTGTAATTTTGGTGATTTCTTAAAATCAAACTAAGGATGCCTCTTCTGGTTTCCAAGTAGACTTAAGGTTCCTATGCATTGCTGTCTAGATAATCCAAGTTCATTGTGACGCTATATTCAAAAGATTTCAACAATTCGATAAAATCTCCATGTTCAGTGACCCCCGGTACACGCCCGTGAGGCATTTTTGTGATTACTTGAAACCATTCTAAAAGGGAAAATCGAACCTGTGGAAGACTTTAGTTTCGATTATTAGGCACATGGAGGTAAAATGTCTTTACAGTACCATTTTTTGACAAGTAAGACATATTTTCAAAATCCTTCGAGTTAGTGACCCGGGGTACACGCCTGTGTATTAATTGTGAGATTTCATAAAATCAAACTAAGGATTCCTCTTCTTGACCCCAAGTAGACTTAAGGTTACTAAGCATTGATTTCCTGACAGTCGAATTTCATTTTGACGCCATTTTTCTTTAGAGTTCAACAATTCTTTGAAATCTCTATGTTTAGTGACCCTCGGTACACTCCCGTGAGGCATATTTGGTGAATTTTTGAAACTTTTCTAAAAAGGCCAAATCGAACATGTGAAGGCTTTTACTACCACTATTGGGCGCCTTGGGGGATTAATGTGCTTAACAGTCCTGTTTTATGAGAAATCAAACATATTTTATAAAAATCTTCCGAGTTAGTGAATCGGGGTACACGACTGAGTGTAATTTTGGTGATTTCTTAAAATCAAACACAGGATGCCTCTTCTGGTTGCCAATTAGACTTAAGGTTCCGATGCATTGATATCTAGATGGTCCAAGTTCATTGTGACGCTATTTTTCTTAAGATTTCAACAATTCGATAATTTCTCTATGTTCAATGACCCCCGGTACACGCCCGTGAGGAAATTTTATTGATTATTTGAAACCAATCTAAAAGGGAAAATTGAACCTGTGGAAGGCTTTAGTTTCCACTATTAGGCACCCTGGAGGTGAAATGTGCTTTACGGTACCATTTGTTTTACAAATAAAACATATTTTTAAAATCCTCCGAGTTAGTGACCCGGGGTACACGCCTGTGTATTAATTGTGAGATTTCTTTAAATCAAACTAATGATTCATCTTCTTGACCCCAAGTAGACTTAAGGTTACACAATATTACAATGCTTAAATGGAAAATAAATGAAATTATATATACACAATATTATATACTAACAACCAACAAACAAATAAAATAAACACAATGCAACACACTCGATTATATTAAAATAAAATATAAATTTATTTTTAAATAGTCAAATACAAAACAAGTTAAACGTGTAATACGACCTAGAATTAGAGGCTCTAAATCACCTCGCTTTCACTGCGCACTCTGATAACTTCGTGTACGAAACCCTGCAAATAAGAATATCAAACTTGGTAGACTAGTTTCCACCAATAATACACGTAAGTACACATATAATATGCTTCATAAGCATGAGAGCATACCACAAAATAATTCCCATGACTTTCTTCCTACCCAAGTAACTCTCACTAAGCAATTTACTTAAAGCCTAAGACACTAGTAATCCTAGTTACAAGACTACACATTTCTCGTGGAATATGTAGCAACTCAATGAGAGTTTTTGGAACGTTTGGCTCTGATACCAACTGTAACATCCCGTCCGATACAAAGAACAAAAGAGACAATAATAAATAAAATAAAGCAACTAGTGGTAGCGGAAATACCACTAAGACGGAGATGCTACTCTAAGGAGTAGAATTAATCTATAAATAAACATAAATCCTCCAAATAAGATAATCAACTTCCGATAATCATATATAAAAGGGAAATGAGGTCCCATACCCTCATTCCAACCAAAGTTCCAAAATATCCAAGAAAACTCCAAAAGAAACCTCAAGGTAACGTGATCCAAAATCCAAAGAAACGAACCAAATCCGTAGTTGAAATCGTAAGACAAAACATAAATGAAAACTACTTAAGACCCTCTATGTAGTAAGTCCTAATCCCTGACTCAAAATGCTCATCCACTATGACAAGCACCACCTTCTTGCTCACAAGGCCAAAACGCACATTCCCGGTCCAAACCATAACAATCCTAAACAGCATCGTCATCTGCATAACAAATCAACAACTTCCACAATCAGTGGGGAGTAACTAGCAGTTCTCCCAGCACAAATAGGAACAAATAATAAACTTAAAGAAGGTAGAAAACACGCCAAAGACAACACCACAAGTAACGTAACCAAAACATGTGAAACAAGATAAGACAAGCATTGAAGAGAAAACTAAGTACCCCAAAACCAAATCATCACACACACAATCAAGTACACATCAATACAAAGACAACAGACCATACCACCTGTGAGTAGACTCATTGGACCATACCGCCCAAGGACTACTATGCATATTCGAGGACCATACCGCCCTGCCGAATAGCAATGCACATTCGAGGACCATACCGGCATGCCGAATGGCATACTCAACGAACCATACCGCTCGTGAGTGAACTAATGGACCATACCGCCCATGGTTAAGTAACCAAATCCTAGGACCATACCTCCCTCAGGATACAAACAAATTCCTAGGATCATACCGTCCTCAGGAAACAAACAAATTCCTAGGACCATGCCGCCCATAGGATCAATCAAACACAAATTCCTAGGACCATACCGTCCATAGGATCAATCAAACACAAAGAGCAATGTATACACGCCAAGGCATACAAAGGAATCCAAACAACAACAAACATGGGTATACACGACAAGGTATACCAAGCAACTCAAACAACCAACATACGTATACACGCCAAGGTATACATAGTAAATCGAAACAACAACAAACATGGGTATACACGACAAGGTATACACCAAATCCATCTAACCAAATCATGAGTATACGCGTCAAGGTATACGAGGCAGACCAAACAACATTCAAGGTATACACGGCAAGGTATACGTGCAAAACAATTCCATAAGACAAGTCAAACATGTTGAGGCGTATAACACAAAAACGTTATCTGAGTTTGGGTACGAAGTCAATTATGACTAAGTCACAATATTCCCCGTACATAACTCTTGGCGAAGAGATGCTAAGGACAGTATTATCCTCCCCCAAGCATTTCGACGTCGACAACTCAAATTATAGGCCCACAACACCAACAAACCGAGCAACAACAAAACTACCCAACAAACTAGGGTACAATCCCTTAATATAACAACTTAAACCAACTCAACGTACTCAAAAATGCTTAACATACATGCATAAACCCAACACCCAACATATAAACATGGTGTGAGGTCAAGGAAAAATTCAACAACAAAACACAACCAAGAGGGCAGGCCTTGGTCGCGAGGTGCGACAGAGGTCGCGGGTTGCGAGCTGCCACTGCTCGTGGCTTGCGGGCTGTGCTCGTACGCACTCGCTTCGTCCATCAAACGTACATTAAGTCTCAAGCACCCAAACCAACACCAAATCACATCCAACTCAACCAAAACAAACACCCTAGCATGATACTAAACATCATATCCAACAATTCCTCAATTCCTTACAAATCACAAAATCATACTATAACAAAACCAACATCAAACTTAACAAACCGACTAACAAGAACTAACAACATGAACATAACAACTCGTTCACACATGAAAATACCACCACACAACCTTCCTAATCATGATACTAAACTAAACCATAATCATACAATCATCCAAGTCCCACCTAACATGAATCTAGGTTCCCTAACGCGATTCTAACAGCCTAAGTTCAAAATCTATTCTCTATCGAACTAGAAAAACGCTAGTTACCTCAATCTTCGAAAGGAGTGCCGCAAAACATAATACCATAGCCTAGAAAACGTGCGGATCATCAAAACCTTCTTCTCCCTTGAAGACTTCTCCTCCATTGAACAAAGTATATCCATCTTAAACAACTTTAGGGTACTCTAAAACAGTCAGTGGCGTTCCGACCCTGATTTCCGGTGCTCTAAAGCTCGGATTAAAAATTCCTCTGGTCAAAGTGAAGGTCTGGATGTTAAGAACATGCTGTCCAAATTTGAAGACGATCCAACGGTTAGATCTCCGGCAATGGCCATTTTCGTGAGGGTGTGCAGGGGAAAAACGGGAAGACTTTCTCTCTTCCTTTCTTTCTTGAGGTGATGCGTGTGGGAAGGCAAAAAGGGAAGAGAATGGATCTCTTAATCTGATTATATGGACAGAAAAAGGGAGGGGTTTAATAGGGGGTTTAATAGGTGTTAATGAGGGTACATTATGGCCATGATTACGGTAGTTTATGAGGGTAAATGAAGGGGTGTAACCCTTGGATTGCATTAGTGTTACAAAGCAAAGGATGGACAGCTTTATTGGAGTTTTCTAGGAGCATCTAGATGGTTAACCTTTCGGCCCTATAGGAATAAAGTGGTGTAATAAAGTTCGTTACATGGTTGGTCGGCAAAAAGGACGATTAAGCTAAATCAACATATTAGCCTAACTAAGACTAACTCAAATATTACACTCAATAATAATAATAAAAGTAATAAAATGTATGATCACATTTTCATATATCAAAATAAGCTCCACTTAAGATAAATAACATTAAGATATAGCTTAATTTACAGATCAACTCGTCAGAGCAATTTTATAGATAGTTACTCCGTATAAAATATAAGTTTAAAGAAATATGATATAACTAAATAAATTAATAAAAACATAAAATGAAATCAAAGAACACAAGTTAAATTAAGAAGCAAGGATCTAAATCAAAATTAGTAGTCTTAAAGATAATTTAGCTTAATAGGTAAAACCTACGCACATTTATAAATAAAAATACTATGAGCATCGTAAAATAATTAGGCATCCACCGACTATACACATTTTGAAATTAAGGTACGTATGCACAATACATTGTCCATCGAAATATTTTCCGGTTTCAAATACGACCATTTATTTAATAGAATATAATTTTATAAATGAAATTGTATTTAGATTTATAAATAAAAATGTAAACCATATAAATTAACACGCGAAATTTCTAGTGAAATTACGGGGTGTTACACATATTTTCAAAATCCTCCGAGTTAGTGACCCAAAGTACACGCCTGTGTATTAATTGTGAGATTTCATAAAATCAAACTAAGGACTCCTCTTCTTGACCCCAAGTAGACTTAAGGTTACTAAGCAATGATTTCTAGACAGTCGAATTTCCTTTTGGCGCCATTTTTCTTTGGAGTTCAACAATTCTCTAAAATATCTATTTTTAGTGACCCCCGGTACACGCCTCTGAGGCATTTTTGGTGAATTTTTGAAATCTTTCTAAAAAGGCAAAATCGAACCTGTGAAAGGCTTTCACTACAACTATTGGGCGCCCTGGGGGAATAATGTGCTTTACAGTCCTATTTTCTGAGAAATCAAACATATTTAAAAAATCTTCCGAATTAGTGAACCGGGGTACACGACGGAGTGTAATTTTAGTGATATCTTAAAATAAAACTAAGGATGCCTCTTCTGGTTGCCAAGTAGACAAAATGTTCCTATGCATTGATATCTAGATGGTCAAAGTTAATTGTGACGCTATTTTTCTTAAGATTTCAACAATTCGATAAATTCTCTATGTTCAGTGACCCCCGGTACACGCCCGTGAGACATTTTTAGTGATTACTTGAAACCATTCTAAAAAGGAAAATCGAACCCGTGGAAGGATTTAGTTTCCACTATTAGGCACCCTGGAGGTGAAATGTGCTTTACAATACCTTTTTTTGACAAATAAAACATATTTTCAAAATCCTCCGAGTTAGTGACCCGGGGTACACGCCTGTGTATTAATTATGAGATTTCTTAAAATCAAACTAAGGATTCCTCTTCTTGACCCCAAGTGGACTTAAGGTTCCTAAGCATTGATTTCTAGACAGTTGAATTTCCTTTTGGCGCCATTTTTCTTTAGAGTTCGACAATTCTTTAAAATCTCTATGTTTAGTGACCCCCGTTACACGCCCGTGAGGCATTTTTGGTGAATTTTTGAAATCTTTCTAAAAAGGCAAAATCGAACATGTGAAAGGCTTTTACTACCTCTATTGGGCACCCTGGGGGAATAATGTGCTTGACAGTCATATTTTCTGAGAAATCAAACATATTTTACAAAATCTTCCGAATTAGTGAACCGGGGTACACGACTGAGTGTAATTTTTGTGATTTCTTAAAATAAAACTAAGGATGCCTCTTCTGTTTGCCAAGTAGACAAAAGGTTAATATGCATTGATATCTAGATGGTCCAAGTTCATTGTGACGCTATTTTTCTTAAGATTTCAACAATTCGATAAATTCTCTATCTTCAGTGACCCCCGGTACACGCCCGTGAGGCATTTTTAGTGATTACTTGAAACTATTCTAAAAGGGAAAATCGAACCTGTGGAAGGATTTAGTTTCCACTATTAGGCAACCTGGAGGTGAAATGTGCTTTACGGTACCATTTTTTGACAAATAGAACATATTTTCAAAATCCTCCGAGTTAGTGACCCGGGGTACACGCCTGTGTTTTAATTGTGAGATTTCTTAAAATCAAACAATGGATTCCTCTTCCTGACCCCAAGTAGACTTAAGGTTACTAAGCATTGATTTCTAGACAGTCGAATTTCCTTTTGGTGCCATTTTTCTTTAGAGTTCAACAATTCTTTAAAATCTCTACATTTAGTGACCCCCGGTACAGGCCCGTGAGGCACTTTTGGTGAAATTTAGAAATCTTTCTAAAAAGGCAAAATCGAACCTGTAAAAGACTTTTAACTACCACTATTGGGCGCCGTGGGGAAATAATGTGCTTTAAAGTCCTATTTTCAGAGAAATCAAACATATCTTAGAAAATCCTCCGAGTTAGTGAACCGGGGTACACGCATGAGTGTAATTTTTGTGATTTCTTAAAATCAAACTAAGGATGCCTCTTCTGGTTGCCAAGTAGACTGAAGGTTCCTATGCATTGCTATCTAGATATTCCAAGTTCCCTATGACGCTATTTTTCTAAAGAATTCAACAATTCGATAAAATCTCAATGTTCAGTAACCCCCGGTACACGCCCGTGAGGTATTTGTAGTGATTACTTGAAACCATTCTAAAATGGAAAATCGTACCAGTGAAAGACTTTAGTTTTCACTATTATGCACCCTGGAGGTGAAATGTGCTTTACAGAACCATTTTTTGACAAATAAAACATATTTTCAAAATCCTCTGAGTTAGTGACCCGGGGTACACGCCAGTGTATTAATTGTGAGATTTCTTAAAATCAAACTAAGGATTCCTCTTCTTGAGCCCAAGTAGACTAAAGGTTACTAAGCATTGATTTCTAGACTGTCGAATTTCCTTTTGGCGCCATTTTTCTTTGGAGTTCAACAATTCTTTAAAATCTCTACTTTTACTGACCCCCGGTACACGCCCGTGCGGCATTTTTGGTGAATTATTGAAATCTTTCTAAAAAGGCAAAATCGAACCTGTGAAAGGCTTTAACTACCACTATTGGGCGCCCTGGGGGAATAATGTACTTTACAGTCCTATTTTCTGAGAAATCAAACATATTTTAGAAAATCCTCCGAGTTAGTAAACCGGGGTACACGCCTGATTGTAATTTTGGTTATTTCTTAAATTAAAACTAAGGATGCCTCTTCTGGTTGCCAAGTAGACTTAAGGTTCCTAGGCATTGCTATCTAGATAGTCCTAGTTCACTGTGACGCTATTTTTCTAAAGATTTCAACAATTCAATAAAATCTTTATGTTCAGTGACCCCCGATACAGGCCCGTGAGGCATTTTTGGTGAATTTTTGAAATCTTTCTAAAAAGGCAAAATCGAACCTGTGAAAGGCTTTAACTACCCCTATTGGGCGCCCTGGGGGAATAATGTGCTTTACAGTCCTATTTTCTGAGAAATCAAACATATTTTAGAAAATCCTCCGAGTTAGTGAACCGGGATACACGCCTGAGTGTAATTTTTGGTAATTTCTTAAAATCAAACTAAGGATGCCTCTTCTGGTTGCCAAGTAGACTTAAGGTTCCTATGCATTGCTATCTAGATAGTCCAAGTTCACTGTGACGCTATTTTTCTAAAGATTTCAACAATTCAATAAAAATCTCTATGTTCAGTGACCCCCGGTACACGCCCGTGAGGCATTTTTAGTGATTACTTGAAACCATTCTAAAAGGGAAAATCGAACCTGTGGAAGACTTTAGTTTCCACTATTAGGCACCATGGAGGTGAAATGTGGTTTACAGTACCATTTTTTGACAAATAAGAAATATTTTCAAAATCCTCCGAGTTAGTGACCCGGGGTACACGCCTGTGTATTAATTCTGAGATTTCATAAAATCAAACTAAGGATTCCTCTTCTTGACCCCAAGTAGACTTAAGGTTACTAAGCAATGATTTCTAGACAGTCGAAATTCCTTTTGGCGCCATTTTTCTTTAAAGTTTAACAATTCTTTAAAATCTCTACGTTTAGTGATCCCCGATACACGCCTGTGAGGCATTTTTTGTGAATTTTTGAAATCTTTCTAAAAAGGCAAAATCGAACCAGTGAAAAGCTTTAACTACCAATATTGGGCGCCCTGGGGAATAATGTGCTTTACAGTCCTATTTTCTGAGAAATCAAACATATTTTAAAAAATCTTTCGAATTAGTGAACCGGGGTACACGACTGAGTGTAATTTTTGTGATTTCTTAAAATAAAACTAAGGATGCTTCTTCTGTTTGCCATGTAGACAAAAGGTTCCTATGCATTGATATCTAGATGGTCCAAGTTCATTGTGCCGCTATTTTTTTTAAGATTTCAACAATTCGATAAATTCTCTATGTTCAGTGACCCCCGGTACACGCCCGTGAGGCATTTTTAGTGATTACTTGAAACTACTCTAAAAGGGAAAATCGAACCTGTGGAAGGATTTTGTTTCCACTATTAGGCACCCTGGAGGTGAAATGTGCTTTACGGTACCATTTTTTGACAAATAGAACATATTTTCAAAATCCTCCGAGTTAGTGACCCGGGGTACACGTTTGTGTATTAATTGTGAGATTTCTTAAAATCAAACAAAGGATTCCTCTTCTTGACCCCAAGTAGACTTAAGGTTACTAAGCATTGATTTCTTGATAGTCGAATTTCCATTTGTCGCCATTTTTCTTTAGTGTTCAACAATTCTTTAAAATATCTACGTTTAGTGACCCCCGGTACAGGCCTGTGAGGAATTTTTGGTGAATTTTTTTGAAATCTTTCTAAAAAGGCAAAATCGAACATGTGAAAGGCTTTAACTACCACTATTGGGAGCCCTGGGGGAATAATGTGCTCTACAGTCCTATTTTCAATGAAATCAAACATATTTTAGAAAATCCTCCGAGTTAGTGAACCGGGGTACACGCCTGAGTGTAATTATGGTGATTTCTTAAAATCAAACTAAGGATGCCTCTTCTGATTGCCAAGTAGACTTAAGGTTCCTATGCATTGCTATCTAGATAGTCCAAGTTCACTGTGACGCTATTTTTCTAAAGATTTCAACAATTCAATAAAATCTCTATGTTCAGTGACCCCCGGTACACGCCCGTGAGACATTTTTAGTGATTACTTGAAACCATTCTAAAAGGGAAAATCGAACCTGTGGAAGACTTTAGTTTCCACTATTAGGCACCATGGAGGTGAAATGTGATTTACAGTACCATTTTTTGACAAATAAGAAATATTTTCAAAATCTTCCGAGTTAGTGACACGGGGTACACGCCTGTGTATTAATTATGAGATTTCGTAAAATCAAACTAAGGATTCCTCTTCTTGACCCCAAGTAGACTTAAGGTTACTAAGCAATGATTTCTAGACAGTCGAATTTCCTTTTGGCTCCATTTTTCTTTAAAGTTCATTAATTCTTTAAAATCTCTACGTTCAGTGATCCCCGATACACGCCTGTGAAGCATTTTTGGTGAATTTTTGAAATCTTTCTAAAAAGGCAAAATCGAACCAGTGAAAGGCTTTAACTACCACTATTGGGTGCCCTGGGGGAAAAATGTGCTTTGCAGTCCTATTTTCTGAGAAATCAAACATTTTGTTAAAAAATCTTCCGAATTAGTGAACCGGGGTACACGCCTGAGTGTAATTTTGGTGATTTCTCAAAATCAAACTATGGATGCCTCTTCTGGTTTCCATGTAGACAAAAGGTTCCTATGCATTGATATCTAGATGGTCAAGTTGATTGTGATGCTATTTTTCTAAAGATTTCAACAATTCGATAAATTCTCTATGTTCAGTGACCCCCGGTACACGCCCGTGAGGCATTTTTAGTGATTACTTGAAACCATTCTAAAAGGGAAAATCGAACCTGTGGAAGACTTTAGTTTCCACTATTAGGCACCCTGGAGGTGAAATGTGCTTTACAGTACCATTTTTTGACAAATAGAACATATTTTCAAAATCCTCCGAGTTAGTGACCCGGGGTACACGCTTGTGTATTAATTGTGAGATTTCTTAAAATCAAACAAAGGATTCCTCTTCTTGACCCCCAGTTGACTTAAGGTTACTAAGCATTGATTTCTAGACAGTCGAATTTCCATTTGGCGCCATTTTTCTTTAGAGTTCAACAATTCTTTAAAATATCTACGTTTAGTGACCCCCGGTCAGGCCTGTGAGGCGTTTTTGGTGAATTTTTTTGAAATCTTTCTAAAAAGGCAAAATCGAACCTGTGAAAGGCTTTAACTACCACTATTGGGGGCCCTGGGGGAATAATGTGCTCTACAGTCCTATTTTTAAAGAAATCAAACATATTTTAGAAAATCCTCCGAGTTAGTGAACCGGGGTACACGCCTCAGTGTAATTTTGGTGATTTATTAAAATCAAACTAAGGATGCCTCTTCTAGTTGCCAAGTAGAGTGAAGGTTCCTATGTATTGCTATCTAGATAGTCCAAGTTCACTGTGACGCTATTTTTCTAAAGAATTCAACAATTCGATAAAATCTCTATGTTCAGTAACCCCCGGTACACGCCCGTGAGGTATTTTTAGTGATTACTTGAAACCATTCTAAAAGGGAAAATTGTACATGTGGAAGACTTTAGTTTCCACTATTAGGCATCCTGGAGGTGAAATGTGCTTTACAGCTCTATTTTTTCACAAATAAAACATATTTTCAAAATCCTCCGAGTTAGTGACCCGGGGTACACCCTTGTGTATTAATTGTGAGATTTCTTAAAATCAAACTAAGGATTCCTCTTCTTGACCCCAAGTAGACTTAAGGTTACTAAGCATTGATTTCTAGACAGTCGAATTTCCTTCTGGCACCATTTTTCTTTAGAGTTCAACAATTCTATAAAATCTCTACGTTTAGTGACCCCCGGTACACGCCCGTGAGGCATTTTTGGTGAATTTTTGAAATCTTTCTAAAAAGGTAAAATTGAACCTGTGAAAGGCTTTAACTACCACTATTGGGCACCCTGGGGGAATAATGTGCTTTACTGTCCTATTTTCTGAGATATCAAACATATTTTAGAAAATCCTCTGAATTAGTGAACCGGGGTACACGCCTAAGTGTAATTTTGGTGATTTCTTAAAATCAAACTAAGGATGCCTCTTCTGGTTGCCAAGTAGACTTAAGGTTCCTATGCATTGCTATCTAGATAGTCCAAGTTCACTGTGACGCTATTTTTCTTAAGATTTCAAAAATTCGATAAATTCTCTATGTTCAGTGACCTCCAGTACACGCTTGTGAGGCATTTTTAGTGATTAATTGAAACCATTCTAAAAGGGAAAATCGAACCCGTGGAAGGCTTTAGTTTCCACTATTAGGCACCCTGGAGGTGAATGTGCTTTACAGTACCATTTTTTGAAAAATAAGACATATTTTTAAAATCCTCCGACTTAGTGACCCGGGGTACACGCCTGTGTATTAATTGTGAGATGTCATAAAATCAAAACTAAGGATTCCTCTTCTTGACCCCAAGTAGACTTAAGGTTACTAAGCATTGATTTCTAGACAGTTGAATTTTATTTTGACGCCATTTTTCTTTAGAGTTCAACAATTCTTTAAAATCTCTATGTTTAGTGACCCCCAGTACACGCCCGTGAGGCATTTTTGGTGAATTTTTGAAATCTTTCTAAAAAGGCAAAATCGAACCTGGAAAGCCTTTAACTACCAGTATTGGGCGCCCTGGGGGAATAATGTGCTCTACAGTACTATTTTCTGAGAAATCACACATATTTTAACAAATCTTCCGAGTTAGTGAACCAGGGTACACAACTAAGTGTAATTGTGGTGATTTCTTAAAATCAAACTAAGGATGCCTCTTCTGGTTGCCAAGTAGACTTAAGGTTCCTATGCATTGCTATCTAGATAGTCCAAGTTCACTATGACGTTATTTTTCTAAAGAATTCAACAATTCAATAAAATCTCTATGTTCAGTGACCCCCGGTACAAGCCCGTGAGTTATTTTTAGTGATTACTTGAAACCATTCTAAAAGGGAAAATCGAACCTGTGGAAGACTTTAGTTTCCACTATTAGGCACCCTGGAGGTGAAATGTGCTTTACAGTACCTTTTTTTGACAAATGAAACATATTTTCAAAATCCTCCGAATTAGTGACCCGGGGTACACGCCTGTGTATTAATTGTGAGATTTCGTTAAATCAAACTAAGGATTCATTTTCATGACCCCAAGTAGACTTAAGGTTACTAAGCATTGATTTCTAGACAGTCGAATTTCCTTTTGGCGCCATTTTTCTTTAGATTTAACCAATTCTTTGAAATCTGTACTTTTAGTGACCCCCGGTACACGCCCGTGAGGCATTTTTGGCGAATTTTTGAAACCTTTCTAAAAAGGCAAAATCGAACCTGTGAAAGGCTTTAACTACCACTATTGGGCGCCCTGGGGAATAGTGTGCTTTTACAATCCTATTTTCTGAGAAATCACACATATTTTACAAAATCCTCCGAGTTAGTGAACCGGGGTACACGCCTGAGTGTAATTTTGGTGATTTCTTAAAATCAATTGTGAGATTTCGTTAAGAAAAATAGCGTCACAGTGAACTTGGACTATCTAGATAGCAATGCATAGGAACCTTAAGTCTACTTGGCTACCAGAACAGGTCACTAAAAGTACAGATTTCAAAGAATTGTTGAAATCTTTATAAAAAGGCAAAATCGAACCTGTGAAAGGCTTTAACTACCACTATTGGGCGCCCTGGGGAATAGTGTGCTTTTACAATCCTATTTTCTGAGAAATCACACATATTTTACAAAATCCTCCGAGTTAGTGAACCGGGGTACACGCCTGAGTGTAATTTTGGTGATTTCTTAAAATCAAACTAAGGATGCCTGTTCTGGTAGCCAACTAGACTTAAGGTTCTTATGCATTGCTATCTAGATAGTCCAAGTTCACTGTGACGCTATTTTTCTTAAGATTTCAACAATTCGATAAATTCTCTATGTTCAGTGACCTCCGGTACACGCTTGTGAGGCATTTTTAGTGATTAATTGAAACCATTCTAAAAGGGAAAATCGAACCCGTGGAAGGCTTTAGTTTCCACTATTAGGCACCCTGGAGGTGAATGTGCTTTACGGTACCATTTTTTGAAAAATAAGACATATTTTTAAAATCCTCCGACTTAGTGACCCGGGGTACACGCCTGTGTATTAATTGTGAGATGTCATAAAATCAAAACTAAGGATTCCTCTTCTTGACCCCAAGTAGACTTAAGGTTACTAAGACTTGATTTCTAGACAGTTGAATTTTATTTTGACGCCATTTTTCTTTAGAGTTCAACAATTCTTTAAAATCTCTATGTTTAGTGACCCCCAGTACACGCCCGTGAGACATTTTTGATGAATTTTTGAAATCTTTCTAAAAAGGCAAAATCGAACCTGGAAAGCCTTTAACTACCAGTATTGGGCGCCCTGGGGGAATAATGTGCTCTACAGTACTATTTTCTGAGAAATCACACATATTTTAACAAATCTTCCGAGTTAGTGAACCAGGGTACACAACTAAGTGTAATTTTGGTGATTTCTTAAAATCAAATTAAGGATGCCTCTTCTGGTTGCCAAGTAGACTTAAGGTTCCTATGCATTGCTATCTAGATAGTCCAAGTTCACTATGACGCTATTTTTCTAAAGAATTCAACAATTCAATAAAATCTCTATGTTCAGTGACCCCCGGTACACGCCCGTGAGTTATTTTTAGTGATTACTTGAAACCATTCTAAAAGGGAAAATCGAACCTGTGGAAGACTTTAGTTTCCACTATTAGGCACCCTGGAGGTGAAATGTGCTTTACAGTACCATTTTTTGACAAATGAAACATATTTTCAAAATCCTCCGAATTAGTGACCCGGGGTACACGCCTGTGTATTAATTGTGAGATTTCGTTAAATCAAACTAAGGATTCATTTTCATGACCCCAAGTAGACTTAAGGTTACTAAGCATTGATTTCTAGACAGTCGAATTTCCTTTTGGCGCCATTTTTCTTTAGATTTCAACAATTCTTTGAAATCTGTACTTTTAGTGACCCCCGGTACACGCCCGTGAGGCATTTTTGGCGAATTTTTGAAATCTTTCTAAAAAGGCAAAATCGAACCTGTGAAAGGCTTTAACTACCACTATTGGGCGCCCTGGGGAATAGTGTGCTTTTACAATCCTATTTTCTGAGAAATCACACATATTTTACAAAATCCTCCGAGTTAGTGAACCGGGGTACACGCCTGAGTGTAATTTTGGTGATTTCTTAAAATCAATTGTGAGATTTCGTTAAGAAAAATAGCGTCACAGTGAACTTGGACTATCTAGATAGCAATGCATAGGAACCTTAAGTCTACTTGGCTACCAGAACAGGTCACTAAAAGTACAGATTTCAAAGAATTGTTGAAATCTTTCTAAAAAGGCAAAATCGAACCTGTGAAAGGCTTTAACTACCACTATTGGGCGCCCTGGGGAATAGTGTGCTTTTACAATCCTATTTTCTGAGAAATCACACATATTTTACAAAATCCTCCGAGTTAGTGAACCGGGGTACACGCCTGAGTGTAATTTTGGTGATTTCTTAAAATCAAACTAAGGATGCCTGTTCTGGTAGCCAACTAGACTTAAGGTTCTTATGCATTGCTATCTAGATAGTCCAAGTTCACTGTGACGCTATTTTTCTTAAGATTTCAACAATTCGATAAATTCTCTATGTTCAGTGACCTCCGGTACACGCTTGTGAGGCATTTTTAGTGATTAATTGAAACCATTCTAAAAGGGAAAATCGAACCCGTGGAAGGCTTTAGTTTCCACTATTAGGCACCCTGGAGGTGAATGTGCTTTACGGTACCATTTTTTGAAAAATAAGACATATTTTTAAAATCCTCCGACTTAGTGACCCGGGGTACACGCCTGTGTATTAATTGTGAGATGTCATAAAATCAAAACTAAGGATTCCTCTTCTTGACCCCAAGTAGACTTAAGGTTACTAAGACTTGATTTCTAGACAGTTGAATTTTATTTTGACGCCATTTTTCTTTAGAGTTCAACAATTCTTTAAAATCTCTATGTTTAGTGACCCCCAGTACACGCCCGTGAGACATTTTTGATGAATTTTTGAAATCTTTCTAAAAAGGCAAAATCGAACCTGGAAAGCCTTTAACTACCAGTATTGGGCGCCCTGGGGGAATAATGTGCTCTACAGTACTATTTTCTGAGAAATCACACATATTTTAACAAATCTTCCGAGTTAGTGAACCAGGGTACACAACTAAGTGTAATTTTGGTGATTTCTTAAAATCAAATTAAGGATGCCTCTTCTGGTTGCCAAGTAGACTTAAGGTTCCTATGCATTGCTATCTAGATAGTCCAAGTTCACTATGACGCTATTTTTCTAAAGAATTCAACAATTCAATAAAATCTCTATGTTCAGTGACCCCCGGTACACGCCCGTGAGTTATTTTTAGTGATTACTTGAAACCATTCTAAAAGGGAAAATCGAACCTGTGGAAGACTTTAGTTTCCACTATTAGGCACCCTGGAGGTGAAATGTGCTTTACAGTACCATTTTTTGACAAATGAAACATATTTTCAAAATCCTCCGAATTAGTGACCCGGGGTACACGCCTGTGTATTAATTGTGAGATTTCGTTAAATCAAACTAAGGATTCATTTTCATGACCCCAAGTAGACTTAAGGTTACTAAGCATTGATTTCTAGACAGTCGAATTTCCTTTTGGCGCCATTTTTCTTTAGATTTCAACAATTCTTTGAAATCTGTACTTTTAGTGACCCCCGGTACACGCCCGTGAGGCATTTTTGGCGAATTTTTGAAATCTTTCTAAAAAGGCAAAATCGAACCTGTGAAAGGCTTTAACTACCACTATTGGGCGCCCTGGGGAATAGTGTGCTTTTACAATCCTATTTTCTGAGAAATCACACATATTTTACAAAATCCTCCGAGTTAGTGAACCGGGGTACACGCCTGAGTGTAATTTTGGTGATTTCTTAAAATCAATTGTGAGATTTCGTTAAGAAAAATAGCGTCACAGTGAACTTGGACTATCTAGATAGCAATGCATAGGAACCTTAAGTCTACTTGGCTACCAGAACAGGTCACTAAAAGTACAGATTTCAAAGAATTGTTGAAATCTTTCTAAAAAGGCAAAATCGAACCTGTGAAAGGCTTTAACTACCACTATTGGGCGCCCTGGGGAATAGTGTGCTTTTACAATCCTATTTTCTGAGAAATCACACATATTTTACAAAATCCTCCGAGTTAGTGAACCGGGGTACACGCCTGAGTGTAATTTTGGTGATTTCTTAAAATCAAACTAAGGATGCCTGTTCTGGTAGCCAACTAGACTTAAGTTCCTATGCATTGCTATCTAGATAGTCCAAGTTCACTGTGACGCTATTTTTCTTAAGATTTCAACAATTCGATAAATTCTCTATGTTCAGTGACCTCCGGTACACGCTTGTGAGGCATTTTTAGTGATTAATTGAAACCATTCTAAAAGGGAAAATCGAACCCGTGGAAGGCTTTAGTTTCCACTATTAGGCACCCTGGAGGTGAATGTGCTTTACAGTACCATTTTTTGAAAAATAAGACATATTTTTAAAATCCTCCGACTTAGTGACCCGGGGTACACGCCTGTGTATTAATTGTGAGATGTCATAAAATCAAAACTAAGGATTCCTCTTCTTGACCCCAAGTAGACTTAAGGTTACTAAGACTTGATTTCTAGACAGTTGAATTTTATTTTGACGCCATTTTTCTTTAGAGTTCAACAATTCTTTAAAATCTCTATGTTTAGTGACCCCCAGTACACGCCCGTGAGACATTTTTGATGAATTTTTGAAATCTTTCTAAAAAGGCAAAATCGAACCTGGAAAGCCTTTAACTACCAGTATTGGGCGCCCTGGGGGAATAATGTGCTCTACAGTACTATTTTCTGAGAAATCACACATATTTTAACAAATCTTCCGAGTTAGTGAACCAGGGTACACAACTAAGTGTAATTTTGGTGATTTCTTAAAATCAAATTAAGGATGCCTCTTCTGGTTGCCAAGTAGACTTAAGGTTCCTATGCATTGCTATCTAGATAGTCCAAGTTCACTATGACGCTATTTTTCTAAAGAATTCAACAATTCAATAAAATCTCTATGTTCAGTGACCCCCGGTACACGCCCGTGAGTTATTTTTAGTGATTACTTGAAACCATTCTAAAAGGGAAAATCGAACCTGTGGAAGACTTTAGTTTCCACTATTAGGCACCCTGGAGGTGAAATGTGCTTTACAGTACCATTTTTTGACAAATGAAACATATTTTCAAAATCCTCCGAATTAGTGACCCGGGGTACACGCCTGTGTATTAATTGTGAGATTTCGTTAAATCAAACTAAGGATTCATTTTCATGACCCCAAGTAGACTTAAGGTTACTAAGCATTGATTTCTAGACAGTCGAATTTCCTTTTGGCGCCATTTTTCTTTAGATTTCAACAATTCTTTGAAATCTGTACTTTTAGTGACCCCCGGTACACGCCCGTGAGGCATTTTTGGCGAATTTTTGAAATCTTTCTAAAAAGGCAAAATCGAACCTGTGAAAGGCTTTAACTACCACTATTGGGCGCCCTGGGGAATAATGTGCTTTTACAATCCTATTTTCTGAGAAATCACACATATTTTACAAAATCCTCCGAGTTAGTGAACCGGGGTACACGCCTGAGTGTAATTTTGGTGTTTTCTTAAAATCAAACTAAGGATGCCTATTCTGGTAGCCAAGTAGACTTAAGGTTCCTATGCATTGCTATCTAGATAGTCCAAGTTCACTGTGACGCTATTTTTCTTAAGATTTCAACAATTCGATAAATTCTCTATGTTCAGTGACCTCCGGTACACGTTTGTGAGGCATTTTTAGTGATTAATTGAAACCATTCTAAAAGGGAAAATCGAACCCGTGGAAGGCTTTAGTTTCCACTATTAGGCACCCTGGAGGTGAATGTGCTTTACAGTACCATTTTTTGTAAAATAAGACATATTTTTGAAATCCTCCGACTTAGTGACCCGGGGTACACGCCTGTGTATTAATTGTGAGATGTCATAAAATCAAAACTAAGGATTCCTCTTCTTGACCCCAAGTATACTTAAGGTTACTAAGCATTGATTTCTAGACAGTTGAATTTTATTTTGACGCCATTTTTCTTTAGAGTTCAACAATTCTTTAAAATCTCTATGTTTACACGCCCATGTGGCATTTTTTGTGAATTTTTGAAATCTTTCTAAAAAGGAAAAATCGAACCTGGAAAGCCTTTAACTACCAGTATTGGGCGCCCTAGGGGAATAATGTGCTCTACAGTACTATTTTCTGAGAAATCACACATATTTTAACAAATCTTCTGAGTTAGTGAACCAGGGTACACAACTTAGGGTTCAGGGTTCAGGGTTTAGGGTTTAGGGTTTAGGGTTCTAGGGTTTAGGGTTTAGGGTTTAGGGTTTAGGGTTTAGGGTTTAGGGTTTAGGGTTTAGGGTTTAGGGTTTAGGGTTTAGGGTTTAGGGTTTAGGGTTTAGGGTTTAGGGTTTAGGGTTTAGGGTTTAGGGTTTAGGGTTTAGGGTTTAGGGTTTAGGGTTTAGGGTTTAGGGTTTAGGGTTTAGGGTTTTAGGGTTTAGGGTTTAGGGTTTAGGGTTTAGGGTTTAGGGTTTAGGGTTTAGGGTTTAGGGTTTAGGGTTTAGGGTTTAGGGTTTAGGGTTTAGGGTTTAGGGTTTAGGGTTTAGGGTTTAGGGTTTAGGGTTTAGGGTTTAGGGTTTAGGGTTTAGGGTTTAGGGTTTAGGGTTTAGGGTTTAGGGTTTAGGGTTTAGGGTTTAGGGTTTAGGGTTTAGGGTTTAGGGTTTAGGGTTCAGGGGTTTAGGGTTTAGGGTTTAGGGTTTAGGGTTTAGGGTTTAGGGTTTAGGGTTTAGGGTTTAGGGTTTAGGGTTTAGGGTTTAGGGTTTAGGGTTTAGGGTTTAGGGTTTAGGGTTTAGGGTTTAGGGTTTAGGGTTTAGGGTTTAGGGTTTAGGGTTTAGGGTTTAGGGTTTAGGGGTTTAGGGTTTAGGGTTTAGGGTTTAGGGTTTAGGGTTTAGGGTTTAGGGTTTAGGGTTTAGGGTTTAGGGTTTAGGGTTTAGGGTTTAGGGTTTAGGGTTTTAGGGTTTAGGGTTTAGGGTTTAGGGTTTAGGGTTTAGGGTTTAGGGTTTAGGGTTTAGGGTTTAGGGTTTAGGGTTTAGGGTTTAGGGTTTAGGGTTTAGGGTTTAGGGTTTAGGGTTTAGGGTTTAGGGTTTAGGGTTTAGGGTTTAGGGTTTAGGGTTTAGGGTTTAGGGTTTAGGGTTTAGGGTTTAGGGTTTAGGGTTTAGGGTTTAGGGTTTAGGGTTTAGGGTTTAGGGTTTAGGGTTTAGGGTTTAGGGTTTAGGGTTTGGGGTTTAGGGTTTAGGGTTTAGGGTTTAGGGTTTAGGGTTTTAGGGTTTAGGGTTTAGGGTTTAGGGTTTAGGGTTTAGGGTTTAGGGTTTAGGGTTTAGGGTTTAGGGTTTAGGGTTTAGGGTTTAGGGTTTAGGGTTTAGGGTTTAGGGTTTAGGGTTTAGGGTTTAGGGTTTAGGGTTTAGGGTTTAGGGTTTAGGGGTTTAGGGTTTAGGGTTTAGGGTTTAGGGTTTAGGGTTTAGGGTTTAGGGGTTTAGGGTTTAGGGTTTAGGGTTTAGGGTTTAGGGTTTAGGGTTTAGGGTTTAGGGTTTAGGGTTTAGGGTTTAGGGTTTAGGGTTTAGGGTTTAGGGTTTAGGGTTTAGGGTTTAGGGTTTAGGGTTTAGGGTTTAGGGTTTAGGGTTTAGGGTTTAGGGTTTAGGGTTTAGGGTTTAGGGTTTAGGGTTTAGGGTTTAGGGTTTAGGGTTTAGGGTTTTAGGGTTTAGGGTTTAGGGTTTAGGGTTTAGGGTTTAGGGTTTAGGGTTTAGGGTTTAGGGTTTAGGGTTTAGGGTTTAGGGTTTAGGGTTTAGGGTTTAGGGTTTAGGGTTTAGGGTTTAGGGTTTAGGGTTTAGGGTTTAGGGTTTAGGGTTTAGGGTTTAGGGTTTAGGGTTTAGGGTTTAGGGTTTAGGGTTTAGGGTTTAGGGTTTAGGGTTTAGGGTTTAGGGTTTAGGGTTTAGGGTTTAGGGTTTAGGGTTTAGGGTTTAGGGTTTAGGGTTTAGGGTTTAGGGTTTAGGGGGTTTAGGGTTTAGGGTTTAGGGTTTAGGGTTTAGGGTTTAGGGTTTAGGGTTTAGGGTTTAGGGTTTAGGGTTTAGGGTTTAGGGTTTAGGGTTTAGGGTTTAGGGTTTAGGGTTTAGGGTTTAGGGTTTAGGGTTTAGGGTTTAGGGTTTAGGGTTTAGGGTTTAGGGTTTTTAGGGGGGTTTAGGGTTTAGGGTTTAGGGTTTAGGGTTTAGGGTTTAGGGTTTTAGGGTTTAGGGTTTAGGGTTTAGGGTTTAGGGTTTAGGGTTTAGGGTTTAGGGTTTAGGGTTTAGGGTTTAGGGTTTAGGGTTTAGGGTTTAGGGTTTAGGGTTTTAGGGTTTAGGGTTTAGGGTTTAGGGTTTAGGGTTTAGGGTTTAGGGTTTAGGGTTTAGGGTTTAGGGTTTAGGGTTTAGGGTTTTAGGGTTTAGGGTTTAGGGTTTAGGGTTTAGGGTTTAGGGTTTAGGGTTTAGGGTTTAGGGTTTAGGGTTTAGGGTTTAGGGTTTAGGGTTTAGGGTTTAGGGTTTAGGGTTTAGGGTTTAGGGTTTAGGGTTTAGGGTTTAGGGTTTAGGGTTTAGGGTTTAGGGTTTAGGGTTTAGGGTTTAGGGTTTAGGGTTTAGGGTTTAGGGTTTAGGGTTTAGGGTTTA